>CM077157.1:114441439-115105938 GCA_039583875.1 Platanthera guangdongensis | reverse complement strand
CTCTCGCAAGAGCTCTTGGAACGTCTCGCGGCTATGCGGGAAAAGGCTAGCTCCAAGACCTCCAAGTACACTTCATTGCTCTCGTCCAAGAGGCCCACCGATTCACCCTACAGACTGAAAAGGGAGAAGATGGTTCGTCGGAATCCTGTGGTGGTTGAGTCTGCTTCTCTGACCCCTACCCCAAATCGCGAGAACCTCGCCACCCTTGCGGAGGTATTTTACTTACCCCCACTCTGGTAGAAATCCTCAAGTTCATTAAACTGAGCCCCGAGCCTATTTGATACTGCCCCCCCCCCCCCCCCCCCCGGCGAATGTCGAAATCCTCCGGCTCCCCGAAGGGAGCGAACTGCCAGCTCTGGTGACTACCCCCCAAGTTACCCAGGCCGAAACCATAAATGTTCCAAGTATGACTGATGGTTATCTTCTCGCATTCATTAACCCGTATATCTTCTCTCTTATATTGTTTCTTGTAGCCCATCCCTTTGGGACTATGGGTCCGGTCAGTCCAACACCCAAGATCTCAGTTGTGGTGATCCCAAAGGAGCTAGCGCCAGACTCTTGACCCTCGATCGGGAAAGCTCTCGATGTAGACCATCCTACCGCGACCCAGCTGCCGATGCAAACTCCACCCCGTCCAGGATGGGGAAAGACAGGCCACCCGCTCTTTGCGGGATCCTTCGATGGAAGACCTGGTCCTTCCCACTAGCCACAGGGCGCGAGCGCCATCCCTATGCCAAGTAAATCACTGAACCCTCCCCTTCTCGCATGAATATGATTCTGACAGGCTGAAAGTTCTTGCCAGGTTACTGGGACACCTCAGTGGCGGCTCCTAATGTCGATGAGGAGGATTTCTCCCCCCCACCGACTCCCAGTGAGCTCGTGAACTTCCTCGAAGATCCCGGGGATGCCGAGACACTCAAGGAACGGATGGTGGTGGTCCTGGAGAAACTGATCTGGATGCAGCGGGATGATTCTCATCAGGCGAAAGTACACCGGGCTGCGACTAAGCTTCGGCTAAGCATCCTTGAGCGGGACTATGCGCATCTTCTTGGGGAGATGGAATGGCAAGGAGGCGGGTGCGAGAAGACGTCTCCCAAAAGGCATATTGCGCGGGCCCGGTACCAGATGCGCTTGGTCAACCAGGAGCTGACAGCTGTGAGCACCTACTACTACCCGCGAGTGCCTCCAATGTCGGGGAGGCGAGGTCAGGGTTGTTAGAAATGGGTCTAATACTGAGCTCGCCGGCTCCCGCCTCCTCTTATTGTAGGTTCTCGCCGGATTCTGTAAGAACACTATTTTAATTTTGCACTCGCTCGGCGAGTGGCCATCTATGTATTTTTAATAACGCTTTCGCTTAACACAATGTACTTATTTTGCCGAATATCATGCTTGTTTTCTCTGCTTTGGCTGCGCTATGCTTACCCGGAAACTCTGCTTGGAGGCTTTCGCCATTTACATGTAAGAAACGACGGCTGAGGTGGGCAAATTACAAGGCACCGAAATATTAAAAAACACTATCTGCACCCGCCACACCCTCCCCCCCCCCCCACCCACCCGCCTGAGGAAAACCTCATGATTGCTGCAATTTTCTATAAATAGGATGACTTAAGAGACACATTTACTTCCACTTGATTCCGGGTCTTCGTTCTCCTCTCACGCATTCTCCACTTTGAGATCTCGTGCCTGCACAAACCCGACTTCCCTTGCCCATTCGCAAAATGTCGGGAGAGACTGACGGTCGTACTAAATGCGCGCAAGGATTCATTGACCACGACTTTCCCCCCTGCAAGTTGGCTGAGGAGGAGTACCTTTCCGTGGTGGACAATTACGTCCCGCTAGGGTTCGTCGCATGACGCCTTGAGAGGGATGACAAAATCAACTTATTGCTGGTAGGGGAGCTCGTCATCACCTTGGAGCACTTTGAGGTGGGATTCTGCCTCCCCCACTGTCTGGAGGTGCGTCAGACCCTTAGGTACTTTGGATTTGTTCCGGCCCAACTCAACCTGAACTCTGTCTCGCTCCTGGTGGCATTCACCTGTTATATGCGTGCGAAAAGGATCAAGTTCAACCTCTCGATCTTCTGGAAGCTGTTCAAATTCCGGGCCAAGAGCGGGATCGTCTTCTTCTAGGGCCAGACAATCAAGACTAGCGGCCTCACCAAAAGTAACCACCACTGGCACCAGAAGTTCGTTTTCATCTCTGATAACTTCGGCAACGTGCCCCTCTCGCCCATCAAGTACGATGAGACGGCCTACAAGCCTCTCGCACTTGGGGGCACGAGAAAGCCCTCCTTAGCTTCTTCGGAACCAAGAACTTCGACGTCAAGTTCCTGCGGCGGGACCTTGATTCCCTTCCGCCAGTCTGCGCCAATGAAGGTGCCCTCTCACCTTTCCTTCTCGATTGACGCCTCATAAATTGGCAAAGCTAACTCTTGGTGGTTGCGTAGGTGAGTGAGAAATCCCTCTCCACCAGCCGTACGAGGAAACTGAGACTCTCGCCCCCGCCCTATCTCTCACGCAATCGGCGACCTTGGCCTGTGTAACACCCCAAATCCCAAGATTGTGAAAAAGTTGGGTGACGCGGCCTGGGACACGGGCGTGTCCCAGGGCGTGTCCTGCTCGGGTGAGCAGCCGGCGAGAGTTCGACGAAAATCCATTCTAAGGAAAATGAGGGAACACGCCATCTGACACGGGCGTGTCAGAGGCCGTGTCCTCCTCTGATCGACGAACTTCAGTTCGACGAAATTGAGTTGGGGTGTGTATGCTGCCGTGTATGGGCACACGACCTGGGACACGGGCATGTCACAGGCCGTGTCCTTTGCGGGATATGCCCAAGGCATTGAGGCCTGGTGAACACGGGCAGGACACGAGTGTCTCTTAGGGTACACGGCCTGTGACACGGGCGTGTCACTGGATGTGTCCCGATCGGGTTGGAGTTGGTTCTGTCCAGCCTGATGTACACGGCCAAATACACAGGCGTGTCTGAAGGCGTGTCAGGTTACACGACCCGTGACACGGGCGTGTCCCATGGGCATATACTGGTCTGGATAAGTCGTTTTTGTACCACTTAAGGTATACGGCCTGTGACACGGGCATGTTAGGCAAAAAATAGTCTTTTGTGGCAAAATCATGGCCGTCAATTTCCTCAGCTGGGATCCAATGGCCGAGATTCCTCCCTGCTTCCTTAAGGCCGAGAATTGAGAAGGAACTCCTCATTTGTTTTGGCCTTCATCTTTCTACAATACTAGAGAGAGAAAGAGAGGAAGAAGGAGGAGTAGGAAGTGGAGCCGGCCACCGGTGGAGCTGCAGAGTTCCGGTTAGAGAACCGAGGCCAGCGTTGTGGAGGCGAAGTCGTTGCGGTGCTGTTTAGCCGACTAGGAATCCATGGCTCTGAAGCGTTCTTCAAGGGTAACGACCTTTCTTCCTAGCCATGTGAAGACTTCCTTTTTGGCATGTGCATATGATTCCCCCACCAGAGGGTGGCTTGTTATGGGAGTCTCTTGGGTTGATTCATCGAATCCCCACTCATTTGGCATATAGATCCGAAAATGGAGTACGGAATAGGCATGTTGTGTGAAGCTCATCTGGACAGGTTGGTCTGCATTGGTGATGTTGCATAAATGTACTGGAGAAGACTCCATGATAAACGTGTAGTTTAGGAGTCGACAGGTTAAACCTTTGAAGGGCAGTAATAGGAAGTACTGGAGTGGTAGTCCAGGAAAATACCCGTATGATGCTTGTGCTGAATGGGTTATACCTGTGAAGGGTAGTAACAGGAAGTACTTGATTGGCAATCTAGGAAATACCCTTGTAATGCTTGATGTGCATGGGTTGTGCCTGTGAAGGGAAGTAGCTGGAAGTACTGTAGGAAAGCCCAGGAAAATACCCGCAAATGGTTAGAGCTCGGGATGGAACATGGGTTCTGTCGCTACCGTTCAGTGTGGCACCTAGCTAACCTGTGATTGTGAAGCTTGTCCTGCAAGGACATGATGGCTATTTGCTAAACAGATAAGGGGATACCTACCCGCGTTGGTCTGGTTATAGAACTAACGATTTGAGCAACGGGCAAAGGCTGAACTGTATCTGCGTTATGGTTGTCTGTCATGAGTGTCTGGATGAACTGGCATTTGGAAGAAACACATAGCGAGAGTCTTAGGCCTACATGGCATGACACCATGGGGGGCTACGGGCCAATCCCGGGTCAGTAAGACTGCAATCTCCGGTTGCACGACATGGAGTAAATGTTCAATGTTTTACCGTTGGGTTGCGACCCTGATACGATGGTGGGCAACTGGTTCGTCGGTACACCAAGAATGTGCCATGAGTGCGCGGATCATCTGGCCGCGTGGCTGACGGTTGTGATGGAAGGTACGTGCGTGAGAGCACAATGTATGAATATGTATGTATCTGTCTGTGAAATGTTATGCCTGGAGGGAAGGCATACCACTGCCCCGGGAAAAGGGGTAGGGCCATTATAAAATTGGTCAGTTGAATGCTGACCGTTGTCTTGTTTGCCACCGTTGGGTGGGATGTCCCTATGCAGGTGTTGGAGAACCAAGCGGGACACATAAAGGCTGAAGTCACTGATGTTGTTGCTGCTACCGCTCGCCCTTGAAGGCTAAGCTTAAAATGCTATATTTGTTTTTACGTTGTCGGCCTACGCGCCAATGTTTAAGGTCACTGTTGTGAAAGACTTGTAAGGCCATAAGGCCAACTGTTTTGTATTTGGTGAACATTCCTGTTATATATAAATGTGGATCTTTATATGGTGGACATTCATTTTTGGGGTTCAGTGTTGTGTTATAAGCTTCCGTTAGAATGATATGAGTTAGGATGCGCAGCTCTAGTATCACTCCGTGACTTCGCCGCCTGTTTTGTGTTATATGGTGTGGGGCCCCGGCCGGACCTTCTTTTATATACTATATGAACGGATGGAGTCGTTATAGCCTTCATGGAGGATTCGGGTACATCGTCCCAGCCGAGTGCCCAGAAGTAGAAACCGGATACTCCTCCCCCAGCCTCTTCCAAGAAGTCCAAACCAACCGCACCAGACAAGGGAAAATCCACCGCTGAGACCCCCGTCAAGACCGCGCCCATGATGGGTACGGCAGGTATTGCCACGAAGATTGCCACCACCGTGGAGAAGACTCCGGGTGGCGGTGTCGAGAGCGCACCGGAACTTCGGCCTCGGCGAGAGGCACCTGGATGAGACGGGCCAGCCTCTTATTCAGTGGGACCCTAAGGCTAACTACACATCCATCTCGACGCTTCTGCCAACATGGATAGAGCAAGACACCACCAGTGGCAAGGCCTTCGCACTCACCTTCGGGTTGTACAGCTGGGAATATGCTAGCCTCTACGACAAAGAGTCAACCCGGACCCTCGTGCATGAGAATTTGTGAGCCTAATTGTGCGCCCTAGAGCTCGCGCACATGGCATCTCGACGGAGCCTCAACCTCGAACGGAACCTAAACGAGGTTCAGAAGTCGTGGAATCTCGCCAGCTAGGTGGAATCCTGACAGCGGGAGCATCCTGAGACTTAGTTTTTCAACATTCCACAACATCAACCGAGGGCCCAACAGACCTATCAGCTAGGTGGAAGCCTGACAGCGGGAATAGCTCGGGACTTACTTTTTGAACATACCACAACATCAACCGGGGGCCCAACAGACCTGCCAGCTAGGTGGAAGCCTAACAGTGTGAACAGTCTGGGACTTAGTTTTTCAACATACCAGAACGTCGATCGGGGGCCCAACAGACATGTCAGCTAGGTGGAAGCTTGACAGCGGTAACAACCCGAGACTTAGTTTTTCAACATACCACAATGTCAACCGGGGGCCAAACAGACCTGTAAGCTAGGTGGAAGACTGACAGTGGGAACAGCCCGAGACTTAGTTTTTCAACATACCACAACGTCAGCCGGGGGACCAACAAACCTGTCAGCTAGGTAGAAGCCTGACAATAGAAACAACCCAAGACTTAGTTTTTCAACATACCAAAACGTCAACCGGGGGTCCAACAGACCTGTCAGCTAGGTGGAAGTCTGACAGCAGGAACATCCCGCGATTTAGTTTTTCAACATACCACAACATCAACCAGGGGTCGAACAGACTTGTCAGCTAGGTGGAATCCTGACAACGGGAACAGCCCGGGACTTAGTTTTTCAACATACCACAACGTCAACTGGGGGCCCAACAAACCTGTCAGCTAGGTGTAAGCCTGACAGTTGGAATAGCATGGGACTTAGTTTTCAACATACCACAATGTCAACCGGGGGTCCATCAGACCTTGTAGCTAGGTGTAAGCTTGACAGCGGGAACAACCCGGGACATAGTTTTTCAACATACCACAACATCAATCAGGGGCCCAATAGTCCTGTCAGCTAGGTGGAAGCCTGATAATGTGAACACCCTGAGACTTAGTTTTTCAACCTTTACCCAAGCCTTGAGGTGGGGGAAAATAAAAGAATATTCTAAAATAGAGAAGAGTCGGGAATACGATATGCATTTTATTAATTCAGGGATAAAAGCGTTTCAAATCATCATCACTCCATGTATGGCTAATGGTTACCCCTTGCACATTTTGGAGGCGATAACATTCCGTCTTGAGTGCTTCCTCAATTACATAGGGACCTTCCCAATTAAGATTGAGCTTCCCCACCGACGCAGACCTTCCGGCGGCATTCACTTTTTTTCAAAACAAGATCCTGTTTTACAAACTGTTTTACACATACAAGCTTGTCGAAGTGCTTGGTCATTCGGCGCTTCACTTCCTCTTACCTAACGACGGCCAGGTCGTCAAGCTCTTCCACCAGGTCCAGCAAGAGTCGCATCTCACCCTCGTTTTAAATCTTCCAGTCCTCTTCTCCTTCTCCCGCAATTACTACCCGTAGTGATTTGACCTCGAACTCTACGGGAAGCACGACCTCGCAGCCATGCGAGAGCCAAAATGGAGTTTCCCTCGTGGCCATGTTAGGCATGGTTCTCAGGGACCAAAGAACCGACGGGAGATGCTCCACCCAGTTCCCCTTTAGATTTTCCACCTTCTTCTTTAATAGGCCCACAATGATCTTATTTGCCGCCTCCACTTACCCGTTACTCCGGGGATGGTGGACCGATGCGAACCTAAGATCAATCCTGAGCTGGTCGTAGAAGCTGATGAATTCCTCACTGGCAAATTGCGGCTCGTTCTCGGTGACTATGACAAATGATTTCTCCCCAAACAAAATTACGGATTATTTGGGACGTTACCTTGGTCAGGGCTTTGACTTCCAGCCACTTCGAGGTGTAATCAATCATGACCAGAAGAAATCTTCTCTGCCCGCTGGCCTGAGGAAAGGGCCCCACCAGTTCCATTCCCCAAATTGCAAAAGGACAGGGCATCATGATACTTTTGAGCCTCTGGGTGGATAAGAGTTGTAACAGCGCGAATAGCTGGCACTTACGACATTTCCTTGCAAACTCTTCAACATCCTTTCCTAAGGTTGGCCAGAAATACCCCTGTCGAATGATCTAGACCTCTAGGGTCCTGCTCCCTGAGTGACTTCCATAATCTCCTGAGTGGACTTCTTCTAAGACCTTCGGAGCCTCCTCCTCAGGTACACATCTGGCCAGAAGTCCCGAGAGAGTCTTTCGAAAGAGCTCTCCCTCGCGCAATAGGTAATATGTCGACTTATGTCTGAAACGCTTCATGCTTGCGACCTCCCTGGGAAGCTCGTCGGTAGTTAGAAAAGTGATGAAGAGATCCCTCCATGAAGGGTGCTGCTCTATCTCCAGTAGCTCTCCCTCTTCTATAGACAGCTAGAATATGTCTGTCGCGACCCCCGCAGTCTTTGGACCGAACTTGGCCAGATGATCTGTTGCGGCATTCTCCTCACGGGGTACGTGATGTATGGAGAAAGTCCAGAATCCCCAACAAGACCCCTTATCTTGAGTAAGTATTGCTTCAGGGCCGGCTCCCTTACCTCGAACTCCCCCTTGAAATATGAAGCTACCACCATCAAGTCCGTCAACACCTCTACGTCATGCACTCCCAGCTCCTTATCAAGTAGCATCCCTATAATGACGACATCATATTCTTCCTGATTGTTGGTTACGGGGAAGTGTATCGCCACGGCCTGTTCAATTTTTGCTCCCTGGGGACTCTCCAAGACCACCCTTGCGCCTAGGGAATGTTTTCCTGACGCCCCATCCACTAGCAGCCTCCATGCCACGGGGAGGCTTGGACCCATCCCCTCTGACTCTGCCATGCAATCTGCCAAGAAGTCTGTCACCGCTTGTGCCTTAACTGACAGGCGCGAGACAAAAGAGATGTCAAATTCACTCGGCTTTACCGACCACTTTGCCAGCCTCCTCGAAAGATCCACCCCTTCGAAGATGCCACACAGTGGATGATCTGTCACTACCCAAATTGAGTGGGCTTGGAAGTAAGGTACCTGAGTTCTGCCTTCTTTAAGACCCGACTCACATAATAAATTGGCAATTGCCTCTTGCCCTCTTCCCGGACCACGATGGAACTTACACTCTCTGCCCCCACTCCGAGATACGGGGTCAAGTCTTCCCCTTCCTTGGGTCCTTGGAGCAGCGGGGCTTGGGAGAGTTGACACGTCAGAGACTGGAAAGCCTCTTCACATTCCTTGGACTATTCGAATTTTTTGCCCCCTCGCAGTACCCTAAAAAAGGGTGAGCACTTTTCTCTTGCCCAAGAAAGAAACCTGCTCAACCCTGCCAGCTTCTCCGTCAGACGATGGACCTCCTTGGAATTCCTGGGTTACCCCAGCTCCATTATGGCTTTTATTTTATCTGGGTTGGGCTTTACCCCAGTCGAGGTCAGAAGGTGTCTAAGGAACTTTCCCTGACTCACTCTGAAAACACACTTTAGGGGGTTCGGCCTCATTTTAAATTTTTGCAAAGTGTAAAAGGTTTCTTCTAGATCTTGGAGGTGAGAGCTCACATCCTCGCTCTTCACCAACAATTCATCCACATACACCTCCAGGTTTCTCCCTCTCTAGTACCAGAAGACCCTGTCCATCAACCTTTGGTAGGTTGCCCCTACGTTCCTCAGCCCAATGGGCATCATGTTATAGCTATAGCACCCGCTGCTTGTGATGAAAGACACGTCCTTTACATCCGGCGGGTGCATCTTGATCTAGTGATAACCTGAAAAAACATCCAGAAAACTCATTATAGGGAAGCCGACGACTAAGTCAACTAGCACGTCGATCTTAGGCAGTGGGTAGCAATCCTTGGGGCATGTTTTATTTAACAAAGCAAAATCAACACACATCCTCCACCTCCCATCTCCTTTCTTTACCATTACAACGTTTGAGACCCAGCCTGGAAACTGGATCTCTGATATAAACCCGACCTGGAGAAGCTTCTCCACCTCCTCCTTGATTGGCCCGTCAAGCTTGTCGGCCACATTCATTTTCTTTTGGCGGATAGGGAGGTCCTTCGGATCAAGGTTCAACTGATGTCAAGCCACGTCCGCATCGATGTCGGGCATATCCGTTGTGCTCCATGTGAAGATGTCCACGTGCTTTTAAATGCATGTCAGCATCCTCTCTTGATCCTCTTCTTCGAAGTCGAGAACCTCAGCAGGAAAGCCCGGCGCAGGTCTGCATGGCAGTAAATTGAACTATTGGGGAGCTGGTGGAACCAGTTGTTAGAAAATATATGTTCGATAGACATAAATTTACTTGGTCTCATACCCAAGTTTTCTATCTCTTAGGATCATATCAAGTGTATATATGAATTAATAATAATAGGAAAGGACCTGGATTGATTATTGTAGTCGCCATCGTCGCACGACCCTTTCTTCACCTCTTTGCTCTAACAAGAAGGAGATGGATTCCTGTGTACTTCCTTGAGATGAGGAGAATTGTGAACATTCTCCTCTATTTATGTGAATCTTAAGAGTATTAATTATTTAGAGCAAGAGGTGGGACCGGCACATTAAGCTAATAATCTCTAGCTCATCCATCAAAGATTAGAGAATTGGGCCTTAAGTTATTTATGAGCACGACTCATGAAAATATTAAGGACATTAAATTATAATCTATTTAATTATTTCTTGTAGACCAAATAATATGAGTCCAACATTCTCCCACTTGACCAAAGGATATAATTAATTAGATGATATTTATTATTATTATTATTATTACTGGTAGGATAAATTCTTTAACATAACCAAATTATCTAGAGTATTAAATTGAATTAAGGCCAAATCTACAACTTACAATATCAAAGAATCGTTCCTTGGTTACAAATTCTGCAAAATAGAAAATATTGGCAAATAACTTAAATCATGAATAATAACATAAAATTCATGTGGTCCTCCAAATTGTTAGAAAGTAGCGAAAAAGAGAGAACAAGCGGATAAGCTTTTGAATAATTGAAATTTTATTATCCAAAAAAGATATCATTTACAAAGATATGGCCTCCCTTATATAGAATGGAGGAGATAAGAAAGAGAGTATACAAACAATGTGGGACTAAACATTTACAATACTGAGCGGCTAGAATAAAGGTGACCGCACAGGCCGCGCGGTTAGACAGATGGCTTAACCGTTCGGCAACTCTAGCAGGATAGAACAGGCCGCAATGGTAGACCGCTAGACCGCCCGGTCTCCAGGCTTCAGAGTGAGATCGCCAGACCGCTCGGTCAACAAACCGCTGGATCAGACCGCTAAGCCGCCCGGTCAACAAACCGCTGGATCAGACCGCTAAGCCTCCCAGTCTAATACTTCAACACTCCCCCTCAAGCTGGAGCATAGATATCAATCATGCCCAGCTTGTCACAAATGCGGAAGAAGGAAGTAGAAACCGGCTTGGTGAAGATATCTGTCAATTCCTTGTCAGAGGTGACAAAAGGAGTACAAATCTGTTTCTTCAAAATCTCTTCCCGAATGAAGTGACAGTCAACCTCTATATGTTTTGTTCTCTCATGGAAGACCGGATTTCTGGATATGTGTATAGCGGCCTTGTTGTCACAGAACATAGGGAGAGGACAGTCATATACCTCGCCCAGGTCAAGCATGAGAGCCCGCAACCACTTTAACTCACACGTGGTTGACGCCATACTCCGGTATTCGGCTTCGGCACTGGATCTGGAGACAACAGACTGTTTCTTGCTCTTCCAACTCACGAGATTACCTCCAACAAAGGTACAAAAACCTGATGTGGATTTACGATCGCCTTTGTCATCTGCGTAACTTGAATCTGAGTAGGCCTCAACCCTCAGATGACTATTCTTCTGAAAGAGTAACCCTCTGCCCGGTGCTGCTTTGATATACTCCAAAATCTTCAGGGCGGACTGAAGATGGCACTCCCGGGGAGCTTGCATAAACTGACTGACCTTGCCTACAGCATAGGCGATGTCGGGTCTAGTCACCGTGAGATAGATGAGTTTGCCTACCAAACGTCTGTACCTTGTGACATCAGATAGAAGAGGCGAGTCATCCGTCCACGTTTTGTCTTCTCCAACAGCCATGGGAAAACGAGCTGGTTTGGCACCTGTCAATCCTGCTTCTCGTAGAAGATCAAGGGCATACTTCCGTTGAGAGAGAACCAAGGAGTCAAGTTTCCGAGAGATTTCTATCCCCAAAAAGTATTTTGGGGAGCCCATATCCTTCGTGACCAAGTGCTGACGGAGGTGCTTCTTCATCAAGTCCACCCCATCTCGGTCATCGCCAGTAAGGAGAATATCATCCACATATACGGCCAAAACCACCAGTCCCGAGGCCGTTTTGCGAATGAATAAGGAGTGATCGGCCGAACTCCTTTGAAAGCCGATGGTAGCCACAATACCACTGAATTTGTCAAACCATGCCCGAGGGCTCTGCTTTAGGCCATAAATGGCCTTCTTCAAATGACATACACGTGTCTCCCCCTGAGTAACATACCCAGGAGGTTGCTCCATATAGACGTCCTCCTGAAGATCACCATAGAGAAAGGCATTCTTCACATCAAGCTGGGAAATGGCCCAAGCCCGGTTAACAGCCACAGAAAAGAGAACCCGGATGGTGCTGAGGCGAGCAACCGGAGAGAAGGTATCAAAGTAATCAACGCCGTAAGTCTGAGTGAAGCCCTTGGCCACCAGCCGGGCTTTGTAGCGATCCACAGTGCCGTCGGGGCGAAACTTCACAACGAAGACCCAGCGACAGCCAACCACATCAGTGCCCACGGGAGGAGGAACCAGGGTCCAGGTACCCCTTTCAGTAAGAGTAGCCATCTCCTCATCCATGGCAGACTTCCAATGAGGGAGAGCAAGAGCCTCTTGGTAGGTACGGGGAGTAGAAGTAGTAGAGATAGCCAAGGCAAAACACCTGCGAGAAGGAGAAAGCTGATCATAGGAAACAACAGCCATGAGCGGGTGTTGAGTACACGCCCGCACCCCTTTGCGAAGGGCAATGGGAACATCCAGGTCAACGGGAGCGTCGGCGACGGGAGCGTCAGCGACCGGAGCGTCCGTGGCGGAGAAGGCTGGCCCGGGACTAGAGAGAGACGACAGCGGAGAGGAGGGTGGAGGGGTGGGTGGGGAGACGGACTGGGAAGGAGTGGGTGGAGGAGGAGATGAAGGTGGGAAAACGTGGAGAGGTGTGGAAGGAACAAAGATATCAGAAGGAAGAGAAGAGGGAGGAGAGAAATAGGAAGCATTTTCGAAAAAAGTCACATCCGCGGAGACAAACTGCTTGCGGAGAAGGGGGTCAAAGCAGCAATAGCCTTTTTGAGTGGTAGAGTACCACAAAAAGACACACTTGGTGGAACGGGGGGAAAGCTTGTCGCGGGTAGCGGAGGGAGCGTGAACAAAGGCCGTACAGCCAAAGACACGGAGAGGAAGAGGAAAAGGTTCCTGGTGGGGGTAGAGAAGGGAGAAGGGAGTCTGGCCGTGGAGAACCGCGGAGGGAAGGCGATTGATGAGATAGCAGGCGAGGAGCACAGTGTAGCCCCAGTAGGAGCGAGGGACGTGCATCTGCGTCATGAGAGTACGCGCAACATCAAGCAGGTGACGGTTTTTACGCTCCGCCACCCCATTCTGCTGGGAGGTGTAAACACAAGTCGTTTGATGAAGGAGGCCATGTTGGTGAAAGAATGCAGAGAACTCATGAGTCAGATATTCTTTGGCATTATTAGAACGTAAGACTTTAATAGAAGTAGCAAATTGAGTCTTAATCATAAAGTAAAATAATTGACAAACAGAAAATAGTTCAGAGCGATCTTTTAACAGATACACCCAGGTACATCGAGAAAAATCATCGATAAAAGTGACAAAATAGGAACTGCCCCGACCAACTGTGAGGGTAGGAGCAGGACCCCATACATCAGAATGAATAAGATCAAATATGCGAGAGGAGCCACGACCTTGCTTCGGTGGGAAGGAGGAGCGATGATGTTTGCCAAGCTGACACGCATCACAGTTGAGCGGAGAACTGGTAGGAGGTAAGTGGGGCAGAAGCTGGTGAATAAGCCGAGGAGGAGGATGTCCAAGACGAAGATGCCACTGAAGGAGATCGGTGGAGGAGGAGTAGGCAGAGAGAGCGGAAACATCATCGAGGAAGTAGAGGCCGCTGCTCTCAGTCCCAGTAGCAATCGTCCGCTGGGTCCTCGGGTCCTGAAAAGAACAAGTAGTGGGAGTGAATAAGACGGAGCACTGAAGTTGCCGACATAAAGTAGTAACTGATAACAAATTGCACGGGAACTTCGGGACATAGAGGGTATCCTCCAAGCAAAGCGATGGGGTGAGTTGAACCATGCCCGTCCCATGAACCGGGGACGGGGAACCATCCGCCACACGAACCGGGGGTAAGCGGTCATGGGTCTCAAGACGGGAGAAGTAATGAGGGTTGCCCGTCATATGATTTGTGGCACCGGAGTCAATCAGCCATTTACCTTGGGTAACGACGTGGGCACTACCTGACGTCATGGCCACAGAGGCAGACGGCCGAGAAGAGGCGGAGGCCGAAGAAGGAGCATCACCGGAAGGGCGAAGGTGAGGATGTTTCTGCCAGCAACGGTCAACAGTATGGCCAGTACGACCACAGTGAGAGCAGAGGAACCGGGATGAACCTCGTCCACTAGAGGAGCCGCGGCTACTAGGGCCCCCCGCTGAGCTTGGTGAGCAAAGGAGTCCTGGGAAGGGGGGAGGCCAACAGAGGCCGCTGGAGTAGCGAAGTAACAGCGGCAATGCGAGCCGCAGTGGCATCCAAAGTAGGAGATTCCGCCTCACCCAAGATCTGCTGGCGGATCATATCATAAGAGTCGGGAAGACGAAGAAGATAACAAACAACTAGGAGTTCCTGGAAGTGTTTGTGCTGGTCGGCCAAGTCCGCGGAGAAGGGGCGATTCTGGAGGATTTCAGCACCAAGAGCCTGAACCTGCTGATAAGCCGCAGCCGGTGACATGGAAGGGCGGGCGAAGAGGTCCGCATAGAGAGTATAAATGCGGGACGTCTGGCCCCCTTAGAATAGAGAGCAGCGAGGTGAAGCCAGGCGGCCTTGACCGTCTCATCATGGCGAATGACGGGAAGGCACTCATCAGAAAGGCTGTTGGCCAGCCATGTGCGGACAAGAGCATCACTCGCATCCCAGTCATCAAACTCAGGAGAGGTGCGAGGAGGAGGGTCATCGGTGAGGTGATGACGCTTGCGTTGAGAACGAAGGAGAAAGGTGAAAGAAACGCTCCAATCGGGATAGTTGGAGCCAACAAGCTTGGAAAGGGTGCCAAGGTTGCCCGAAGGAGGAGGAGGAGAAGGAGCTGCAGGAGTAGTGGTGAGACCGGAGGTAGTCATAGAACCCGACAAGCAGAAGAACCCGCGCGAACAGAAGCGGTTAGAAAACAGAAGAAGCCGCGCGAACAGTAGCGGCTAGAAAGAGGTCAAAGGCACAGCGGGGAAGAGGTCGCGCGGACTGAAAATGCCGAGCGAACAGAAGAGAGGAGAAGAGCAGGTGACCGCGACCAAGATGCAGGTGAGATAGGAACAACCCGCACGGTCAGGCAGATCACAGCAGCAAACCGCGAGTATAGAGACAAGCGGAAATGGGGAAAGCAGAAGCGGATAGGGAGAAGAAGTCCGCAGCGGGTAGAGACAAGGCCGCAACGACAAGGAAGTCGGAGAGGCAAGAAAGAACAAGGAGCGCAGCGACAAGGAAATAGGTCGCTGGGACGAATAGCAGTAGGAGAAGAGAACCAAGAAGAAGCAAGCCGCGCGAACAGGGCAGCGGACAGAAACAAGCCGCGCGAACAGGGCAGCGGACAGAAGAGAAGGCAAGTCGCGAAACAGGTCGCAGAAAGCGGAAAACAAGCCGCGAACAACAGAGAGCGCACAGAATCAGGAGGAAATGACCGTGCCCTCTGATACCATGTTAGAAAGTAGCGAAAAAGAGAGAACAAGCGGATAAGCTTTTGAATAATTGAAATTTTATTATCCAAAAAAGATATCTTTTACAAAGGTATGGCCTCCCTTATATAGAATGGAGGAGATAAGAAAGAGAGTATACAAACAATGTGGGACTAAACATTTACAATACTGAGCGGCTAGAATAAAGGTGACCGCACAGGCCGCGCGGTTAGACAGATGGCTTAACCGCTCGGCAACTCCAGCAGGATAGAACAGGCCGCAGTGGTAGACCGCTAGACCGCCCGGTCTCCAGGCTTCAGAGTGAGATCGCCAGACCGCTCGGTCAACAAACCGCTGGATCAGACCGCTAAGCCGTCCGGTCAACAAACCGCTGGATCAGACCGCTAAGCCGCCTGGTCTAATACTTCAACACAAATGATTTGTTTCATAATGCTTATTCAAAATGCGCAAAATAGAAGCAACAAGTCACATGATAATTAAGAATCCTTCAAATTACATTATTTGATTACATAAAAGAAAATTAATATCCAAGTCAATAATATGATCACTCTAAATCAAAACTTCAATAAAGCCTCAAATTATGCATGTGCTCATGAAATAGCTTAGGGGCAAAGCTTTTGGTAATGGATCTGCTAACATATCATTTGTTCTAATATGCACTATGGATACTAATTGATTTTGAATTCTTTCTTTCACAACAAGTTGTTATTAGGAAATAAAATAGCAGTTTGATTGTCACAATATATCTTCAATGACCTTGAGATGGAATTTATCACATGAAGCCCTGCAATGAAATTTTTAATCCATATAGCATGACAAGTGGCTTCATAACACGCTATAAATTCTGCTTCCATAGTTGAAGAAGTCGTAATTGTTTGTTTTGTGCTTTTCCACGACACAGGTGCACCAGACAACATAAAAACATATCTTGATGTACAACCTCGTGCACGCAGGAACAGTTCGGGCTCAAAGAGAGGGGAAGGTAAGGTGAGATGGGCTCTTTGACAGAATCCTACTCGCTGGCGAGTGGGTCCCAGGAAAAGGGTTCCTCATCGGGACAGGGCCGGCTCGCTGGGCAAGAGGGGCCCAGCGGTTCGGGCGAGAAGGGCCCAGCGGCTCAGGCAACAGCCTTTTTAGGCGAGACAGACCCAGAGAGAGGGACAGTCGCGAGGCGAGGGCCAATTCACTAAGCGAGAAGAGCCGCATGGGTAGGAGCTCTCGCCCGCGAGGCGGTGCTCTCGCCGAGCACCAGTTCAGTGGTTGGTCAGGAACCAGTTCAGTTGGAAGGTGGTTCACCTTTTTAGCCCCAGGTGACTTCACGCTTTTGCCCTCGGTGGTCTGCATATAACCCTTCAGAACAGCGGAGTTTGGCTGTTGGCAGACCCGACCAAGGGTATTTTGGTAATTTCAGGTCGGCTCAGTTTGGTTATTGGCAGTTCAAACTCAGTGGCCTATAAATAGACCCATAGGGGTTCTTCAGAAGCGACTTTTTCCAGGGAGACTTTAAAAGAGTTTCATGTACTTTCTGAGGAGCTACAAGCCCAGCTTTTGGCTTTGGATGGGAAGCTCTCAGAGATCTTCCGGGTAAGAGGTGGGACCTCCCTGCTAAGGCTTTGGGTCGGTTTCTGGTCCTTCACAACCAGTTAGAGGTCAGAGCTTGGGAAAAGTAGGTGTTGTCTACGCCCCTGATTTTGAACTTTCGTTAAGGTCAAATTTTGGCTTCAACAGTTCTGGTACGGTGAGGGTGGAAGGTAGCCAATACAAGAAAGTTTTGAGTTTAGTCCTATGGCAGGAGGTGAAGGTGAAGGATCTGGTTCAGGAGGTTCCCCCTCCCGGGGAGAGGAGGCGACAAGGAAGATGCTGGAGGACTTCAGGCGGGAGGTCTTGCAGACCATCAGCTTGGCCTTCTCGGCAAGGAGCGAGGGGGCAACGCCTCAGGTCCCGGTAGAGGCAATCCCGCTCTTGGGCGAGAACGCTCCTGGGCAGCGCCGCAGGAAGGAGGTCCCGACGGAGGCTGGCGAGAGGGACGTGGCCGCGCGAGAGCTCTTCCCAGGCCAGTGTCCCGGGAAGGAGGTTCCAGCAGAAGTTGGCGAGAGGGAGGCGGCTGTGCGAGAGCTCTTCCCTGGGCATGGTCTCACGGATCGGGCCAGCCAGCCGAGGCCGCGAGACGTTCCCTCTCGGCAGGCAGGTGGCGAGAGCCCTTTCAGTGAGCTTATCATCTCGGCCACGTATCAGAGGGGTTCCGGGAGCCTGACATGTCCTACTACTCGGGGAAAGATGACCATGTGTAGCACGTGTAGTGGTTTGAGAATGTTGTTTCGATAAGGCAAATGACGGATACCTTCAAGTGTCGGATGTTTGCCATCACGTTGGAGGAGAAGGCACGGGACTGGTTCCACCAGTTGTCGGCGAGTTCGATCTATAGTTTTGAGGATCTGCGTCGAGGGTTCCTATTGAGGTTCTCGACATCAAAGAAGTGTAAGAAGGAGGCAGAGTGCCTGTTTGCGGTAAGGCAGAAGCAAGACAAGACGTTGGGTCATTATGTTGACCAGTTTTAAGAAGAGATCTTCCTGGTCCAGGAGGTCCCAGGGTATGCATTGATGCTCGCTTTTTTCCCGGGGGCTGAGGCCGGGATTCTTTAGCATGGAGCTGAGGAGAGTGCCCCCCCCCCTCTCTTTTGAGGAGCTCATGGAGAGGGCGGCGAAGGAGATAGACTTCGAAAGGGCCAATCTGACTTTTGCTAGGAAGCTGGCCAGGTTGGTGGAGGATGACATGAAGGATCTAGGAGCAGGAAGGAAGAAGGAGCGGAGGGAAGAGAGAAGGAGGGAGGAGCCCCGAGGATAGGGGCAGCAGGGACCACATCAAGGATGGGGGGCTCGGGAGCCGAACAACCGGTTAGGTTGGAGGCCGCAGGAGGGTCACCCCCAGGGGCAAGGAGGAGGCTTTCAGGGAAGAGGCAACTTCCATGAGCCGAGGAGGTTTGATCAGTCGGCGTGGAGGCAGGGGCCGAGGGGTCACTTCCCGCAGCAGCAGGAGGCAATGGAGGTCGGCCGAGGTAGAGGAGGAAGGAGAGAAGCTCGGGGAGGAGTCGGAATAAGAGGAGGTGGAGAAGGAAGAGGGGGCCGCGCGGTGTTGCTTTTCTGTGACTTCCACCAGGAGGAGGGTCACGCGACGGCCACTTGCCCAGAGTTCTTAGAGATGAGAGAAGTCAGGGGGCTGGGGAGGCAAGATCCGCCGATAAGGATCGTGGAGGTGCAGCAGGGGGAGACGGAAGACAGGTATGAGGACCGGACAGACATAGGAACCCGGGGAGGGATCGGTGTGATCCACAGAGGAGTTGGGATTGAGGCAACTCGTAAGGGGAGCCTCTAGACCATGTTCTGAAGGGGGGTAGCCTCGACCTCCCAGGCTCCCCCTCTAGAAGAAAAAATTACCTTTTCATCAGCAAATATGTCAGATTATGAGGACCCGTTCTATGACACCTTGGTGATCCAGACGGCAGTAGAGAACCTCACGGTCTCCAGGATCCTGGTGGACAACGGGAGTTCTGTGAATGTGATTTTCAAGAAGGCCTTCGATATGATGAAGGTCGAGGCAAAGAGGGTCTTAGCTTCGGACGGACCGTTGTTTGGATTTTCAGTAGAAAGGAAGGAGGTAGAAGGAGGGGTAGGGCTACACGTGAAGTTGTGGGCATGTCACGGAACTGCAGGTTCGTGATCTTGGACGCCCCGAGCATCTATAACGCCATCTTTGGGCGCCCCCTCATCAGCGTCTTTCGCTACGTCCCCTCCTCATTTCACCAATACCTTATGTTCAACAACGGAGGGGTGCAGGTTAGGATCAGGGGGGACCCAAAGGTGGAGAGACAATGCTACGTGATGGCGGTCAACACCATATCTTGGATAGTAAAGGCGGAAGAGCTGGAGAGGGAGATGGCGGAGCAGGAAGAGGTTGTCGGAGAGGAGGAGGTGAGCCTGGAGGAGGCAAGGGAGGAGATTGAGGAGGAGCAAAGAGGAGGAGGTGTGCATAAGGTCTAGAGGGATGGAGATTCGGAGCCGTAAGAGGGTCGGCAGGTGGAAGGAGTAGGAGAAGGAGTTGAGAGGGAGGCCCTGAGAGACGTGGAGGTCGAGCAGTAGCAACGTGAGAGCCTGGGGGAGGCGATGGAGGTCGAGGAAGCAGGAGTGGAGGAAGAGTTTGGGCAGGAAGAGGGAGCAAGAGTCGGCTGGGAGCAGTCACGGCTGGAGCCGACTAGAGAAGTGGTGGAGATGGAAGTCTTCACCAGTGCTGGCCAGGTGCAGAGGGTGCGGATCAGTGGGGGCTTGAGTCCCGAGGACCAGGAGCGAGTCCAGGCTTGCATCCAGAGCAACGTCGACATCTTTGCTTGGAGCGCGGCTGACATGTCGGGCATCAATTCAGATGTGGCCTGCCATCGCCTGAACCTGGACCCCCGCACGCGCCCCATTCGCCAGAAGATGAGGACCATAGCTACAAAGCTGCAGGAACCCATCTGCGAGGAGGTCAAGAAGCTTCTGGAGGCTGGCTTCATCTCGGAGATCCAGTATCCAGGCTGGATCTCCAACGTGGTAATGGTAAAAAAGTGGGGAGGGAAGTGGCGCATGTGTATCGATTTTTCCATATTAAATAAATCATGCCCCAACGATTGCTACCCTCTGCCTTGAATCGATGCGTTAGTTGATTCAGGCATTGTGTTTTCTATTATGAGTTTTTAGATGCTTTTTCAAGTTACCACCAGATCTGAATGTACCCTCCTGATGTCAAGGACGTCTCTTTCATCATGAGGGAGGGATGTTTCAGCTATAAGATGATGCCCTTTGGGTTGAAAATGCATGGGCTACATACCAGTGCATGATGGATCGAATCTTCCAGGGTTAAAGGGGGAGGAACCTGGAGGTCTATGTTGACGATCTAATGGTCAAGAGCAAATGTGTGGACTCGTACCTTCGGTACCTGGAGGAGACGTTCGCCACCCTGCGGAAGTTCAAGATGAGGCTGAACCCCTTGAAGTGCATCTTCGGGGCGAGCCGCGGGATGTTCCTTGGGCATCTTCTGACCCCGGCAGGGGTGGAGCCTAACCCAGATAAGGTGAAGGCCATCCTAGAGCTGGAGTCACCACGTAACAATAAGGAGGTCCAGTGCTTGACAGGCAAGCTGGCCGGGCTAAGTAGGTTTCTCTCCAGGTCGGGAGAAAAATGTTCATCGTTCTTCAAGGTGTTGCGGGGTACTCAAAGGTTTGAGTGGACCGCCGAATGTGAAGAGGCTTTCCAAATACTGAAGAGGCAGCTCTCCATGGCTCCTCTACTTCAAAGACCAAAGGAGGAGGAGGATCTAGCATTATACCTCGGAGTAGGATTAGAGGTCGTGAGCTCTGTCCTAGTCAGAGAAGAGGGGAAGAAGCAATTGCCAATCTACTACGTTAGCAGGATCTTGAAGAAGGCGGAGCTCCACTACCCCATCTTGGAAAAGATGGTGTATGCTTTGATCATTTCGGCCAGGAAGCTTCGGCCGTACTTTCAAGCTCATTCAATCAGGGTGGTGACGGACCATCCCCTTTGCAAGATTTTTGAGGGAGTGGAGCACTCAGGCAGGTTGGCCAAGTGGTCTATCGAATTGAGCGAGTTTGATATCTCATTCGTGTCAAGGCTCTCCATTAAGGCACAGGTGGTGGCTGACTTCTTTACAGACTACATTATTGAGGTCGGGGCCGAGGGGCCACAGCCGCAGGAGGCGTGGAAGATGATGGTAGATGTGACCTCGGAAAAGCACTCCCTCGAAGCAGGGGTGGTGTTGATAAGCCCTCAATGGGTCACTATAGAACAAGCATTGGTCTTGCACTTTCCAGCGACTAACAATCAGGCAGAGTACGAGGCCATGATAGTCGGCCTTCATTTGGCAAAGGAACTTGAGATCCAGGATTTGGAGGCTTTTATGGACTCGTTGGTGGTAGCATCACAGATCCGAGGAGAGTTTGAAGCTCGGGATCCCACCCTTGTGAAGTACTTATCAAATGTGAGGGTGATCGTTGGAGGGTTCCGGACGTTCTCAATCCAACATGTTCCCAGGGAAGAGAGTATAGCTACTGATCGGTTGGCTAAGTTTGGGCCTCGGGGAGGAGGTACCCTGACTGAGCTATTTCGACCTGCAATCGAGGAAGGAGAGTTGATGGAGGTGGATCGGCGACCCTCGTGGGTGGATCCATTGGTGACCTTCCTAACCACTGGCGAGATTTTGGAGGGGGCTAAGGATGCAAAACGCTTCAGGCACAAGGCGGCTCACTACCTAATGTTGTAAGGGGGGATATATCGGAAGATGTTGTCAGGGCTCCTGGCAAGGTGTGTGACCGAGGAGGAGATCCCGAGGATCCTGGAGGAAGTGCTTTTAAGTGAATGTGGCGGTCACTCAGGGGGAAGGACGTTGGAAGCAAGGGTGGTGAGGCAAGGGTATTTCTGGCAGACCCTGAGGAAGGATGCGGCTGAGTTTGCAAGGAGGTGCCGGAAGTGTCAGTTGTACGCCCCCCCTCCATCTCTTGCTCGCTCAAAGGCTCCAAAGCATCATGACACTATGGCCTTTCGCCATCTGGGGGATGGATTTAGTCTGTCCTTTCCCTCCGGCTAGTGCGCAGAGGAGGTTCCTCCTGGTCATGATTGATTGCTTTTCAAAGTGGCTGGAGGTCAAGGCATTGGCCAAGATCACCTCACAAGTCATTAGGAATTTTGTCTGTGGAGAGATCATATGCAGGCACGGGCTCCCCCAGGCGATAGTAACAGACAATGGGCCCCAGTTTGCCAACGAAGAGTTCATCAACTTCTGCGCTCAGCTGGGGATTGACCTTAGATTTGACTCTGTACATCACCCCAGGAGCAACGGTCAGGTAGAGGCGGCCAACAAGATCATCATGAACCTACTCAAGAAGAAGGTGAAGAACTTAAGGGGAAGTTTGGTGGAATAGCTCCCATCAGTATTGTGGGCCTTGCGGACAACCCCGAACACGGCCACCGGTGAGACCCCCTTCAAACTTTCCCATGGGTATGAGGCAGTCCTGCCCGTGGAGTTTTAGGTTCGATCCCCACGAGTCGCGGCCGCGGGTGATGGGGATGAGGCTTGGAAGTTGGAAAATAAAGGGGGGTTACGCCTCTCGTTGGACATGGTAGAAGAGCTACACGATGCCAAAGCTATCAGGCAGGAAGAGATCAAATGGTGGATGGCGAAATAGTTTGACAAGCATATCAGGATCAAACAGTTCATGGAAGGAGATCTGGTGCTGAAGAAAGTTGATGCTGCGGGGAGATCTGCCCCCGTGGGTAAGCTAAACTCAAATTGGGAGGGGCCTTATATTGTCGAGAGGGTCCTGAGAATGGGAGGTTACCACCTCCAGGACGTGGAGGGTAGGTCCATGAGCCACACCTGGAGCGGCGACGACTTAAAGTGCTTCTACCCATGAGAAGGGAGAAAGTGAAATTGTATACTCAAAGTCAAGTTTATCGTACTATGTTCCTCAATTTACTTTTGCTTTTACCTACTGTGAAATTCTGACGGCAAGGAGATGGGACATTTTTCACTACCCTGAGCCTGGCTCGGCCCCAGGTAAACCCGCTGCGCAGTCTCTCATTAGCTGGCAGGTCTGAAGGCTCGCCTGTGGGGGTAAGGGACCCCGAGCACTGCTCGGCCCCAGGTAGAACTGCTGTGCAGGCTCTCTGAAAGGGGAAACTAGATCTGATATACTCTAAAGGGGGGGGGAATAGAGTATATGGTGCTTTTTGAAAACACAAAGAAAACTTTTTGCAAAGCTTTACAACAATTGTTGTAATGAGTGTAAGCAGGGAAACAGAAATAAAATTAAGCTATGCAGATATTAAGCACAAGAAAATCTAGGCCAGAAACAAAAAGAAAACATGCACAACCAGATGACACAAGGAAATATAGTGGTTCCCCGACTTGGGTACATCCACTCTTCTACCACCCTAGGTAGGAATCCACTGCAGGATGAGTTGATCAGGTGTCCTGGGCACCAATGAGCTTTTGATAAGGTGCTCAAAAACCAGATCAGATTTTTTGATCAGGTGTCTTGCCACCAATGAGCTTTTGACAAGGTGCTCAAAAACCAGATTCAAACTTTTGAAGGGAGTTTGAAAAACCCTTTACAGATTGGGGGTGAGAGAGTTATGGCAGTCTTCTCTTTCTCAAGCAACTGAGAAGACTATGTGGATTGATTTCAAAGCTCCCCCTGAGTCCTTGAAGTCTTCAGGAAGATGAGCTTTGCTGAGGGTGATAGGCCTTCAAAAATAGATCTCCAACAGATGATGATTTCAGCAAGCTGAAATGTTGAGTGTCTGGAGTCTTGAGATGATGTTGGCCTTGAACACTTGAGAGCTGAAGAGATCTGAAGAATGTTTGAAAGCTTGATCTCTTTTTGATGAGTGTTCTTCTGAATTCTTGTTGACAGAAGATTGAGAGAGTCTCTGTGTATAGAGAGGTGTCCTCTACTTGTCTTTTTCTATTCTCTTGTTCTTGTCTGTCTTCTATCTGATTCAAAAACATTCTATCTTTTATTCTCTGAGTCTGAATAGAAAATTGCTCTGTCAAAGATAGCCGTTGGTCTGAATTAATTACAGCCTTAATTGTATAATATGTTCTGAAGGAAAGTCCACTGATTTGTTCCTTAGAAAATCCCTTGAAACTTGCTCCAGAAGTAAATGAAAACGGCTGGCAGATCTTCTGTCTTAAATGCAGAATAACTTCTATCTGATTTTTGAATTAGAATTCTGAAGGTCAACTGAAATCGTCGAACTGAGCTCTGCTATCGTCGAGCTGAGCTCAGCGAAAATGAAAATGCAAACAGCAAAGAAGTCGTCGATCTGAGCTCAAAGATCGTCGAACTGAGCTCAGAGATAAGGATCCAGTTCCGAGTCAAAATCATCGACCTGAGCTCAGCGATCGTCGAATGGAGCTCGACGATATTGAGAAGTTGAGCTCAGCGATCGTCGACCAGAGCTCGACGATATTTTGAGGCTTGAGCTCAGCGATCGTCGAATGGAGCTCGACGATCTGCCAAAGTTGAGCTAGACGATCGTCGACCGGAGTTCGACGAAACGTCGTGCTGAGCTCGACGATTTGGACTTAGTCACTACAAAAACTTGGGTCTTCAGAGCTGCTTCCAATCCTAGCCTACTGACCCTTAGACTCAATTCTATTTTGACCTAAAATCTATACAGGAGGTCAAAACACAAAATCCTAGAGACATAGTGATCCTGACCCAAATTAGTAATAGGGTGTTCCAACAATCTCCCCCTATTTGGGTTAGGAAAACTATTTACAGATTTTGAAAAACAAACAACAGAATACAGTCACAGAAACATAAAGACAACACAGCTAAACATCACAGAACCATCTCAGAGATATATAAACATGATATCCAGAAGGCAGTCACAGAAGTCAAGAATTATCACCTTACAGAGTTATTCCTTTTCTTTGCCTTTTACCATTTTAATTTCTCTGTTAGGATCTAAAGCTTGTTGTTTGGATCTGGTATCATCAGCTGCACCCAAATAAATTTGCTTTGAAGCCCTGGGAACCACTGCAGCTGGATGCAACTCCATGTATCTGTCTGCATCAAAAAACTTACTGGAGGCATATCTTTTTAACTCTTTTTGCCTTTGCTCTGACATAGTAGATATATTGGAAGTGTCTAGCCCTTGTTCTTTTGCTTTCTTTATCTGATCCAAAGCAGCCAGTTCTTTCATTCTTGCAGTCCAAGCCATGGGATTTTTCTCAGGATCCTCAAATGGAACAGGTGGCTCATACCTGTTGGAAGTAGTAACTTGAGGTGTCCTGGCAGTCACTGTATCTTTGAGCTTGTAGGGAAAAGGACCAGAAGATGTGTCAGATGGAACATGTCCTCCCCTAGGATAAGGATGCTGCCTGGAGTGTCCTTTAGAGTAAACCTGAGTTTCTCTTTGATTTCCCCTATATCCTCCCCTTCTAGAGTAAGAGCCCCTAGAATGGCCTTCCCTTTGATATGTTCTGGCATGAGGCTGGTAGGGAGCCTGGCTTCTAGCAGGGCCTGAGCTTGCAGAGCTGCCACCTGCACCTGCATCAGGTGGAGGTGGTGGAGGAGGATGAGGGTGCTTGAACTGAGTGGAATCTTTTTCATATTTCCTCTTCTTTTTCATAGCCTTCAACTGGTTCTTAGAGAATTGCATCCAATGCTCAGAGATTGGGCAATTGTGCAGAATATAATATGGAACATCATTGTCATCTCTGACTTTGGCAGGAGGAACTCTCTTCAAGGCCTTACTTCTTGCCTTTCTTTTCTTTGCAATTGTGGCTGATGAGTCATCAGAAGCAGTATTATAATCCTCAGATTCAGAGCTTTGTGCATCATACAAGGCATCAATCCTTTTCATCAAATCCTCTTTTAGTTTAACAGCAGCTGATGGGGCAGAAGATACAGAAGCAGGAGGAGCAACAGATGTAACTATAGGTACTGGAGCAGCAGATGTTACAACAGAAATTACTTCAGAAATGAGGGCAGCAGCAGCAGCTTCAGAACCAACAACTTCTACAGCAGGCTCACAATCAACAGCCTCTGTCATCAAAAGATCCTGTGAAATAGGCTCATCAGAAACAATTTCTTCAGCAGCAGATACAACTTCAGAGGTAGACACAGCAGTGTCTTCAGTAGCAGCAGCAGCAGCAGCAGGAACATCAGAAGTAGCAGTCACTGACAGAAGAAAATCAGAAATGGTTCTGGGGTCACAGCAAGAGAAGGGCACTAGGGCCTTGGACATATCTTCTGAGGGCTGGGCAGCATATGGCTCTGGGAGGCAGCTGAAGTAAGCAGTATCAAAAGTAGATAGCAGAGACCTTAGGTCTAGTGCTATGACAGGAATAGCAGCAGCAGCAGAAACAGACACAGCAGCAGTAGCAGAAGCAGCAGCAGCATCAGAAACACCAGCAGGAGGAGCAGCAGCAGCAACAGCAGCCTGGAAGCTGGCTTCATAGGGCATCTCCCCCTGCCTGGATGCAGAAACCTGTGCATCAAGGCACACTGTTGGGGGTGCTGTTATAGGGGTAAGGAAAGAGGACAGCCTGGCAGAGAGAGCTGCCACTAATTATTGCAGAGGAGCTAAGGAGGCCTCCATGAGAAGGGAAAGCCTAGGTGCAAGGAGCTCATACAACTGATCAGCAAGGGCTGGGAGATCTACATGCTCAATGAGAGGAGCAGAGGTAGAGGACATTGGGATGGCTGAGGAAGCTGGAGGTGGAGGGCTGAAGGGTGGAAGGGATGGCTCAGGAGAGGGTATGGTAGAGATAGAGGGTACAGGGATGGAAATGGAGGGAGTGAAGGTGGGTTGATCAAGAATCTGGTGGAGAAGGTCTTGGAAAGATGTGGAGGAGGATGGCAAATCTGGAGGAGAAGAGGGGGAATCATCCATGTAGGAGTCATCCAGGAGAGTGAAAGTTGGAAGGGATGGGGATGAGGTGACATCTGGAGGTGGATAGGAGAAAAGAGGGTGGAAGTGGGCTGCTGGTGGAGAGGAAATTGTTGCTGGAGATGGAGTAGATGTTGGAGATGGGCTGGAGATGGTAATTGTGGAGGTGGCTGGAGAGGTGGATGGAAGTGGAGGTAGGGTTGAGCTTGGAGGAGGAGAAGCAGCAGCACTAGCAGGCAGGTCCTCTGCAGGGGCAGAGGCCTGGGGTGGAGTGACTCTTAGAGTCCTGGTGCCTGAAGGGCCAGAAGAAGAGGGCCTGCTGGGCTTGGAGATTTGCCTGTCCCATTTCCCAAAAAGGGCACAGGTGAGTCTCTTAGAGGCATTGATGTGCACTCCAGAGGAGACTAGCAGGGCAGGGCATTTAGCCTGGAGGAAGATTCCCAGAATTCTTCCAAAATTCACAAAAGTCTTATTTATCTTTTTCTTCAACAAGTCAAAGAGTACTTCTCCCCAGTTCAAGCTTTTCCTGTCCACAAGAGCTCCCATAAGGCAGAGCTGGTATCTGGAGATTGTATCATGAGCAGAATGCTTGGCCAAAAGGACCTTGCCTACTACATCAGCCAAAAACCTGTATTCCACAGACAGGTTTCTCTTAAACAGCTTGCTAGGGTTCCCCTCAGGATGACCCATCCTGGCAAGAACATCAGCAAACTCTTCTCCAGAAAGGTCAGCAGAGTCTTCACCATTCCTGAAGCCAAAAACTTCTGTCAATACTGCTGGAGTCAGAGGTACCTGGGTGCCACCAATGGAACCAACTATGGTGTTGTTGTCCAGGTTGTGGGCAGTATAAACCCATTCTTTAATTTCATCTGAGGCCAATTTGATTCTTGTTGACATAAGGGCAGACAGATGCTGATCTTTGAACAATCTGAGAATATCCTGGAAGATTTGATCGGTTGTGTTGAAGGAATCGAAATCGATGTCAAAGCCGGCATCAAATTTCATGGCGGCGAGCACAGCAACAGAAACGGCCATGGTACCTGCAAAAAAAATCAACAGACAAAACGACCAAGTGTAGAGCTGCTTGGAGGGAAGAAAAGTTTGCAGAGAAATTGAAAGCGCAAGAGAGAACGACGACGAAAAAAGAGTTTTATATTAGGGTTCGACGCAGAAAAGGAAAGATCGTTGAACTCAGTTCGACGATCGAGGCTTCTAAAGGAATCTGAAGAGACTCCAAAATCGTCGATCTCCGTTCGACGATCTGGAAAGGCGTCGACCTCCGTTCGACGATCGTTCAGTGAACAAAATCGTCGAGCGCCGTTCGACGATCGTTGACCGAAGGAGACAGTTCATGCTGTCTGAGGAGCGCTGAACTCAGTTCGACGATTCTGGAAATCGTCGAACTCCGTTCGACGATCTGTGGGGAAATCGTCGAGCGCAGTTCAGAGATCAGAGAAATCCTAGACACTAAGGAAAATCAGAATTTTGCCTAGTCTTGGTCCATTTTTAGCTTTCAAAATCTTGGGTTTTATTTAAGACTTCCTCCATCTAACATTCCTAACTGATTTAGGAAGAAGGTATGTTTCTTTTCATCCAAAGGCTTGGTGAAAATATCTCCCCTTTGTAAATCAGTTGGGATATACTGCAATTCAATTTTATTTTTCTCAACATTATCCCTTAAGAAATGATGCCTAATCTCTATATGTTTTGTCCTACTATGGAGGACTGGATTTTGAGCTATGGAGATAGCACTTGTATTGTCACAAAAGATTTTTGACTTTTCTAAGTTGTAACCATAGTCTAGGAGTTGATTTTGAATCCACAGTATTTGTGAACAACAACTGCCTGCAGCCATATACTCAGCTTCAGCAGTTGAGGTTGACACAGATGTTTGTTTCTTGCAAAACCATGAGACAAGTCTATCACCAAGGAACTGACAAGTTCCACTGGTGCTTTTCCTGTCAATTCTGCATCCAGCATAATCAGCATCAGAGAATCCAGTTAACTCAAATGCTGAATCTTTTGGATACCAGAGACCTAGATTTGGACAACTTTTAACATACCTGAGAATCCTCTTTACTAATGTGAGGTGTGACTCTCTAGGGCTAACTTGGAATCTGGCACATATACATGTAGCAAACATTATATCTGGTCTACTAGCTGTAAGATACAGTAAAGAGCCAATCATTGCCCTATATGTTGTCTGAGCAACAGGTTTCCCATGTTCATCAGCATCCAGTACAGCATTGGTAGGCATGGGTGTTTTCATACAAGATGCCTCAGACATCCCAAATTTCTTAACCAGCTCATTAGCATATTTGGTTTGAGAAATAAAGATGCCCTCAGCATGTTGTGTGACTTGCAATCCTAGGAAGAAGGATAGCTCACCCATGCTACTCATCTCAAATTTAGAATGCATTAGGTTGGAAAACCTTCTGCATAGTTTTGAGTCAGTAGAACCAAAAATGATATCGTCTACATAAATTTGTACTAGTAGGGTATGGGACTTATGGGTTCTAATGAAAAGAGTTTGGTCTACTCTACCCCTTATAAAACCATTTTCCAAAAGAAAGCATGCTAGGGTCTCATACCATGCTCTAGGAGCTTGCTTGAGACCATATAATGCTTTATTTAATCTAAAAACAAAATCAGGATGAGTTGGAGAGATAAAACCTGGAGGTTGTCTGACATAGACTTCCTCTTTGATGTCTCCATTTAAGAAGGCACTCTTGACATCCATTTGATAAACTTTGAAGCCTTTGTGAGCTGCATAAGCTAAGAATATCCTGATGGCTTCTAATCTTGCAACAGGTGCAAAGGTCTGGTCGTAGTCAATTCCTTCTTCTTGAGAATATCCTTGGGCAACTAGCCTTGCCTTGTTCCTTATTATTACTCCTTGATCATCCAGTTTGTTTCTGAATACCCATTTTGTTCCAACAATGGAATGATCCTTAGGCTTTGGCACTAGTTCCCATACTTTGTTCCTCTCAAATTGATGCAACTCCTCTTGCATGGCAATGATCCAGTGTGGATCTTGCTCTGCATCTTGAATGGACTGAGGTTCAATTTGAGAAAGGAAGCAGGTGTGCAACAGGTTTTGGTTGACCTGATTTCTGGTTTGCACACCAGCTGAGAGTTCTCCAATTATCTGGGAAATTGGATGGTCTCTTGATGTTACTAAATCAACAGGGGGTGTTGATTGTTCACCAACCTGTGTTGTTGTTTCCTCTTGTGGTACAACAACTGGCTCTTCAGGTTGAGTTTCAATATGTTGAGCATTGCTCTCATCTTCACTGCTTTCATCCTCTTGAGCAACCTGTAGCTTGTTCATATCTTCAACTAGAGTGTGTTCCTGCAATGGTTCTATGGTAGAAGAAATCTTCTCCTTGAAAGACATGTTAGTTTCATCAAAAGAAACATGAACAGATTCCTCAATTTTTAATGATGATTTATTATATACCCTATAGGCCTTGCTGATCATGGAGTATCCCAGAAACACTCCTTCATCAGCTTTGGCTTGAAATTTTGCTAGATGTTTCTTATCATTATTGTGAATATAACAAATGCAACCAAAAATTTTGAAATAGTCAACTTTAGGTTTCTTCCCTTTGAGTAATTCATAGGGAGTCTTTCCCTTCAGTTTATGTATCAGGCTTCTGTTCAGCACATAGTTGGAGGTGTTCACTGCCTCTGCCCAGAAGGATAGAGGTAGATGAGCATCTGACAACAATGTGGTGGCAGATTCAATAAGGGTTCTATTTTTCCTTTCAGCTACCCCATTTTGTTGAGGAGTTCTAGGAGCTGAGAAAGTATGCCTGATCCCTTCACTCTGACAGAACTCTTGCATAAGAAGAGAATCAAACTCTGTCCCATGATCACTTCTGATCAGGGCAATGTGAGTATTGAACTCAATCTTTACACATTTGAGAAACTCTGTCAGACACTTAAAGTTATCAGACTTCTTCCTTAGAAAGAACACCCAAGTGAATCTAGAGAAGTCATCTACAATCACCAAAGTGTAGGATTTCCCTCCTAGGCTTTGTACTGTGATGGGTCCAAATAGATCCATGTGTAACAGATACAATATCCTAGGTGAATCACTCTTATTAAGTGACTTAAAACTGTTTTTAGTTTGCTTGCCTAATTGACAGGCCTTGCAGAGTCCTTCCTTCTTGTAGGGGCCAGAAGGTAGTCCTCTAACAAGATTGTCCTTGGAGAGCCTAGCAATAGTTCTAAGGTTTAGGTGTCCTAGTCTCTTATGCCATAAAACATTTGGTCTATAAACTGAATTGAATAAGCAGATATCTATAGAAGTTGAAAGAAAATCTACAAGGTAGATGTTACCTTTCCTTTTACCTGTCAACACAGTGGTGTTGTCCTCTGACTTGATCTTGCATAGAGTTTTGCTGAAGTTCACCTGGTAGCCTTCATCACATAGCTGACTGATGCTGATTAGGTTGTGCTTCAGTCCTTCCACATATGCTACCTTCTTGAAGGTTACAGAACCAATCTGGACTGCTCCATATCCTTTAGTTTGTCCAAAGTTGGAGTCACCAAAGATAACTTTGGGTCCAAGCTTGGCTTTAAAGGAATTGAGGTTGTCCTTGTTCCCTGTCATGTGCTTTGAGCATCCACTATCCAAATACCATTGCTGGTTAGATGTTGGATAGGTCTTCACCTGCACATTAAGCAATTCACTTGTTTTTGACCCAGTTTACCTTGGGCCTAGGTTGATAACCTTTAAATTCAGAAATGAAAGACATCCCTGGCTGACTCTTATATCCTTCAGGATGATATCTCCTTGGAGGTAAAATCCATTCAGTATAAGGGTTAAATGTTTGGGATGAAGAACCCTCAGGATTCAATTTTGACTTGCCATTGAAAAAGTTTCCAGAGCTCTGACCTCTGTTCGACGATCTTGGAGCTGAGTTCGACGATCTTGGGTCAGATCGTCGAGCTCCGTTCGACGGTCGACTATGGCTGAGGTCAGGTATATGGGATCGTCGACCAGCGTTCGACGATCTTGGCTTAGATCGTCGATCAGCGTTCGACGATTTGTCCTGAGATCGTCGAGCTGCGTTCGGCGATCGTCGATCTTCATTCGGCGATCGTCGATCTCCGTTCGACGATTTGTACTGGACTTTAGTTTTCTGAGGCAGATCAGAATTTTTCCTGGCAACCTCTACAACTCCCTTTCCCTTGTCAGAAATGAACTTGATAGGGGTTGTTAGAACAATAGGTTGGCTGGATGAGGCACCCAAGCCCAGTGTACTGTTGAATCTTGAGTTCACTGTGCTTGTGATGTCCATCAGCTTGATGCTTCTCCCATTGAGAGATTCTTCAAGCTTCTTGGCCTCAGAGAGTTCACTCTTCAGTGAAGCTATCTGTTCCCTATGGTTCTCCAACTCCTGAAAGAGCTTGAGGTTTTCTGATTTTAAAGCATTGTGTTCAGACAATTGATTTCTGAGAGAGATGATCTCTTTCTCAGACTTTAGCAGGTCTAAACATAGTGCTTTAAATTCAAGCTTAAAATCTTCTGAAGTGAAATCAAAAGAGTTGATTACCTGATCTTCTTCAGGTTGAGTTTCTGAGTCTGACTCTGACTCCTCTTCCTCTGAGTTGTGTTGAGAGGCATTGATTGCCATCATGCAGAATTCTTTTTCCTCTGCATCATCCTCATCATCACTTGAGCTGGAAGAGGCCTGTGACTCCTCTTCAGTCTCACTCCAGGATTCAGCAACAAATCCTTTCCTTGTGTGCTTACTTTTGCTGGTGGAAGGTTTGTTATTTCCATGCCTTTTGGAGTCCTTCTCCTTTCTTCTTTCTTTTCTGTCCCTCCTGTCCTTGTTCTTGTTTTCTGGACAGTCAGGAACCATATGCCCTGGTTTCCTGCAACCAAAGCAAATAATGTCTTTGCTATTGCCAGTGGACTTGTCATACCTTGGCTTGTCTTGCTCCTTGTATGATCTTCTTCTGAAGTCCTTCCTGGCCATCTTATAGAATCTTTTGGCCAATAGGCTGAGAAGTTCATCATTGCTTGTGGCCTTTTCTTCAGGCAGATCCTCAGCTGCCTTGAATGCAATAGTCTTCTCCTTTCTTGTGGCTGGAGAAGCAGCCTTCTGTTCTTCTTCTCTGTTCTTGATGAGTAGCTCATAAGATTTGAGCTTACCCAACAAGGCTTCAGTGGTAATCTCATTTAGGCTTCTGGCATCTTTAATTGGCCAGATTCTTGAATCCCAAGTGCTGGGGAAGCACATTAGGATCTTGTCATTGAGTTCTGTCAGTGAGATTTCTTTATCTAATGTCCTCAGTTCACTGACAATTAGACTCAATCTATTGTACATGTCTCCCACTGACTCAGTTTCTCCCTTCTTGAAGTTCTCATATTGGGAGATGAGATGAGATCTTCTGTCCTTTCTCTCATCAGCTGAGCCAGAGACAATTTCTGAAAGCTTGTCCCAGATCTCCTTGGCTGAATTACATTCAGCTACCTTCTGAAAAATGTCATCTGACATTGTCTGAGCTAGAATGTTCATTGCCTTGGCATCAGCTACTTTCCATCTTTTAATGTCAGCATCTGTTCCTGATGGAGGTGGAACAGCATTTGTGCTTGTACTCTCTGGAGGTCTTGGGCACACTATCAAAACAGAATTAAAAATATCTTCGTCAATTGAATTCATGTAGAGTTTAATCCTTGCCTTCCAAAGTGCAAACTTTGACAGATTGCACACTGGAGGTCTGGTGCTAGCATAGTCTTTGTTTTGGGCCATGATTTGTGCAAGCTAAATCTAGTAGAGAAATATAAAAGAAGGATCTAGTTTGGGATCTTTGGGGTTCAGGTGTTAGCCTGTACAACCAAACAGATATGGTATGTTTAACCAACCTCCCTCTGATACCAATTGAAAGGGGAAACTAGATCTGATATACTCTAAAGGGGGGGGGGAATAGAGTATATGGTGCTTTTTGAAAACACAAAGAAAACTTTTTGCAAAGCTTTACAACAATTGTTGTAATGAGTGTAAGCAGGGAAGCAGAAATAAAATTAAGCTATGCAGATATTAAGCACAAGAAAATCTAGGCCAGAAACAAAAAGAAAACATGCACAACCAGATGACACAAGGAAATATAGTGGTTCCCCGACTTGGGTACATCCACTCTTCTACCACCCTAGGTAGGAATCCACTGCAGGATGAGTTGATCAGGTGTCCTGGGCACCAATGAGCTTTTGATAAGGTGCTCAAAAACCAGATCAGATTTTTTGATCAGGTGTCTTGCCACCAATGAGCTTTTGACAAGGTGCTCAAAAACCAGATTCAAACTTTTGAAGGGAGTTTGAAAAACCCTTTACAGATTGGGGGTGAGAGAGTTATGGCAGTCTTCTCTTTCTCAAGCAACTGAGAAGACTATGTGGATTGATTTCAAAGCTCCCCCTGAGTCCTTGAAGTCTTCAGGAAGATGAGCTTTGCTGAGGGTGATAGGCCTTCAAAAATAGATCTCCAGCAGATGATGATTTCAGCAAGCTGAAATGTTGAGTGTCTGGAGTCTTGAGATGATGTTGGCCTTGAACACTTGAGAGCTGAAGAGATCTGAAGAATGTTTGAAAGCTTGATCTCTTTTTGATGAGTGTTCTTCTGAATTCTTGTTGACAGAAGATTGAGAGAGTCTCTGTGTATAGAGAGGTGTCCTCTACTTGTCTTTTTCTATTCTCTTGTTCTTGTCTGTCTTCTATCTGATTCAAAAACATTCTATCTTTTATTCTCTGAGTCTGAATAGAAAATTGCTCTGTCAAAGATAGCCGTTGGTCTGAATTAATTACAGCCTTAATTGTATAATATGTTCTGAAGGAAAGTCCACTGATTTGTTCCTTAGAAAATCCCTTGAAACTTGCTCCAGAAGTAAATGAAAACGGCTGGCAGATCTTCTGTCTTAAATGCAGAATAACTTCTATCTGATTTTTGAATTAGAATTCTGAAGGTCAACTGAAATCGTCGAACTGAGCTCTGCTATCGTCGAGCTGAGCTCAGCGAAAATGAAAATGCAAACAGCAAAGAAGTCGTCGATCTGAGCTCAAAGATCGTCGAACTGAGCTCAGAGATAAGGATCCAGTTCAGAGTCAAAATCGTCGACCTGAGCTCAGCGATCGTCGAATGGAGCTCGACGATATTGAGAAGTTGAGCTCAGCGATCGTCGACCAGAGCTCGACGATATTTTGAGGCTTGAGCTCAGCGATCGTCGAATGGAGCTCGACGATCTGCCAAAGTTGAGCTAGACGATCGTCGACCGGAGTTCGACGAAACGTCGTGCTGAGCTCGACGATTTGGACTTAGTCACTACAAAAACTTGGGTCTTCAGAGCTGCTTCCAATCCTAGCCTACTGACCCTTAGACTCAATTCTATTTTGACCTAAAATCTATACAGGAGGTCAAAACACAAAATCCTAGAGACATAGTGATCCTGACCCAAATTAGTAATAGGGTGTTCCAACACTCTCATTAGCTGGCAGGTCCGAAGGCTCGCCTGTGTGGGAAAGGATTGGTTCTTGGAGACTTGGTTCTTGGTTCTTGGTTCTTGGTTCTTGGAGACTTTTGCACAATCCCGAGCCTGGATCGGCCCCAGGTAGACCCGCTGCGGAGGCTCTCATTAGCTGGCAGGTCCGAAGGCTTGCCTGTGGGGGTAAGGGACCACGAGCGCTGCTCGGCCCCAGGTAGACCTGCTGCGCAGCCTCTCATTAGTTGGCAGGTCTGAAGGCTAGCCTGTGGGGGAAAGGATTGGTTCTTGGAGACTTGGTTCTTGGTTCTTGGTTCTTGGAGACTTTTGCACTACCCCGAGCCTGGCTCGGCGCCAAGTACACCCGGTGTGCAGGCTCTCATTAGCTGGTAGGTCTGAAGGCTCTCTTGTGGGGGTAAGGGACCCCGAGCGCTGCTCGGCCCCAGGTAGACCCGTTGTGCAGGCTCTCATTAGCTGGCAGGTCTGAAGGCTCGCCTGTGGGGGTAAGGGACCCCGAGCACTACTCGGCCCTAGGTAGACCCGCTGCACAGGCTCTCATTAGCTGGCAGGTCCGAAGGCTTGCCTGTGGGGGAAAGGATTGTTTCTTGGAGACATGGTTCTTGGTTCTTGTTTCTTGGAGACTTTTGCACTACCCCGAGCCTGGCTCGTCCCTAGGTAGACCCGTTGTGCAGGCTCTCATTAGCTGGCAGGTCCGTAGGCTCGCCTATGGGGGTAAGGGACCCCGAGCGCTACTCTGCCCCAGGTAGACCAGCTGTGCACGCTCTCATTAGCTGACAGGTCCGAAGGCTCGCCTGTGGGGTAAAGGATTGGTTCTTGGAGTCTTGGTTCTTCGTTCTTGGTTCTTGGAGACTTTTGCACTACCCCGAGCCTAGCTCGGCCCTAGGTAGACCCGCTGCGTAGGCTCTCATTAGCTGGCAGGTCTGAAGGCTCGCCTGTGGGGGTAAGGGACCCCGAGCGCTGCTCGGCCCCAGGTAGACCCGTTATGCAGGTTCTCATTAGCTGGTAGGTCTGAAGGCTCGCCTATGGGGGAAAGGATTGGTTCTTGGAGACTTGGTTCTTGGTTCTTGGTTTTTGTTTCTTGGAGACTTTTGCACTACCCCGAGCCTGGCTCAGCCCCAAGTACACCCGCTATGCAGGCTCTCATTAGCTGGCAGGTCCGAAGGCTCTCCTATGGGGGTAAGGGACCCCGAGCACTGCTCGACCACAAGTAGACCCGCTGGGCAGGCTATCATTAGCTGGCAGGTCCGAAGGCTCGCCTGTGGGGGAAAGGATTAGTTCTTGGAGACTTGGTTCGGTTCTTGGTTCTTGGAGACCTTTGCAGTACCCCGAGCCTGGCTTGGCCCCAGGTAGACCTGCTGTGTAGGCTCTCATTAGCTGGCAGGTTTGAAGGCTCGCCTGTAGGGGTAAGGGACCCAGAGCACTACTCGGCCCCAGGTAGACCCGCTGCACAGGTTCTCATTAACTGGCAGGTCCGAAGGCTCACCTGTGGGGGAAAGGATTGGTTCTTGGAGACTTGGTTCTTGGTTCTTGGTTCTTGGATACTTTTGCACTACCCCGAGCCTGGCTCGGCCCTAGGTAGACCCGCTGCGCAGGCTCTCATTAGCTGGCAGGTACGAAGGCTCTCCTGTGGGGGTAAGGGACCCCGAGCACTGCTCGGCCCCAGGTAGACCCGTTGCGTAGGCTTTCATTAGCTGGCAGGTCTGAAGGCTCGCCTGTGGGGGTAAGGGACCCGAGCACTGCTCGGCCCCAGGTAGACCCGCTGCACAGGCTCTCATTAGCTAGCAGGTCTGAAGGCTTGCCTGTGGGGGAAAGGATTGGTTCTTGGAGACTTGGTTCTTGTTTCTTCTTTCTTGGAGGCTTTTGCACTACCCTGAGCCTGTCTCAGCCCCAGGTAGACCCAATGCGCAGGCTCTCATTAGCTGGGAGGTCCGAAGGCTCGCCTGTGGGGGTAAGGGACCCCGAGCGCTTCTCAGCGCCAGGTAGACCCACTGGGCAGGCTCACATTAGCTGTCAGGTACGAAGGCTCGCCTGTGGGGGTAAGGGACCCCAAGCGCTGGTCGCCCCCTAGTAGACCCACTGCGCAGGCTCTCATTAGCTGGTAGGTCCGAAGGCTCGCCTGTGGGGAAAGGATTGGTTCTTGGAGACTTGGTTCTTGGTTCTTGGAGACTTTTGCACTACCCTGAGCCTAACTCAGCCCCAGGTAGACCCGCTGCGCAGGATCTCATTAGCTAGCAGGTTCGAAGGCTCTCCTGTGGGGTTAAGGGACCCCGAGCGCTGCTTGGCCCCAGGTAGACCCACTGTGAAGGCTCTCATTAGCTGGTAGGTCTAAAGTCTCGCTTGTGGGTGAAAGGATTGGTTCTTGGAGACTTGGTTCTTGGTTCTTGGAGACTTTTGCACTACCCCGAGCCTGGCTCGGCCCCAGGTAGACCCGCTGTGCAGGCTCTCATTAGCTGGCAGGTCTGAAGGCTCGCCTGTGGGGGTAAGGGACCCCGAGTGCTACTCGGCCCCATGTAGACCAGCTGCGCAGGCTCTCATTAGCTGGAAAGTCTGAAGCCTCGCCTATGGGGGAAAGGATTGGTTCTTGGAGACTTGGTTCTTGGTTCTTGGTTCTTGGAGACATTTGCACTACCCCGAGCCTAGCTCGGCCCCAGGTAGACCTGCTGAGCAGGCTCTCATTAGCTGGCAGGTCCGAAGGCTCGCATGTGGGGGTAAGGGACCTTGAGCGCTGCTCGGCCCTAGGTAGACCTACTGCCCAGGCTCTTATTAGCTGGCAGGTCCGAAGGCTCGCATATGGGGGAAAGTATTTGTTCTTGGAGACTTGGCTCTTGGTTCTTGGTTCTTGGAGACTTTTGCACTACCCCGAGCCTGGCTCGGCCCCAGGTAGACCCACTACGCAGGCTCTCATTAGTTGGCAGGTCCGAAGGCTCGCCTGTGGGGGTAAGGGACCCCGAGCGCTGCTTGGCCCCAGGTAGATGAAAGATATAGTACCTAAACACCTAGAGGGGGGGTGAATAGGTGACCAAATTCTTTTTGACTTTTTATGGCAGCAATCAGTTTTTAACACAGAATTTAAACTACTATTGCACAGCAATCACACAGCATTCACAGCCAACAACAATCACACAGTAGACACAGATTTTTATAGTGGTTCCCCAAGCTTTGGGTACATCCACTTTCCCCCTTCGCCTATCTAGCAGTGTACTAGATTCGGCCAAACTCCTCCACTATCTCAGAACCCAAAACAGGCTCGTACACCTCAGGCCCAAGGCCCTACAACTCAGCTTTTCCACAAAGCCAACACTCAGCCACAAAGGCCTACACTCAGCCACAAAGGCCTACACTCAGCCACCAAGGCCTACACTCAGCCACCAAGGCCTACACTCAGAGATTTAACTCTCCTACCCTCAGCCTTTATAATTGCAGGCTTACAATCTCAGATCCCTAAGGATCCTACAAGTTATAATGAATACAAAATGTATAAACTCAACAACTTAGATGAAAGAGTGATAAGTTGTGAGATTCTTGATGAGTTCTTGGAAGAACTCAGCTGAAATCAATCTGACTTGGCTTTCTTCAAAGCTTCTTGAAAGTAGAACACAATAAGACTGATTCCTCTGCAGTTGATCCTTGATCTCTGCTTCTTAAGATTCAGACCAATCTGAATCCTTCTTCTCAGCTGGGTTCCAACAGCTAATTTCTTGGATGGAGCTCTCTCTCTCCAACTTCTTAGATCTTCACTTGATAGCTAGATCTTCTTTAAATCTAAACTTGGACTTGTGTTCAATCTCTTCAACAACAGTTTTTGTAGACTGTATAAGCCTATTTATAGGCCTTCTTCATGGTAACCGGCTGGTCCGGTTCATAACTGAATTCTGACAACTCTGACAGGTGCTGTAGACCGGCTGGAATGGCAGCTGTCAAGTCATCCAGTCAGTTCTTGAAAATTTTGTAACTGTCTCCAAGTGTCGAGACTGTCTGTCTTTAAGTGTCGACACTTATAGACCAAGTGTCGACACATGTTGTCTAAGTGTCGACACTAGCCTAGAAGGTGTTGACACAACTCCTTGTGTTGTAGATTTTGTATCTCGACACTACTTCTTCTTCATGTGTCGACACTGAAATTGAGTGTCGACACAAGTACTTGTACTTCAGAATTTTGCTGAATTCTTTTAAGTGTCGACACAACACCTTTGTGTCGACACATCTTCATGTGTTGAATCTGTTAAGTGTCGACACTGCTTCTTGGTGTCGACACATGTCTTCATTGTTGAAACTTGTTGAGTGTCGACACATTGCTCTGGGTGTCGACACTTTCTTCTTCTATCGAGACTCTGGCTGAGTGTCGACACATTCCCTTAGTGTCGACACTTGTACTTAGAATATTTTTGATGAACTTTGCTGATCTTTACTAAGTGTCGACACAGCTCCTTGTGTCGACACTTTCTTCAAGTGTTGAGTCTTCAGCTGAGTGTCGACACATTGCTCTGGGTGTCGACACTTACTTCCAGTGTTGACTCTTCTCCTAAGTGTCGACACATTGTTCTGGGTGTCGACACTTACTTCAAGTGTTGACTCTTTTGTTGAGTGTCGACACATTGTTCTGGGTGTCGACACTTACTTCCAGTGTTGACTCTTCTGTTGAGTGTCGACACATTGTTCTTGGTGTCGACACTTATACTTAGTTTCTGCTGACTTTTGCTGAGTGTCGACACATCTTCAAGTGTCGACACTTTCTGGTGTAGACATAGTTTTTCTGGGTGTCGACACAGCTTCACTGTCTTTTCTTCACTGAGTGTCGACACAGCTCCTTGTGTCGACACTTTCTGTCTGGTATCGACTCATCATCCCTGGTGTTGACACAATGACTCCAAGTGTCGACACTGCTTGCCTGGGTGTCGACACAAGTCTTCTTAAGTGTCGACACTTTCCCTAAAGGTGTCGACACATGGACTTAGAAACTTTTTTTCTTTCCTGTAAATACTTAGCCTGCACAAGTAAACTCAAAACACATCAAATACATTTTGATGTATATCATTGAGTTGGGTGAGGCTTCTTCAAATCAGTTACATTTGAACCAATGTACCCAACAGTAGACCTGCAGCGCAGGCTCTCATTAGCTGGCAGGTCCAAAGGCTCGCTTGTGGGGGAAAGGATTGGTTCTTGGAGACTTGGTTCTTGGTTCTTTGTTCTTGGAGATTTTTGCACTACCGCGAGCCTGGCTCGGCCCCAGGTAGACCCGCTGTGCAGGCTCTCATTAGCTGGCAGGTCCGAAGGCTCGCCTGTGGGGGTAAAGGACCCCGAGCGCTGCTCGGCCCCAGGTAGACCCGCTGCGCAGGCTCTCATTAGCTGGCAGGTCTGAAGTCTCTCCTGTGGGGGAAAGGATTGGTTCTTGGAGACTTGATTCTTGGTTCTTGGAGACTTCTGCACTACCCCGAGCCTGGCTCGGCCCCAGGTAGACCCGCTACACAAGCTCTCATTAGCTGGCAAGTCCGAAGGCTCGCCTGTGGGGGAAAGGATTAGTTCTTGGAGACTTGGTTCTTGGAGACTTTTGCATCACCCCGAGCCTGGATCGGTCCCCGGTAGACCCGCTGCCCAGGCTCTCACCAAGCTGGCAGGGCTGTAAACTCACTCGATGGCAGAGTGATCGGGGAGACCTCCTTAAGGAGCATCCCTACTTAATCTTATGAAAACAAATTATGGGAGGCAAAGGTTGGAGCAGTGCGAGTGGAGGCACTCCCAATTGGCGGCCTCAGGGATGGTCTCGCCTACGGCGAGTGGGCACTCACACGGGACAGAAGGCTCGGCCTAATAATAGGGGAGCAAGTTAAATCACTAAAAGCCACTCGCGCTGAGAGTACCCTGAGGCGAGACGAGAGGGTTATATCAGTTGGTCTCATGCATAAATGAGATGGGGGAAGTGACGACTCGCTCTCTGAAAAATGTTAACTCTCCAATGAAGCGGCGAGATGAGATGTAGTACTGTCTCGCGGACGTGAGCGCATCAAAGGGTCATCTCGTAGTAGACAAAATAAGGCAAAGTGAAAAGGGTAAAAGTGAGGCGGCGAGACGGGTGGGTAGCACCGTCTCACAAATAGAATCAAGTCAATGAATCGTTTCGCAAAATGTAAAATAAAGTAACAGGACAAGATTTTGTGCATTTGATCAGTATCTGTTCATCACAGCATTATGAATACATTTTCAAACTGATCACAGAATGAAATTCAAAAAGAAGCTAAGTTATACGGGAGCAAAAAACAGGAGAGGGGTCCTGGATCTCGCAGGCAGCATGTCATTCCTCCTCGCTGGAAGAAGAATCTTCGCTCTCTGTGCCAAAGAGCTGGGGGACCAGATCGCGAGCAGTCACCATTTTGGAGTCTTCCTTCATGATCGTCAGCTCCTTCATCATCTTTAGAAGCAGCTCAGCTGTCCTGATGCTTGCGTCTCGGCACTGCTCCTCAACTTCATCCAGAGAATAGTGAGGCAGAAGTTCCTGGAGAGGTTCGCGGCGAGATGACGATGGGGCATTGCCCTGGAGGCGGGAGATCTGAGCTTTCAAGTCCTTATTCTCCTCCTCCAGGGCCGCCATACACGAGTACATCCGCTCCGCTGTCTTGGTGTTGAAGTTGGTGACCGCGCGGTCTGGCGGTCTGTCTTGGCGGGTTGAAGACCGCGCGGTCTGGCGGTTTGTCTCAGCCGGCTTGGAGACCGGGCGGTCTGGCGGTCTACCCTGGCAATCTTTCTTTCTCTCTGGTGGTAGTCGTGCGGTTAGCCCTTCTGTCTAACCGCGCGGCTTGTGCGGTTTGTTTTGTATAGTCCGCTTAGTCCTGTAAATTTTTAGTCTCACATCTCTTATTTGTATTCTCTCATCTCTCCTTCATTCTTTATAAGGGAGGGCATACCTTTGTAATAGATACCTTTTCGGATAATAAAGTTTCAGTTAAAACCATTTCGGTTTGTTTTCTGTTCGGTTTTTAACATGGTATCAGAGGACTCGATCTATTCCTCCTGATTGTGTGTGCTCTCTCTGCTTTCGCGGCTTGATTCCCCGTCTGTCCGTGCGACCTGTTCGCGCGGCTTGCCCCTTCTTTTTCGCGACCTGTTTTTGCAATCTCCTCTATTCGCCGCGCTATACTTCTTGTTGCCTTCTACCCGCTCCTGCTTGCTAGTCGCCCCGGCCTCATCTTTCGCCGTGCGACTTGTTCTCCTCTGTTCGCCCGACTTTTTCAAGCCGTGCGACTTCTTTCCCTCTAATTTGCTCTGCTTCTTGGTAGAGGCCTTCCTAGCCGCACGACCTATTTTTTCTGTTCGCCCGGCTTGGTGCTCTTTTCTCTTCTTTGCTTCACCGTTCAGCTTCTTTCTCTTCTCGCGGCTTGTTCTTATCGTCGTGGTTTGCTCCTCTCTTGCTTTCATGGATTTCCCCTCCTCCAGCCTATCCGCCTCCGTGGTCACCTCTTCTGGTAGTGCTCGCGTTGTTACTCGCGGAAGATGGCTAATCGACTCTGGTGCAACAAATCATATGATAGGCAATACTCAATGTTTCTCTCTTCTTGAAACACATACTCAGTTGCCCCCGGTCATTGTTGCTGATGGATCTCCCTCCCCGGTCCATGGGACGGGCATGGTTCAAGTCACTCCATCTCTCTGCCTGGCTGATACCCTCTATGTGCCCAAGTTTCCGTGCAATTTATTATCGGTTACTTCTTTATGCAAGCAACTACGGTGTTCTGTCATATTCACCCCTATCTCTTGTGCTTTTCAGGATCCGGACTCCCAATGGAAGATTGCTACCGGGACTGAGAGTGGTGGCCTCTACTTCCTCGACAACGTTTCTGCTCTATCCGCCTTCTCCTCCTCCTATACAGATATTCTCCAATGGCATCTTCGCCTTGGACATGCTCCTCCCCGAATTCTACGTCAGCTCCTGCCGCACCTCCCTCCTCATCATCCTCCTCTAAACTGTGATGCATGTCAACTTGGCAAACATCACCGCTCATCCTTCCCACCAATGCAAAGTCGGGGCTCTTCCCGTCCGTTCGACCTCGTTCACTCTGGCATATGGGGTCCCGCTCCTAACCTCACCATCGGTCGGGGTAGTTCATATTTTGTCACCTTCATTGATGATTTCTCTCGATGTACGTGGGTGTATCTTCTCAAAGATCGCTTCGAGCTGTTCTCTGTTTGGACCTCATTTTATTCTATGGTTCAGACTCAGTTTGATACGTCTATTAAAATCCTTCGTTCTGACAATGCTAAGGAGTATCTTAGCCAAGACTTCTCCTCTTTTTGTATTCACCATGGTGTTCTTCGTCAAACAAGCTGTGTCTACATCTCACAACAAAATGGGGTGGCGGAACGCAAAAACCGTCACCTCCTTGATGTCGCTCGCACTATGATGACTCAAATGCATGTTCCTCGCTCCTATTGGGGCTATGTTGTCCTCCTCTCCTGCTATCTCATCAATCGCCTTCCCTCCACAGTTCTCCACAGTGCTACCCCCTTCTCCATTCTTTATCCGGACAAGGATCCCTTTCCTCTTCCTCTTCACATCTTTGGGTGCACCGCCTTTGTGCACTCTCCCGCTGCCACCCGTGATAAACTCTCACCACGTGCCACTAAATGTGTCTTTCTGGGGTACTCTCCCACTCAGAAAGGTTATTGTTGCTTTGACCCCGTTACCCGCAAGCAATTTGTCTCTGCGGATGTCACCTTCTTTGCCAATGCATCTTACTTCTCTCCCGCTTCCTCCTCTCCTCCTCCTGATCCTACTTCTCATACCAACCCATCCATTCCCTCTGCTCCCACTGATGTTCCGCCCTCTCCACCCACTCCACCATCTTCCCCATCCTCATCATCTCCACCCTCTACTCCGCTTTCTCCCTCCACTCCGCTGCCATCTCTCTCTACTCCCGGGCCAGCTCTCTCCACCACGGATACTCCGGATACTGAGGCACCTGCTGACCTGGATCTCTCGATTGCTCTTCGCAAAGGGGTTCGGGCATGTACCCAACACCTGCTTGCTGCAGTTGTTTCCTACGATCGTCTTACCCCTTCTCGCAGAGCTTTTGCACTGGCTATCTCGGCCACTGCCACCCCCCGTTCCTACCAGGAGGCCCTTACTATTCCTCATTGGAAAGTTGCCATGGATGAGGAGATTGCTACTCTCACTGAACGGGGTACCTGGACCCTTGTTCCTCCTTCTTTCGGCACAGATATTGTTGGTTGTCGCTGGGTCTTCGTGGTGAAGTTTCTCCCGGATGGCAGTGTGGATCGTTATAAGGCTCGCCTGGTTGCCAAGGGTTTTACCCAAAATTATGGCATTGATTACTTTGACACTTTCTCTCCAGTGGCTCGTCTCAGCACTATTAGGGTTCTTCTCTCTGTGGCTGTCAACAGGGATTGGCCCATCTTGCAGCTAGATGTTAAGAATGCCTTCCTCTATGATGATCTGCAGGAAGATGTTTACATGGAGCAACCTCCTGGGTATGTTGCTCAGGGGGAGACACGAGTATGCCGGCTAAAGAAGGCTATCTATGGCATCAAGTAGAGTCCTCGTGCCTGGTTTGACAAGTTCAGTGGCATTGTTGTGGCCATTGGTTTTACAAGAAGCTCAGCAGATCACTCCTTGTTTGTTCGGAAAACCGCCTCTGGTCTTGTTGTTCTTGCGGTTTATGTTGATGACATTCTTCTTACTGGCGATGACCAGGATGGGGTATTGATGACCAAGAAACACCTTAGTCAACATCTGGTCACAAAGGATATGGGCTCCCCGAAATATTTTCTGGGGATTGAAATCTCTAGAAAGCCCAACTCCATGGTCCTTTCCCAACGGAAGTATGCTCTTGATCTTTTAAAGGAGGCAGGACTGCCTGGTGCTAAACCTGCACGTTGTCCTATGGCTGCTGGAGAAGACAAAACTTAGACAGATGACTCGCCTCTTCTCTCCGATCTTACGAGATACCGGCGTCTGGTGGGCAAGCTCATATATCTCACGGTAACCAGACCCGACATCTCTTATGATGTTGGCAAGGTGAGCCAGTTCATGCAAGCTCCGAGGGAGTGTCATCTACAATCTGCTCTGAGGATATTAGAGTATATTAAAGCTGCTCCAGGGAAAGGACTCCTATTTCAGGAGAATGGTCACCTAAGGGTTGAATCTTACTTTGATTCAAGCTATGCGGATGACAAAGGGGACCGCAAATTGACATCAGGTTTCTGCACGTTTGTTGGAGGCAATCTTGTGAGTTGGAAGAGCAAGAAACAGTCTGTAGTTTCCAGGTCTAGTGCAGAGGCAGAATATCGCAGCATGGCATCGACTACATGTGAGTTGAAGTGGTTGCGGGCTCTTATGCTTGACTTAGGAGAGGTTTACAACTATCCTCTTCCTATGTTCTGTGACAATAAGGCCGCGATATACATTTCCAAAAATCCGGTCTTTCATGAGAGAACAAAACACATAGAAGTCGACTGTCATTTTATTCGGGAAGAAATATTGAAGAAACAGATTTGCACTCCATTTGTCACTTCCGACAACGAGTTGCCAGATGTCTTCACCAAGCCGGTGTCCGCTTCTTTTTTCCACATCTGCGACAATCTGGGCATGATCGATATATATGCTCCAGCTTGAGGGGGAGTGTTTAAGTTGGTGACCGCACAGTCTGGCGGTCTGTCTTGGCGGGTTGAAGACCACGCGGTCTGGCGATTTGTCTCAGTCGGCTTGGAGACCGGGCGGTCTGGCGGTCTACCCTGGCAATCTCTCTGTCTCTCTGGTGGTAGCCGTGCAGTTAGCCCTTCTGTATAACCGCGCGGCTTGTGCGGTTTGTTTTGTATAGTCCACTTAGTCCTGTAAATTTTTAGTCTCACATCTCTTATTTGTATTCTATCATCTCTCCTCCATTCTATATAAGGGAGGGCATACCTTTGTAATAGATACCTTTTTCGGATAATAAAGTTTCAGTTAAAACCATTTCGGTTTGTTTTCTGTTCAGTTTTTAACACTTGGCATCCTGCGAAACGCCCAGTCATTATCAAAGAGTGTTTAAAAAGAATAATCGAAGGATAATGTTAAGGCTTACCATGCCGCCCTTTGCTTTCACGAGGAGGGTTTCGGCGATGGATAGCCTTTTCGCAAGGTCGTCGGATTTCTCTCACTCCGTCGTCAGGCTCGTCTCGGTGTCTTTCTATTTCTTGTTGGTGTAAATCAGGCGGCTCGAGGTGCGATGCAAGAGCTCCAAGGCATGTAGTTGGGCGTGGGAGGTCTTCAGGACGAGGTCTCGCGAGGACTCGTTCTCGGGGGAGACTGCCTCGAATTCACCGTAAAGACCGTAGCCCATAGAGAAGGCGTGGATGGTGGGAAGCTCCTGCTCTTTCCAAGAGGGAAGGAGGGTGGAGATGGACACACGGTTGACGTCCCTCTCCCACACCAGAACGGGGTCGCCGGCAACATCTTGGATCACGGGGCCAAGATTGAAGTTTGGATGAGAAGAGGGGCGGGACGACTGGAGGAAGCAGGTTCGTGAGATGTAGCGATGGCCGGTTGATTAGAAGTGGAGGCAGGCCGGTCGGGTAGAGTCTTCTTGCGGGTGGGCGAGACGATGTGAGGGGGAGGCGAGCGGGGCGACTGTGAGTCCCCTATGGAGATGGGGCTCAAGGACCACGACATCTCCTTCTCCTTCGGGGCCTTCTTTTTTCCCTTAGAGAGGGTCACAACTTTCTTCATCTTTTTCTTGGGAGGGCTGGAGCGAGAGGGGGTGGTGTCGCTTGCACGCCTCTTCGGAGGGACAGGAGCCAGGGACCCTCTCGCCGCCTCAGACGCCGCGCTAGCGAGACTGAGGCCCTTGGTTGGTTTGTTGTTGCTCTTGTAGGGGGGTGCACTTGTATGACCCGCTCTCCTAAAACAAGCAAGAGGGTGATGAGATGGTGCGACAAAAAATAATAAAACGCAAGACAAGAGAGCGAGAGTACCTTCGCCGGGGAGCACAGGAGGTAGCGAGTCGAGGCCCCGCCGCAAGAAGTTGACCTCGAAGTTTTTGCCGATGAAGAAGTCGTACAACAGCTTGTCCGTGCCGCCCACCTGCGGAGACACATAAAAGATCTAGGGGGCGACACAGGCGCGAGCGGAACGCCCCCGAAGTTGCCACGGATAAACACAAACCTGGTGAGCCAATGATGGTTTTTATTGGGCATCTCGCACACCTTGAGCCCTTGCCCGGTGAAGTACGAGACGTCGTCGACGTTGGCATGGTAGATGAAGAGCTTGATAAAAGCCGTCAAGCTAAACTCGATGCGCTCCCGGCGCATGTAGCTGGCGAAAGCAATTAACTCTGAAATGGCATTCGGGTTAAGCTGCGCGGGGACGACACCAAAGCACTTTAGGACCTATTTTACCTCCGGCCAGAGGGGCAATCTCAACCCCACCTCGAAGTGCGAGACGGGTAAGGAGAGCTCTCCCGGGTAATAGGTGTTGACCGCCTCGCCGACCTTGGGGGGCCGCGATTCGAGCCCCTCCCTCATGTACTCGCGAACAAAGTTGCGGTAATCTTCATCAGGAAGCTTGCCGGGAGGGAAGTCGTGATCGGTAAACCATTTCCCACAGCGACTGCGCCCCTCGCCTTCCTCAAATTTCTTCTTCCCCATTCTAGGCGAGACGGATGGAGGCGAGATGGTTGAGGGAAAAGAAACAGTGAGAAATAGAATCGGCGAGACGGCCGAGGAAGGAAGGAGCGAGAGGAGCGAAGAGCGAGAGGGATGGGCGAGACGGAAGATGCAAGGGGGAAGGGCTTGGACACGGCAGGGGTGAAAGCGCAGATATCCTTCTGATCCGGGGGGCAGGAGTATTTATAGCGGATATGATCAAACAGATAAAATGGGCAGGAAAAATGTATGTAGGAAGGGGAAGAGTCGGCCGACGGTTCACTCTCTCTCTCTCCTAAACCTCGATTCGTGTGGCCCGTCACAGGCTTCCTCAGCAAGGTAGGATAGAATAAATGAATAAAAGAAATTAAAAGAAATTAAGAGATTAAGCAAGCAACAGTAAATATTTAAATATACCATCTCGCATAAGGCGGGCACCATGTTCTCAGACCCTAGGTTACTGGCGAGATGGTAGTATAACATGTTACAAAATTATTATAGCATTAAGGGGCAAAAACAAAAAAAGGAAGAAGAAGAGAGAAAGAGCGAGACGGATGAATAAAGCGAGACGAGCAGGGTGGTCTTTAATACGGGAGTCATTTCCAGCAACCACCGCGAGCCCCCGCACAGGGGGGCCTACTGTGCGTGTGGAAGGAGCGAATGGCACCAAGCCCACTACGCGCGATACGGAGCTGCATGTCGACCTCGCTGATGATGGCTTGAGGCTCGGTCCCATCAACCTCTATCTCGGCGTCAACCTCGGAAGACAAGCGAGCGCACTTAGCCTCCAACCATTCAATTCACCTATCAGCCGCCTGCTTGTCCAGCTCCAGCTTACAGATGATGCGCGCGTGCTTCCGGAACATCTCGGTTGTCTTACGCTTCATCTCCAGCGGGTCCATGGGGTCATCCAAGTAGTCTTCAATCTCGTCTATGGGAGGAGGGGGCGAGACGGCGAGTCGCCTAAAGAGCTCCTTAGCAGGAGAGTCGGCATGGGCGCCTATGCAAGGACTCGAGGGGCAGAGTAAGGGAGGCTCTCGCAGGAGGGTGTGGGAGTAGCGAGCGGGACAGAGAAGCGAAAGGGAAGGTTTTTTACCAGGATGGCGGGAGGTTACGATAGCCTGAGAAGGGTCTTCCTTCCTATCGTTGGGAGGAGTACATGGAGGAGTTGAAGGTTGTGGTGAGTCAGAGTCTTCGTGTTAGACGATGGTGTCATCCCTCGGACTTTCTGGTCGGCGTAGAGGTGTCGGGGCTCCCTGAAGAAGCAAATGGTAAATAAGCAGATACGGATGAAGGGGTAATAGGGACAAAAGAAAGAACTCACCTCCTTCTCTCTAGGAGATGCGGGAGGAGGAGAGGGGTGGATTTTCGGGGCAGCGCGAGATGGGTCCTCGGCCGAGGAGGGGAGGCCACCTATCTTTACCTTCTTTGGGTGAGGCGATGATGACGGTAAGGAGGGTGGGGCGCGAACCAGAGCCGTGGTCAGAGCGGCCATGTTGGCCTTGTTCTGCTTGTGCACCATCACAAGGCGCTCGCGGAAACTATGGTTGTGAGACATGATTGCAGTTGAGCCAAGGAAGGAGGAAGTGTGAAAGGGGACATCCTCTATACGGAGTGGGAATCCTATATTTATAGGCTCCGGTGGAGGGCCTCAACAAAGACTCCCTCATAAATATGCCCATAAATACACTTTAATGACATAAGCCTCGGTTGGACTTTCTTTCCGAGCTTGTAACAACCTCGAAAAGAACGGGGATTTTATACAACCTCAGGCTCGCTGGAACAGTTCGGGCTCGAAGAGAGGGGAACGTAAGGCGAGATGGGCTCTTTGACAGAAGCCTACTCGCTGGCGAGTGGGAACCAGGAAAAGGGCTCCTCGCTGGACCAGGGCCGGCTCACTGGGTGCGAGGGGCCCAGCGGTTTGGGCGAGAAAGGCCCAGCGGCTCAGGCGAGAGCCTTTTTAGGCGAGGCAGACCCAGAGAGAGGACCAGTCGCGAGGCAAGGGCCAATTTGTTGGGTTTCTCTATGAGGATGGCACAACGCTTATGCACGCAGCGGAAGAATAAAACATCAAGAAAAACCCAAAAGAGATGGGATCGGGCCATGATAATTGAATCAAGAAGTTAACAAACAACTAGGCAAAAATTACCTCGGTGGCGTTGAGTCACAACTCAACGGAGATGCTCCAAGCTTTGTCTTCTTGCTAATGGCGAGTTCTACGTGGAATAATGTCCACGTCTCTGCAGAAGTCCACACGAGCAGGATAACGCCGATCTTTCCGTCGCACGAAAATCAGGAAGGAGAAAGACCGCACCTTGCTTTCCCACGGACTGCTAGGTCCGCGCCAGGGATTGCAGCGCCAGCGACGATCGCCGGAGAGAAGGAGGTCGACGGAGCGAACACGGTGGCGGAACCTTTCCGTCGGCGGGATTCGGGATCGGCGGAATGAAAGGCGGAACGGCTTCCGTCGATTTCGATTCGATCAGCCAAGGAGAGATTTGTCCCGAAAAACCCTAAGTATTCTATTTATACCTAAAGTATAAAATAGTCTTAGGAGTGTCTCTATCCGCAGACCACCCAAGAATAAGGGTTCCAGAGTCGGCGAGTATCACCAGCCGATCGGTGAGAATCGATCGTCGAGAATCACTAAGGATCGGCGAGTATTGGCTAGGATCGGTGAGAACCAGTCAGCGAGAATCGGTCGGCGAGAATCACCAGTAGATTCGGCGAGAATCAATCAGCGAGAATGCCTGATGATTCACGTCGAATCATAGGTTGACGATTCTCGTCGATCGTCGAGAATCACCGACGATACACGTCGAATAGGGTCGACGATTCTCGTCGATCGGTGAGAATCAGAGTACACTACTCGACGATTCTCGTCGATCGGCGAGAATCCGAGCACCAATCCACCAAGGCAACACTTTGCCCAACCCGACTCTCCTTTAAGGCAACACTTTGCCCACAACCCCATTCAGGTCGGTGATTGGTAACCTTTACCAACACAGTCAATCATCCAACTTCTCCACATCTCTTATGTGCGACCCTGCAGGCTCATATCGCGTTGGCAGTGAGATTACATGTTTGACCACTTCCAGATCACCAGGGTAACTCCAACAGACTCCCACTTGATCTTGAAAGTATCAAACCAAAAACCTCACAAACAATGAGCGGCATCTAGCAATGCATCATTGCTCCCCAAGCAATAAGAGTTTATAACTCATAAGCCTTTATGACCAATGTATCAGCGTTGTCTTTGTCCCTTTGTTCCTTACATCCGGAAAGAACTAGAGGCATGGACCGTGTCACCCTCGTAATAGCTCAATCCAAGTTTCTTGATCCAGGATGGACTTCCAGAGAATGGTGAGTCCAATATCACATATTGACTCAACCAAGCATGGCCATGCATTTCTCAGTCCAGTTCCATCAAGGGGCCCATGGACGTAACTCCTGTCATACAGAAGGACAAATCTCATATCTGCTCACACACAAACACCCAAATGATTCGTAACATGCCCAACAACCACCCTTATCATCAACCTTTCTCAAGGAAGACTTTAGATGGCATCAAAGCACGCTCTTCCTCACTTGATGAATGTTGTGACTTCAGGTCAAAGGACCACAACACCATTATCAATTGAGACCTACTCGTGACACGATTGGATGACAATCTACAGAGTAGTCTCAGGTTGGGTCTGTCCAGTACAACTTGTTCACTAACAAGTACCCACGTGATGACTTGATATCACAATATCATGACCTGTGAGAACCGGTCATCAGTCAACGCACGTGCTAGTCTTCAAGTACCATCATCACTCTTAGCTTCTATGATGATACTCGACCAGGGACCTTTTAAGAATGAAGCTTCAAATAAATCATGGGCTCTCACATTCAAGTCACGTACTTGATGTCCCATGAAAGCGAACATTCTAAGGGTATCTATTATGTTAACATTTAACTATCATATAGAAAAATTCATAATAAAAGAACTTGCCATTAATTGTAAAAGAAAAACTAGGTACACAGTTCATCATATGAACAAATAGCCAACAAAATACAGGTTTACATGCAATCCACAAGATTCTCACTAGAGTTGATCATTTAGGTATCGTATACCCATCAATCTAGCATGACCATCATGCTTTCTCTACGCAAGAGGCTTTGTCAGTGGATCCGCAATATTCTCCTCAGTCGGCTCTCTGCAAATGTTTACATCTCCTCGTTCGACAATCTCACGAATAAGATGAAACCGCCGAAGTATGTGCTTGGAGCGCTGATGGGATCTAGGTTCCTTAGATTGTGCAATTGCACCATTGTTATCACAATAGAGAACTACGGGACCAACAATGCTAGGAACTACATCAAGCTCGCCGATGAATTTCCTAATCCATACAGCCTCCTTCGCCGCATTAGCTGCTGCGATATACTCGGCCTTTGTTGTAGAATCAGCAACTATCTCTTGCTTGGAACTCTTCCTGCTCACAGCTCCTCCATTCAGGCAAAACACAAAACCTGACTGAGACTTGGAGTCGTCTCTATCAGTTTGGAAGCTAGCATCCGTGTAACCACTTACAACGAGCTCTTCCTCTCCACCATACACCAAGAACACATCCTTAGTCCTTCTCAAGTACTTCAGGACATTCTTGACTGTAATCCAGTGACACTCACCGGGGTCTGACTGATACCTGCTAGTCATGCTCAAAGCAAAGGAGACGTCGGGTCGAATACATAACATCGCGTACATGATTGATCCAATTGCCGAAGCATATGGAATCAACTTCATGTGGTCCTTATCTTCACAAGACTTTGGACACTGGTCCTTAGAGAGATTCACACCATGAGACATGGGCAAAAATCCTTTCTTGGACTCAAGCATGTTGAACCGCTTCAACACCTTTTCGATGTACATACTCTGGGTCAAACCCAGCAACTTCTTCGATCCATCTCTATAGATCTTAATACCAAGTATATAAGTCGCTTCACCCAAATCCTTCATTGAAAAGCAGTTCCCTAGGTTGTTCTTAACAACTTTCAGGGTAGGAATATCATTCCCAATCAACAGTATGTCATCTACATACAATATCAGGAAGACAACAATGCTCCCACTGATTCGCTTGTAAACACAAGGCTCATCTTCATTCTTGATGAAACCAAACTCTTTGATTTTCTCATCAAAACGAAGATTCCAACTTCGAGAGGCCTGTTTCAGTCCATAGATGAACTTATTCAGCTTGCATATTTTAGTGGCTTCATCTGGGGATACAAAACCCTCGGGTTGTATCATATACACTTCCTCAAGGAGGTTTCCATTAAGGAAAGCCGTTTTGACATCCATCTGCCAGATCTCGTATTCATAATACGCAGCAACAGCAAGCAATATCCTTATGGACTTTACCATGGCAACAGGGGAAAAGGTCTCATCATAGTCAATATCATGAACTTGCTTGAAACCCTTCGCCACCAGTCGCCCTTTGAATGTCTGTACATTCTCATCCATGTCGGTCTTCTTCTTGAAGACCCACTTGCACCCTATGGGTCGTACCCCTTCAGGTGGTTCCACCAAGTTCCAAACTTGGTTTGCATACATGGAGTCCATTTCGGATTTCATAGCCTCAAGCCATTTGTCGGAGTCTGGTCCATTCATAGCCTCTTTGTAGGTTGCTGGCTCATCATCATGATCCATAAGCAACACATTACCTATTTGAGACACGAGAAATCCATATCTCTCAGGCTCAAACCTCGGTCTACCAGATCTATGTAGGACTTGTGTTCCTTGAGTAGGTTCTCTAGCTACAACATCTTGTAGTCCTGTCTCAGAATCCAATTCCGGTTCATTCACTACATGTGGTTCTTGAACTTCTTCAAGCTCTACCTTTTCAGTCTTTCTTGATAAGAACTCTTTCTCCAAGAAGACACCAGTCCTTGCGACAAACACTTTGCCCTCAGACGGTAGGTAAAAGTAATACCCTTTCGTTTCCTTAGGATATCCCACAAGATAACATTTATCCGATTTGGGTTCCAGCTTGTCAGGCATTTGACGTCTCACGTATGCCTCACAGCCCCAATTTTTATTGAATGACATACTAGGACGCTTCCCAGTCCATATCTCATATGGTGTCTTCAGAACCGTTTTCGTTGGAGCGCGATTCAATGTCATTGCAGCAGTCTCTAAAGCAAAACCCCAAAAGGAAACAGGCAAGTCTGCATGACTCATCATCGAACGTACCATGTCTAACAGAGTACGATTTCTCCTCTCAGACACACCATTATGTTGTGGTGTTCTAGGTGGAGTGAGCTGTGACACAATACCACACTCTTTCAAATGATCACGGAACTCATGACTCAGGTATTCGCCACCTCGATCAGATCGGAGTGCTTTAACCCTTTTACCCAACTGGTTTTCTACTTCATTCTTGAACTCTTTGAACTTTTCAAAGGTCTCGGATTTGCACTTCATAAGATACACATATCTGTATCTACTGAAATCATCAGTAAATGTAACAAAGTAGAAATACCCACCTCTAGTCATGGAACTCATGGGTCCGCATACATCACTATGTACAACACCCAAGAGATCCTCAGCCCTCTCAGTATAACCAGTGAAAGGAGCTTTAGTCATCTTGCCTAACAAACAAGATTCGCATCGCTCAAATGATTCATAATCAAATGAGTCCAAAAGTCCATCTCTATGGAGCTTGGATATGCGCTTCTCGTTGATATGGCCCAAACGACAATGCCAGAGAAACGTAGGGTTCGAGTCATTTGTTCTTAGTCTTTTATTATTTTCTACATTACAGATCAGATGGTCCAAGTTCAAAACATAAAGACCATTAAACAATTGGGCTACAGCATAACAAACATCATTCTTAAATATAGAACAACAGTTGTTCTTAATTATAAAAGAAAATTCAATCATGTCCAAACATGAAATAGATATAATGTTTCTAGTTATGGCCGGAACAAAATAACAGTTATCTAGTTCTATTACAAGCCCACTGGGCAAATAAAGACGGTAAACCCCTACGGCTACAGCAGCAACTCTTGCTCCATTGCCGACGCGGAGGTCCACCTCCCCTTTACTCAGCAATCTTCTCCTTCCCAGTTCCTGCAAATTTGTACAAATGTGAGAACCACATCCGGTATCCAATACCCAAGTTGAAGGAGCAGAAATGTTTATTTCTATAACGTAAACATTTGAAGCGAAAGTCATACCTCCCTTCAATTTCTGCAGACCTTCAATGTACGAAGGACAGTTCCTCCGCCAATGACCAGCCTTGCCACAGTGGTGGCATTTCCCTTCCTTCACCGTGCTTTTCCTTTTCATCAGTGCAGAAGACTTGGGCTCAAGATATGACTTAGGTCCCACCTTCGTCTTCTTAGAGCCCTTGGCCTTGCCCTTGCCCTTATGCACCATCAGTATGGGGCTGGCAGGCTTGGCCTTCTTCATATTGATTTCAGCAGTTCTCAACATGCCTAGGAGTTCGGGCAGTGTCTTGTCTATTTCATTCATGTTGTAGTTCAAGACGAACTGCTCATAACTATCCGGTAACGATTGCAGGATCAGATCCGTGGCCAACTCTTGACCAAGAGGAAAACCCAGCCTTTCAAGGTTCTCTATATACCCAATCATCTTGAGTACGTGAGTCCCTACTGAGTCTCGAACTCTCATCTTGCACTGAAACAACGCTTTTGTGATGTCGAACCTCTCTTGATGAGCCTGCCCTTGAAACATTTTCTTGAGATGCTCGTCAATCTCCTTGCACCCCATGTTCTCATGTTGCTTCTGAAGCTCAGAGTTCATAGTGGCAAGCATAAGGCATTCAACATCTAAAGCATCATCAGTATACTTCTTATAAGTATCCTTCTCAGCACGGGAAGAGTTCCCAGTCGGCACCTCGGGGGCTTCTTCTTCCAAGACATAGAGCTTTCGCTCTTGCCTGAGAACAATTCTCAGGTTCCTATACCAGTCCATATAATTTGTCTCACTGAGCTTATCCTTCTCAAGGATGGCTCTCAGAGACAATGTGGAGTGTGAAACACTTGCCATGGAATTCTACAAGAATTTATGCAGAATAAAATCAGTGCCAAAATTTCAGATACAATTTATTTTAATTTGGACTTCAATTAAAACACTCCCACTATTTTATTCGAAATGATAGCCCTCACTAACAATTCGGAGAGTTCATGCGAGCTACTCTCTTAGTGGACAAGATCCGTATTTCACCAACACTATGAGTCCGCTTTGGCGTTCCTCTCACGATGAGGTTATTTAGGTAGGAAACGCTTGCCAATTGCATCCTCATGCAATTCTTGTATGGTTGGTGAATAACTCCTTATTCGCATCCATCATATGGTGCATGCCAACCCTATGCCTCTAGGCACTCAACCTTTGAGGTCACCTAGTTAAGCTGGACCCGATGTCGACAGTGGGATATCACAATTATCCGCTCGCACCCTTACCAAGATAGATTAATGCACCTTGCTTTGGCAAGCCCACACTTCATCGATCGAGGCAGGAAGAGTGTCATCCATCGGAAGGCATCCGAACACTAATATTTGATGAAGGGAATTTAATTATAGGTTAACAGTTAACCATGATCAACATTTGATCAATGTGCACATCCAAAGAAAAACGATTCTAAACCACATGCATCCCTTATGTGCACATCCTGACACCATCAACAATTGATAGAAGGAAGGGTTAAATCTGAACATCCGAAAACTTCCAAATCCTCAGATTTACATGCATTGGACAAAGGCAAAGACAACTCAACTTAAAGCAGTAGAAAAGCTCATCTCTCTTTGTTGGATTCAAAATTCAAAACAAAATCGAGGGATGGTTACTGCTAAGGAGATCACAATTTCTAACAATTAGAAATTACCACAAAATTCCAGACGTTCTTGGCGGGGAACCAGGACTAAATCTAGACATTTAGAACACTTCTAAATCCCTAGGTTTACACGCACTGGAATAACAAAAACTTCCAATACAACAATCATGGCCACAACCTGGCTCTGATACCACTGTTGGGTTTCTCTATGAGGATGGCACAACGCTTGTGCACGCAGCGGAAGAATAAAACATCAAGAAAAACCCAAAAGAGATGGGATCGGGCCATGATAATTGAATCAAGAAGTTAACAAACAACTAGGCAAAAATTACCTCGGTGGCGTTGAGTCACAACTCAACGGAGATGCTCCAAGCTTTGTCTTCTTGCTAATGGCGAGTTCTACGTGGAATAATGTCCACGTCTCTGCAGAAATCCACACGAGCGGGAGAACACCGATCTTTCCGTCGCACGAAAATCGGGAAGGAGAAAGACCGCACCTTGCTTTCCCACGGACTGCTAGGTCTGCGCCAGGGATTGCAGCGCCAGCGACGATCGCCGGAGAGAAGGAGGTCGACTGAGCGAACACGGCGGCGGAACCTTTCCGTCGGGGGGATTCGGGATCGGCGGAACGGCTTCCGTCGATTTCGATTCGATCAGCCAAGGAGAGATCTGTCCCGAAAAACCCTAAGTATTCTATTTATACCTAAAGTATAAAATAGTCTTAGGAGTGTCGCTATCCGCAGACCACCCAAGAATAAGGGTTCCAGAGTCGACGAGTATCACCAGCCGATCGGTGAGAATCGATCGTCGAGAATCACTAAGGATCGGCGAGTATCGGCTAGGATCGGCAAGAACCAGTCAGCGAGAATCGGTCGGCGAGAATCACCAGCAGATTCGGCGAGAATCAATCGGCGAGAATACCCGATGATTCACGTCGAATCGTAGGTTGACGATTCTCGTCGATCGTCGAGAATCACCGACGATACACGTCGAACAGGGTCGACGATTCTCGTCGATCAGTGAGAATCAGAGTACACTACTCGACGATTCTCGTCGATCGACGAGAATCCGAGCACCAATCCACCAAGGCAACACTTTGCCCAACCCGACTCTCCTTTAAGGCAACACTTTGCCCACAACCTCATTCAGGTCGGTGATTGATAACCTTTACCAACACAGTCAATCATCCAACTTCTCCACATCTCTTATATGCGACCCTGCAGGCTCATATCGCGTTGGCAGTGAGATTACATGTTTGACCACTTCCAGATCACCATGGTAACTCCAACACAATTCACTAGGCGAGACGAGCCCCATGGGTAGGAGCTCTCGCCCGCGAGGCGGTGCTCTCGTCGAGCGCCGGTTCAGTGGTTGGTCAGGAATCGGTTCAGTTGGAAGGTGGTTCACCTTTTTAGCCCCAGGTGACTTCACGCTTTTGCCCTCGGTGGTCTGCATATAACCCTTCAGAACAGCGGAGTTTGGCTGTTGGCAGACCCGACCAAGGGTATTTTGGTAATTTCAGGTCGGTTCAGTTTGGTTATTGGCAGTTCAAACTCAGAGGCCTATAAATAGACCCATAGGGGTTCTTCAGAAGCGACTTTTTCCAGGGGGACTTTAAAAGAGTTTCCTGTGCTTTCTGAGGAGCTCCAAGCCCAGCTTTTAGCTTTGGAGGGGAAGCTCTCAGAGATCTTCTGGGTAAGAGGTGGGACCTCCCTCCTGAGTCTTTAGGTTGATTTCTGGTCCTTCACAACCAGTCGGAGGTCAGAGCTTGGGACAAGTAGGTGTTGGCTACGCCCCTGATTTCGAACTTTGGTCGAGGTCAAATTTTGGCTTCAACACCTGATGTAGATTTTTTTGTATCAATGCACCCAGCATAATCTGAGTCAGAGTATCCAATGACTTCAATAAAATCTGTCTTCCTGTAAACAAGCATGAAATCCTTGGTACCCTGTAAATAACGCATAACCTTCTTGCCATTCTTCCAATAATCCATTCCTGGATTTATTTGATATCGTCCATGCATGCCAACAATAAATGCAATATCTGGGCGCGTACACACTTGAGCATACATAAGACTCCCTATAACTGAAGCATAGGGAATTTGCTCCATCTCATTAAGCGTCAATTGGGTACTAGGACACTATGATAAGCTGAATTTTCCACCCTTATAGACTGGTGCAGTTGTGGGAGAGCAATTTTGCATATTAAACCTTTTAAGAACCCTTTCCATATAGGCCTTTTAGGATATACCCAACATTCCACGAGATCTATCTTGATGAATTTCAATGCCTAATACATAAGAGGCTTCACCGAGATCTTTTATATCAAATTTCTTTGATATAAATGATTTTGTCTCATATAATAGGTTCAAATCGCTACTCGCAAGTAATATATCATGTACATACAGTACTAGAATAATAAACTTGCTCCCACATATTTTCATAAATATGCACTGATCTACCACATTTTTCTTGAAGCCGCATTCACTAATCACCTCATAAAATTTTAAGTACCATTGTCGAGATGCTTGTTTAAGGCTGTATATGAATTTGTTAAGCTTGCATACCATATTTGTCTTGCCCTCAACCAAAAATCCTTTTAGTTGGATCATATCAACATCCATTAACGTCCATTAAGGAATGTTGTCTTAACGTCCATTTGATGTAGCTCCAAATCAAAATGAGCTACTATGGCCATGACTATTCTAAACGAGTCCTTCTTAGATACGGGTGAGAATGTTTCATTGTAATCAATCCCCTCATTTTGAATGAACCCTTTAGCAACCAAGCGAGCTTTATAACGTTCGACATTCCCATTAGGATCCAATTTGGTTTTAAAAATCCATTTACAACCAACTGCTTTGAATCCTTTAGGTAGGTCTACAAGCTCCCACACATTATTTAACTTCATGGATTCCAACTCATCATTCATGGCTTTAAGCCATAGAGCTAATTGATTGCAATTTATAGCTTCACTAAAAGTTATAGGATCACTTCCCGTACAAGAATCATAGTCATCTAAATACACATAATCTTATCTAAATGTTGGTTTTCTCACTCGTTCTGATCTTCGCATGTGCGGTTCTCGAACATTTACGTGATCATTAGATGTTATCTCATTAGTTTTAGTTCCTTCTACAAAGGTAGGAATTATTGTCTCTCTTGAAATAATGGGAACATGTAAATACTCATGTTCCTCCTCAGGATTAACAAATTGAGGTGTGTTATTATCACATGTCCTAACATTTTCCAAGAATATTGCAAGTCTAGTCTCGACAATTTTAGTTGTATGAGATGGGCAATAAAAACAGAAATCCTTTGATCTTTCAGGATAACCGATGAAATGACAACTTATTGTTTTAGGATCGAGTGTTCTAATATTTGGGTTAAATATTTTAGCTTCTGCGGGACAACCCCAAACATGCAAATACCCAAGTGTCGGTTTTTTGTGTCTATATTTCATAAGGTGTTTTAGGTACGGACTTGGTAGGAACCCGATTGAGTATATGCATGGCTGTCTTAAGAGCTTCAACCCAAAGATATTCTGGTAGAGGAGTTTGGCAAATCACACTACGCATCATATCCATAAGAGTACGATTACGTCTCTCAGCAACACCATTCTGCTGAGGTGTGCCTGACATAGAAAACTGAGCAACAATGCCACACTCATGTAAAAACAAAGCAAAGGCACCATGACTATGACCTGCATCAGAGAATTTACCATAGTATTCTCATCCTCTATCAGATCTTACAACTTTAATCTTTTGATCAAGTTGATTCTCGACTTCAGCCTTAAAAGTTTTGAATGTCGTAAGCGCCTCAGATTTTTCATGAAGGAGATAAATATATCCAAAACGTGAATGATCATCAGTGAAGGTAATAAAGTATTTATGACCATTAATTCCGGGAGTATAAGGGCCACTGATGTTTGTGTGAATCAGTTCTAATAGTCCCTTATTTCTAATGGAGAACCTTGTTTATTTCTTTGTACAAACTTTTCTTTTATACATTTGATACATGTACCAAAATCAAAAAAATCTAACGGATGAAGAATTTTTTCTTTAATGAGACGTTCCATTCTATCTCTAGATATATGGCCTAAACGTTGATGCCATAATTTTGAAGAATTCTCATCGATTAACTTTCTTTTTCCACTGAGTTCAGCTGTATTAATTTCATATGTAGATTCCAATGATTCGATAAATGAGGTACTTAAACATAATTTATAGAGGTTTCCCTTCATAACACCAGATCCAACAATTTTGGAATTTAAGGAAATAGTAAAACCTTTATTCTCAAACTTAAACAAATAACCATAAGCGTCAAGTTGAGAAACTGAAATAAGGTTTCTAGTAATACTGGGTACATAAATAGTATCCAATAAATCCAAATTGAACCACTCTCCAAAATCAATCGAAGAGTTCCTACTGCTTCAACAGGAGCTTTATTATGTTGCCAACCAAAATATTTTGATCTCCTTTATTTAGTTTCCTCACGGTACGGAATCCCTGCAATGAACAAGTTATGTGCACAGACGCACCTGTGTCAACCCATCATGTATCGGTTGGAACATTTGCAAAGAAGGATTCATAACATACATAATTCAATAATTTACCTTTCTTAGCTAACCACTCCTTAAATTTAGCACAATCCTTTTGAAAATGATTTTTCTCCTCGCAAAATTTACACTTTGGCGAAGTTTTATTGCCCGGAGGACCAACCTTCTTACTAGAATCATTCTTCTTACTCTCTCTTATATCTTTATTATGTCATTTCCTTTTGTTCTTGCCCTGACTTTGGATAGCAAAATGGGCATTATCTAGAGTTTCAACTTTCAGTCGTTCTTCCTCTTGATCACACATACTGATCAATTCGCTCATTTTCCATTTCTCCTTTTGTGTATTTTAATTGATCTTGAAAGGACCAAACTTAGAAGGGAGAGATGACATAATAAAATGAACTAGAAAGCCCTCTGAAATCTCCATATCCATAGCTTTAAGTTGAGCAGCCATGTCATTCATCTTTAGGATGTGCCCACGAACACCACCAACACTAGTATACTTAAGAGTGACTAATTTGATTATTAGAGTGTAGCAAACACTTTGGAAGAGCTTTGAAATTGTTCTTTAACGGAGGCGAGAAACTTCTTAACACTTTCAAAATCATGTACGCCTCCTCTAATGTCAAATGTTATGGAACCTTTCATAATCATAAGTGACAAGCGATTAGACCGATCCCATTTTTCGTAAGTAATGTTATCATCAGCGAAACTTTCAGATGTTAACGGGGATGGCTATCCGCTCTCAGAGCATAATCAAGCTCCATAACACCAAGAACTAGAAGAATTTGTTCCTTCCATTTCTTAAAATTGTTGCCCATAAGGGTCTCAATGGATGAGATATAGCTAGTAATAGCATCTGGCATCACAATTTAAACATTTATAGAAATAATAATTTAGCAAAACGTTAGTCATTATCATAATGTGACATCAAATAGAAGTACACTAATTAAATATAGAAAGCATACATAAACTTTCTAATAAAACGATTATTTGTAAACTTTCGTTGTGCCGAATACAAATATATATATATATATCTATATCTATATATATATATATATATATATATATATATATGTATATATATATATATGTATATATATATATATGTATATATATGTATATATATGTATATGTATATATATATATATGTATATGTATATATATATATATGTATATATATATATATATATATATATATATATATATATATATATATATATATATATATGTATATATATATATATATATATGTATATATATATATATATATATATATATGTATATATATATATATATATATGTATATATATATATATATATATATATATATATATATATATATATATATATATATATATATATATTACCATCAAATTATTATTGAATCAGAATCATATCACTGTTGGGCAGAAATAATTCTATATTACAATAAATTGATGAGTTTCACTCAATAAATTAAAATCACAATTTTTTGTTGGGGCAATTAATGATTTTAATTTAAAGAATGTAACGTAAATGTGGTTAAATTATTCATATTTATTCAATTAATAGTCTCTCGTTGGTTTGACCATTAAAGGAATAAATAAGACTCACTAAATGAGAATAAAATTTTATATTTAATGCTCAATTAAATGTATTCTTATGGAGCATTACCATAAGAATTAAATATAGCATTAAAGGAATTATTAAAAAAACACTAAATTAAAGCATATTAAATCTTAAATTTAAAGCTCAATAAATAGTTTGTCCATTGGTTATGCCAAAAAAGGCGTTTTTTTTTAAAAAATATATTATCAACATTAAAGATAATTAATGAGACATTAAATAAATAATATGATAAAAAAATCAAGATCTCTTAACCATATAAATTAGAGTAAATTTGCGGGCAAAAGAAATGCAATAATAATAATATGGCCGGATTGAAACAATTAAAAATTATGAAATTGAAAACTTCTGAATTCACAATATATATAAGCATGATATATATTTTGCATATATGATTTTAATAATTGTTTTAACTATTAAAAACAAATACAGATTATCCAATTAGGAAGATAAGTTCTCGCTGATTTGCACTTTGAGATGCCGATGTTAATTTCTAATATATACATATAAATATTGTAACAATTCAATACATAAAGAATTGTAAACAAGCAATCAAAATTAATTCAATTCATGCACTTGAATAAAACTGTGCTCTCGTACCAACTGTTAGAAAATATATGTTCGATAGACATAAATTTACTTGGTCTCATACCCAAGTTTTCTATCTCTTAGGATCATATCAAGTGCATAAATGAATTAATAATAATAGGAGAGAACCTGAATTGATTGTTATAGCCGCCATCGTCGTACGACCCGGTCTTCACCTCTTTGCTCTAACAAGAAGGAGATGGATTCTTGTGTACTTCCTTAAGATGAGGAGAATTGTGAGCATTCTCCTCTATTTATGAGAACCTTAAGAGTATTAATTATTTAGAGCAAGAGATGGCACCGGCCCATTAAGCTAATAATCTCTAGCCCATCCATCAAAGATTAGAGATTTGAGTCTTAAGTTATTTATGAGCATGACTCATGAAAATATTAAGGACATTAAATTATAATCTATTTAATTATTTCATGTAGACCAAATAATATGAGTCCAACACCAGTCCCTCGCCATGTCTTTGAAGGAGATGGCAAGTAGCCGACACTTGAAAGCGTCGATTTTCTGCCTTATGGAAACCGCGTCCTCGAACCACATGAACATGCTGAACCAGGTCGTCCCTTTCGGTGTAGTAAAACATCTCAGGTTCCCTGAACCCCTCTGGAACAGGAGCTGACACAACCAGCTCGCTGAAGGGGCTCCCTCCTATCGCGCGAATGGGTGGCTCTCGCAGGATCACCTCGCTGATCCAGCCCGCCCTCGGCGAGTCGAGGAGCAGCTCTCAGCCAGCGGGATCCTGTGCATGAGTCTCGCTTTCCTTCCCCCTCCTGGTCTGCCTGACCAGGGCGTTCTCGCCCAGGGTGGGTTCCGCGACCACTGGAACGACGGGAGTGGAGCACTCGCCGCGAGTGGCGTTGAGCCAATGGTGCAAGGTCTCCATAACCTCCTTACTGAAATCCTCGAACATGCCTACAGTCGCCAGACCCGGCGGAGGTGGCGACTGCTCCCGGCCAGAGACTTGCCCTTCGTCTCCAGCCATTGAACTGTTGAAATTTGTGAAGTGGAAGTGGTTGACGGGACAGGCCGGGCGGCCTGGGCGGACAGCTTTAGCGGACTGGGCGGACTGTTGTGTGCGGCCTGGTGGAAAGTCTAGTGGAAGCCGGCTGTTCTTCTGAGCGGGTTGCACGGGTGAAGTCTGCGGACTGTGCGGCCTGTTATCTGCGGATAGAGAGGCTTGCGGGCTGGTGCATTGCTCAGTGGCCGTGGTGCAAGCTTGTGCTGTTTGGCGGTTTGGCTCATGTCCGCGGAAAGCTTGCTGACTGGTGTGTCCGCGGTATGCGCTGTTGCGGACTGGGCTTAGAGCTTGGTTGAGGCCTTGTCGAGCTCTGGTGATACAGCATGTGCTTTGCTATGGAGGTCGTTGGCGGACTGGTTTTTGGAGTCCGAGAGATGGTTGCTGCGTTGGGCAGGAGTGCGAGGAGCTTGCGGACTGCTGACGGTCTGTGCTACTGTGTTTGGCGGACGGGAGTTTGTGTCCGCCATGCTCGCACTGGCCTTTGATGGTTTTGGACTTGGTCACACTCTGTGCCAAGATCATGGTGTCTGTCGTATCCGCCAAGTCCGTTGTTGACCGAGCGGACTTGTTTTCTGCCTTTGGTCGTGGACTTGTGGCGGATTGAGGCTTGAGTCTTGCAGACTGCCTCGGGGTTGTGCGGACAGCCATTGAAGGGGGTTGTTGTCCTACAGTGGTAGGCTTTGCGGGCTGATGTCTTGTCCGCATAGCTTAGGCGGACTGATGGGGTTCACCAACGTTGTCTTGCTCCTGGAGGTTTTCCTTGGTATCCGGCTAAGTCCTTGCGGACTCTGCGGACGGTGTTTTGCTATCGCGCGGGCTGGGGCGGTGTCTCTATCTCTAGGGCGGTGAACACACTACTCACCTCGCCTATAAATAGGACCCCCCCCCCCTGGCAGGTCTACAATAACTTGATTGAACAGTAAGTTGGGTTGGGCAAGGAGCTGCGGTCTCAGTTTTTCTGTCCGCGCGGATTGATTCAGTGCTGACGTTTGTTGTGTGCAGGTCGCGCGGGTAGCTTCAAGGAGCCAGGAGTTTGGCTTTGACTTCGGTCAAGTACTTGGAAGTGTGCGGTCTCTGCGGATTCAGCAGGAGGTCGCTCTACGGCTTGTCATCTCTGTTTCATCTTTGCCAGCTTCAATAACCTGTCCGCCGGCTTTGGCGGGTAGGGGGTGTTCCTCAGTTCAGCTTCAGCAGGAGACGAATAATGGTGTGTCTGCGCGGCCTCGCGGCTTCGGCGGACTCCGTGGCTATTCGGCGGATTGCAGCTTAAGTTCGGGCGATCTCAGCGGACTCGGCGACCTCGGTGGCCTCGGCGGACTCCGGTGCTGTCCGCACGGCTTGTTTTTTGGTGCTTTCTGTTTACAGCTGTTATACTAGCGAAATCATTTCTCACTATGTATGTCTCGTGTTGTAAAGAAGTGAATGAATAAAAGATCTTCTTGTGCTTCCATTGTTTGTTGGGATTAACCTATGTTCCTTGGTTTTCCGCGGGTTCAACGTGAGAACTGGGTAGTTCCGAAGATATTAATTTGGCGTTTGGGCTATCTTGCTGACCACGTTGAGAAAATTTAACATGAACTAGCTGAGGTTCTTCTGTGTTGGTCACTCTTCACGCTCACAACACCAAAGTGTTGAAACCGAAAATCGATCCCTATGGAGTTCGGGGTCCCAAAAGGGATGTGGTCTCACACTTCCCTCTGACTAGCACTTCAGATCGGAGATTTAGGAACCTAGGAAGAGAACCAAGGTCTCAGCCAGGAGATCCCACAGCACACCCAGAAGATCCCACCGCACACCTAGAAGATCAAGAAGCTCCTCCTCTCCCAAGGCAATGCTGAGCTTGGGCACCTTTGGAGAGAGCCTGAAGAGATGAAGAAGGCAAAAGAGAACTCTTGAACTCTTCTCCAAAAGTGCCCCCTTGGTTCTATTTATAGATTTCCGATCTTGATCTACCAACAGCGTAATACCACTGTTCAGAATTGATCTCCACTGTTCTGAAAGGTTATTTGCAGCCCCTTAAGGATATCCAAGTAATTCTACCTCTGGACCCCACTGGGTGAGTGATCCATGAAGACACCACTCACCTAAAAGGACGAATGATGGGTGAGCCCGACACTCGCCTCCACGGCTCCCTAAAAGGGCGGATGCGAGATCAATATGCTACTCGCCTATATGGGAGAGAGCCTTCCCGCTTTCTAGGGGCGGGAATCCTCTCATTCCTCCTGGGCGAGTGCGGGTTTGCTTACCCCACTCGCCCACTTCGGCCCTCTTGGACATGAACGTCTTGCAAAGCCCTGATCCTGCCGGAAGGGCCCACTCAGCAAATACGAAGCTGTACATACATGTAACCGTGTTATATAAGCCGAAGAAAATTAATAAAATTTGAACTGTTTTTCTCCAATTCTACTTCTCATTACATTAACTAATTTGACTAACACCGTGGTTGAATAATTGAAAAAAAATAAATTATCGTCAATACACAGTGAATGCTGAGATTACGCATATCCATAATCAAAAACATTTTTGTAGAACTCGAGCGGCCGGGCATGCGTGTTTGAGAAGGCATCATCACTGTCTTTCCTTCAATTTCGACATTGTTCTCAGAGCTTTATAATCCATGCTCAACAAACCTTTCGACGATGATAAATCCAAAAAAATGCCAAGAGTGTTTCACATGATCGAATAAAAAAAATGGCCCTGTTAGCTGCATTATTCTGCAAAGAGTATTTCACATAACTGAACTGAATCAATAAATTTTAGAAATACCAAATAAAAGAAAAAGGTGACTACACAGGCTCTGAACAAAATGACCATGTGTGCGCTTTACGATTCTATCGCAAGAGTTGGGCCTCTTTCTCACCAGCTTAATTTCGGTACAAAAGGAAGATGAATCTTCAAAGATGCATGCATCATTCAGGGGGCTCGATCGAACGGAGAGGTGTCCTCATAGCACACATCCCAGACAGCTGCAATGGCATCTTTGGCAGCAACATCCGAACAATACGGATTATTTTTGACAGATTTTAGGGCGCGCCTTCTCACACACTCCTTCAAATTCCCCGCGAGGACACCGCCGGATCGTACAAAAACAAAATGAATTAGAAAAAGAAGTACGGCCATGGCTGATCTGATTACTTGAAGATACAAATCATGTTTTAAAATCGTCAAATGCAATGAAGTTTTGACGAGGTTTATGGAGTTTGAATTCAATCTAAGAGTTCAACTAGATCTTCGAATGCGGGGAGAATCGAAGAACACGAACTAAAATGAACTCACTTGCTCGTGACCTCGTATGGTCATGAAGCCTCGGAACAATTCCCGCTTATAGTGGCAATCTCCACTTAAATGGTTAGCCCTTATCTGGATAATACCAATACAAAATCTCAAAATTGCAACAAAAAAAGGTAAAAAGCTGAACACAAGACAAATAAAATAGCCATGGATTTACCTCGGAGCAAGCATGATGAGCACAGTTTTTCCAATCCATGTTCTTAGCACGGCAATCGTCATACGCATGAACAAGTTCATGTATCAGAACTTGATTAATCTCATCCTGGGATGACAGTCGATTACAACACACAGTAATCTGAAATGATGAAAATAACATTAACTCCATCCTTGCAAGAAATAATCTAAAATATAGATGCCCATCAACAAGCTTCATAAGATTGCATTTTCTACAAGGAAATTGAGGATTTAATGAAGTCCTTGTAAGCTTCATCAGATTGCATTTTCACAAAATACTTCCTCACCATATCATTTCAAGGGAAATAATTCCAATTTGGTCTTTTAGATTACTTGACAAAGAGAATTGCAATACTTCGACAAGTGCATGATATGTAAATTAGATAGAAGTGACTTGTCCAAATTAAGTACTGAATACTTCTTTTTTTCTAAGGACATAAAAAGGTAACCCGCGCAGCGATGGTGCAGAGAAGGCTACCACCACAAGGGTGAAACGTAGGCAAACGTTACACTATTACATTGCATTTGTGCAAGAGGTTGCTTCCGGGATTCGAGCAATATTGCATAGATGAGGTTATGTTAATCTTAAAGTTATTTCTAAGATATAGTTAAAACTTGCAATATTTTTGAGATAGAAAGGTATGCCTATATTATATTAGCAAGTAAAACATTGGGTAGCCATGGTCCTGAAATAGGCCCATCAAATGAATCTGAGCAGTTAAATCTTAATCTCCTTGAACTAACATAACGCATAGTTTTTTTAGGGAATTGTTAGGTGCCCATCATATTTGGCCAGGTGCACCGCAACATTAGAAATTATTAGGTCTTTTTTAGGTTTTCTTGGTTCTTTACGCGCACAGCAGCCCTCAAACAGCGAATGGTGTCCCGCTCTCACACCGCTGCCGCCGACCAAGCCGCCGCCGACGACCAAGACGTTGCCGCCTCTATGGCTGTTTCAGACACTGCAGGAGGCCTCATTCCTTTTTTGCCGCCGAGTATAACTCCGTCGTCGGCACTGCAGGACGCTCATAGGTTTGCTATTTTCGGCTAGGGTTTAGGGTTCATAAAATTTCTGACACCGCGGAAAGCCTCATTGGCTAGATGCTCCCTTTGTCGCTTGTCTCCCAGCATCCAAGTGCCCGCCAAATCTCCCCAAGAAAGCTCTATAAGCATGGATATGATATAGATATGCACAAGTCATCACGAAGTTGAGAATCAGTAACTTTCCAAGTGGTTTGGATTCTATATATTTCCTCGAACGCTAAGTTAAAACTCTGGAAGCTTGGAATCCTGAACTTTTTGCACCATGTAGAGTGTATTATTCATCAAGAATATGCACTGAAGACCACCATCTTCATAATGTTTTGATTTCTCATCCAGATTAATCTCTAAATAGGACGAGCATCAGTAAACTATGGCTTAATGGTGTCATACTCCCAGCACTTTGGCTGTCGTCGTTCTTATCTCCTCCATCCAAGATATACTCAGAAAGCCAAAAGTGAATGTAGCTCAGGGATGACGTATGCGGTGCATCTAACAGTTTTGTGTGCCCTTAGCGTGATGCGGTGCTTCTAACAAAAAAGTGCACTCAATCAAAAATGAAGTGCACATAACAATTCCCTTTTTTAATGCATATCGTAGAGAAAAGGACCAAAACTTGTATATACTTCATGAATCATACAAATACAAGTATGAGTACAAATATATAGGAGAGAAGAGAGAGGAAGCATCATATACAGAAGATGTGGGACTAAACAAAAAAATTATAAATGGGCCAACTTATTGGGCCTTTACATTACTTTTCCCTATATTCCCGAACACTCCCCCGCAAGCTGGAGCGTACAAGTCGTAGGCACCAAGCTTGGACAAGAATTGATGGTACAATCTTCGTGATAATGCCTTGATGAGGATGTCAGCAACTTGATTAGAGGCAGGAACATGCTCTAGCTTCAACTTCTTCAATTGAACCTTTTCTCGAACAAAGTGGCAGTCGACTTCAATGTGTTTGGTCCGCTCATGGAACACAGGATTCTTTGCAATGTGGATTGTAGCCTGACTGTCACAAAACAAAATTGATGGCGAGGATAATTCAACTCCCAGATCCCCAAGGAGACTCTCAAGTCATGTGAGTTCTGATACAACAGACGTCATCATACGGTATTCAGCCTCAGCGGATGAGCGAGCAACCACAGACTGCTTCTTGCTATGCCAGGTGATGAGATTTCCTCCAAAGTAAGCACAGAAGCCAGTAGTGGACTGTCGATCATCAAGAGAACCCGCATAATCTGCATCAGAATATGCAACAAGAGAAAGAGACGAGGATGACGTATACACGAGTCCCTGTCCAGGAGCAGTGTTCAGATACCTGAGAATGCGTTTGACTGCCTGAAGATGAGAAAACTGTAGAGTGTGCATAAATCGGCCGACCACTCCAACCGCAAATGAGATATCGGGTCTTGTAACCATTAGGTATATTAGTTTTCCCACAAGACGCCGATAGTACTCTGGATTTGGAAGTAGAGAATCAGACTCAGATCCCTGAGCACATAACTTGTGGTTGGCATCCATCGGGGTTTCCGCAGGTTTGCATCCTGAGAGTCCAGCATCATGCAGAAGATCAATGCAATACTTGCACTGAGATAAGACAAGGTCATCAGGTCGCCTTGCTACCTCAAGGCCAAGGAAGTACCGTAGATTTCACAGATCTTTGATTTGAAATACAGAGTTTAAGTGTTGCTTTAACATGTATTCCTACGAAGTCGTCACCAGTAATCAAAATGTCGTCCATATAAACAAGAAGTATGACCATCTCAGTTGACTGATGACGAGTGAAGAGAGAGAAATCAGCCGAGCTTCTCTTGAAACCAACCTCACGAACAACGTTAATAAACTTCTCAAACCACATCCGAGGAGACTGTTTGAGACCACAGATAGATTTCTGAAGCAAACAAACACGAGACTCTCCCGTGTTCTCAAACCCGGGCGGTTGATGCATGTAAACAGTTTCAGTAAGATCACCATTCAGGAAGGCTTTTTTGATATTCAGCTAATGTAGAGGCCACTGGCGATGAATAGCTAAGGAGAGCAGAACCCGAATAGAGTTTAACTTAGCGACAGGGGAGAAAATCTCATCGTAATCAAGGTCGTATTGTTGAGAGAATCCCCGTGCCACCAGTCGAGCTTTCAAGCGATCAATTTTGCCGTTCGTCGTGTGCTTGATTGTAAAGACCCACTTGCAACTAACACAGCTCTGGTCGGGAGGGAGAGAGACAAGATCTCAAGTCTGATTGCCCCATAGAGCAATCATTTTCTCATCCATGACAGCACGCCACCCCGAATGCTGGAGGGCTTCCTGCACAAAGTTAGGTATAGAAATAGAGGATAGAGAGAGAGCAAATCTAAGAAGAGGCGGAGAGAGGCGATATAAAGATACATAATTGGCCAAGGGATGAGCCGTAGAGGTTGATGTCGAATCAACAGGCCGCGAGACCACACCGGTTGAAGGAAGCTGCTGCAGGGCATCAGACTGAGGAGTACGACGAGTGTAGACCTGAATGATGGGTGGTTTGGGGGGGAACTAGCGGTGGAAGCGGAGTAGGTGTGGGAAGAAGAGGTGGAAGAGGAGATGTAACTAGAACTGGAGTGGGTGTGGGAAGAAGAGGTGGAAGCGAAGACGTAACTGGAACTGTGGGCCGAGGTAGAGGGGAAGGAAGAAGAAGAGGATCAGCAGGAGCGGTGTGGTAGGGTTGGTCCTCATGAAAAGAGACATCAGCAGAGATAACCACCTTATCAGTGGCAGGATAATAACAGACATACCCTTTCTGTGTGTGAGAGTATCCAACAAACATAGTCTTGGTAGCACGAGGGGCAGGCTTGTTGATGTAGGGGTAGGCTAGTGGTGCTCGGGCGCTAGGACACTACGTGCACGTGTGAGGGAATATGCGAATGCGATGTTACATGCAATGAGCAGTCGGAGAGCAACGACTAGTAACGTAAGCAATGAAAATTAGCAACACCACGCAGTTAATCGAAATAAAAAGCAATTAAATAAATTTTGGCAATTTGCCAACGGCATCCTCCGCACGGAGGGCCTAAGAAAGCGGCGGAGACTAATTCCACAACAAATATTAGCGTATAAGACAACAACTACCAAACTACGATCACAACACAAGTATAGACAAACAACCAAGTGCAAATGTCAAATACAAACACAATACCATGAAAGACTCACGATGCAGTAGGCTGATCTGAGATGGTGGAGACTTTGAGAGGCCGGATGCAAAACAGGCGATCGGAGACGAACACGGTGGCACGGTGACGTCACGATGGCTGCCCACGGTGGAAAAGAGGGAGTGCGGGCCGGAAACGCCGAGATCCGGCCGCTAGGGAATGGATCAGAGTGTCGGTGGGTAGACCCGCTAATTTTAGGGCGGATCCGGGATACAGGAGTGGAGATACGTAAGGGGATGGTAGATCGGGGGGAGGTAGTGTTAGATCAATTAGATCTAGGATTTTCGGAATGTTAGGGGGGTGGATCCACGAGGGGAAGGAAAGGAGGGGGCGGGTAGGGCTAGAGAGGCCCTAGGGGGACTCGGATTTGGGAAAGGATGGGGGCTGGGATGTGCTGGGGCTGCAGCCAAGTCGGCGGACAGGGGTTACGGGAGGGGGGAAATCGGAAACCTCCGGTTTTTCCTGTAGCAGAGGCGGAACAGGCTTTAAAGTCCTGTAGCACCCAGCAGCTGTGTGAACTCCTGGATGGGTTCCGGAGGCTGGAACAAGATCTCGAGGGGTGGAAAAATGCAGGTGGGGGAAGGGGATACCTTGGGGCTTGGGGGGAAGTTTGGCGGCCTAGGAGTCGTCACCTAGGGTTCCACGGCGTCGGCACCGGGGAGGGATCGCTGGAATCCGAGAATAGACCTCTCCAAATTCTGCAATACCCTGGAATCAGCCCCCTAGCATGTTATTTATAAGAAAACATAACTTAGGGCATCTTCATCAACGACTATGATTGGCCGGTGGGTTAGTCCTTGAAATACATCAAAATACACTCAAAAAAATAAAGTAATATAGTGATTTGACTCGCGACGACGTCCCGAACGCAATCGCGGAGTCCGATCGGCGATCCGATCAAGTCTTCCTGTGCGAGTACATGTATGTGGGCCCCGCCTTGCGGCGAGCTCCTCCAAGTGCATCCGATGGCTCCCCATCAACTCCCCCCGACTGAAAGACCTTCATCTCCGATGAATGGAGATGATCGTACTGAAGTCGAAGTCCGGGGGCGAGCCGATCTAGCTCTGCCGGTAGGATCTAAGTATCGTCTGTGTCAGGTCGGCCCTGCCAATGTACCAGGTAGCGGCAACGCGGTCCGTCCGAAGTGGGAACAAACTGGGGGGATCTGATCTCTGTGATGCTCTCATCTCTCGCCTCTCGGAAGGTGGGTCTCGGTGCGATCGGTGGTGCCTGCGGGGGAACCAAAGTGGACGAAGTCCCAGGTGGATGGATGGCAACGGTGGGTGGACTAGGATGACCAGCAGGTGGTGGCAAAGTGGACGGGTAGTATGGTAGCGACAGTGGTGGTGGGGGTGGTTGGGCATCTCCCCCGCTCGGGTCCACATACTCATGAGGCTCATAGTATGGAGTCAGGTCCTCAACATTAAACACAGGGTGAATTCCAATACTGGTCGGGATGTCAAGCCGGTAGGCGTTGGTCCCAATACAACTAATAATGGAATATGAACCTACTCGCCTCGCTCTTAACTTCTTGGCAGGCCCCGAAGGGAGCCTCTCGGGGCGGACTCGCACCATTACCTTCTCGCCTACATTAAATATCTGCTCTCGCCTTCGCTTATCTGCATGGGCTTTATAATTATCATTGCTTATTATTATTTGTCGGCGGACCGACTCATGCAAATCATTCAAATGCTGTGCAAATGACTCAACAGACTCACTAGGGCGGGACTCTAGAGGGCTCGGGACAAGGTCTATAGGTTTCCTAGGGTCGTATCCTGAAACTACGTGAAATGGACTCAACCCGGTGGACCTATTGACTGAGCTATTGTAGGCAAACTCGGCGATCGGCAAATCTAAGTCCCAACTACCTACATGCTCTCCAGCTAGACACCGTAACAGATTCCCTAGGCTCCTATTCACTACCTCAGTCTGACCGTCCGTCTGTGGGTGATATGCCGAGGAAAACCTAAGGATAGTACCAGTCTTGTGCCACAGAGTTTTCCAAAAGTAGCTCATGAACCTCACATCGCGGTCAGACACGATCGACTTGGGTAGGTCATGCAACCGAAAGACATCCCGCATGAATATAGATGCAACGTGGGTCGCATCTGCCGTCTTGCGGCACGCAATGAAGTGTGCCATCTTCGAAAACCGATCAACCACCACGAAGATGGAATCGTGTTTTCGTAAGGTGCGGGGAAGTCCGAGAACAAAGTCCATGTTGATGTCCTCCCAAGGGCGATGTGGAACAGGTAGGGGGTATAAAGGTCGTTGTTCTGCTTATTTCCCTTGGCCGTCTGACAGATACGGCAGTGACGCACAACCCGAGCTACGTCCTTCTTGAGGCTAGGCCAGTAGAGACGGTCCTCAACAAGGGCTATGGACTTATCTCGCCCGAAGTGACCCGCGGCTCCGCCCGCATGCAGTTCCCAAATCAGGTAATCTCGGTAAGACGTCTGAGAAACGCATAGGCGGGAAGCCCGGTACAGATATCCCTTGTAAATCTGGTATCCCTCAACAGGGTCGGGTGGGTCTCGGGATAGGGCGGCATAAATCTCACAAAAGTCAGGGCACGTAGGGTAATCGAGCATCAGTCGCTCAAGTCCCTGCACACTCGTTGTCATCGTCTGCAATAGGGACACGCGGCGACTCAACGCATCGGCCGGCTTGTTCTCAACACCCGTGCGGTGCTTGAGAACGTAATGAAAATCCTGCAGATACTCAACCCACTTCGCATGTCGGTGGCCCAGCTTGCGCTGCGAATCGAGGTAACGGAGGGTCTGGTGGTTGGAATACAACACGAACTCCCGGGGGAGGAGATAGTGTTGCCAGTAACACAGAGACTGGACAATGGCATAAAATTCTCGATCGTAGTTCGCGTACTTTTGCTTTGCTTCATTCAGCTTCTCACTAAAGTAAGAAACTGGGTGTCCCTCTTGACTCAATACGCCACCTATACCGATACCAGACGCGTCGCAGGCGACCTCAAAGGCGCGACTGAAATCTGGCAACCTCAGGACGGGGGTTGTCGTCAATCTCTCCTTAATCTCCTCGAAGGCTCTAGTGGTTGCGGGGGTCCACTGAAACTCTCCCTTCTTGAGACAGCTCGTGAACGGGGCCATGATCGTGCTGAACCCCTGGATAAACCTCCTATAGAAGGTGGCAAACCCGTGAAAGCTACGAGCCTCGTGGATATTCCTAGGTACAGGCCAATCTCGAATAGATTTGACCTTCTCAGGGTCCACGGAGACTCCGATGGAGGAAATAATAAAGCCTAGGAAGTGGACGGACTCGGAAAGGAAGGCGCACTTCTTCAGGTTCACATACAGTTTCTCTTGGCGGAGGGTGCCAAAGAGAAGTCTCAAATGATCGCGGTGTGCGGCCTGAGTCTGGCTGTAGACTAATATGTCATCAAAGTACACCACCAGAAACTTGCCCATGTAGGGCCGCAACACCTGCATCATAACGCGCATGAATGTGCTCGGGGCATTGGATAGCCCGAATGACATGACTAGCCACTCATACAGACCGTCCTTGGTCTTGAAGGCGGTCTTCCACTCGTCCCCCTCACGAACTTGTATCTGATGGTACCCACTGCGGAGGTCGATCTTGGAGAAGATCTGGGCACCGGACATAGTATCCAGTAAGTCATCGAGTCGTGGGATAGGGAAGCGATACTTGACCGTGATCTTATTGATGGCGCGGCTGTCGATGCACATACGCCAACTACCGTCCTTCTTAGGGGTAAGAAGGGCGGGGACCGCACAAAGACTCATGCTCTCGCGAATAAACTGCTTACGAAGAAGCTCGTCAACCTGCCGTTTGAGCTCAGTGTGCTCATCCGGGTGCATACGGTAGTGGGGCAGGTTCGGGAGGGAAGCTCCCGGGACTAAATCAATGGCATGATGAATGTCCCGAGGGGGAGGCAGCTCATCAGGGAGCTCGTCTGGCATAATATCTGCAAACTCGCCTAACAGGGGACGCACCGCGAGTGGGAAATCAACTGGGGCGTCCTCAGTAACCTGGGTAGCGGCGACTACATAAATAACGTCGGACTCAGCACTATCTCGCAGAAACTCACCTCGCCTCAGAATATGCAGTGGCCGCGAGACGCTCGTGCTCGGAGACGACTCTACCACACCCTTGGGCCGATCTCGGGGCTGGGTGGGTGTCAACGTGATCTTCTGCACCTTATCATAAAAGACACACGTGTTCGAGCGACCGAAGCACGTGACATCACGATCAAAAAGCCAGGGGCGGCCAAGCAACCCGTGAGCGACGTCCATGAGAATAACATCGCATCAGACCTTGTCCTGAAAGGACGCAATGGTGATCGGGACTAACCAACGCTGGGTGACCTGAATCGCCGTCTTGTCAACCCAGACGACACGGTACGGATGGGGGTGAGGCTCGGCCTTTACCTGCATACGGTCAAGCGTCTTCTGTGCTACAATATTCACGCAACTCCCACCATCAATAGCTAGCTTGCAGGGACCGCCTGCACTAGGGAAGTACGTGTAAAAGATGGTCGTGCGTCGCCAGTCCTCGTCCACACGTGGGGTGTGTAGGAGGCGCTGAATCACTCCCACCTCTAACGATCGCTCGGCGTCACTCTCCCAACCTTCCTCGACTGCGGCCCTAACCTCCTCTGGGGCCTCCTCTTCACCCTCTAAACCCTGCTCCTCTTCCTCAAGTAACAGGTTCCGCGTGGGGCACTGCGCCGCCACGTGGCCCCTGCCAGAGAATCTAAAACATACAATGCCCCCAGATCGTTGGCCATCAGTGGATACGGCTTTACCCTTTGCATCCGCGGGGATACGTGAGGGTGCGGCCGTGGTGGTCTGGGGCGGAGCGGGTTTCCTAAAGGTCGAGGAATCAGTCCGAGAGGTGAAGTGCCTCGTACTAGACGAACGAAGGCACTGCTCATACTCGAGGGAGAGCTGGAATATCTGATCAACAGTCTTCAAGCGGTGGGGAATCAACTCTCTCCGAATATCGGAACGAAGGCCCGCCTTGAAGCGGGCGGCAGTGGCAATAGGTTCCTCTAAAATATCACTCCTGACGACCAGCTCATCGAAGCGAGCCATGTACTCGGCGACAGTAAGTGTCCCATGTCGTAGGTTCTGTAGCTGCTCAAATAGCTGATCTCGATATGACGCGGGGAGGTACTTCTCCTTCAGTCTCTCCTTCATCTCGTCCCATCTGGCGATGGGGTAGTAACCATCCCGCTCTAGAGCTCTCTCGACACTAATCCAGAATACCTTAGCTTGCCCGATCAACTTCATCTTTGCAAAGCGGACACAACGCTCGTCACTCATGTCGTACCACTCGAAGTAGTGGTGCATGTCCAAGAGCCAATCGCTGAAGGCTTTCGGATCTAGGCGACCATCGAACTAAGGGGCATCGAGTCGGATGCGACGAGTGATGTCATGATAGTGGCCCCCTCTCCTAGGATCGGGGTAGTCCTCGGGGTAGTCATCATGAGCGTAGTCGTATCGAGCGGGTGGGGGACCACGCTCTCTCCGACCCGGGGGATAATAATCATCCGGGTGATAGTCACGGCGACCGTGTGGGGGCACACGATCTCTGGGGTCTGGTTGAGGCTGACGTGGCATACGGTACTCATCACGCTGGGGTGGCAGCCTATCCCTCGTCGGGACTTTCCTATAATCTCTCGCAAAATCAGGATGTCGCCTTACCTGCGGAATCGGGGCTCGATGATGACTATCACGACGGTGACGGTCTGCGGGAGGTGGGCCATCCCTCGAGCGTTGCCCTCGACGTGGAGGAGCGTCAGGGTCGTCCTCAAGAGAATCTTCACGCTGTGTCGGAGTGTCCCTGGCATCCTCTAAGTGGCCTAAACGAAGGTTCACCTCGGAAATGTCATGACGCACATCGTCGAACTGGGCTCCTATGGTGTCAAGGCGACCTAGGACAAGGCGTTGGAACTCAGCGAAAGCGGCGTCCGAATTCGAACTCGTCGCTCGGTCATCAGTGTTCTGTGGTTCTATCATGCTTACTCTAAAAGTCCTACCACTAAGGAGCATGCAAGTGGCCTAACCTGGCTCTGATACCAAAATGATGTAGGGGTAGGCTAGTGGTGCTCGGGCGCTAGGACACTACGTGCAAGTGTGAGGGAATATGCGAATGCGATGTTACATGCAATGAGCAGTCGGATAGCAACGACTAGTAACGTAAGCAATGAAAATTAGCAACACCACGCAGTTAATCGAAATAAAAAGCAATTAAATAAATTTTGGCAATTTGGCAACGGCTTCCTCCGCACGGAGGGCCTAAGCAAGCGGCGACGACTAATTCCACAACAAATATAAGCGTATAAGACAACAACTACCAAACTACGATCACAACACAAGTATAGACAAACAACCAAGTGCAAATGTCAAATACAAACACAATACCATGAAAGACTCACGATACAGTGGGCTGATCCGAGATGGTGGAGACTTTGAGAGGCCGGATGCAAAACAGGTGATCGGAGACGAACACGGTGGCACGGTGACGTTACGGTGGCTGCCCACGGTGGAAAAGAGGGGGTGCGGGACGGAAACGGCGAGATCCGGCCGCTAGGGAATGGATCGGAGTGTCGGTGGGTAGATCCGCTAATTTTAGGGCGGATCTGGGCTAAGGGAGTGGAGATACGTAAGGGGATGGTAGATCGGGGGGAGGTAGTGCTAGATCAATTAGATCTAGGATTTTCGAAGTGTTGGGGGGTGGATCCACGAGGGGAAGGAAAGGAGGGAGCGGGTAGGGCTAGAGAGGCCCTAGGGGGACTCGGATTTGGGAAAGGAGGGGGGCTGGGATGTGCTGGGCCTGCAGCCAAGTCGGCGGACAGGGGTTACGGGAGGGGGGAAATCGGAAACCTCCGGTTTTTCCTGTAGCAGAGGCGGAACAGGCTTTAAAGTCCTGTAGCACCCAGCGGTTGTGTGAACTCCTCGATGGGTTCCGGAGGCTGGAACAAGATCTCGAGGGGTGGAAAAATGCAGGTGGGGGGAAGGGGATACCTTGGGGGGAAGTTTGGCGGTCTAGGAGTCGTCACCTAGGGTTTCACGGCGTCGGCACCGGGGAGGGATCGCTGGAATCCGAGAATAGACCTCTCCAAATTCTGCAATACCCTGGAATCAGCCCCCTAGCATCCTATTTATAAGAAAACATAACTTAGGGCAACCCCATCAACGGTTATGATTGGCCGGTGGGTTAGTCCTTGAAATACATCAAAATACACTCAAAAAAAGTAATATAGTGATTTGACTCGCGACGACGTCCCGGACGCAATTGCGGAGTCCGATCGGCGATCCGATCAAGTCTTCCTGCGCGAGTACATGTATGTGGGCCCCGCCTTACGGTGAGCTCCTCCAAGTGCATCTGATGGCTCCCCATCACTTGTCCTTTGAAGGGCCAAGAGTATGGGCATAACAGGTACAGCCAAACACATGAGATGTGAGAGAGAAGAGATCCTTGGATGGGTACAGGAGAGTTATGGGGGCCACAAAGTGGAGGACAGACGAGGGTATGCGGTTGATAAGATGACATGTCGTGGAGACCGCAAAGTTCCAATACAGAGGAGGAACCTGCATTTGAAGCATAAGAGAGCGAGCAACATCAAGAAGGTGGCAATTTTTTGTTCTGCGACACCATTTTGTTGAGGGGTATATGCACACGAAGTCTCGTGGATAAGACCAAACTCGGCGCACATATTGGAGAAGGTTCGACCGGTATACTCACGAGCGTTATCGGTACGGATAATTTTAACACGTGTGGAAAACTGTGTGCGAGTCTCGATAAGAAAAGAGCGGAATATTGATGTGAGTTCGGTACAATCACGAAGGAAGTATAACCAAGTAACCCGCGAGTAATCATCAATAAAGGTTACAAAGTATTGATAACCAAAAACACTAGGGATCTTATATGGTCCCCAAATATCAGAATGGACTAATGAAAATGGAGCATAGCTCCTAATACCGGGAGAAGTAAAAGAGACACGATGTTGTTTGTCAAATATACAAGATTCAGAGAAAAACTCCTGAAGAGGAATATCTAGAAGAGCTTTCTTGAGAATCTTGAGAGGAGCATGCCCAAGATGATGATGTCAGTTAACAGAGGAGATAGTGGTGAGAGCAGTAGGAGGGATATCAAGAAGATACAGCCCGTTGGAAAACCGCCCCCGACCAATTATAGTCTGCGTCTGTCAATCCTGTACAACAACAGAAGAACGTGAGAAGGTTACACAACAGTCAAGGTCCTGAGTAAGACGGCTAACAGAAAGAAGATTAAAGGGGGACTCCGGAACATGAAGAACCGAGGATAAGGAGGGGGGTAAGAGGCAGTTGGGCAACACCAGAAATCGGTATCGTGTCACCATTAGCCACAGTGATGAACTTGGGATAATTAGAAGCTAAGTACTACGACGGCTTTTGCGGAGAGATATGATGTGTGTCACTTGAGTCCAGAATCCAATGAGTCGTGGGAGAGGTAAGATATCCCTTCATCGGAGATCGAAGCCACAGATCTAGAGGAGCGACTGATCACCCCTTGGAGTTGTTGAAGTTGAGCACGCAGAGCCACAATGTCGTCACTGGCGGTAAGCGAAGCTGACGGCATGCGGACTGAGCCAAGGAGCAGCGAGAAGACAACCTGCCCGAGCGGTTAGAACAATACCGCAGAGGAACGGGCACAGACCATACAGCAAGAGCCAGGAGACTAGCCGTGCAAGATTAAAGAGGACAGTGGACACAAGAAGCGACTAAGAGAGACCGCGGCGGTCATGGTGACAACGCACCAGCGGCCAGAAAGGCCACAACCAGCGCAAAGAGGAGAACCCACAGCGGAAAGCAACAAGCCGCGGCGGTAAGGTGGCACCCTTCAGCGGCCAAGAAAAACAGAAGTAATGTGGCAAGAATTCTGAGCTGCAGCGGTTAGAGGGAACAGCGGCCGACGAATAGGCACTAGACCGTGCGGTTCGAAGCAGACCGCGACCAGAGCAAAGACCGGCAAGCAGGTACAAGACCGGGTGGTTAGAAGCAAACCGCAACAACCCGGTAGAAGCAAACCGCAACAAGCCGCGCGAAAGAAGGTCGGGCGGTTAGAAGCAAACCGCAACAGAGGGCGGTTAGAAGCAAACCGCAACAGAGGGCGGTTAGAAGCAAACTGCAACAACCCGGTAGAAGCAGTCCAAGCGAACAAGAAGACCCTACCGCAGGAAAGAACTCCGTGCGACAAGAGTGACAAGAGGAGAAAGGAGGTCGCAGCGGACAGAGACAGGTCGCAGCGGGTAAAGGCACGACGGGTTTGGATGAGACCGCTGCGAGAAGAATAGGTTAAGTCGAGACCGCTGCGAGAAGAGCAATTCGCTAGGAGAGCAGTTAGAAAGCAATTGCAGCGGGAAGAACGGCGGGGCGAACAGGGAAGAGAATCCGCTGATCAAACAGGACCAGAGACCGTAGCGACAAGAAGCAGATCGCAGCGGAGAAGAGAGAGACCGCTGCTTCGAGAGAAGATTGCAGTGGTTAAGGCAAGACTGCCACGAGTAGAATAGGTCGCAGCGATTAGGGGAGAGAGCAGCGGGTAGAGAGCAGGTCGTGGCGGTTAAGAGAACACAAACCGCACGGTAGTGGGGACCACGTGCCAGAGAAATGAAGCTATATAAAGAGCGTAGAAAAGAGAGAGGGGAGGTGGATCCACGGGAGAGAAGGAAGCTGTTAGAAAGGAAGGAAGCCGCAAAGCCGCGCGGTTAAGCAGACAAACAAGCCGCGCGGTAACAGGCGGACTGGGCAGTTAGATAAAAACAGGTCGGATTGTTTCCCTCTGATACCATGTAGAGAAAAGGTTCAAAGCTTGTATATACTTCATGAATCATACAAATACAAGTATGAGTACAAATATATAGGAGAGAAGAGAGAGGAAGCATTCTATATAGAAGATGTGGGACTAAACAAAAAGACTATAAATGGGCCAACTTATTTGGCATTTACATTACTTTTCCCTATATTCTTTAACATATATGACTATCATAAAAAAAAGTATGTCTATAAATACCAGCACCTGTATGTAGGGTCCCCAGAGCGCAGTGTGCGGCGACAATAATACTCGATCATCTGTTAAGTGATTTGACTCATTTCATCTACTCCTTGGTTCTCGCTTCGCTCTCTTATGCTACAACGACAAACAACAACACTCAAGCCTTTATTCCACCATAGTGGGGTCGGCTATATGGATCCTTTGTCGTCATTGCACCCGATCTTTAGTCATAATGGTACAAAGAGAAGAATATAGTTGCACTAATTGAAAATATGAATACAATCACGAGGTATACTCGTGCCCAACTTCTGGAGGCTGGTTCCTCGAGAAGTCTGTCTCCAAAGTGAGAGAACCAAACTCTAATGATCAAAAAGATGAAACAAACTCTCCCAGGCCACCACCTCCTTATATAGGGGGGGGGGGGGGGGGGGTTCAAAACATTAACTATAAGCAACAAATAACAATACGAGATATAATAATAAGTTACGCGCATGTGCGTAACAATACACCCCCCCAGAAAATCGATCTTGTCCCCAAGGTCGAAGTGCCGCCTTTCAATTAGTAGTGGAATGCCCGCGGGTGGGCAACCGTAAAGGTGCCCGAAGAGCCGTCTAGTGGTACATCCACAATCATAAGAGCATCAAAGTCAGCCGTGCTGATCTCGTTCATGTCCTCCCGAAGGAAAAACTGGAACTCCTTCACCAGACAATCATGAGTAGGCGAGTAGGATTGTTTGTAACAGTAGCACGGACCCTTGCTTCTTAAGACATTGTACTTTTGGTTGGACAGACGGTGAGTAGGGACATGACGGTTGTTACGTGGACCCATAATGGGGGGGCGAGGTAGAGGAGGTGGCAGTGGTGGTTGTTTAGACGGAGGAGGAAAATATGGTTGGTAGGGAGGTTTGGAGGGAGGCAATGAGGAAAGAGGGTCTTCGTACATCGCGAGGAATTCGACTTCCACTAGTGGGGAGAGGTCCATGGCTTGGTTAACAGTTAACGATTGAAGGGTGTGAAGGCAGACTCGGATATGAGGTTGTAGGTCGTGCATGAAGTATGCCAAGTAATGGTCGTATGGAAGACCTGGAACATGAGTGACCAGCTCGATAAATGCATCCACGTGCAAATCAATTGAGCTGTTCTGACGGACTCCGTAAAGGCGCTCGATCATGGAGCCGGAAGAGTGGCGATCATACCGCTGAATGAGGGCCTCCATGAGAGCTGTCCAGGTGAGGCTGAGGGAGGACTAGCGAAGTCAGCGGGCCCAATGGAGGGCGGACCCTTCCATGTCGATAATTGCAGTAGAGACTTGTTGCGACTGAGGAGTTTGGTGAATGTCAAAAAACTATTCGGCGCGTGCAATCCACCCAAGGGGGTCAGTCTCGTTGAATGTGGGGATATCGAGGCGTGGAAGTTGTAGAGGCAAATCCGTCAATGCAGGATCTGCGGGGGCCAATATGCTGGGGGATCCCAAGGCAAAGGCAGCAGTAGGACCGGAAGTCTGGACGGATTGCAGGTTGTGGAGCATGGTCATAATTGATGTGAACTGCTCGGCTTGGGCCTCGAGACGAGAGTTGATGGTGGTGAGGGCATGCTCGAGAGCTTCCACGCGGGATTCCATCCGGCTCTTTGGCATATAATTCAACCGGCGCTGCGGAGGAGGCAAAATGCGGCTGCTGGACGGAGGAACACGTCCCAGCAGTAGGGAGGAAGCGGCAGAGGAATGGGAGCGGCACTGAAGGAGACAGTCAGCACTAGCACAGGAGAAGAGTCAACATAGACAGGAGAAGAGTCGACATGGGATCTGGGGGGGGGGGGGGGGGGGGGGGGCTAAAACCGACGGGAGTTGGGCGGCACGAACCGGAGTCGAGGTGGGATTAGGTGGCGCTATCAGAGAGGACACACGATCAGGGTCGGGGTCGAGATGGACGGAGGAAATGGCGGCTCGATCGGACATGCGATGCGTTGTTGGGGAGGTGCGCGAGTGTCGGAGATGGCGGATGTCGAGCTCGATCAACTAGGGCTGGATCGTAGATAGCCAGGAGAACGAAAGCAACAAGGTCGACGACACGCGATGAAATGTGCAAACGGGGCGGCAGGTCGGACCAATTGTACAAAGAGGAGAAAATACTTGCACCAATTGAAAATAATGTTACAATCATGAGGTATACTCGTTCCCAACTTCTGGAGGTTAGTTCCTCTGAGAAGTCCCTCTCCCAAGTGCGAGAACCAAACCCTAATGATCAAAAAGATGAAACAAACTCTCCCATGTCACCTCCTTATATAGGGAGGGGGGCTCACATAACATTAACCATAAAGCAGCAAATAACAATACAAGATATAATAAGTCATGTGCACGTGTGTAACACATAATCTCACTAATGCTTAAGTACATCATGTCTTTCCTTATAGTTTCATGCCAGGTATTTTTTGGTCTACCCCTCCCCTGTTTATCATGTCTAGTGGCTAAACACTCACAATGTGTAATAGATGCCTCTAATGATCTCCTTTGTACGTGCCCAAATAATCTTAATCAAACTTCTTGGATCTTCTCTACAGTTGATGTCACTCCTGTCTTATCCCTGAGGCATTCATTCCTAATTTTATCTAGTCTCGTGTGCGTACACAACTACCTAAGCATTCTCATCTCCGCAACTCGGCTCATGTACAATTATCTCCCCAACACTCAGAATCATCGGTCGCTCTCTTATCCTAAAAGAAAAAAACTAAAAAATGGTGAAAACCATTTTGAAATGAAAATTTTAAAATGAACTTTCCCAAACCCAAGTCTAGAGTAAAGAATAATAAATCTTCAGACAACAGCCTCTTGCCATGATTTTACACGTATGCAATATTTTTTGGAAGCAGACATGCTCTTCTACACACCTCAAGAACTATAGCATGTTCTTACTTTAATTTTAAAGAAATTAGCTTCTATGAATTATGGAAAATCTAATGCCTCCAAGAACCCTTCATATGAACTTTCCAAGCCAAATTTTGAGGCATTAACCCTTAACGAGGTGTTTTCAGGATAATTTTAATAAACCCTCAGTAATCTAGTTCAAAAGGACAAAAGGGTATATCCCATGTCTACTGGAGTAGCCTCCAACGAGGTCTTTGTTCTTGCAATTGGCAGCAATGAGAAGCCTCACCCATACCAGGCATCCAGCCTGCTCCAACTGCTTCGGAAGAAATCTAACCGTGAGATCTGAAAAGCATTCCGATGGACTAGAAAGCAAAAACGGTCTAAATGAGACTATCAAAATCAATCACAGATCCATATAGAACAAAATAAACAACGAAGAGGGAAACAAGAGAGTAAAAACAGTTCTGCTAACATTTAAGGCTCTTCGTGATTCGATCCATGCACTCCCCCTGTGACATGCCCGTAGAAGAGTAGGTCTCCTACATGCCCATTCCAGGTCAACGGCGGCGACGGAGTGCTCTCCTCCATGGCTCTCGTCAGACCTCTCTTCCCACAATGGTGACTATCGGATGCGAGGCCTTTGTTCCATAAGTTTTATCAGCTGGTTTCAGGTGGTTATTTATATATTAATGCATCCTGATTCCTATGGTATAACTGACTTATTATGGGATCTAAATTTTTACATGGCAGCCCTTTAGGTAGATCTTAAAATTCTGTCATCTGGTTTTATTAAATGAAAGATATGATATACTTACGCAGAGATTATCACTAAAGATAGAGCACAATAGCGACAAAGGATCCATATAGCCGACCCCACTATAGTGGGATAAAGGCTTGAGTGTTGTATGATTTTCTTAAATGAAGGGATTGTCGAGATTCATGTTCCTTAAATGTTAAAATCTGAATAATAGAAGAGATTAATGATGGTTCTTATCTCATTCATTATAAGAAGGCTAAATATTTGGGTGTGTTAGAAGAACATCTTGTAAAGGCCCAAAGAAATGCCTATCTTAAGCCCTTTTTCTCCCCATTCATTATATAAAAGTACACATGCTTGTATTTATGTATTGAAAAAGGATTAATAAAGTTTTCAATTATTTCCCATATTCTAGGTGTTTCTCTACATGCTATCAGAGCTGTCTGATCCCTTCGGGTTCCTGTCCGGGCGAACTGGATCTGTCTAACCACAACTCTCGCCTCTTTTGTTCCCTGTGAATTGCTTTTTGTAACAGCAGAATTTACATTCCTCTGCTTCACTGCTTCTCTCCTACTTCTTCCTCTTCTCTTGCTCTCCTTTTATAGATGTTTCACTCCTCTGACAGTGGGCCCCTTGCTTGCTTCTCGTTGCGGGCTCTTCACTGTGATCGCTTGCTCTGCGCATCTAATCGCATACTCGGCTCTGCGCCTTCTTTCATTTGGTGTGTTGTCCTCCTGGCTGCGCGCTCTCTTGTGCTTGGTCATTATTCCTTGCCGCCAGGGTAAGCTTCTGCCTTCTTCGGCGATCTACCTTTCTTGATCGCCTGCGGCTTGCGGCTTGCATATTTTGCGGCCTGCTCGTATCTCCTGCGTGCGGTGTTCCACTGCTTCTCTCGCGTTCTGCCCGTCTCTTTCTCCCGGTTACTCTTTACTGTGTGCCTTGTTGAAGCTGCTCTCCTGACCACGCCCTCTTGATTGCTATCCGCTTCTCGCAGCGGTTTGTCGGTCGATTTTCCTTGCTGCCAGCACTACTCGTTGCGGTCTGGTGTTTATTTTTAGCAGCTCGCCGCGGTCTGCCTCTGTTTTAGCAGATCACCAAGGTCTTCTCCTCACCGCGGTTATGTGGTCGCGGTTTGCTCGCGCCTTCTGCTTGTTTTGGTTCGCCTAAAATTCCACCATTCTCTCAGGGTGCAGCCGTTCTCTCAGGCCGCTTTTCTCTGGCAGCGTTTCTCAGGCCTCTACCGCAGCTTCTCTCAGACCGCACCTCCGTCTGTTGTCCTATGCTTGTTGCCAGACCGCCAGTGTTGTTGTTGTTGCCCTGTTTGTTACCGTTGTTGTCTTTCTTGTGGCCTGACCCCCAATGTTTCCCTCTAAGCTGCCTCTGAGCTTTATGGCGTCTTCTGAAGCGCTTTCTCTTCCTGTTCATGAGGCTATGTCAGTTCCTGAGGTCCATGATGAGTTGTGAATCACCACCATCGCTCTTAGTGGGAAGAAGAATTTTGTTGAGTGTGTGTACTCTGTCCGTCGGGTTCTTCAGGCGAAGGGTCTCCTGCACCATTTGACTAAGGACACTCCTTTTGCACCCACTGATGGCTGGCTTCGTGACGATGGTCGTGTTCAGACTTGGCTCCTCAACTCCATGGATGGAGAACACTACCGTATGGCCATGTATCATGAGACGGACAAGGCAACGTGGGAAGAGTTTCATTCTCTTTACTCCGGCAAGGACAGTCTCCAACACTTGCTTGACATCGTCACCGAACTTCAAATACTTGACTCATGCAGTGTTGTTAACTTAACCTCTTTTGTTGCGCGTTCCAAGACTCTGGTTGAGGCCTGGATTCAGCATCAACCCCATAATACTGATCTGGTTGCTCAGCGCGCTCAAAAGGAAGCTTTTGGTATTGTCATGATGATGGCTCGTGTTCCAACTCATCTTCACAAGTGTTCGAGCTCAGATACTCTCTTCCTCTATTATTCCCTCATTCTCTGATGTTTGCTCCATGCTGTTAAAGGTTACACCACCTCTTGAAGCTCCTGACACTCCCTCACCGGCTCTTCTCCAGCACTTTGCAGCCCCACTCACCCCTCCTCCCTCTACCCGAGAAGGCCGCTCAGGCTCCCGCGGGAGAGGTCGTGGTAGAGGCCGAGGCCTAAGTGTACATATTGTCGCAAGGATGGACATCTTGAGGCAACTTGCTACGGCAAACATGGTCTACTTTCTCGTCCTAATGCCTCTGTTGATGTTGACACCTCTTCTGCCACCCGTGCTTGACATCCATAGGAGTTGTGTTGCTGTGAGAAACGAGTTGAGAGAAATGAGTTGAGTGAGAGAAATGAGTTGAGTGTGTTAGAGCTCCTCCTCTCTAGTGGAAAAGGGAGCTTCACCTACGATTTTTCCCTTTCCCTGTCATTTCCCTTTCCCACTGGAACCAGATGTCATTTCCCTTTCCCACTGGAACCAGATGGCATCGGAGCGCTTCAGAGACTCTTTGTGGTGCAGCCATCTCCCCTTACTCTAGTAGGAAAAGGGTGCCCTTCCCCTCCCCCAAGCATGCAGCAGGATAAAAAGGAGGGAAAACAACAATATAGAAACAAATTTCGACAATAATACGCCCGCCAACCTCGTACTTTCCTGGAGAAAAATTTCCCGAGCTTTTTTCTCTTGGAAGGAATTAAGCCATTGGAATTGGAGGGGTCAATTCCAACTCCATCGTTCGGTGACAAAATAGAGAAGAGAGGAATTGAAATCATACCAAATTACATGGAATTCATTTTATGATAGTCTCAATTTCTTCCTAACAATGTGGGAATTGAGCTGATCCCCATTTCAATTAGCCATGGATACACACGCACACATCTAAAATATTAAGTTGTCAAAGAAACGGTCTTGCCCGAAACCACTTAAAATGCAAATGCTTCTAAAAGTCATCTTTTGACATTGTTTATATATCTGAAAAATGAGTTAAGTTCATACAATACTCAAGAGAGCTTTATTTTGAGAAGTCCTCGAACAATGCTAATTAGATATTAATCTGTTGAAGGTTTCAACACTATAATACGAGTGGAATCACGTCAAAATTATCACTAACTTCATATAGAGATTTGATGAAATAATGAAATGTAAGTTCATATTTGGATTCACTTTCGCATGTATCTCTCCCCTTATTTTTATGGTACCGAGTAAAAGAAAAGCATATCTAGAACCATGCTAATTAGATATTCCATTAAAAGGTCTAATCACTATGTTAATACGAGTGAAATCATGTTAAATCTTCTCACTTACTTCAGATAAAAGATGAAGTAATGAAATGTAAGGCTATGCTTGGTGAAGAACCATTGTCTTGGAAATCAAGAAAAGGCAGAACCCCCATATTCATTTTGAGAAAGCCTCACTTGTCTTGAGGGATGTTTATTTAGGGCCTGTTTGGGAAATCTTTTCAGAAAGGAGAATGAGTGGTGACAAAAGGATGGTAGAAAAGGAGCTTTTGGAAAATGTCTATTAGAAAAGGAGAATTGTTTGGGTAAACTCAATTTATAGAACTTTTCAGAAAAAAAAATCACTTTATAAATCGTTTGGCAAATCTCCGCGGCGGTAACTTTTTTTTATTAAAAAAGTGCGTCCGGGGGAAAATGAGTGCGCGGGCCAAAAATGTGCTTTCAGGCGGAAAATGCGCACCCGACCAAAAATATGTGTTGGGGGCGAAAAGGCGCCATTTTTTCGCCCTGACACGTTTTTTTTCGAGCGGGAGCTGTTTTTTCGCCCGGGCGCGGTTTTTTAGCCCGGACGTGGTTTTTTCGAACGAGCGCGATTTTTTCGCCCGGGCACGATTTTTTCGCTTAGACGCGGTTTTTTGGCCAGGGCGCAGTTTTTTCGCCGGGACGCGGTTTTTTAGCCGAGTCGCGGTTTTTTCACCCGGACACGGTTTTTTCGCCCGACCGTGAATTTTTCGCCCGGGTGATATTTTCCGCCCGGGCGGAAACTTTTAGGGCAGGCGCAATATTTTTGCCGGAGCGCCAATTTTTCAGTCGGACGCGAATTTTTCGCCTGGGCGCAAATATTTCGCCCGGAGGTGAATTTTTTGCATGGGCATGAATTTTTAGCCCGGACACGATATTTTCTCACATACTTGATATTTTTCCCCGAAAGCGAAAAAATGCATTCGAGCGAAAAAAATAGCATCCGGGCGAAAAAATACGCGGATGGGGAAAAAATCACGAACGAGCGAAAAAATCACAGCTCAGGCAAAAAATTCGCGTCCGAGCAAAAAATTCGCCACGGGGGCGCTCAGGCGACAAAATCTCGGCAGGGCAAAAAAAATACGCCCAGACAAAAAATATAGCTCATGGGCGAAAAATTCGAGCCCGGTCGAAAAATTTACGACCGGGCGAAAAAAGCAGCTCCAGGGGCAAAAATTCGTTCTCTGGCGAAAAAAACGCGCTCGGGCGAAAAATTGCGTCTGGGAGAAAAAACCGCTCACCGGCGAAAAAAACAAGCTTCGATGAAAAAATATCGCTCTTGGGCGAAAAATTCAAGCCCGGGCAAAAAATTCGCTCCCGGGCAAAAAATCGCGCCCGGACGAAAAAAATCGCGCCCGGAAAAAAATCTCGTCCGGGCGAAAAAATCACGCCCGGGCAAAAAAATGTCGCCCTGGCGAAAAATTTGCGCCGGTGCAAAAAAAATCACTCCCGCAAGAAAAAATCGGCCCGGGCGAATAAAATGCATCCAGGCAAAAAAAAAATCGTGCACGGGCGAAAAAACTGCACTCGGGCGAAAAAAACGCACTCAGGCGAAAAATCCTGTGCCCGGACTAAAAAATCTGGCCAAGACGAAAAATTCGCGTCCGGGCGAAAAATTCGCGCTCGGACGAAAAAATTCGCTCCCGGGCAAAAACATCAGTCGGGCGAAAAAAACCCGCCCGGGCGATAAAGATCATGCACGGGCGAAAAAACCGCACTCGGGCGAAAAAAGCGCACCTGGGAGAAAAACCCCGCACTTGGGCGAAAAATGCCAGCCCGGGCAAAAATTTCGTGCTCGGGAGAAAAATTCACGCTCGGGCGTAAATTTTGTGATGAAGAAGTGCTTTTCAAAAAGGTAAAAGTAGGTGGCAAGTGACTTCTCCAAAAGATGAGAAAATGGAGTTTTCTGCGTTAGCTTTTCCCACCGGTAGACAATCCAAACGGTTTCTTAAGTGTGCTAGCGTTTTCCAGAAAATGTAAAGGAGCTAAAAAACCCTCCCAAACAGACCCTTAATTTTTCATGAGGTCCTTTTAACTTAATAAATGATATAATCTTTTTCTAATCTATAATAGTTCTGTATAAATGAACTTTCTATTTTTTACTGTTTCAAAGAACGATGTACTTAGCAAAATCAAAAAAACACACGCAGTTGTTTGTTCTTGGAATGTTCTGCTTAGAAAACATATTGAAGAGTAATTTGGAGAGCGAAAATGAAAGTGCGGTCAGTAATCCCGCTGTTAGACCCCTTGCCAAGACGATCTTGAACACATTTCTATCAATGTGGTCGATGAAGTCCATGATCTCCCTGTATATCCAGCCGGCGGAGAAATGGATTAGTTTCAAGAAGGAGCCGAGTACGATTCCGTTAGTCAGCCTCAAAATCTGAGACAGGTTCAATTTGATGTATCGAAGAAAAAGTTGTTAATCGCATTGTTGGTATTAGTCAAAATCTAAGTTTACATGGATAAAAGATAAATACGCCGTAGACCAAATCTAATCACAAGGAGAAAGGGAAACACGTCATAGACCAAATCTAATCATAGGGAAAAAAGGGAAACACGCAATAGACCTATGCACGTTGTAACGACGAGAAAATCAGAGAACGGTGTATCTAGTAAAACGGAAAACCTACACAATTGTTTGTTCTTGGAATATTTTGCTGAAAAAACATATTGAAGGGTAATTTGGAGAGCGAATATGAAAAGTGCAATCAGTATCCCGCAGTTAGAGCCCTTGCCAAGACTGTACAATTCATATTCGGCAAGGTAGGCCCCAACCCCGAACATAGGCTCCTAGGCCCAGAAGGTAAACCCCGGTCCCAGGAGGACCAACAAACGAGATTGAACAAGAGAAACCAGGACCTCACCATAATATGAGTTCCCCTCTTCGCCGAGCTCACCAACCTAAGAGCTCGCTTCACTTGAGAACTCGCTGGCGAGTCCTCAAGACGGAGGCCATCAGATGCCACTAAAGAGCCTTCCAGAGGCTTACCCTCAGCTCGCCACATTAGAGCCCAAATCGTCAGCGAGTTCATCAGCAACGACCAAAGGCGTGCGGCCTAACTCAGGATAACTAGGACCACCTCGCCTCCTTCTAAGGCTCCTGAGAAATAGGTACTCTGAATCTCCAAAAGGTGGGGCAGCTATCCATAGACCAAATAATCCCGGATTGCCTAAAAAATAGGACCCCCCCCCCCCCCCCCCGACCCCCCCCCCCCTGAAAAACCTTTTGGTACCTTCCTTGTGCCGAGCTCAACCTTGGTTTTGAAGGGGAAGTTCCTATATACTTCTGGTTAAGAGATGGGACCTCCATGTTGCAGCTAGAGGTCCTGTTTGTAGGCATTATCAAGATCCTTCAACCACATCTAGTCTCACTTGGCTTGGGCCGAGCACTGGACTAGTAAACTTTGGTCCCTTTTGGTCCGAATATTTGAAACCGGAATTTTCTTGGTTCCAACACTTTCGTGCGGTGAGCGTGGACCGTGATAGAAGGAAGAACCTCTGGTGCGAGGTCCGATGGCGAATGAAGACGAGAGGGAGTTGGAGATTGGCAACCAGCGAGCTCCGAGCGAGTTCATCACTAGGCTGACCTCGCGGAGTTCTGGTAAGCGATGATGGAGACGCTACGAGCTCTCCTAATACCGACTTCAGAGCTCGCAGTTGCTTTGCCGTCATTCGTCGCCCCAGTCGAGGGTGTCGAGCCGTCGAAGCGACCTGGCAAAGGTCTCCTTCTCGTCTGATGAGAAGCAAGGTCTTTTTGAACGAAGTCAATATATCTTCACTTCCGCAAGGATGACGGAGCTCGCCAAACAGGGACGGCGAGCCCGTTCTGCGAGGAGGTGGTGATCACTAGGAGTGAGGAGCGAAAACCGACTAAAGCAACCAAACCGACCGAACCGCGCCGACTTTGAAACCAAACCGCCTGGTTCGGTGTTGGATCGGTTTGGAGCTTTTGAAAACCGAAGGCTCGTCGGTTCGGGTCGGTTTTCTAGTTGTGAAAACCGCCTAAACCGAACAGAACCGAGTAATATGGGCGCAGATTTGTTCGGTTCAGTTGGTTCAGTTGGTTCAGTTGGTTCTAGACGATTGGCACTTTGATTTGGCTCATTTAGTCACTTGTTCACAAACAATGAAATAAGAGACAATAGCTTATTTATAGGAACTCCTTGCATTTTTGTTGGATGGATTGCACGAAGATTTGAATAGAGTGAAAAAAACATGAGCATTAAAACGTCTGGATGAGGAGGTTGCAACTTGCAAATGAATGCTGGCAAAACCGTGGTCCGTAAGGATCGAAATGACTTTTATTCTAAATCGAACCGACATCTATTTTCATTTTCCCGCACAACGTCGCACTCCTCTTGCCCTAAACCCACAAGAGCCGCAACCTCCCTCCACACCTCGCAAGAGGGTTCTTCTTAGGGTTCATAGAACTCCATCTCGACGAAACCTGCCTCCACACCTCGCTCCAGATCTCCGCAAGGTAAGCCCTAACACTCCCCAGGCAAGCGCACCTACCAACGAGACTCCACGGTTGCGTCCGATCCAGTTGCGGCTCCTTCCTCGCTGGGCTACCTCAACCTATTTCTCAGGTGCGGCTTCTCCTCCTCTTCCTACGGCTTTACATTCCATATAGTTCGTACTTTTCGTGAACGGATCATAATCTTATTCACTGGATTGCAAATGTTTAGGAATTTTGGGTCCTTCATTTTCCACTCTATTTCTCATCAGACCTTTATTTTATTCTGGATCTATTGTCACTTTAGGCTTCTGATTTTAGGCTTAAATTTTCATGTTTTTACAATCATAGGTTTAAATAATCAGTGTAAATTATTACATGAGTTGTCAGCTGGTTATAAAATGTGATTAAAAATGACGTTTTTCAAAAATTGTGAAGATATTTAACAGCCAAAAGATAGGGCAAAAAATTACAAGGCATCTTTTCCAAATGTCCATTCCACCAAATGCCATCCCCGGTTAGTGAAACCATCAGAAATTGTTTGGCTTACTTAGCTGATCTTGACATAGAGCTCTTGGGCTCCATTTTGGTGAAAAATTTGTTCGCAAAAAACCGACACCGAATCGCAAAAAATCGAACCGATTTTGAACCGAACCGACCGGATTCGGTTGGTTCGGTTTAGACAAACCAAAAATTGAGGCATGTCAGATCGGTTTCGGTTTGGGTCCAAATCGACCCAAACCGAACTGCTCGCGGGCCTAGTGATCACGTCAGTCCCTAAGGTCTCGTTCGGCGCACCGGAATTGCCTTTCCGGAATTGGTATTGGCTTCCAGAAAGCCAATTCTTTTGTTCGGCACGCGCCAATTATTCGGGTATTGGTTTTCCGGGGCAAAACCATTGGTTTTCATATAAACCTAAAAACCGAATGTCTCATTTCTTATCCTCCCGCACGGGTTTTCTCCCGATCTGGGCGATATCGCGGTGTTGGAACACCCTATTACTAATTTGGGTCAGGATCACTATGTCTCTAGGAACAAATGCTTGACCTCCTGTATAGCTCAATAGGTCAATTAGAATTGAGTCTAAGGGTTAGAAGTCTAGGTTTGGAAGCTGCCCTGAAGACCAAGATTTTCTGTTTGGAGACTAAGTCATATTGTCGAGCTCAGCACGACGATTCGTAGAACTCCGATCGACGATCGTCTAGCTCAACTTCGACAGATCGTCGAACTCCATTCGACGATCGCTGAGCTCAACTTCATCATATCGTCGAACTCCATTCGACGATCGGTGAGCTCAGTTCGACGATCTTGACTCAGCTTTGGATCTGTATCTCTGAGCTCAGTTCGACGATCTTTGAGCTCAGATCGACGATATTTTACTGCTGTATATTTCCAGATCGCTGAGCTCAGTTCGACGATAGCAGAGCTCAGTTCGACGTTTTCAGATAACTTCAAGGATGTTTCTATATTCAAATTCAAATCAGTTAAGCAGTTATTCTGCAATTAATTCTGAAGATTTCCTAGCCGTTCTCATTCATTTCTGTACCAAGTTTCACGGGATTTTTCAAGTAATATTTCTGTGGACTTTCCTCCAGAAGAGATTTTGCAATTAAGGATGCAATTAATGCAGGCCAACGGCTATTCTTCTCAGAGAATGTTTTGTTCAGTATCAGAGAATAAAAGAGAAGAATTTTTTTTTGAATCTCCAAGATAGATTACAGAGATACACAGACACACAGACAGACATCAATAATCTTGAACAAAATATTCTGTCTCAAAAAATTCTCAAGAACACTCATCCAAGGAGATCAACCTTTTCTGAAATCTTCAGATCTCTCTAGTTTTCAAGTGTTCAAGGCCAACATATTTCAAGACTCCAAACATTCAACATTTCAGTCATTGCTGAAATCATCTATTGCTGGAGTTCAATCTTTGAAGGTCTATCACCTTACAGCAAAGCTTTTCTTCCCGAAGATCTCAAGGATTCAGGGGGAGCTTTGACACCATCAATCCACATAGTCTTTTCAGTTGTTTGAGAAAGAGAAGACTTCCATCACTCTCTCACCCACTCTCTGTAAAGGGTTTCTCAAACTCCCTTCAAAAGTTTGAGCTTGGTTTTTGAACACCTTGTCAAAAGCTCATTGGTGGCAAGACACTTGATCAAAAAATCTGATTTGATTTTTGAGCACCTTATCAAAAGCTCATTGGTGCCCAGGACACCTGATCAACTCATCCTGCAGTGGATTCCTACCTAGGGTGGTAGAAGAGTGGATGTACCCAAGTTTAGGGGAACCACTATATTTCCTTGTGTCTTCTAGTTTTGCTTATCTTTATTTTTGTTTCTGGCCTTGATTCTTCTGTGATTAGCTTTTTATTAACTTAGTTCTGTGATTAGATTTTCAACTGCTTCCCTGCTCACTCTTATTACAACAATTGTTGTAAAAAATTTCAAAGCACCATATACTATATTCACCCCCCTCTAGAGTATATCAGATCTAGCTGCACTTTCAATTGGTATCAAAGCGAGGTTGGTTAAACATACCATACCTGATTGGTTGTACAGGCTAACACCTGAACCCAAAGATCCCAAGTTAGATCTGTTTTTCTGTTGTATTTTATTATTAGATTTGTTTTCACAAATCATGGCCCAAAACAAAGATTATGCTAGCATCAGACCTCCAGTGTGCAATCTATCCAAGTTTGCACTTTGGAAAGAAAGGATCAGACTGTACATGAATTCTATTGACGAAGATATTTTTAACTCTGTTTTGACAGTGTGTCCAAGACCCCCAGAGAACACAAGTACAAATGTTGTTCCACCTCCATCAGGAACAGATGCTGATATCAAGAGATGGAAGGTAGCTGATGCCAAGGCTATGAACATTTTGGCCCAGACAATGTCTGATGACATATTTCAAAAGGTTGTTGAATGCAATTCAGCAAAGGAAATTTGTGACAAACTCTCAGAAATAGTCTCAGGCTCAGCTGATGAGAGAAAGGATAGGAGATCTCACCTCATATCTCAATATGAGAATTTCAAGAAGGGAGAAACTGAGTCAGTAGGAGATATGTACAACAGGCTCAGTCTAATTGTTAGTGAACTCAGAACATTGGATAAAGAGATCTCACTAACTGAACTCAATGACAAGATCCTAATGTGCTTCCCTAGCACTTGGGATTCAAGAATCTGGCCAATTAAGGATGACAGAAGTCTGAATGAGATCACCACTGAAGCTCTATTGGGTAAGCTCAAATCTTATGAGCTACTCATCAAGAATAGAGAAGAATAACAGAAGGCTGCCTCACCAGCCACAAGAAAAGAGAAGACCATAGCCTTCAAGACAACTGAAGATCAGCCTGAAGATAAAGCCACGGGCAATGATGAACTGCTCAGTCTGCTGGCCAAAAGATTTTACAAAATGGCCAGAAAAGACTTCAGAAGGAGATCATACAAGTAGCAGGATAAGTCAAGTTATGACAAGTCCATTAATAATAATAAAGACATTATTTGCTTTGATTGCAGGAAAGCAGGGCACATAGTTCCTGACTGTCCAGAAAACAAAAACAAGGACAGAAGGGACAGGAAAGAAAGAAGAAAGGAAAAAGACTCCAAAAGAAATGGCAATGGCAAACCCTCATCAAGCAAAAACAAACATACAAGAAAAGGGTTTGTTGCTGAATCCTGGAGTGAGACTGAAGAAGAGTCAGAAGCATCATCCAGCTCCAGTGATGATGAGGATGATGTAGAAGAAAAAGAGTTCTGCATGATGGCAATCAATGCCTCACAGCACAATTCAGAAGAAGAGGAGTCAGAGTCAGATTCAGAGACTCAACCTGAAGAAGATCAGGTAATCAGTTCTTTTGATTTTAATTCAGAGGATTTTAAATCTGAATTTAAAGCATTGTGTTTAGACCTGCTAAAGTCTGAGAAAGAAATTATCTCTCTCAGAAATCAATTATCTAAACACAATACTTTAAAGTCAGAAAACCTCAAACTCTCTCAGGAGTTGGAGTGCTGTAGGGAGCAGATAGCTTCACTGAAAAGTGAGCTGTCTGAGGCCAAGAACCTTGAAGAATCCCTTAATGGGAGAAGCATCAAGTTGATGGACATCACAAGCACAGTGAACTCCAGATTTAACAGTACACTGGGCTTGGGTGCTTCATCCAGCCAATCCATAGTTTTAACAACTCCAATCAAATTCATTTCTGACAAAGGAAAGGGAGTTGTAGAGGTTGCTAGGAAAAATTCTGATCTGCCCAAGAAAACCAAGTCCCAGCAGAAATCGTCGAACGGAGATCGACGATCGCCGAATGAAGATCGACGATCGCCGAACGCAGATCGACGATCTCAGCCAAAATCGTCGAACGCATGTCGACGATTTCAAGTACCTGAACTCAACCATAGTCGACCGTCGAACGGAGCTCGACGATCTGACCCAAGATCGTCGAACGCAGCTCCAAGATCGTCGAACAGAGGTCAGAGCTCTGGAAAATTTTTCAAAGGCAAATCAAAATTCAATCCTAAGGGTCCTTCATCCCAAATCTTTAACCCTTATACTGAATGGATTATACCTCCAAGGAGATATCATCTTGAAGGATATAAGAGTCAACATGGGATGTCTTTTATTTCAGAATTTAAAGGTTATCAACCTAGGCCCAAGGTAAACTGGGTCAAAAACAAATGAATTGTCTTATGTGCAGGTGAATACCTATCCAACATCTAATCAGCAATGGTACTTGGATAGTGGGTGCTCTAAGCACATGACAGGGAACAAGGACAACCTCACATCCTTTAGAGTCAAGCTTGGACCCAAAGTTATCTTTGGTGATTCAAACTTTGGATAGACTAAAGGATATGGTGCAGTCCAGATTGGATCAGTAACTTTCAAGAAGGTAGCTTATGTGGAAGGACTGAAGCACAACTTAATAAGCATCAGTCAGCTGTGTGATGAAGGCTACCAGGTGACCTTCAGCAAAGCCTTATGCAAAATCAAGTCAGAGGACAACACAACTGTGTTGACAGGTAAAAGGAAAGGTAACATCTATCTAGTAAACTTTCTTTCAACTGATGTAGATATTTGCTTGTTTAATTCTGTCTGTAGACCAAATATCTTATGACATAAGAGACTAGGACACCTAAACCTTAAAACTATTGCTAGGCTATCCAAGGACAACTTTGTTAGAGGACTACCTTCTGGCCCCTACAAGAAGGAAGGACTCTGCAGTGCTTGTCAATTAGGCAAGCAAACTAAAAACAGCTTTAAGTCACTTAATAAGAGTGATTTACCTAGGATATTGTATCTGTTACACATGGATCTTTTTGGACCCATCACAGTACAAAGCCTAGGAGGGAAATCTTACACTTTAGTAGTTGTAGATGACTTCTCTAGATTCACTTGGGTGTTCTTTCTAAGGAAGAAGTCTGATAACTTTAAGTGTCTGACAGAGTTTCTCAAATGTATACAGATTGAGTTCAATACTCACATTGCCCTGATCAGAAGTGATCATGGAACAGAGTTTGATTCTCTTCTTATGCAAGAGTTCTGTCAGAGTGAAGGGATCAGGCATACTTTCTCAGCTCCTAGAACTCCTCAACAAAATGGGGTAGCTGAAAGGAAAAATAGAACCCTTATTGAATCTGTCACTACATTGTTGTCAGATGCTCACCTTCCTTTATCCTTTTGGGCAGAGGCAGTGAACACCTCCAACTATGTGCTGAATAGAAGTCTGATACGTAAACTAAAGGGAAAGACTCCCTATGAATTACTCAAAGAGAAGAAACCTAAAGTTGATTATTTTAGAGTTTTTGGTTGTATTTGTTATATTCATAACAATGACAAGAAATATTTAGCAAAATTTCAAACTAAAGCTGATGAAGGAGTGTTTCTGGGATACTCCATGATCAGCAAGGCTTATAGGGTCTATAACAAATCATCTTTAAAAATTGAGGAATCTGTTCATATATCATTTGATGAATCTAACATGTCTTTCAAGGAGAAGATTTCTTCTACCATAGAACCTTTGCAGGAACATTCTCTAGTTGAAGACTTGAACAAGTTACAGGTTACTCAAGGGGATGAAAGCAGTGAAGATGAAGAAAATGCTCAACATATTGAAGAACAACTTGAAGAGCCAGTTGTTGTACCACAAGAGGAAACAACAACACAGGTTGGTGAACAATCAACACCCCCTGTTGATTTAGTAACATCAAGAGACCATCCAATTTCCCAAATAATTGGAGACATCTCAGCTAGTGTGCAAACCAGAAATCAGGTCAACCAAAACCTGTTGCACACCTGCTTCCTATCTCAAATTGAACCTCAGTCCATTCAAGATGCAGAGCACGATCCACACTGGATCATTGCAATGCAAGAAGAGTTGCATCAATTTGAGAGAAACAAAGTATGTGAACTAGTGTCAAAGCCTAAGGATCACTCCATTGTTGGAACAAAATGGGTATTCAGAAACAAACTGGATGATCAAGGAGTAATTATAAGGAACAAGGCAAGGCTAGTTGCTCAGGGATATTCTCAAGAAGAAGGAATAGACTACGACCAGACTTTTGCACATGTTGCAAGATTGAAAGCCATCAGAATATTCTTAGCTTATGCAGCACATAAAGGCTTCAAGGTATATCAGATGGATGTCAAAAGTATTTTTTTAAATGGAGACATCAAAGAGGAAGTGTATGTCAGACAACCTCCAGGTTTTATCTCTCCAACTTATCCTGATTATGTTTTTAGATTGAATAAAGCATTATATGGTCTCAAGCAAGCTCCTAGAGCATGGTATGAGACCCTAGCATGCTTTCTCTTGGAAAATGGTTTTATAAGGGGTAGAGTAGACCAAACTCTTTTCATTAGAACCCATAAGTCTCATACCCTACTAGTACAGATTTATGTAGACGATATTATTTTTGGTTCTACTGACTCTAAATTGTGCAGAAGGTTTTCCAACCTGATGCATTCTAAATTTGAGATGAGTAGCATGGGTGAGCTATCATTCTTCCTAGGACTGCAAGTCAAGCAACATGTTGAAGGCATCTTTATTTCTCAAACCAAATATACAAATGAGTTGGTTAAGAAATTTGACATGTCTGAAGCATCTTGTATGAAAACAGACATGTCTACTAATGTTGTATTGGATGCTGATGAACATGGGAAACCTGTTGATCAGACAACATATGGAGCAATGATTGGCTCTTTACTGTGTCTTACAGCTAGTAGACCAGATATAATGTTTGCTACATGTATATGTGCTAGGTTCCAAGTAAGCTCTAGAGAGTCACACCTAACACTAGTAAAGAGGATTCTCAGGTATGTTAAAAGTTGTCCAAATCTAGGTCTCTGGTATCCAAAAGATTCAGCAGTTGATTTAACTGGATTCTCTGATGCTGATTATGCTGGATGCAGAATTGACAGGAAAAGCACCAGTGGAACTTGTCAGTTCCTTGGTGACAGACTTGTCTCTTGGTTTTGTAAGAAACAAACATCTGTGTCAACTTCAACTGCTGAAGCTGAATATATGGCTGCAGGCAGTTGTTGTTCACAAATCTTGTGAATTCAAAACCAACTCCTAGACTATGGCTATAACTTAGAGAAGTCTAAAATCTTTTGTGATAACACCAGTGCTATTTTCATAGCTCAAAATCCAGTCCTCCATAGTAGGACAAAACACATAGAATTTAGACATCATTTCTAAAGGGATAATGTTGAAAAGAATAAAATTGAACTACAATATATCCCAACTGATTTACAAAGGGGAGATATTTTCACCAAGCCATTTGATGAAAAGAAACACATCTTCTTCCTAAATCAGTTAGGAATGTTAGATGGAGGAAGTCTTAAATAATATCCAAGATTTTGAAAGCTTAAAAATTGACCAAGACTAGGCAAACATCCTGATTTTTCTTATTGTCTAGAATTTTTCTGATCTCTGAACTGCGCTCGACGATTTGCCCCAAGATCGTCGAACGGACATCGACGATTTCCAAAATCGTCGACCTAAAGTTCAGCGTTTCTCAGATAGTATGAACTATCTCTTCCGGTCAACGATCGTCGAACGGCGCTCGACGATTTTGTTCTCTGAACGATCGTCGAACAGAGCTCGACGCTCTCCAATATCGTCGAACGGAGATCGACGATGTTGAAGACTCTTCAGATTCCTTTAGAAGCCTCGATCGTCGAACTGAGTTCTACGATCTTTTCAATTCTGCGTCGAACCCTAATATAAAATTCTTTTTTCGCCGTCGTTCTCCTTTGCGCTTTCGATTTCTCTGCAAGAATTTCCTTTCCCTCCAAACAGTTCTGCACTTGGTCGTTTTGTTTGTTGAATTTTTGCAGGTACCCATGGCTGTGTCTGTTGCTGTTCTAGTCGTCATGAAGTTTGATGCTGGTTTCGATATTGACATGGAATCCTTCAGCACAACCGACCAGGTCTTTCAAGATATTTTGGGATTATTCAAAGACCAGAACCTGACAGCAATAATGACCACAAGGATTAAGCTTGCATCTGATGAGATAAAGGAATGGGTCTACACTACCCACAATCAAGACAACTCCACCATTGTTGGGTCAATATCTGGCACACAAGTACCTCTAACCCCAGCAATTCTATCAGAAGTTTTTGAGTTGAGGAATGGTGAAGATACTGCTGACTTGTCTGGAGAAGAGTATTCTGACATGCTTCCCAGAATGGGTCATTCAGAGGCTAACCCTAGCAAGCTCTTCAAAAAGCACCTATCTGTGGAATACAGATTCATGGCAGATGTTGTTGGGAAAGTGCTACTGGCTAAGCACTCTGCCCATGATACAATCTCAAGGTATCAGCTCTGCCTCATGGGAGCTCTTGTGGACAGAAAAAATCTGAATTGTGGAGAAGTCTTCTTTGACCTTATCAAGAAGAAGATCAACAAAAGTTTTGTAAACTTTGGAAGGATTATTGGGGTGTTTCTGCAGCACAGGTGCCCTGCTTTGCTGGTCTCCTCTGGAATCCATATCAATGCTTCCAAGAGACTGTCTTGTGCCCTCTTTGGAAAGTGGGACAGACAAATCAGCAAGCCCAGCAGGCCCTCCTCCAGCACTCCTTCAGGCACAAGTACTCTAAGAGTCACTTCTCCACAGGTCTCTTCCCCTGCAGATGACCTGCCTGTTGTTGTTGCCTCTCCTCCTCCTCCTCCAATTCCATCCCTTCCCATACCATCCACCATTCCAGCTCCATCCACCATCATCATCTCCAGCCCCTCTCCAACATTCACACCATCTCCAGTACCTATTCTACCAACACCAGAAGACCACTTTCATCCATTATTCTCCTACCCTCCACCAGATGTCACTTCATCACCCTCCCATTCATCCTTCACCCTCATTGATGATTCCTTTATGTATGACTCTCCATCCTCTCCTCCTGATCTACCCTCATCCTCCACTTCCTATCAAGACCTTCTACAACAAATCATTGACCAACCCACATTCACCCCATCTATCTCCATCCCCCTGTCCTCCATATCCACCTTACCCACATCTCAGCCATCTCTTCCCCCATTCACCAGCTCCCCACTACCCTCACCCTCAGCTGCTCCTCCATCTTCTACCTCTGCTCCAGTCACCCTTAAGCTAGTAGACCTTCCAGTCCTTGCTGACAGGTTGTATGAGTTGCTTGCCCCCAGGCTCTCTCTTCTGTTGGAGACCTCCTTGGCTCCACTACACCTGTCAGTGGCAGCCCTCTCTGCCAGGCTCTCATCCCTATTCCCTCAGGCAGCCCCTACAGCAGTGTGCCTTGATCCAGCCTTGTCTGAATCTAAGCAGGGGGAGATGCCCTATGAAGTGAGTCTTCCTGCTGCTGCTGTTGTTTCTGTGAGCCTGTCTGCTGCTGCTGCTGTTATTGCTGCTTCTTCAGCTCCTGCTCTTGCTGCTGTTGTTGTACCTCAAGCACAAATTTCTCCTGCTGCAGTCCTTGCAATAGACCTCAGGTCTTTGCTATCAAGCTTTGATCAGTTTTATTTCAGCTGTCTGCCAGAGCCAGTTGCTGTCCAGCCTCCAGAGGATCTATCCAAGGCACTTGTGCCATTTTCTTGCTGTGACCCAAGCATCATCACCTCTTTTGTCAACTCAGTGTATGCTGTTGCTTCTTCTGAAGAAAGCATTGTTGTTGCTTCTGATATTGTTGTCTCTACTGCTGCTGAAAATGTTGATATTGCTGCTGAAATTTCTATTATTGCTATTGAGCCAATTTCCAAGGAAATTCTTATGTCATAGGCACCTGAGTTTGAGCCTTCTACAGTTTCTGATGATTTCTCCACTGTTGATGTTGCTGCTAGTGAGACTGTTGTTGTTGCTGTCACTTCTCCAGAGCCTATAGTTGTTGTTGTTGTTGTTACTACTTCTACTCCAATTGCAACACCTGCAATATCTGCTGCTGTCACTGCTGTTACTACTTCAACACCTGCTGCTACACCCTCTGTTGCCTCATCTGCTTCTGTACAGCTCAAGAAGGATCTGATGAAGAAAATAGATGCTCTTTATGATGACCAGAGTTCTGAAAGTGATGAATTTAGAACAGACTCTGATGACTCTTCTGCTACCATTGCCAGGAAAAGAAAGGCAAGGAGCAAAGCTATGAAGAGAGTACCTCCTGCTAAGGTCAAAGATAACAATGATATTCCATACTACATTCTTCATGACTGCCCTATCACTGAGCACTGGATGCAGTACTCTAAGAATCAGCTGAAAGTAATGAAAAAGAAGAGAAAATATGGAAAAGGTTCCTCTCAATTCCAACACTCTCATCCTCCTCCACCACCTCCTCCTGATGCAGGTGCAGGTGGAAGCTCTGCAGCTCAACCCCCAGCCAGAAGTCAGGCCCCCTATCAGCCTCATGCTAGATCTTATAGTAGGGGAAGCCAATCCAGGGGATCTCAATCCAGGAGAGGAGGATACAGAGGAAATCAAAGAGATCTCCAAGTCTACTCCAAAGGTTACTCAAGGCAACACCCATATTCCAGGGGAGGACCAATTTCAACTGATACAACATCTGGTCCTTTTCCCTATAAGCTGAAAGAAACTGTGTCTTCCAGGCCTCCTCAAGACAATCCCTCTAACAGATATGAGTCACCTGTACCTTTTGAGAATCCTGAGAACAATCCAGCTGCTTGGGCTGCAAGATTAAAGGAACTAGTTGCACTGGATCAGATCAAAAAGACTAGAGAGCAAGGAAAAGATTCATCTAATATCTCAACAATGTCTGAACAAAGAAAAAAAGAGCTAAAAAGATATGCATCAAGCAAGTTCTTTGATTCTGACAGGTACATGGAATTACATCCTGAAGCTGTAGTTCTCAGGCCTAAACAGCAAACATCTTTAGGTGCAGCTGATGATACCAGATCAAAGAAGGAAGCTCTCAATCCCAACAGAGAGATCAAACTTGTTAAGGGCAATGAAAAGAAATGACAATGTAAGGTGACAATTTCTGTGATTTCTAATTACTATCTGGATGATATATATCTCTGTGGTTCTGCAATTGTCTAGCTTGTTGCTTTTCTGTTTTGCTGCTTGTATGTTATTTTAATTTTTCCAAAGTCTGTAAATAGTAATCCTAACCCAAATAGGGGGAGATTGTTGGAACACCCTATTACTAATTTGGGTCAGGATCACTATGTCTCTAGGAACAAATGCTTGACCTCCTGTATAGCTCAATAGGTCAATTAGAATTGAGTCTAAGGGTTAGAAGTCTAGGTTTGGAAGCTGCCCTGAAGACTAAGATTTTCTGTTTGTAGACTAAGTCATATCGTCGAGCTTAGCACGACGATTCGTCGAACTCCGATCGACGATCGTCTAGCTCAACTTCGACAGATCGTCGAACTCCATTCGACGATCGCTGAGCTCAACTTCATCATATCGTCGAACTCCATTCGACGATCGGTGAGCTCAGTTCGACGATCTTGACTCAGCTTTGGATCTGTATCTCTGAGCTCAGTTCGACGATCTTTGAGCTCAGATCGACGATATTTTACTGCTGTATATTTCCAGATCGCTGAGCTCAGTTCGACGATAGCAGAGCTCAGTTCGACGTTTTCAGATAACTTCAAGGATGTTTCTAGATTCAAATTCAAATCAGTTAAGGAGTTATTCTGCAATTAATTTTGAAGATTTCCTAGCCGTTCTCATTCATTTCTGGAGCAAGTTTCAAGGGATTTTTCAAGGAATATTTCTGTGAACTTTCCTCTAGAAGAGATTTTGCAATTAAGGATGCAATTAATGCAGGCCAACGGCTATTCTTCTCAGAGAATGTTTTGTTCAGTATCAGAGAATAAAAGAGAAGAATTTTTTTTTGAATCTCCAAGATAGATTACAGAGATACACAGACACACAGACAGACATCAATAATCTTGAACAAAATATTATGTCTCAAAGAATTCTCAAGAACACTCATCCAAGGAGATCAACATTTTCTGAAATCTTCAGATCTCTCTTGTTTTCAAGTGTTCAAGACCAACATATTTCAAGACTCCAGACATCCAACATTTCAGTCATTGCTGAAATCATCTATTGCTGGAGTTCAATCTTTGAAGGCCTATCACCCTACAGCAAAGCTTTTCTTCCTGAAGATCTCAAGGATTCAGGGGGAGCTTTGACACCATCAATCCACATAGTCTTCTCAGTTGTTTGAGAAAGAGAAGACTTACATCACTCTCTCACCCCCTCTCTGTAAAGGGTTTCTCAAACTCTCTTCAAAAGTTTGAGCTTGGTTTTTGAGCACCTTGTCAAAAGCTCATTGGTGGCAAGACACCTGATCAAAAAATCTGATTTGGTTTTGAGCACCTTATCAAAAGCTCATTGGTGCCCAGGACACCTGATCAACTCATCCTGCAGTGGATTCCTACCTAGGGTGGTAGAAGAGTGGATGTACCCAAGTTTAGGGGAACCACTATATTTCCTTGTGTCTTCTGGTTTTGCTTATCTTTATTTTTGTTTCTGGTCTTGATTCTTCTGTGATTAGCTTTTCATTAACTTAGTTCTGTGATTAGATTTTCAACTGCTTCTCTGCTCACTTTTATTACAACAATTGTTGTAAAAAGTTTCAAACCATCATATACTATATTCACCCCCCTCTAGAGTATATCAGATCTAGCTGCACTTTCACGCGGTTTTGCTTCCTCGTACATCTTCTCCCTGCTCGCGATCCAGATTTCCTCGCTTGGTAAGCGCCCGATCCCGACCCCCCTTCTTCCTCCTCGATTTCCTCTTCCTCTTCCTCATTCTCCGCCAGTTTTTTTGTTGGTTTTTTGCAGGTTTTCTCTGCCAGGTTTTAACGCATATCGTCTTCTGGTAAGTGCCTGATCCCGTCCATCTTCTACCTTTTCTTCTTCATATTTTTCCTTAGTTTTGGAGCATAGAGATGTATGGATTCATGTGTATCGTCTTCTTCATTTTTATTTTTTTTGTGTTCACTGTTGGCCGATTCCGGTTGCTATTGGTTCTGGTTCCATGAGATGTATGGAGCATAGAGATGTATGGTTCCATGATCTGATTGTTATTAGATCTGCATTTTTCTTTTTCTTTGTTTTGGATCTTCTACCTTTTCTTTTTTGTTTTTTTTCTCACTGATCACTGCTGGTAATCGCCGGATTTCATCGAGTACACATACAAAAATTTTCTATTTAATTTTCTATTTAGATATGCGTTGTACACAAAATCTGTATGTGACAATCAGATTTAGATCTGTAAACAGTAACACAATCTTTACACACAATCTGTATTTAATTTTCTAATCTTTGTATGTCTATCATCGTTGAGCGTTGAGCGCATGTTTCACATGACAATGATTATGACCGCAACCAAGAAAAAAACTATTTTTAACACAAGTGAATTAAGTTCCTTAAGACTCCATTTGTTCGTTAACACGGCGATTATAAACAGTTGTTAGTGAACACAAAGACCTCACCTGAGGAGCTAGGTTCACTTTGATGGTGATAATCGTTGCCCGTTGTCATGCCATACATACATTCAATGGCGGTGGTGTTTTCTACAAACTCACTGGAGCAAAAACGTCATGTCAAACGAAGCCTAAGTGAGCCTTTAATTACAATAATATGGAAGAAAATTCTCCTAAATAATACACAAAGAGAAATTGGATTTTGATTATCATTGTTACTTTTTATTCTAAATGTAAAACTGTATTTAGATAAACATACATACACATCATAATTAGTTGTATGATTAATCGTGTTTTTCATTTCGCTTATTGTGTTATATCTTATTGTGAAACTCACATGACAATGCTGATGAAATACACATTCTTTTTGTGTATGATCTCATCATATTTTTTCTCATGGAGACACTAACTTACTGCGCGATCGTTGTGCAGTCATTATGATCAGTCAATTTGGTTGCTTAAATATTACCCTCATAACTCTGTATTCATTCATTTCGATTTTACGGACAATGAATAATAATGAGTTGCAGAAGAAACGTAGAAGAGATATCATCATATCGTCGTCAGTCGCAGCGACTCTAGGGAAAGTTGTAGTTGTATTGAATTTCATTCCTAAACAACCAACATATGTAGCAGACAGAGATGCCCTCCGTAATATTTTATTAACACGTTTATCTGCAGGAAAGGAAATAGATTGATTCAACCAGTTACGTATGGGTAAAGCACCGTTTAATGAGCTGTGTAATATTCTATGTGCAAAAAAGTTATGTATGTGACAAACAATCTGTTTCGATCAAAGAAGTTGTTGCTTTATTTATATATATATCAGGGCATAACGAAAAGTTTTGAGTTGTTGGACATACATATATGCGCTCGATTGATACTATTAGCAGACACTTCAATATTGTCCTTCGGGGGATTTTAAAACTTTCAAGGGACTACATCAAATTGCCTGAATCTAGAGTAGAACCAAGCTCAAGATGGTTTGTGGATTGTATTGGTGCATTACATGGAACAGATATTCAAGTAACTGTTTTGGTTGAAGATCATGGTAGATTTTGCAATCGGAAACAAGCTATCACAACAAATGTACATGGTGTTTGTGACAGCAACAAGAAATTTCTATATGTGTTGCCTGGCTGGGAAGGTTCCACATCTGATTCTAGAGAATTACGAGATGCATTGGAGCGAGACGTTCACTTTGAAGTGTCAAATGGTAAAATTACTCAACTCTTCTTTTCAAGAATAAGCTTGTAGACATGCATGTATATTAATTAAACTTTTTTGCACTACCTAGGAAAGTATTACCTTGTAGATTTCGACTATACGAATGGTCCAGGGCTTCTTGCCCCATACCGATCGGCGTGTTACCACCTGAAGGAGTGGTCACAATGTCACATCAGGGTAATAACCCAACAAACTACAAAAAACTATTTAATCTGTGACATGCTAAAGAAAAAAAATGTTATAGAGAGAACCTTTAGGTTGTTGAAGAAACGATGAGCCATTTTACGACAACCATCATTTTTCAACATTAAAGTTCAGGTTTGCGATGTCACACTTGTTGATTGACAACTTGTATGAGATTAGGAAATCTAAGTATATTTTTGACGAATGACAAGTACAGATCATAAACGCATGTTGCATCTTACACAATTTTTTAGTGGAAAAGAGATTAGAATGTGATGCGCAAATGTTGGATGAGGTTGATTCAGAAATACTACAACAGAGCCCAGGAGAAGAGTTCTATGATTGCGTAAATGTTGTTAGCTCAATCCAAGCAACGCAAAATTGGACAAATTTTAGGGACACTCTAGTTATAAATATGTTCAACGAATACCAGAGTCGTCATTGAAAAATATTTTGCTTTGACATTGATTGTATCCATTGTGGTGAACTTTTTTATGAAAATATTATTGTGAACTGAACAGTAGTGTAGTTTTTTTTTTCATGTAAAAGTTTCTATTGCTCTTAGTTATTGATACTTGCTTCAAAAACTGTTTCATGTTGAAGTTTCTAGTACATGTTTTTCCATGTTAAAGTTTATATTGCTCATATTTTGTTTCATGTTAAAGTTTTTATTATGGAGAAAAGCTTAACAAAAGTTGGTGGTAGGACCGAGTGGTCGTACATGCATTGGACATCAGAAATGGATATTACTCTGTCGAATGCACTGTTAGAACAACACAGTTTGGGTCATAAAACTCCAAATTGGTGGAAGAGTGTGGCTTTGACAGCTGTCATTACTGCACTAAAAGAAATTTGCGACATAGAAACAAGCAAGGATAAGTTAACAACACGTTTAAATACTTGGAACAAGCACTACGTCGAGGTTAGCGCAATGCTGGACACGCCAGGGTTTGGATGAGACTGAGAAAGGAACGTGGTGAAGGTGGACATTGAGGAAGTATAAGCAAATTATGTGAAGGTAAGTTATTTTTTATTGATTGGCATATTTACAGAGGCAGTGTAATTGAAATTTTTTGAATTGTAAACTATTCTTTGAATTGTATTATTGCAGGCTCATCATTCAGTGAAACATTATAGAGATAAAGTTATTATGAATTATTCTGATTTGGCTGTGTTATGCGGGACTGATAGAGCGACTGGTAGTCATGCTGTGACCGCAACAAAGGCGAAAAAGGAGATAGATGCAGAGTCCATGGCAGAAAAAGCAACTCGTACACAGGAGTCATCTAGAGTGGATGGAGAAGCAGTAGAAGGAGGAGAAAGCGAGCCGGACAAAATGACTCAGTAGCAGTGGGCATAGAAAAATTGGCTGACTCCGTACAAGAAGCAGTGGGGACCATGTCTCCTAGTGATGTTGATGACATTTATGTCGCACTTGCTCAGATGACTGATTTAGAAAACCATGATTTTCACAGAGCCTTGAATATACTGTGTCATGATAATGTCAAGCGTGACATATTCAAGAGACTCTCCGACAAGTTGAAGGGCATGTGACTGCGAATGCAGTTTGATCGCTAGTTTCATGTTTCTACTTCTGAGCGATGGACTTTTTATCTAAATCATTTGTTATTTATGTACTTTTATATGGACAATGAGTTTGGATTAAATCATTTGCAATGTTTATGAATTTCAGTTTTTATTAGTACTTTGATTTTATGCTTAAATTTTAAAAATATAAATTTTAAAAATTTTATATTCGGAAAGTCAATTACATCATATAACCGAACAGTTTTTATGTAACAATATCAATTCTGTTCACTGAATTTCATCCTGCAGCCGAACAGCATAATTGGTTTTCTGCACAAAAGCAATTCCTACAGATATTGATTTTCTGACTAAAGCCAATTCCAGAATGTCAATTTCTGTGCGTCGAACGGACACTAAAGGATTTCAAGAGCCCGTGTTAAACTACTACACGGGGAAGGACGACCTCATCCATCATCTGCAATGGTTCGAAGATGTTTCAATTCATGTTATGACTGACGTGTTTAAATGCAGGCTCTTTGTGAACACCTCCAAGGGTATGACTGGAGATTTGTTCTGCCAGCTGCGGGCAGGGTCCATATACTTCTTGGAGGACCAGCGTCAACGGTTGATGTTGTGGTTCGCAACATCAAAGAAGAGGAAGAAGGGGTTGACCGTCCTTTTTCTCCTCAGGCAGGGACCCGACGAGTCGTTAGGGCACTTGATTGATCGCTTCCATGAGTAGGTCTTGCAGATCCAGGAGGTGGATGGCTACACCCTCCAGTTGGGGCTCACCTTCAAGCTACAGGAAGGGTTATTCAGTGTTGAGAACCAAGGTCCAGCGGGATTGGGTGTGTGTGGGACCGCATATTTGGGCTTCCTCATCGCGTTCCAGGTCTGGGTGTTGACCCCGGTGGGCCCCCCGTGTGGCGGAATATCTCCGCCATCCCGTGGATGGATTAGTCTCACATTGCCTACAGCGGGTGGTCTTTGGTGTTTATGTACCCCCGTCCCCCCTTACTACTACCGTGAAGTGCACTTTTGCACTTTACCTCCCCCAGACCCGTTGTTGACCCCTCGAGTGATGTTACTTCCAGGCCTCGAAGCGTAAGTTGACCTAACACCAGGCCTTCGGGCTGACTATTGACCCCTCGAGTGACGTTACTTCCAAGCCTCGAAGCGTGAGTCGACCTAAGATCAGACCCCTTGAGTGACGTTATCACGTTAATTCCAAGACTCGAAGCATAAATTGACTTAAGACCAGGCCTTCGGGCAGGTCGTTGACCCTCAAGTGATGTTACTTCCAAGCCTCGAAGCATGAGTTGACTTAAGACCAGACCTTTGGGTTGGTCGTTGACCTCTCGAGTGACGTTTCTTCCAAGTCTTGAAGCGTGAGTCTACCTAAGATTAGACCTTTGGGCTCACCATTGACCCCTAGAGTGACGTTACTTACAAGCCTCGAAGCGTGAGTCGACCAAAGACCTAGCCTTCGGGCTGGTCGTTGACCCCTCAAGTGACGTTAATTCCAAGTTTCAATGTGCGAGTCGACCTAATACCAAGCCTTCGGGTTAGTCGTTGACCCCTTGAGTGGCGTTAATTCCAAGTCTCGATATGTGAGTCGACCTAAGACCAGACCTTCAGGCAGGCTGTTGACCCATCGAAGGATGTTATTTCTAAGCCTCGAAGCGTGAGTCGACCTAAGACCTGGCCTTCAGGCTGGTCGTTGACCTCTCGAGGGATGTTATTTTCAAGCCTCGAAGTGTGAGTCGACATAAGATCAGGCCTACGAGCTGGCCCCCTTGAGAGATGTTATCCCCAAGCCTCGAATGAATGAGTCGACCTAAGAACAGACTCTCAAGCTAGTCTTTGACACCTCAAGGGATTTTATTTCTAAACCTCGAATACATGAGTCAACCTAAGACCAGGCCTTTGGGCTGGTCGTTATCCTCTCGAGTGATGTCTCTCTAAAAACTCAGAAGCGTGAACTGATCTATGTCCAGACCATAAGATAAGTCGTTGACCTTTCAGATAATAGTCTCCCACTGGTGGGAAACCGACGTCATCCTATAAGCCTAAATGCTCCCGCTCTCGTCGTCCTATAAGCTTAGACAAATGCTAAAATTCCAGCAAAAGAGATAAAAAGGTGGCCAACCAAAAATCAACAAATGAATACAAACCATTCATCTTTTCATACATAAATATTTGTGTATACATATGTAAGAAAGAATAAAAAAGAGGCCGCCCAACAACGGACCTTACATAAACACCTCACCTCCCATAACAGAGCTTATTATTCTGCGCCATTCGGCGACCTGTGTCGAGAAGGATGCGAGCAGGATGGGGTTCCGCGGGACAGCAAGCCCGAGACATGGCGGTGAAAAGGCTCGCCCTTCACCTCCCCACTTAGGGCGGGTAAGCAGGACCAATCAAGGTCATGGTCGAGCTCGGCCAACAAGTTGGGGGTCATTCAATATATTGGTGTTAAACTGCTGCTTGGAGAATCACTGAGCGTGGCGTCAAACATCTCTGGCAAGATCGTCGCCAAGGTTAGAGGGTTTTCCTCGTCATTCAGCTTTCCAATTCTCCACAAGCGGGCGAGTATCAACTCGTCACTGTCGTTTACATACACACGTTGCATGGTGCGCAGCTCGGATTGCATGAAGATCGTGAGTTCCTTTTTTGGCGGGGCCTCTGAGGTGGGTAAGTTGGTGGCATGTAGCCTGGAGGTCGTAAGTTCAAGCCTGAGGGAATCCAACTCGCCCCGCGGGGCCTTGTCAGGGGCATACAGTGGCGAGGCGGAATTACCTTAGCAACATCCCAGGAACCTGTGACTTGCGGAGTCCGGCGAGTTCTTCCTCAACCCCCACCAACTTCTCATTAGCCTGGGCCAGCTCCTCCTTGACGTCCGCTAGTAGTGTCGTGGTCTTGACCAGTTTGTGTGGTCTCCTGCACTCTTCCGCCGTCTTCTTTGCAACAGTCAAAGCCTCCTTCGTCTCCCAATGTGATTTGCAGAGATGAAGAAATCACCTCGACATCGCATGAGCTCGACATGCCGCAAGGCCGCGCGAGAAGACTCTCATGCGAGGTAGCGAGTCGAGACAAAAGCAAGACGGTTAGCGTCGTCTCGCCCATACATAGCATGCAAAACATTGTACGTATCGTCATCGGGCCCGCTGCCTTCTGCCCAAGATGGTAGGAAGGTGCTGACAGACATCTGGTTCTACTTCGAGTCTCACACTAGCAAGGGGTCCTCAACATTTTCTGCAGCCTCGAACTCTGAGGACTCTGGAAGATCGCTATGAACAGGCATCTTTCGAGATCTTTTCGAGGGTCCCTCCTTGGCTAGCGCAGACCCCGCCGGTCTCTTATCCTTCGGATCAGCCGGTACCGCCTACGTTAAATCAATGGGTTCATTAGCTAGGGGCGTAGGTGGCGGCCTCGCATGAGAAGACTCCACTTAACTTTCTTCGCTCCGGCGGGAAGAGTGCAAAGTCCTGTCAAAATGTAAAGAGATCGGTAAGCTCACAAAACCACACGAAAGAATGAAAGGGCGGAATCTAAATTCACGTTTTACCTTTGGCTGGCTCAACATAGACAAGCTGGTCAACCCGCCATCGGAGGAGGACGATATCTAACTCGCGATGGAAGAATGACTTGTAAAGGTCTAACGAAGTGTCCAGGATGCAAGGAGGAGGCTTGTGCTCGGACTCGCTCCTCTGGATAGGGTGAAAGGGAACCAAGCCAAATGGACTTCGCACGATGACGAACTTCTTGTGCCATCTACGGACTTTGTTCTGCAGTTCTTTGATCTTCACAAAGGCGCCGCTAAAATAGGTGACCCCTTCACCATTCTCCTTCATCGAAAGCAGCTTGCGGAAGACGGCGAAGTCGAGCACGACTCCGGCCTCGCGTAAAAACAAATGATGGTCATCATGGTCACGATCCAGTTAGGGTTAATCTGGGTGGGTACAAGGCCATAGTGGTTAAGTGTCAGTTGAACTCCCGACCAGAAAAGGAGGCGAAGTCCCATTTCGAAATGCGGTAGGGGAATGAAGAGCTCGTCATCAAACAAGGTGTTGAGATATTCGTCGGCTCCAGCTCGCCAGACAGAAAACCAAGGGGGATATAATTTTGGCGGACGAAGGAGAGCTCATCGAGGGTCGTCTTGCTCAACAGGAATTTGGGTGCAAGAAATTTGCGCACACAATGGAGGTGACCTCCCATCTTGCGGCCTTGCTTGATCTTAGTAGGCGAACCCATTGCTTTTTTGAAGAAAGTCGAATCCGAGCTCGCAACGGTGTCTGCGGCCGAAAGGATCGCTTGCAGAAAAGTGGGTTATTATCGCGAATAAAGGCCCTATATTTATAGGGGACGTATGCAGGTTTAGCGAGGAAGGACGTGTGAGGGTGGCGAGGACTCTCGAGCTTGCAATCATTGTGTGAAACGCTTTTCTAAAGAGAACTTTCCTCTCAGTGAGTTGTACTAAAAAGGATAGAAAATTCATTAGTCCTATCACATCAACTCGCCAAAAGGGCAAGGTTAGTCAACGAGCAGAAAACAGTCAAAACAAAAGCATCAAACACACGATTGTTTATGTGAGTACCCTCCGAAAAGTTCTAGAAAAAATGCATTGCAACAAATCAAATATCTAATTTTAAAAAAAGAAGAAAAGACCTCGCAGGAATTTCAACCGCCACGAGCGGGGTCACAGAGCTCGTCACGCAAAATATGCGTGGTCCACCAGCTGACCTCGCGAGCAGCGAGCAACTCCTCCCGAGCTTTGTGGAGTCCCTCAGTGTGATAGCAAATAATCTTATATGTTTGTCATACGTGGTCAGTCATTCTCACCACATCACCAGGAAGGCCTGCGCTCTAAGAAAGATGGTGGAAGTCATTCTCCAGCTGGTGTACCTTGTGCTCCACCTTGGCCATCCTAACCTCCAAACCCTGGATGTCGAAGTATTTGCGCTTGGCATTCTCCAAGCGAGCAAACTCCTCGACAAGTGCCAGGCCATCTTTCATCGCAATCGGACGACGATTGAGGTCACTCGCTGTCAACGCCTTCAACCGCATTTCAAACAAGCTGAATAAGAAAGGGAACGAGCCCTAAACACGCCAAAAGACTCGTCTGGGTCGGCGAAGAACTCACTGGCCGGTGAGGCTGGACTGCGCCAAGGCCAGTCCGTGGAGGGAGGGAGACGCTCTTGTAGAACATATTTCATTAATAGCGAGAGTTACAACTTGCTAATACACCTTTACATGAAAGCAATAAAGGGTACAAGAAGGAAGCTGGCGGCTAAGGAAGAAGAATGCCAGAGGAGGCCGCGCGGACTGAAGAGCGTAGTTGGCAGGCCGCGCGGTTAAGGGAAACGGGAGACCGCGCAGACTGGCGAACCAGAGGCTGGCAGACCGCGCGACTAATGGCACAGAGACGGGTGCGGACTGAGAAATGGAGTCCGCAGGAGGAGGGCTTGCTGGCTAACTTCGAGCGTGAGCACCTTGGCGATGATGAGACCTCCCCTATATGAGAGGCATGGGAGGCTATTTATAGGCCCGAGGAGGTAACGGCTTGCGGTGAAGTTACCCCCGGTGAGACGGTAACTTGAGCGAGAAGGAGACGGAGTCCGCCGTGTCCGCAATAGGCCGCGCGGACTGGAACTTGGTACTGAAGCCGGTGCTGCTGACGACAGAATGGGAGACTTAGTGGCGGACTGCGATGCGGGTTCGCGGAGTTCGTCACTGCTGAGCTGGGATGGCGGATGCTGGAGGCCAAGCGGCGGACTACAAGGAGGATCCGCTGAGTCCGCCGCTGCCGAACTGAGCGAGCTGTACGGGGTGCGAGCAGGAGAGTGCCCGCGGAGTCCGGCGAGTCCGCACGAGGTTATGCGGACTGGGACTGCCTTTTGGAGGATTTGCTGCCTGGCGGGCTGGAAGGAGTCCGCCACTATTGACTGAGTCCGCGCCAAGACTGCGGACTGAGGGAGAAGTCTGCTACTGCTGACTGAGCCTGCGACAGGCCTGCGGACTGAGGAGGAGTTGACCCCGCTGCTGCCGAGAAGCTGGTGCTGGCTAAGGAAAGGGCGGACTGCATAGAGAGTCCGCCAAGTCCGCGGCTGCTGCGAAGCTGAGTCCGCTTGCGTTGGAGAGGGAGCCTGGTTGTTGCTGTTGGGGTTCAGCGGTGAAGGCGGACTGGAAGTCTCGACCACACCTCGAGTCCGCCGAGCTCGCGATGTTGCTGCTGGTCTTGGCGGGTAGCCGGAACTGAAATCCGCGCTCTGTAGACGGGCTGGAGGAGGTAGGTAGTTGAGTCCGGCAGAGAGAGTCCTGCGGAGACAACCTTGCGGTTAAGCTGAAAAAGGGGGCGTCCTGCAGAGGCGGACTGCGGAAGCAGTCCGCGGGCCCTGCCAACCAAGGGAAGGCGCGCGGCCGGGTCGGTCAGACCGCTGAGACCGCGCAAGCCGCGCGGCCTGAGCGGACAGAGAATTCTGTCCGCCCTCCCTAGGGCATCACGGCCTCCAGGAGAAACCTGGGGGAGGCCGCGACGAGCGAGCTGGCCGGCTTGGGAAGCATCGCCGATTTCGGGGTTAACAGGTCTTATATGTGAAATCCAACTGAAACACTGTAGGAAACGTTCTACTAAGCAAAATGGATGCAAGGTAAGCAAAAAATAAACATTGCAAACATTTTGTAATTTCCACCACTTTGTTGCAACAAACATATCACTCCACATTGACGCACTTGTATAGAAATTATATTGGTGGTACAACCATCAAGTTATTATATCTGATAATAGTTGTGTTTTCTTTAATATTTACCTTCACGTCAGATAAATGTTTTCACGGTTTTACTCCTAATGCATACATATCCTTAACAAACTTCATCTCCTCTTTATCCAAGCGGCATGCATATGCATTAGCTTCCAAATGCACCTACTCATGATTATGTTTTCAACATAGTACCAAAATCTTCCCCTCTTCCATATTAGTAGTTTTTGTCCATCAACGAAAAAGGACAATCACACCTCTTAGTTGATGATTTCCGAATACCCTTCTTGACAACATTCTTATTGTTTTGATTGGCTCGATAATGACCTCTATCACATCCAAGGAGCACGCGGGCAGTCAGATGACCGGCTAATTTATCCAAACATTTTATCGTTGCAACAAAACCCAAACTTCGACCAACTCTTTGAGCTCACTCAATTAAGGATTCTCTTGACAAAATAGCTTATCAGTCTCAAAATAATAACGACTTCACTTTTCTTAACAGATTCTTCAACTGAGACTTTCTCAACCTTATGAATATCATCATTAGTACATATTACAATATCACTCTTATCAAGCATGCTACACAAAACCACAAATTTACAACATTATGATTAAAGAAAAAATTGAACGACCACAAGCTTAGCAACATTCAAACTTCGAAGAGCAAAAAACATACATACCAACATTCAAGCTGTAAACTATTTCATGCCAACATTCAAGTTGTAATCTATTTCATACAAACATTAAAGCTTAAACATTTCAAAACTTAAAGACTGTGAACTGCGAGCAAATGCGTCATTTGGGTAGGGGATCATGGTGTGCTCACTGATGTCACTGAGGTGAGTGGGGATCTGGCGTGCGCGGCCGTTAACTGAGGAGAATCTGTCATGCATAATGGCTGGCGGTGGGAAAAGTGTGCCTTGTTTTCCCTTCTTATTCTTATGAATACTAGTGTCTGACGTTTGTGTGTTGGTAACAAGCATATAAATAAAATCACAGTTTAAACGTTTTTGACACTGACTGAATTTTAGGTTAGAAGATACCGTTGGATCCAAATATTTTTTTAACATTGATCTTAGAGGTGTCTACTGCCCTTAGACTCGGGGATGAATGAAGAATGCATTTAAACTCGTATTGTCTAAATGAACAGTTAGTCATGCCATTTAAACTCGTATTGTTCTTAGTTGTCAATGGATGAATGTTGACCATCCGATCAACGCCTTAAACCCTCGATGCTTCTAAAAACTCGTAACCTGGCTCGCTCCTGGTCACAAACCCTACCTTGCTCCCAATAGTAGCTCACAACCTAACCCTGCCACCGCCTTTGCAGATCCCTTGCCACAATCCGTTCGACTACATACCCCTCCCTCCCGCAAGCCCGCACTCCCGATTTCATTTCAGTCACCCCTCTGCATCCCGCACCACTGACACTTCCTCTTGCCAAGAAAAACAATCAAGATCCACCACAAAGGCTTCCTCTCGATGGGCGAAACAACAACTCTCCTGAAACCCTACTTCCCGTTGAATCTCGCGCCACCAACCCCTCCACATTCCCAGTACACCACCGTCTCCTTCCTAGCATCTCGCTGAATTCGCCTTCGTGGTCCGCCACCAACGCGATATCGCCTTCGTTTTTTATTGTTCCGGTATTTGCTTTAGGGGATCTCGAGTTACATATATTACTCCTCGAATCTTCAAAGGGGGGTTGAAAGGGACATCATGGCAAGAAATTGGTATTTGTTCTTATATCTTTCATAATGATATTTTAAAAAATATTTCATTTACATGTCTGTTGTGATTGATGTTTACATTACTATCCCTACTTTTGGTGATTGATTGTGTTTTGGATGTCATTTACGGACAATAGTAGAAAGATTCAATTGAAAGAAGATGTTTTTATGAATATATCCTCCCTCTCGAAACCCTACTCCTCCCTCCTGCAAGCATGCGCTCCTGATTTCATTTCTGTCACTTCTCTCCCACAAGCTGCTCTCCCCAAACCCTACACCCTTTACATGTTGAGCAACCGACGCTTCCTCTTGCCAAGAAAAACAATTGAGATCCACCACCAAGGCTTCCTCTAGCCAGGAGAAACGACAGCTCTCCCGAAACCCTACTTCCCTCAGCATCTCGCGCCACCGACACCTCCTCATTCCCGATCCACCGCCGTCTCCTTCCCAGCATTTCGCCGAATTCGCCTCCATGGTCCACCACCAACGCGACATCATCTTCGTTTTTCATTGTTCTGACATTCGCTTCAGGGGATCTCTTGAGTTGCGTATATTACTCTTGGGAATTTCAGAGGGGGGCTGAAAGGGGCGTCACGGCGGGAAATTGATATTTGTGCTTATATCTTTCATAATGATTTTTTTTAAAAAAAATTCATTTACATGTCTGTTATGGTTTTTGTTTACATTACCATCCCAACTTCCTGTGATTGATTGTGTTTTGGATGTCATTTACAGGCAGTAGTAGAAAGATTCAATTGAAAGTAGATGTTTTTATGAGCTTATCCTCAAATTAAATGTCTGATGAATTTCCTTTCAGTTTTATTTTAAAAAAATATTTGCAAAGAAGCGTGCCTACATTTTTATACAACATTTGGTTTATCTATACATGATTTTGGTACTATTGGGCATGAATGTTTGATTATCAATATCATTATTCTAATTTTCTATGTCCATTTATGATCTTTCTTCCATAGTCAATTCTTTCAACGATCCATACTGTATGACCTTAGGTTAGGCCAATCGTTGTTAAGAGCATCTATCCAAATTACTTTTAGTTCACACAATTTTCTTCTAATGCATCATATCAGTACTGAGCCTTTCTCACTCTATATTCAGTTTGTTTTAAGTTCTTAACTGGGAAAAAAGAGTTGTCTACTTTATGCCTAGTTCACTTTATCAAATGATCATCATTATTATATGTTTTAAATAATGGTTAACTTCACTCACAAAACACGTTGTGTTAGTTGTGGTTCGAAAAAATTGCATTTCAATATATTCTTTCTATATGTTTTGGTTGAACCTGAATTTTATGCTGCATTTCAAAATATTTTTTTTGTATGTTTTGGAGAATATATATTAGTTACATACTTACATGTGAATTAAAAAAACATAATGTCTTACTAAATACCTCGCCCTACCACCGCCTTCGCAGATCCCTGGCCATAATCCATTCGCCTACATACCCTTCTCTCCCGCAAGCCCGCGCTCCCAATTTCATTTATGTCGCCCCTCTCCTGCGAGCCGCTCGCCCCAAACCCTACACCCTTTTGCATCTCGCACCACTGACGCTTCCTCTCGGCTCTCGACGAGAAAAATAGTCAAGATCCACCACCAAGGCTTCCTCTCGTCAGGTGAAACGACGACTCTCCCGAAACCCTACTTCCCTCAGCATCCCGCGCCACTGACACCTCCTCATTCTCGATCCACCGCCATCTCCTTCCTAGCATCTCGCCGAATTCGCCTCCGTGGTCCACCACCAACGCGATATCGCCTTCATTTTTTATTGTTTTGGCATTCGCTTCGGGGGATCTCTTGAGTTGCGTATATTACTCCTGGGATCTTTAGAGGGGGTTGAAAGGGTGTCACAGCAAGAAATCGGTATTTGTGCTTATATATTTCATAATGATTTTTAAAAAATATTTCATTTGCATGTCCTTTGTGGTTGTTGTTTACATTACTATCCCTACTTTCAATGATTGATTGTGTTTTGGATGTCATTTACAGGCAGCAGTATAAAGAATCAATTGAAAGTAGATGTTTTTACGAACTTATCCTCATATTAAATGTTTGATGAATTTCCTTTTAGTTTTCTTTTAAAAAAATATTTGCAAAGAAGCGCGCCTGCTTTTTTATACAACATTTGTTTTATTTATACATGATTTCAGTACTATTGGGCATGAACTTTGATTATCAATATCATTATTCTAATTTTATGTGTCCATTTATGATCCTTCTTCCATAGTCGATTCTTTCAGCGATCTATACTGTATGACCTTAGGTTAGGCCAGGCACCGGGGGGTATGCAATGTCATTCGTGTGTGCAGTACAACTATATTAAATAAATTTTTATTCATACTTAGATAGGTCAGACCACCTTTCCCACTTAGTGCAACTATATTAACTAATTTTTTTTATTCATGCAGAATTTATGATTTTAATAGATTTTATTATTCTGAAAACTATTTTCATGAATTTTTTTAATTATTATTGCCACTTTACGAAGGATTTTAGAACTAACATAGATTCTCTCTCTAATGTACTAAAGCCAACCTCTTTCTTTATTTGGGCAAAAGACCTACATTGCAATTAATAGGTTATGGCTATTGCACTAGTTTTTATGGGCGCCTGACTTCTCCAAACTCTTTGAGGTTTCCTACGGTGCCTTGGGTATTTATATTTAGGAATACTGATGCAAAACATCCAGAGCTAGGGAAGCATAACTAGGGAAGGGGCTCAATATGTCTAGATACTATCACTTGTGCGTAGTAGCGTAGGGTCCCCCGAGTACCGTATGCGACAATAATAACACTTGACAGTCGCTCGAGCGATTTAACTCTTATCATCTATTTCTTGTTTAACACTCCTCTCTCTTATGCTTAAAAAGACTTAAAAATTGGAGAAGGCCATTTTGAAATGAAAATTTTACAATGAACTTTGGCAAACCAGAGTCTAGAATAAAATATAACGATCCTGAATTAGTGACTTTCACATGACTTTGCAATTAGTTGGCAAACCAAATTTTACAATGAACTTTGGCTCAATATGCATCCAAATACCTGGAACTAAGAAGACGGAAGCATTATGATTTTTGCAACGTATTTTTTGATCAAGACTTAGGCTCCGTTTGGGGGGACTTATTTTCACCGGTCAAGCGGTTACGAACGCATGAATCGGACCTTAATTACGGTCCGATTCATGCGGTCGTAACCGCTTGACCGGTGAAAATAAGTCCCCCCAAACGAAGCCTTAATCTTCTTATCGAAGACGAGTGTATTGCATTCAAGATGGCCACAATTTAAAACAAATAAATAGCCACCCAAAAATAAATAACATTAGAACATCTAAAAGAGATAAATTGTGTATACCATAAGAAAATCACAGATGAAGAAGCATCTAAATGAATATTTGTAAGATGTATATGTTCCATTTTACTTGAATAAGGACTTTAAATGCAGTCAAGCTAAAGTTCATTCCTTCAGACAACAGCCTATTCCCATGATTTTCTACTCTCTTTTTTTTTTGAAGCAGACATGCTATTCTACACACCTCAAAAACTATAGCATGCTCCACTTTAATTTTAAAGAAATGGGCTTCTATGAATTATGGAAAATCTAATGCCAAGCCAAATTTTGAGGCATTAACCCTCATCACAGTAATCAAGTTCGTAAAAGAAAGCTGAACAACATAAGGACAAAAGGGGTACCCCATTTCTACTGGAGTAACCTCCAGCGATGTCTTTGTTCTTGCAATTGGCAGCCATGAGAAGCCTCCCCCATACCGGGCATCCAGCCTGCTCCATCTGCTTCCGAAGAAATCTAACAGTGGGATCTGAAAAGCATTCCGACGAACCAGAAACGCGCTAAATGAGACTATCAAAATCGATCACAGAGCCAGATCGGGCAAAATGAACAACGAAGAGGGGAACGAGAAAGAGGAAGAGAAGAGTAAAAGCAGTTCTGCTAACCTTTAAGGCTCTTCGTGATTCGATCCATGCACTCCCCTTGCGACATGCCCGCAGAGGAATCGGCCTCCTCCATGTTCATACTCCCGGTAAACGGCGGCGGAAGAGTGCTCTCCTCTATGATTCTCGTCGGACCTGTCTTCCGGCGGCGAGCGGACGGAAAAATTTTCGCTTCAGGCGACGGTGAGTATCAGCTTAAAAAAGTAATAATAAAATCGTTAAAATCACCCCATTTTTGAGTAATGGCAGGGCATTTAGGTCTTTTAATGCTTAAAATTTGTCACTTTAAAAATATAAAAGCACCGTATTTTTGACTAATCGCACCGCAGCCGTAAAATCCCGATATTCTCCTCACGCCTCCCGACATCGCTGGCTCCTCCCGCCTCCTTCGGCCCTCTCCAACCCTTTCCGTCGCCGACACCGGCAAATATCAGCGTCGACGCCGTCGCTCCTCACGCCTCTGACGCCTCCTCTCCTCCCGCCTCCTGATGTCGCTTGTGTACAACCCCATATTCGCTGAGTCAGATCAGGAGGCACCAACAGTCACAATTAGGCTAGCCAGAGGAGTTCTCGCCCTAAAGAAGATCTCGCCCAAGTAGGCGGGAACGCTTGCGCTAGATCCAAGCTCCCTCGCCTACAAAGCCCCCCGCGCTCGACGATCGTCGAACCCAGATCGTCGGGCGCAGCCAAATCGTCGAACGGAAACCAACAGGCCCAGATCGTCGGGCGCAGCCAAATCGTCGAACGGAAACCAACAAGCCAAGATCGTCGAACGCAGCCAACGCGGGAACGCTTGCGCTTGCGCCAAGCTCCAATCTCAAAGGAGCTCTCGCCTATAAGTAGGCGAGAACGCTTGCGCGCGGGATCTGGACAGAAGGCTCTCGGCTCAGAGCTCTCGCCGAGTGGGGCTCAGGGCCTTGGGTAAAATGACTTAATGACCCTCAGGCGAAATTACCCCTATACCCTCAGGATAAACCACGGGATTTGGCTATTGGCAGATCAACCAAGGGCATTTCAGTAATCTCAGGTCAGCAAAGTCTATAAAGAGACTCATAAGGGCTCTTTGGAAGGCAGGCTTGCATTGTCTTCCAACTTCTAGTGCTTTCTGAGGAGCTCCTAGCCCAGCTTTTGGCTTTGGAGGGGAAGCTCTCAGAGATCTTCCGGGTGTGAGGTGGGACCTCCCTGCTGAGGCTTTGGGTCAGTCCATGGACCTTTGAATCTGGTCGAGGGTTGAGGCTTGAGAGAAGTAGGTGTCGGCTGCACCCCTATTTTGAACTCCCGTTGAGGTCATTTTTGGCTTCAACAGTTCTGGTGCGGTGAGCGTGGAAAGCAGCTGATACAAGAAAGCATTGAGTTTTGTCTCATGGCTGGAGGTGAAGGTGAAGGGTCCGGTTCTGGAGGCTCCCCCACCCAGGGAGAGGAAGCGACGAAGAAAATGCTGGATGACTTCAGGAAAGAAGTTCTGCAGACCATCAGCTTGGCCTTCTCGGCCCAATGCGAGTGGGCCACCCCTCAGATCCCGATAGAGGAGGTCCCGCTCTTAGGCGAGAACGCCCCAGGACAGCGCCCGGGGAAGGAGGTCTCGGTGGAGGCTGGCGAGAGGGACGTGGCGGCGCGGGAGCTCTTCCCAAGCCAGCGCCCGGGCAAGGAGGCTTTGACAAATCTGGGCGAGAGGGAGGCGGCAGTGCGAGAGATCTTCCCTGGGCACGGTCTCGCGGATCGGGCCAGCCAGCCGAGCTCGCGGGACGTGCCCTCTCGCCAGGCAGGAGGCGAAAGCCCATTCAGCGAGCTCATCATCTCAGCTCCGGTACCGGAGGGGTTTCGGGAGCCTGGCATGTCGTACTACTCGGGAAAGGATGACCCTGTACAGCACGTACAGTGGTTTGAAGATGTCGTTTCGATAAGGCAGATGACGGATGCCTTCAACTGCCGGCTATTTGTCATCACGTTGAAGGAGAAGGCTCGGGACTGGTTCCACCAGTTGCCAGCAAGGTCGATCTACTGCTTTGAAGATCTGCGAAGAAGTTTCTTGTTGAGGTTCTCAACATTGAAGAAGCGGGAGAAGGAGGCGGAGTGCCTGTTTGCGGTGAGGCAGAAGCCGGATGAGACACTGGGTCACTATGTCGACCGTTTTCAGGAAGAGATCCTCCTGGTCCAGGAGGTCACAGGGTACGCATTGATGCTCGCCTTTACACTGGGGCTGAGGCCAGGATTTTTCAGTACGGAGTTGAAGAGAGTGCCCCCCCCCCTCTCCTTTGAGGAGCTCATGGAGAGGGCGGCAAAGGAGAGAGACTTCGAGAGAGCAAACCCAGCATTCGCCAGGAAGTTGGTCAGGCTGGCGGAGGATGATGTGAAGGAACCTGCAGCAGGAAGGCAGAAGGAGCCGAGGGAGTAGAGAGAAGAAAGGGGGAGGGAAGAGCCCCGAAGACAGGGGCAGCAGCAAGGATGGGGGGCTCGGGAGCCAAACAACCGGTTGGGTTGGAGGCCCCAGGAGGGTCGCCCCCAGGGCCAAGGAGGAGGCTACCAAGGGAGAGATAATCTACGGGAACCCAGGAGGTTCGACTAACCGGCGTGGTGGCAGGAGCAAGGGGTCGAGTCCTGCCGCCGCAAGAGGCCATGGAGGTAGGAAGAGGAAGAGGAGCGAGGAGAGGAGTTCGAGGAGCTGGGAGAAGAGGAGGAGGAGAAGGAAGAAGGGGTAGGGTGATGTTGCTCTTTTGTGACTTCCACCAGGAGGAAGGTCACGCAACGGCCACCTGCCCGGAGTTCTTAGAAATGAGGGAAGCAAGAGGAGCAGGGAGGCAGGATCCGCCGGTGAGGATCGTAGAAGTACATCAGGGGGAGATGGAAGATAGGTGTGAAGATCGGGTAGACGTGGGAACTCGGCGAGGAATCGGGGTGATTCATGGAGGAGTGGGGATTGAGGCAACCCGCAAGGGGAGCCTGCAAACCATGTACCGAAGGGGGGTCGCCTCTACCTCCCAGGCTCCCCCACCGGAAGAAAAAATCACCTTCTCGTCAGCGGACATGCCGGACTACGAAGATCCATTCTGTGACGCCCTTGTGATCCAGACGGTGGTGGAGAATTATACGGTCTCAAGGATACTAGTAGACAACGGGAGCTCGGTGAATGTCATCTTCAAGAAGGCTTTCGATGAGATGAGGGTTGAAGGGAAGAGGATCTTGGCTTCAGATGGACCGATGTTCGGGTTCTCCGGAGAGAGGAAAGAAGTAGGAGGAGTAGGGCTGCACGTGAAGTTGGGGGTGTGTCACGGAACTGCAGGTTCGTGATTGTGGACGCCCCAAGCAGCTATAACGCCATCTTTGGATGCCCCCTCATCAGCGCCTTTCGCTGCGTCCCCTCCTCGTTTCATCAGTGCCTCAAGTTCAACAATGGAGGGGTGCATGTCAGGGTAAGAGGGGACCCGAAGGTGGCAAGACAATGCTACGTTACGGCAGTCAACACCATATCATGGATGTCAGAGGCAGAGGAGTTGGAGATGGAGATGGAGTCACATGAAGGGGTTGTCAGAGAAGAGGAGATGAGCCTAGAGGAGGCGAGAGAGGTAGCTGAAGAGGAAGTCGGAGGAGAGGAGACTGAGGAAGAGCAGCATGGAAGATATGTGCAGGAGGTCCAGGGGGACGAGGAGCAGGAGAGCCCGGAAGGGGCGATGGAGGTGGAAGAGCAGGGAGCAGGAGGAGCTGAGGGAGAGGCCCAGAGGGGCATGGAAGTCGAGCAGCAGTAGGAAGGGTCGGAGGAGGCAATGGAGATCGAGGAGGAGGAGGTAGGAAGGGAAGAGCTGGAGCTGGAGAAAGAGGCAAGGGTTATCTGGGAGCAGTCGCGGCTGGAGTCGGCCGAGGAAGTGGTGGAGATGGAGGTCTTCACCAGCGTTGGGCAGGTGCAAAGGGTGCGGGTCAGCGGGGGCTTGCGTCCCGAGGCCCGGGAGCGAGTGCGGACCTGCAATCAAAGCAACATCGACATCTTCGCTTGGAGCGCGGCAGACATGCATGGCATTGACGCGGACGTGGCCTGCCATCGCCTGAACCTGGACCCCTGCACTCGCCCCATATGCCAAAATATGAGAGTCATCGCCACCAAGCTGGAGGAGCCCATCCGCGAAGAGGTCAGGAAGCTCCTAGAGGTCGGCTTCATCTTAGAGATCCAGTATCCAGGCTGGATCTCGAATGTGGTAATGGTTAAAAAGGGGGTGGTAAATGGAGAATGTGTATTAACTTTTCTTTGTTAAATAAATCATGCCCTAAGGATTGCTACCCCCTGCCTCGGATCGACGCGCTGGTTGATTCAGCCGTCGGTTTTTCTATCATGAGCTTTTTGGATGCTTTTTCAGGTTATCACCAGATCCGGATGCACCCTCCCGATGTCAAGGATGTTTCCTTCATCACGAGGGAGAGATGCTTCAGTTACAAAATGATGCCCTTTGGGTTGAAGAACGCAGGGGCTACCTACCAACGCATGATGGATCGGGTCTTCCGAGATCAGAGGGGGAGAAACTTGGAGGTCTATGTCGACGACCTAATGATCAAGAGCAAGTGCATGGATTCGCACCTAAAAGATCTAGAGGAGACGTTTGCCACCCTGAGGAGGTTTAAGATGAGGCTGAACCCCTTGAAGTGTATCTTCGGGGCCAGCCGCGGGAAGTTCCTTGGGCATCTCTTGACTCCGGCAAGGGTGGAGCCTAACCCGAACAAGGTAAAGGTCATCCTGGATTTGGAATCACCTCGCGATGCCAAGGAGGTCCAGCGTTTGACAGGCAGGCTGGCAGGGCTGAGCAGGTTCCTCTCTAGGTTAGGGGACAAGTGTTCTTCGTTCTTCAAGGTGCTGAGAGGGAATCAAAGGTTTGAGTGGACCGCCGAGTGCGAAGAAGCCTTCCAAGGGCTGAAGAGATAACTCTCTCAGGCTCCTTTGCTTCAGAGCCCAAAAGAAGGGGAGGACCTGACCTTGTACCTTGGAGTAGGAGCGGAGGCGGTGAGCTCCGTCCTAGTAAGGGAAGAAGGAAAGAAGCAACTGCCCATCTACTATGTCAGCCGGATATTGAAGAAAGCAGAGCTCCGTTACCCCATCCTCGAAAAGCTAGTTTACGTCTTGGTCATCTCTGCAAGAAAACTCTGACCGTACTTTCAAGCGCACTCGATTAGTGTGGTGACCGACCATCCTCTTTGCAAGATCTTTGAAGGAGTAGAGCACTCGGGGAGACTTGCTATGTGGTCTATTGAGCTAAGCGAGTTCGACATCTCTTTCGTTCTGAGACTCTCCATCAAGGCGCAGGCAGTGACGGACTTCCTAGCAGATTATGTTGTTGAAGTCAAGGAGTGAGAGCAGCAGCCACGAGAAGCGTGTAAGATGATGGTCGATGGGGCCTCGGGAAAGCATTCCCTCGGGGGAGGAGTGGTGTTGATCAGCCCCCAGGGAGTCGCGATAGAACAGGAGGTGGCTTACCATTTTCCAGTAACCAACAACCAAGCGGAGTATGAGGCCGTGATCGTCGTCCTTCGCTTGGCAAAGGAGCTTGAGATTCAGGATGTGGAGGCCTTCACTGATTCAAAGGTAGTAGCGTCGCAGATTCGGGGAGAGTTTGAGGCTCGGGAGCCTACCCGCATAAAATACATCTCCAAGGTAAGGGCGATCATCGGAGGGTTCCGGTCATTCTCTATCCAACATGTTCCAAGGGAAGAAAGTATAGCTGCCGACCGATTGACTAAGTTTGGACCTCGGGGAGGAGGGACCTTGACGGAGCTATTTCGACTAGCTATCGAGGAAGGAGAGTTGATGGTGGTGGATCGGTGACCCTCATGGGTGGATCCATTGGTGACCTTCCTAACCACTGGTGAACTTCCAGAGGGGACCAAGGACGGTAAAAGCTTCAGGCGCAAGGCAGCTCACTACCTGATGATAGAAGGGGGCCTGCATCGTAAGATGTTGTCAGGGCTCCTAGCCAGATGTGTGACCGAAGAAGAGATCCCAAGGATCTTGGGGGAGGTGCACTCGGGCGAGTGCGGCAGTCATTCTGGAGGGAGGATGTTGGAGGCAAGGGTGGTCAGACATGGGTACTTCTGGCCCACCCTAAGGAAGGATACCCCGGAGTTTGCAAAGAGATGTCAAAAGTGTCAGCTCTGCGGCCCCCTTCAGCTCTTGGCGGCTCAAAGACTCCGAAGCATCACGGCACCGCGACTGTTCGCCATCTGGGGTATGAATTTAGTTGGACTTTTTCCTCCGGCTAGTAGACAGAGGAGGTTCCTCTTGGTCATGGTCGATTATTTGTCAAAGTGGCTGGAGGTTAAAGCCTTGGCTAAGGTCACCTCGCAAGTCATAATGAACTTCATCTGGGGGGAGATCATATGCAGACACGGGTTGCCTCAAGCAATAGTGATAGATAACGGCCCCCAGTTTGTCAGTGAAGAGTTCATCAGCTTCTGCGCCCAATTGGGGATAGACCTCAGATTCGCCTCTGTCCACCACCCCCGGAGCAACGACCAGGTGGAAGCGGCGAACAAAATCATTGTAAACCTACTAAAGAAAAAGGTGGAGAACTTAAAGGGAATTGGGTGGAGCAGCTCCCCTCAGTCCTGTGGGCCTTGCGAACGACCCCAAACACGGCCACCGGTGAGACCCCCTTCAAGCTCTCTCATGGGTGTGAGGCAGTACTACCAGTGGAGTTCGAGGTTTGGTCCCCGCGGGTCACAGCCGCGGGCGAAGGAGATGAGACTTGGAGGTTGGAGAATGAAGAGGGGCAACGCCTCTCGCTAGATATGGTGGAAGAACTGCGGGACGTGGCAGCTATCAGGCAAGAAGAGATCAAGTGGCGGATGGCCAAGTATTTTGATAAGCATGTCAGGGTCAACCAGTTTACTGAAGGGAATCTGGTGCTGAGAAAGGTTGACGCAGCAGGAAGGTCGGCTCCCGTGGGCAAGCTCAACCCGAACTGGGAAGGACCGTACATAGTGAAGGAAGTCCTCGGAACAGGAGGTTACTACCTCCAGGGTGTGGAGGGGAGGGCCTTAAGTCAAACCTGGAGCGGTGATGACCTAAAATGCTTCTACCCATGAAAGGGGAAGGATGTAACCATGTATCTCAAAAATAAACTTATTATACTACATCAGTTGATTTTCTCTTGACTATCGTGAAATTTTTATAATAGAATATAATTATGTGTTTTATGAATACCCCGAGCTCGGTTCGGCCCCAGGTAGACCCGCTGCATAGGCTCTCATCTAACTGGCAGGTCCGAAAACTCGCATGTGGGGGATAGGTTTGGTTTGAGAATGTCATCGGCACCCCGAGCTCGGCTCGGCCCCAGGTAGACCCGCTGTGTAGGCTCTCATCTAGCTGGCAGGTCCGAAGGCTCGCCTGTGGGGGATAGGTTTGGTTTGGGAACGTCATCGGCACCCCGAGCTCGGCTCGGCCCCAGGTAGACCCGCTGCGCAGGCTCTCATCTAGATGGCAGGTCCGAAAGCTCGCCTGTGGGGGATAGGTTTGGTTTGAGAACGTCATCGGCACCCCGAGCTCGGCTCGGCCCCAGGTAGACCCGCTGAGCAAGCTCTCATCTAGTTGGCAGGTCCGAAGGCTCGCCTATGGGGGATAAGTTTGGTTTGGGAACGTCATGGGCACCCCGAGCTCAGCTCGGCCCCAGGTAGACCCACTGCGCAGGCTCTCATCTAGCTAGCAGGTCCGAAGGCTCGCCTGTGGGGGATAGGTTTGGTTTGGGAACGTCATGGGCACCCCGAGCTCGGCTCGACCCTAGGTAGACCCGCTGCGCAGGCTCTCATCTAGCTGGCAGGTCCGAAGGCTCGCCTGTGGGGGATAGGTTTGGTTTGAGAACGTCATCGGCAGCCCGAGCTCGGCTCGGCACCAGGTAGACCCGCTGCATAGGCTCTCATCTAGCTGGCAGGTCCGAAGGCTCGCCTGTGGGGGATAGGTTTGGTTTGGGAACGCCATCGGCACCCCGAGCTCGGCTCGGCCCTAGGTAGACCCGCTGCGCAGGCTCTCATCTAGCTGGCAGGTTCGAAGGCTCGCCTATGGGGGATAGGTTTGGTTTGAGAACGTCATCGGCACCCCGAGCTCGGCTCGGCCCCAGGTAGACCCGCTGCGCAAGCTCTCATCTATCTAGCAGGTCCGAAGGCTCGCCTGTGGGGGATAGGTTTGGTTTGGGAACGTCATCGACACCCCGAGCTCGGCTCGGCCCCAGGTAGACCCGCTGCGTAGGCTCTCATTTAGCTGGCAGGTCCGAAGGCGCGCCTGTGGGGGATAGGTTTGGTTTGAGAACGTCATCGGCACCCCGAGCTCGACTCGGCCCCAGGTAGACCCGCTGCGCAGGCTCTCATCTAGCTGGCAGGTCCGAAGGCTCGTCTGTGGGGGATAGGTTTGGTTTGAGAACGTCATCGGCACCCCGAGCTCGGCTCGGCCCCAGGTAGACCCGCTGCGCAGGCTCTCATCTAGCTGGCAGGTCTGAAGGCTCGCCTGTGGGGGATATGTTTGGTTTGGTAACGACATCAGCACCCCAAGCTCGGCTCGGCCCCAGGTAGACCCACTGCGCAGGCTCTCATCTAGTTGGCAGGTCCGAAGGCTCGCCTGTGGGGGATAGGTTTGGTTTGAGAACTTCATCGGCACCCCGAGCTCGGCTCGGCCCCAGGTAGGCCCGCTGTGCAGACTCTCATCTAGCTGGCAGGTCTGAAGGCTCGCCTGTGGGGGATAGGTTTGGTTTGAGCAAGACAAGAAACACACCCGGAACACGAAATGGAAAGAGGTAAAAATAGGAGAGGTCTCGGCCAGAATAGATCTCGGCGGGGAGATCCCCGCCAAGGAGATCTCGCTGAAGGAGGCTCTCGGCGGGAAGGCTCCTAATAATATTCTTGGACACACAGGGGGAAGCGTTATGCAACAGCTTTGAATGGTTCGCGCAAGCTAAAGAGGGATGACCTCGTCTCGAAGGGCCCACGAGCAATGTTCCCGGCAGATGGTATTCGGCAGAGTGCGGAAGCGAAACGCCTAAGCCCTGGGCTCTTTCGGCAGGTTCTCGCCTATCCATCACTAAGGGAGACTACCCTAGGGAGGCTGAGGGCCTCAGCGAAAGTTTGCTTAAGAAGCACTCGTCCACAGCAATTGTATCAAGCGCATTCACAATAAGAACAGGACAATACATACAAAACATTTACAATGTATTTTATATAATTACAAGTTTAGAGCATCTCTCCCTTTACATTGAGGCGAAAAGAAAAAAAAGAAGAAGGGGGCCCCTCAGGGAGACAAGCTGAACCCCTCAGAGCTCCCGCTTGAACTCCCGCTGGAGCTCTCGCCCCAGCTCTCCCCGGATGTCTCGCCACCCGCGGCAGGGGATTTCGGGACGTCCGAGGGCGGGGAATCAGGCGCGCCTGGGGGCTTTGGGATAGGCTCGAAGAGCCAGAGGACGAGTTGTTGGGCGGTAATGGTCTTGTCCCTCCCGTCCAAGCAGCCGACATCCCGCAGCGTCTCTAGGGTCAGCTTGACGGTGGCTTGCGCGTTGGCCTGGAGGAGCTTGTCGACGTCATAGACGGAGTAGTAGCGGCCCTTCAATCTTTCGTCCATGGGAGGGGGAGCTTTCGCCTCCAGGCGCTGGATCTGGTCCCTCAACAGGACGTTCTCGTATCGCGCCTGGGCCAGCTCCGTGCGAAGCGCCGCGGCTTGAGTGGAATCCTGTATAGCGAGAAGTTAGCATGAAAGGAAAAGAATAAAGTCGAAATCTATAGTGGCGAGAGCGAGTGCCGAGAAAGGTCTCGCTTACCTCTTCCGCACGGCGAGAAGACAGCTGTTGCTTGACGTCTTCTAGCTCCTTCTTCAAGGAAGCCGCCTCAGCCACCGCGCCCTCCCTGGCCTTGAACATTTCCTGAAAGTTGCGGTCGATGGTGATGCTCCGGCGAGCACACATGTGCGCAAGCTCCATCCCGCGCATCAGAGCGCGGGTGGAATCATAAGCCAGCAGCCTGGTGGTCATCCTGTCATAGACACTGGCGTTCTCCCGGTTGTAGAGGCAGTAGCCCAAGGCAAAGGCCTCGCTGGTGACCTCATCTCGCTCCACCCAGCTAGGGAGAAGAGATGATATTGAGACCCTGTTGATGTCGGGGTCCCACTGTAACAGCGGCTTGTTTTCCGCATCCAGGCACTTCATGCCGAGACCAAAATTGCGGTGGCCCCGTAGCACCTCTCCAGGCGGAGACTGGCCGGAGGTCCCGGCGGCGGCTCCCTCGCCATCTGCTCCACCGGGGGCCGGGGGGTTCTCGGTAGGGGTCTCAGCGCCACCTCTGGTGGCCGCGATCTCGCTGACGACCTGCGGGATCTCTTCAAAAGAGTGGCCTGCAGCGAGAGGTTGAGAGGGCGGCACCACAACGGCTTTACCCTTCTCGGTGTCAGTTATCTTGGGCCTCTTGATCGGTGGGGGCAGAGGGACGCCGGGCTTTCGCTTCCCGGCGCCGGTTGAAGGAGGCGGGGCCGACTCGTCCCGGCAAGCTTGCATCGCGGCCTTTGCAAGAGCCAGCGGGTCTTTCACAGATTGGCTCCCGGCAGTGCAAGCCTCGTCAAATGGTTGGTGTAGGGGGGATCTCACGCTCTCCTGCGAAAGCGACAACACTCAGTTCTAACCTTAAAAAGGAAGGGAATAACGAGACAAATGCGAGACCTTACCTTCGCCCGAAGGCACGGGGAGAAGTGAATCAACGTCTCGCCGGAGGAAGAGGACGTCAAAGTCCTTGATTCCGAAGAACTCAAGGAGGGCGCTCTCGCGCGAGCCTAAGGAGGGCGGCTTGTAGGCGGCGTCCTCATATTGAATGGGCGCGAGAGGCACGTTCCCGAAATCGCCGGAAACGAAAATAAACCTCTCGCCCCAGTGGTGGTGTTTGTTGGCGAGACCGATGGTCTTGAGCAGCTGCCCTGAAAAGAAGACCACCCCTCCTTTGGCGTGGAAGGTGAACAGCTTCCGGAAGATTGGAAGGCTGAACTCGATCGTCTCGGATCGCATGTAGCAGATTAAGGCCACCAGAATCGCGACCGAGTTTGGATTCAGTTGCGCGGGAACCACTCTGTAATATCGGAGGGCCTGGCGCATCTCGGGCCACAGCGGGAGGCGGAAGCCCACCTCAAAGTGCTCAAGGGGGATGGCGAGCTCCCCCTCCCCCGCATTGTTTACCTTATCGTGGTTGTTGGGGTTCCGCGCGGTGAAGCCGGCGGGAACGTAGCGAGTTTGGGTCAGGTTGAACTCGTCCATAGTAAGGGTGCAGGAGGGAAACAGGTGCTTCTAGAAGGCTTCCACGTAATTTGAACGTCACTCGCTTCTGTCCGGCATCGTGTTGAAGTTGTAGGCGAGGTCTTTAGGAGGGAGTCGAGAGCGAGAGCTGTGCGAGAATGGGAAGAAGAGGCGAAAGCAAGCGAGAGCTTTTGGCAAGCCGCGAAAGCGACAAGGGAAAAGAGAGGATTTGGGTCATAGAAATGAATATGGTAGGTGAACTTCCCTATTTATAGGAAACCGTGTTCATCATGACTGTTTTCAAAAAGGCGGCGGGGGTACAGCTGGCATGCCCTAAGTCGGCGACGCTTTGTTTTCCCGCCCAAGTTTGATAGTGACCGACTGACAGATGATTAGTGCAAGCATTATGAGTTGACACGCGGCAAGTAAAATATGCGGAAGCAGAGTTACTCTCGCCGAGCGAGAGCTTTGTAAAGAATAATAATAACAGCAACGTTATTACTCCCGCCAAGCGAGAGCGGAGTAGAATGTAACAACATTAATAGCAAAATTATCAGTTAGACACGACATTAACAGGGTACATCGGAGAAGGGGAAGGCCAGGGGAAAGAAAGTGGAAGGCTCGCGAATCAATAAGGTTCCCACCGCCATCATCCTCGCTCCCGCTACCTGGTCCTCTGTGGCGCCTGCGGGTTGAAGTAGGATGACAAGACAGTGCATCCTAGGTTGATCCGGCGAGACAGTCTCGGATCCGCGCGATGCACCTTTCGAGAGAAGACCCCGCGGTAGGCCCACCTGACCGATCCGTCTCGCCGATGAAGTAATCCCGCTCCAGAGCCTCCAGCCTCTTCTCCACCGACTGGCGGAACTCTCTCGTCACGGAGTACTGGGCCCGCTCGCGCCGGATAAGCTTCGACAGGACAGCGGCAACCTTCTTCCCCCGTCTTTTAGTGCTCCCGGCGCTGGTCAAGATCTCCTCCATCTCGTCAGATGAAGGGAAGGGGGAGCTCTCGCCGTCCTCCCCCTCTCCGTCTTCTTCTTCTTCATCTTCCTCATCCTCTCCGTCGGCTCCCAACCGCGAGCCCGGATCCCCTGACAAAAGATTTTCACGGTTAGGGCGAGAGTTAAGCGAGACCGTTATGGACATACCGCATACCTGCACTATGGCGAGAACCCCCGGTCGACGGCAGGCGAGAAGGCCCAACCTCCCCCCCCCCCAGTTCCAAAGAGTAGGTGGATCGGCTTCCCTTTTCTCAGGGGGAAGATTGTGCGAGTGGTGATCCCGGCTTGGCCGGAAGCAGGGGGAGTTATCCACTCCCGCGGGATGGCTGGCATCCTGGGGAGCTGCGGAAGGCAATTCAGGCTGATGTGAGTTAAGCGCGAGAATGGAAAAGTTACCTGCAGTTCTCTGGTCAGGCGGAGGAGCCACCTCCGAGACCCGCAGTTGGTCCTCAAGGGGGCGAGATGATGGGTCTAAGGGTTCCCGCGGGGACCTAGAGACGTCGGGAACCGTTTCCTGCGAGAAGTATCGCGTCAACTACAAAGCAACTAGTGGATTCAATGATTAGCGAATCACACATACCTTCTGCGGAGAGGGATCATCCGCGCGGCTTGTGGTCGGGGTAGGCGGGCTCCTGTTCTTATGGGGCAGATCTCACTGGACCGTCTTCGCCTTCTTCTTTTTCTTCTTGGGCTGAGAAGGCTCGTCAGCTGACGACTTTCTCGCCAACCAGGGGCAACCAAGGTGCTATTAGCCTTGGCTCACTCCTGTGCCGCATCAATGAGGTCTTGGAGATCCTGCGGTGTTGAAATTTGTGAAGTGGGAGTGGGTGACGGGACAGGCCGCGCGGCCTGTGCGGACAGCTTTGGCGGACTGGGCGGACTGGGCGGACTGAGGTTTGCGGCCTGGTGAGAAGTCTGGTGGAAGCCGGCTGTGTTCTGAGCGGGTTGTTGCATGGAGTCTGCGGTTTGGTGCGGCCTGGTATCTGCGGATAGAGAGGCTTGCGGACTGGTGCTTTGCTCAGTGGTCGCGGGTGCAAGCGTGCGCTGTTGGCGAGTTGGTTCGAGTTCGCGGGAAGCCTTGCGGACTGGTGTGTCCGCGGATTGGGCTGTTGCGGACTGGGCCTTGAGCTTGGCTGAGGCCTTGTCGAGCTCAGGTGTTACAGCAGGTCTTGCTGTGGAGACCGGTTGGCGGACTGGTGTTTGGAGTCCGGGAGGAAGCTGCTGTGTTGGACAAGTGCGAGGAGCTCGCGGACTGGTTGCGGTCTGTGCTAGGGTGTTTGGCGGACGGGACTTTGTGTCCGCCATGCTCGCACTGGCCCTTGATGGTTTTGGACTTGGTCACACATTGTGCCAAGTTCATGGTGTCCGCCGTATCCGCCAAGTCCGCTGTGACCGGGCGGACTGTTGCTGTTTGCCTTTGGTCGTGGACTTGTGGCGGATTGAGGTGTGAGTCTTGCGGACTGCCTCGGGTTGGTGCGGACTGCCATTGAAGAGGGTGCTGTCCTGAAGCAGTTGGAGCTTTGCGGGCTGGTGCCTTGTCCGCTTAGCTTGGGCGGACTGGAGAGGGTTCGTCAATGGTTGCCGTGCTCCTGGCGGTTTTCCTTGGTGACCGGCTAAGTCCTCGCGGACTGAGCGGACGGTGATTTGTGTTCGCGCGGACTGGGGCGGTGTCGCTATCTCTTGGGCGGTGACCACACTCCTCACCTGGCCTATAAATAGGACCCCCATGGCACATCTACAGTAACCTAAGTAACGTGAGTGAACAGTAAATTGGGTTGGGCGAGTGCTGCGGTCTGTGTTTTCCAGTCCACGCGGATTGTTTCAGGCTGACGGTTTGCTGTGTGCAGGTCGCGCGGATAACTTCAAGGAGCCAGGAGTTTGGCTGTGACTTCGGTCAGTGCTTGGAAGTGTGCGGCCTCTGCGGACTCAGCAGGAGGTCGCTCTGCGGCTTGTCAGTTCTGTTTCAACTTTCCCAGCTTCAATAACCTGTCCGCCGGCTTCAGGCGGGTAGGGGAGTTCCTCAGTTCGGGTTCAGCAGGAGGCGAATAACGGTCTGTCCGCGCGGTCTCGCGGTCTCGACGGACTCCGTGGTATTCGGCGGATTGCAGCATAGCTTGGGCGAGCTCAGCGGTCTCGGCGGTCTCGGCGACCTCGCGGTCTCGGCGGACTGGAGTGCTGTCCGCCCGGCTTGTTTTTTGATTCTTTCTGTTTACAGCTGTAATACTAGCGAAATCATGTCTCGCTATGTATGCCTCGGATTGTAAAGAAGTGAATGCATAATAAGACCTTCTTGTGCTTCCATTGTTTTGTTGGGTGCAACCTCTAGTCCTTGGGTTTTCCGCAGGTTCAGCGTGCGAACTGGGTAGTTCCGAAGATATTAATTTGGTGTTTGGGCTATCTTGTTGACCACGTTGAGAAAATTTAACATGGTATCAGAGGGAGGTTTCTGAGGTTGCGGAGGTTCAGTTACATGAGCAGGGGTTTACCAGCGTTGTTACTCAGTGATTGAGTGGTGATCAACCTGTGTTGTTGCTCGGAGCTGCTGAAGGGTACCAACAGGTGATCGTAATGGAAGGAAGCTTAGCAAGAGGTCTGGGCATTGAACTCTTAACGCCGACTAACTATAAAAAGTGGAAGTCGTGCATGAAGAGTTATCTTCTAGGAGAGGAGCTGTGGGAAGTTGTCGGTGGAGACGACAGACAGGAAGTTACTGCTGCTTTCGGTACTGCTGAGCAGGTGAGGCTCTGGAGAAGAACTAATGCTAAGGCAGAGTTCGTTCTGAAGAGAGCTGTCTCTCCAGAACTGTTTGATCACATCATTGGGTGTGAGTCGGCTGCTGATATTTGGACAACCATTGATGAGTTGTTCAATAGGAAGAATGTGGCACGGCTTCAGTTCCTGGAGAATGAGTTGGCCAGGGCAACTCAGGGAGACCTTTCCATCTCCAAGTACTTCTTAAAGATGAAGAGCCTGTGTGCTGAGCTGTCGGCACTGGATCCTGATGAGCCTATCTCTGAGGCAAAGATGAAAAGGCACATTTTCCGCGGCTTGCGGAAGGAGTATGTGGCCTTTGTTACATCTGTTCAAGGGTGGGCTACTCAGCCGTCTCTGCTGGAGCTGGAGAATCTGCTTGCCTCGCAGGAGAGCTTAGCAAGGCAGATGGCTGGAGTGAATCTGAATCAGGAAGGCAGCGAGGCTCTCTTCTCAGGCAAGAAGAAGGGATGGGAAGGGAAGAAGAAGAAGAAGGTGCAGGCCGCTGTTGAAAAGGAGACTTCAACTTCATATCCGCCGGAGAGGAGCAATGCTCCTAAGGACTGGAAGAAGAATCTGAAGTGCTACCGGTGTCATCGGCGTGGGCACTTCAAGCGGGACTGCAAGGTCAAACTGCAGCCTGGGCATGCTGCGGGAAAGGAGGAAGCTTGCTCGCGAAGTGAAGAAGCAGAATGGGGAGGAGCTTTCATGACGGGCACTTGTGTCCGGGCCTTATCTGCTGAGGACTTCAACAGCGAGAGGATCGTCGACTCCGGGTGTGGTCATCACCTCACCGGAGACAAGTCGAAGTTCACCTCCATGCAGGCTTACTCAGGTAATGAAGCTATTATCACTGCTGATAATACTGTTTATGCAGTAGAGAAGGAGGGGGTCGTGTCTGTGGGTAGTGATCAGGGGCCACTCACGTTAAGGAGTGTGTATCACGTGCCGGGCATGAAGAAGAACCTCTTCTCGGTGACCAACGCGGTGGACGCTGGGTATCACGTTCTGTTTGGGCCAACAGACGTGAGGTTCCTTCGCAACGTATCAGCGGTGAAGGCTGATGTTGCTCATGTTGGGAGGAGAGTGAAGAACTTGTTTGTTCTTTCCACCAGTGCCTATGTTGATAGGATGAGAGCCAATGATAGTGCGGCTATCTGGCATGAGAGGCTGGGGTATGTTGGCATGGACAAGCTGAAGGCAATGGCTAGTAGAAGTCTGGTGAGGGGGTTGCCGATGTTGTCCTCCTTTGGTGATGGGCATGTTTGTGCGGGCTGTCAATACGGTAAGGCACATCGCCTTCCGTTTGATAAATCTCAAACAAGGAGCAAGAAACCATTGGAGTGTATTCATGGCGACCTGATGGGACCGACTGTTACTGCCAGCCTTGGTGGAAGCAAATACATGCTTGTCTTGGTTGATGACTACTCAAGGTATACTTGGGTGTACTTCTTAAAGGAGAAGTCGGAAGCCTTCCGTTTGTTCGTGGAGTTCAAGGAGTTGGTAGAAGACCGGCTTGGCTTGCGGATTAAGAAGTTTAGAACTGATAACGGGGGGGAGTTTGTCTCTTTCGAGTTTTCTAACTTCTGCAGGAAGCACGGGATCCAACGAGAGCTTACTTGTGCTCACACTCCACAACAAAATGGGGTAGCGGAGCGGAAGATCCGTCATTTGACGGAAACCTGCAAATGCTGGCTGCATGCGAAAGATATCCCGAGGTCCTTTTGGGCGGAGGGAATGTCTTGTGCTGCTTATGTTATCAACCGGATGCCACTCAGCCCTATCAACATGAAGACTCCTATTGAGCTGTTGCTGAAGGAGAAGCCGAGTGTTGGACACCTACGGGTGTTCGGTTCAACTTGCTACGTGCATGTCCCGGATGCTTCACGGACAAAGCTGGATGCGAAGGCAAGGAAACTTGTCTTTGTTGGCTATGATGAGCGGAAGAAGGGATGGAAGTGCATGGACCCTGTGACGAAGAAGTTCGTGGTGTCAAGAGACGTTGTCTTTGACGAGCTGACGTCATATGGAGGTGGCTCGGTAGAGCTTACCGGAAGTAGCAAGGTTGAGGAAGCACCGGTGGAGGCTGCTGAAGGCTTGGAAGAGGAGCTTGTTGTTTCACCAGCAGCTCCTGTTGCTTCGAACTCCGAGGCTGAGCCTTCTGGCTCAGGAAGCAGGGGGAGCACTGCTCAATGCTTGCCCCAGGTAGGAGTGGAGCCTGAAGAAGCAACGGAAGCCGTGAGCAAGGAGCCATGTCTTCGGAGATCGAAGAGGGTGGTTAAGCCACCGGCTCGGTACTGTGATGGGAATGCAGTGAGCTTTGTCTCCTGCTTCTTTGCAGGTCCTCTGGATGAGCGAGAGCCTGCAAACTTCAACGAGGCCACTGGAGTGAAGGAGTGGGATGATGCCATGAAGGAAGAGATTGATGCTCTGAAGAAGAATGAAACCTGGGACCTTGTGCCCAAGGTTGATGGCGTTACTCCGGTTACTTGCAAGTGGGTGTATAAGTTGAAGAAGAAGGCTGATGGGAGCATTGATCGGTTCAAGGCTCGCCTGGTTGCTAGAGGATTCTCACAGCAGTATGGAGAAGACTATGAGGAGACATTCAGTCCAGTTGCGAAGATGACATCTGTAAGAGTGGTGATCGCCTTGGCTGCTAGCAAGGGATGGAGGTTGTGGCAACTTGATGTGAAGAATGCTTTTCTTTACGGAGAGATTGACAAGGACATCTTCATGGATCAGCCGCTTGGTTTTGTCTCTGAAAAGCATCCGGACTATGTCTGCAAACTCAGGAAGGCTCTCTATGGGTTGAAGCAAGCTCCTCGAGCGTGGTATGGGAAGATTGCAGAGTACCTGTAGTTCTGTGGATACCTGGCTTCCAACTCGGATTCAAGCTTGTTCGTCAAGAAGAAGGGAGAGCTAAGAGTCTTGGTCCTACTGTATGTGGATGATATGATCATCATAGGGAACTCGGAGGAGGAAGTAGCAAGGCTCAGGGGAGAGCTTGCTATACGCTTCGAGATGAAAGACTTGGGAGAGTTGCATCACTTTCTTGGTCTGGAAGTGGAGAGGAAGGAGTGCGGGGTTCTCATTAGCCAGAAAGGGTATGCTGATCGCATTGTGAAGCGGTTTGGCATGGGCGAAGGGAAGAAGTGCTCTACTCCACTAGAATCTGGGCTGAAGCTTCGACGGGATGAGGGAAGGGTTCTTCATGATCCCTTGGTGTTCAGGGCTCTTGTTGGGAGCTTGATTTACCTGACGATTACAAGGCCGGATATCGCTTATGCTGTTGGCCGAGTAAGTCGGTATATGGCTGAACCAAGGCAATCTCATCTGTTGGCGGCGAAGGGAATTCTGAAGTATGTCAAGGTGACTTCTGAGATGGGACTTCTCTATGGAAGGGATGCGGAGTTTGCGTTGCTCGGGTACACGGATGCTGACTATGGCGGTGATTCGGATGATCGAAGGTCTACTTCGGGTTATGTGTTCACTTGCGGTTCAGCTAGCATCTCGTGGTGTAGCAAGAAGCAGGACTCGGTGTCGGTTTCAACCACGGAGGCGGAGTATAAGGCTTCGGCCTTGGCTGCTCGGGAAGCCGTTTGGTTGAGGAGACTCATAGAGGATGTTCATGAAGAAGTGCAAGGGCCTACTTTACTCCGGGGTGACAATGAGAGTGCTCTCAAACTGGTAAACAATCCAGTGTGTCACGCCAGGACCAAGCATATAGAGATTGATCACCACTTCATCAGGGAGAAGGTGTTGGAGGGGTCTCTGCTGGTCGGGCATGTTCGGAGTGAAGATAATCTTGCTGACATCTTCACGAAGCCGCTGTCGAAGGGGCCCTTTGAATGCTTGCGCAGCTTGCTGGGCTTGGTCACCACCCCTCACTTCAAGGGGGAGTGTTGAAATTTGTGAAGTGGGAGTGGGTGACGGGACAGGCCGCGCGGCCTGTGCGGACAGCTTTGGCGGACTGGGCGGACTGGTCGGACTGAGGTTTGCGGCCTGGTGAGAAGTCTGGTGGAAGCCGGCTGTGTTCTGAGCGGGTTGTTGCATGGAGTCTGCGGTTTGGTGCGGCCTGGTATCTGCGGATAGAGAGGCTTGCGGACTGGTGCTTTGCTCAGTGGTCGCGGGTGCAAGCGTGCGCTGTTGGCGAGTTGGTTCGAGTTCGCGGGAAGCCTTGCGGACTGGTGTGTCCGCGGATTGGGCTGTTGCGGACTGGGCCTTGAGCTTGGCTGAGGCCTTGTCGAGCTCAGGTGTTACAGCAGGTCTTGCTGTGGAGACCGGTTGGCGGACTGGTGTTTGGAGTCCGGGAGGAAGCTGCTGTGTTGGACAAGTGCGAGGAGCTCGCGGACTGGTTGCGGTCTGTGCTAGGGTGTTTGGCGGACGGGACTTTGTGTCCGCCATGCTCGCACTGGCCCTTGATGGTTTTGGACTTGGTCACACATTGTGCCAAGTTCATGGTGTCCGCCGTATCCGCCAAGTCCGCTGTGACCGGGCGGACTGTTGCTGTTTGCCTTTGGTCGTGGACTTGTGGCGGATTGAGGTGTGAGTCTTGCGGACTGCCTCGGGTTGGTGCGGACTTCCATTGAAGAGGGTGCTGTCCTGAAGCAGTTGGAGCTTTGCGGGCTGGTGCCTTGTCCGCTTAGCTTGGGCGGACTGGAGAGGGTTCGTCAATGGTTGCCGTGCTCCTGGCGGTTTTCCTTGGTGACCGGCTAAGTCCTCGCGGACTGAGCGGACGGTGATTTGTGTTCGCGCGGACTGGGGCGGTGTCGCTATCTCTTGGGCGGGACCACACTCCTCACCTGGCCTATAAATAGGACCCCCCTAGCACATCTACAGTAACCTAAGTAACGTGAGTGAACAGTAAATTGGGTTGGGCGAGTGCTGCGGTCTGTGTTTTCCAGTCCGCGCGGATTGTTTCAGGCTGACGGTTTGCTGTGTGCAGGTCGCGCGGATAACTTCAAGGAGCCAGGAGTTTGGCTGTGACTTCGGTCAGTGCTTGGAAGTGTGCGGCCTCTGCGGACTCAGCAGGAGGTCGCTCTGCGGCTTGTCAGTTCTGTTTCAACTTTCCCAGCTTCAATAACCTGTCCGCCGGCTTCAGGCGGGTAGGGGAGTTCCTCAGTTCGGGTTCAGCAGGAGGCGAATAACGGTCTGTCCGCGTGGTCTCGCGGTCTCGGCGGACTCCGTGGTATTCGGCGGATTGCAGCATAGCTTGGGCGAGCTCAGCGGTCTCGGCGACCTCGCGGTCTCGGCGGACTGGAGTGCTGTCCGCCCGGCTTGTTTTTTGATTCTTTCTGTTTACAGCTGTAATACTAGCGAAATCATGTCTCGCTATGTATGCCTCGGATTGTAAAGTAGTGAATGCATAATAAGACCTTCTTGTGCTTCCATTGTTTTGTTGGGTGCAACCTCTAGTCCTTGGGTTTTCCGCAGGTTCAGCGTGCGAACTGGGTAGTTCTGAAGATATTAATTTGGTGTTTGGGCTATCTTGCTGACCACGTTGAGAAAATTTAACATGCGGAAGCGGTTTGTCGGCGCGCTTGGAAGGCATCACGTGAGGAGGCGAGAACACAGGCGAAGAATGACGATTCAAGGGCAGAATTATGGCCGTCTATCAGCACATATATTTATAGCCACCGTACGGCCCACCGAAAGATTCCCTAATGTTGACACGTGCTCAGCGAATATTTATGGGTTGGATGTGTCTTTTCGAGCGCAGATCTAGCTCAAAAAGAGCGGGGATTGTGTACAACCCCATATTCACTGAGTCAGACCAGGAGGCACCAACAGTCACAATTAGGCTAGCTAGAGGAGTTCTCGCCGTAAAGAAGATCTCGCCCAAGTAGGCGGGAACGCTTGTGTTAGAGCCAAGCTCCCTCGCCTACAAAGCGCCCCGCGCTCGACGATCGTCGAACCCAGATCGTCGGGCGCAGACAAATCGTCGAACGGAAACCAACAGGCCCAGATCGTCGGGCGCAGCCAAATCGTCGAATGGAAACCAACAGGCCAAGATCGTCGAACACAGCCAACGCAGGAACGCTTGCGCTTGCACCAAGCTCCAATCTCAAAGGAGCTCTCGCCTATAAGTAGGCGAGAACGCTTGCGCCGGGCTCTGGACAGAAGGCTCTCGGCTCAGAGCTCTCGCCGAGTGGGGCCCAGGGCCTTGGGTAAAATGACCCAAATACCCTCAGGCGAAATTACCCCTATACCCTCAGGATAAACCACGGGATTTGGCTATTGGCAGATCAACCAAGGGCATTTCAGTAATCTCAGGTCAGCAAAGTCTATAAATAGACCCATAAGGGCTCTTTGGAAGGCAGACTTGCATTGTCTTCCAACTTCCAGTGCTTTCTGAGGAGCTCCTAGCCCAGCTTTTGGCTTTGGAGGGGAAGCTCTCAGAGATCTTCCGGGTGTGAGGTGGGACCTCCCTGCTGAGGCTTTGGCTCAGTCCAGGGACCTTTGAATCTGGTCGAGGGTTGAGGCTTGAGAGAAGTAGGTGTCGGCTGCACCCCTATTTTGAACTCCCGTTGAGGTCATTTTTGGCTTCAACATCGCTAGCTACTCCCGTCTCGGAGGATCGAACAACTTCTATCGAAGCTTCTCTCGTGCACTACAAGCACAGTTGAAGGTTTGAGAAGCTCACTTTGTCTCCTGCAAGCACAATTGTTGTTTTTGGTTCTCTCCCGTCTCATTTTATTTTTGAGAAGCTTCTCTCCTACAAGCACACTCTGTATCCCTTAATGTTTCTTGCAAATGATTCTCATTTTGGTTAAGTGTTGTTTCTTGCACTATGATGTCAAATTATAAGGCTCGTAAACCAAATAAAACACTCTAAATCATCATGCAAATCCTTTTAATCACACATGCAAATGATTCATCAGTGTTTCTATGTTTAGAAGTAAATTGCTGCAATATTATTGGTCCTCATCATGAATTGTGCCCCAAATATTATTGTTCCATATTATAGATGTCGTTGATGAAGATCACAAATATTTGGAGAAAAAACCACAACAATTTGGACAACACATTTGATGGTTTTTTGTATCAAATATTTTCTCTATTGGGTTTATATTAATGTTGTAATTCAATGAGAACCTATTTTAATTCATAGGTTAATCGCGGTGTGTTTATCTCATTTGCGGTGTGGATAACAATGTGCGGTGTTTTTAACAATATGTGAAAAAGTGCGGTGCATTAACAATGCGGTGCGATTAGCCAAAAGTACGGTGCAGCAAACTATGAAAAACAGTTCCTAAAATAGTGCTCTTATGAAATCACTTCCTAAAGTAAAAAAAACTGGAAATATGTCCTAATATTTAAGGTGATTGTTAACCGCAACTTGATTTTGGTTGTTCCCATCTCATTGTTAACTGTAGCCCGAAATTATAACAACATCCCGATTTTTGGCTTGCCGCACCCCAATTTTTGGCTTGCCGCACCCCGAAATTGTTACTTTCTCACTCTGCATATAAAAGAAATCCACATGTTCATCCCTCTCTCCCTGACTCTACATATAAAAAAAAGTTCTATCACGAAAAATACACACTCTCTCCCCCTGTTCATCCAAAATCACGATCGATTTCATGTTTAAGATTTTCATTTATTTCTAAAGTAAATAGTTCACTGAGATCCAAACATAAACACTTATGTTTACATAAAGATTAATCTAATGAGTATTGAGAATGAAACTCTAGAACCAAATTTTTAGAAATTAGTACTTCTATATATGAAAGATCTGCAAATAGAGGCCAGATTTAAATTCAACAAATTAATGCCAGTGACATGTGCATTAATTAGACTGAAACCCCGCAGAATATGACCACAGAATAGAACGAACAAAAAGAAATATTTAGGGCTAATTAACCGGCGTAGACGTGAATGCCGATAGCGAGGAGTAAGATGGAAATAAAGGCGAAGTAGATAATGGAGTGGACGAAGATGGAGATGTCGTTGGTTTGTGTACAACCCCATATCTGCTGGGTGGGACCGAGATCGCCCAAGGAACCAGATTGGGCCAGCTTTGGGCATACAATTGGATCAAGTAAGAAAGCGGGAGGGAGGGCTCTCGCCATGAGTAGGAGGGAGGCTCTCGCCCTGGAGATCAAGAAGCGTCAGTTCGTCAAGCTCAATTTGTCGAGTTGAGCCTTCGACTTAAGGTTATTTTCGTCGAGCAGATTTTAGGCTCAAGCCATGGCGAAACCAGGGCGGGCGGGAAGGCTCCCGCCCTGGACAGGATCAGGGGCTCGCGCCTCAAGATGGCGGAAGCCCATCAGCCCTCGGCGTTGAGTGATGGCTCTCCACTTAACGTCCCTTTAGTCTTTTGGTTCCCGTCCGGGGTAGGCGGGAAGGCTTGCGCTCGGGGCAAGCTGGGTTCCCACAGAACTCAGCAGGAAGAGCTTCCGCCAGGTGGTACCAAGACCTGAAATTACATAAATACCCTTGGTCTGCATTTAGCTCCTCAGAACAGCGGAGTTTGGCTATTGGCAGACCAGCCTAGGGGAATTTTAGTAATTTTAGGGCAACAAAAGTACGCTTTTTGCAGACCAGATATTGAAAATCTATAAATAGACCCACAGGATACCTCGGAAGGCAGATTTTTTCTCATACTATCATTTTGTCTTCTAGAGCTTTCTGAGGTACTCCTGGCCCAGCAATTGGCTTTGGAGGGGAAGCTCTCAGAGAACTTTCGGGTTAGTGGAGGGACCTCATAGCTGAGGCTTAGGATCAGTTTTCAGTTCTTTGTGGCTAGTCTTGGGCCGAGGTCTTGGAGAAATAGGTGTCGGATACACCCCAAGGTCTGAACTCTCGTTGAGGCCAGTTCTTGGCTTCAACATTTCTGGTGCGGTGAGCATGGACCGTGGCTAGTACAAGAAAATCTCAAGTCAAGTCTCATGGCTGGAGGTGAAGGAGAAGGAGCTGGCTCAGCAGGTTCTCCCTCTCGGGGAAGTGGGGCAACGTTGGGGATGTTGGAGGACTTCAGGCGAGAAGTCTTGCAGGCCATCCACTTGGCCTTCTCGGCAAGAGGCAAGTGGGAGACTCCTCAGGTCCCGGTGGCGGCTGCTCCATCATTGGGCGAGAATGCTCCCGGACAGTGTCCCGGGAAGGAGGTTCCGGCAGAGGCGGCAAAAAGGGATGTCCCCAGGCGGGAGCTATTCCCGGGACAGACCAGTGCGGACAGGGCGAGCGAGTCGAGGTCGCACGACGAGCCCTCTTGGTAGACAGAGGGCGGGAGCCCCTTCAGTGAGCTCATCATCTCAGCTCCGGTTCCGGAGGGGTTCCGGGAGCCAGACATGACCTACTATACGGGGAGGGACGACCCCACGTAGCATGTGCAGTGGTTCAAAGATGCCATCTCCATAAGGCAAGTGTCGGATGCCTTCAAGTGTAGGCTCTTCGTCATCACTCTGAAGGAGAAGGCTAGGGACTGGTTCCACCAATTGCCTGCAAGTTCGATTTACTGCTTTGAAGATCTGCGACGCGGGTTCTTGCTGAGGTTCTCAACGTCCAAGAAGAGGAAGAAGTGGGCAAAGTGCTTGTTTGCCATCAAGCAGAAACCAGAGGAGACACTGAGACGCTATGTTGATAGGTTCCAGGAGGACATTCTGCAGGTTCAGGAGATGCCGAGGTACATGGTGATGTTTGCCTTCACCCTGGGGTTGAGGTCCAGCTTCTTTAGCATGGAGCTGAAGAGAGTTCCCCCACTCTCCTTCGAGGACCTAATGGAGAGGGCGGCGAAGGAAATCGAGATCGAGGCGGCCAATCCGACACTTGTCAGGAGGTTGGCCAAGTTGGCGGAGGATGATGAGAAGGAATCGGGAGTAGGGAGGTAGAGAGAGGAGAGGGAGGAGAGAAGAAGAGAGGAACCCCGAGGGCAGGGGCAGCAGCAAGGTTGGGGGTCGCGGGAGCCGAATAACAGGTTGGGCTGGAGGCCCGAGGAAGGTCACCCTCAGGGACAGGGTGGTGGTTTCAACGGTATGGACAACCACCGCGAGCAAAGGAGGTTCAACCAGCCGGACTGGAGGCAGGGACAGAGGGTCCTCCTCCCGCCACAGTAGGAAGCGATGGAGATAATGAGGGTAAGAGGAGGAAGGAGAGGAGCGAAGAGGAGAGAAGGCATGGTGGTGTTTCCCTTCTGTGACTTTCACTAGGAGGTGGTTCATGCAATGACCACCTGTCCGAAATTTCTGAAGATGAGGGGCCAGGGGGCAGGCCCAGCAGCAGCCCCCGTGTGGATTGAGGAAGTTTTGGCAGGAGGAGAGGATAGATGCAAAGACCGGGTGGACGTGGGGGCCTAGAGAGGGATCGGGGTGATCTATAGGGGTTTAGGGATCAAAGCCACCCGTAAGGGGAGCTTCCATACCATGTATCGAAGGATTGTCGCCTCGACCTCCCAGATCCCCCCCCCCACCGGAGGAAAAAATCACTTTCTCGGTGAAATACATGTCTGACTACGAAGATCTGTTCTGTGACGCCTTGGTAATCCAGACGGCAGTAGAGAATTTCACGATCTCCCGGATTCTGGTGGACAATGGGAGCTCCGTGAATGTAATCTTCAAGAAATCCTTTGACGAGATGAAGGTGGAAGCTCGGATGGTCCTAGCCTCGGATGGACCGTTGTTTGTGTTCTCGGGGGAGCAGAAGGAAGTTAAAGGAGGGGTAAGGTTGCATGTGACATTGGGGGGTATCGAGGAACTGTCGGTTCGTCATCGTTGACGCTCCGAGCAGCTACAATGCAATATTTGGGCGGCCTCTCATCAGCGCCTTTCGTTGCATCCCCTCCTCGTTCCATCACTGCCTAAAGTTCAGCAGCGGAGGAGTGCAGGTCAGGATCAGGGGGAATCCGAATGTGGCGAGGTAGTGCTACGTGACTGTCGTCAATACCATATCTTGGATGGAGGAGGCAGAGGAGCTAGAAAAGGAGATGGCGAGGGAGGAGGAAGCTGCAGTGGAAGGAGAGATGAGCCTAGATGAGGCCGAGGAGAAGATTGGAGAGGAGGCTGCGGGGAAGGGAGTAGTGAGCCTGGGTGAGGCTGGGGATGAGATTAAGGAGGAGGTTGTGGAGAAATAAGGGGCGAGTCTAAGTGAGGCTGTAGAGAATGTAGTGGAGGAGCAAGGGGTAGAGGGAGATGTAGAGGGGGAGACCCAGAGGGGCGAAGAAGTAGAGTTGTCTGGGGAAGGCTTGTTGGAAGCGATGGAGGTCGAGAGAGTAGAAGGTGAGGAGGAGTTGGGAGGATAGGAGGAAAGGACCGGTAGGGAGCAGTCTCGGCTGGAGCCGGCGGAGGAAGTCGTGGAGATGGAGGTCATCAGCAGGGCAGGGAAGGCAGAGAAGGTGAGGGTCAGCGGAGGCTTGCACCCCGAAGATCAGGCAAGGATGCAGGAGTGCATCCAAAAGAATGTTGGCATCTTTGCCTGAAGCGCGGCGGACATGCCGGGCACTGACGTTGACGTGACTTTACACCGCCTGAACCTGGATCCCAAGACGCGCCCCATTCGCCAGAAGATGAGGACCATCGCCACCAAGCTGGAGGATCCTATCCGCGAGGAGGTGAAGAAACTTCTCGATGCATGTTTCATCTCGGAGATCCAGTACCCAGGTTGGGTCTTCAATGTGGTAATGATAAAAAAGAGTGATGGGAAGTGGCGTATGTGTGTAGATTTCTCTTTATTTAATAAATCATGCCCTAAGGATTGCTACCCCTACCTCGGATCGATGCACTGGTTGATTCAACCGTCGGTTTTTATATTATGTGTTTTTTGGATGCTTTTTCAGGTTATCACCAGATCTGCATGCATCCCCCAACGTCAAGGATGTCTCCTTCATCACAAGGGAGGGATGCTTCAGCTATAAATGATGCCCTTCGGGCTAAAGAACGTGGGGGCTACATATCAACGAATGATGGACTGGGTGTTTAAAAACTAGAGGGGAAGGAACCTTGAGGTCTACGTCGATGACCTCATGGTAAAAAGCAAGGATGTGGGTTCACACCTGCTTGACTTGGAAGAGACGTTCGTGACCCTGCGAAAGTTCAAGATGAGGCTAAACACCCAAAAGCGTGTCTTCGGGGCAAGTAGGGGCAAGTTCCTCGGACACCTTCTAACCCCGGAGGGGGTTGAGCCTAACCCAAATAAGGTGAAGGCCATCGTGGAATTGGAATCACCTCGCAACGCTAAGGAGGTTTGGCGTTTGACAGGTAAGCTAGTCGGGTTGAGTCGGTTTCTCTCTCGTGCCGGGGAGAAGTGCTCGCCCTTCTTCAAAACGCTCCGTGGGAACAAACAGTTAGAGTGGATGGAGGAATGTGAGGAGGCTTTCCAGGCGTTGAAGGCTCAACTATCCCAAGTGCCTCTCCTACAGAGCCCGAAGGAGGGGAGGACTTAGCCTTGTACCTCGGGGTAGGGGCTGAGGCTGTGAGTTCCGTGTTGGTAAGATAAGAAGGGAGGAGACATTTACCCATTTATTATGTCAGTAGTGTTGAAGTATTAGACCGAACGGCCTGGCGGTCTAGTCTGGCGGGTTGTTGACCGCGCGGTCTAGCGGTTCCTTTCCAGCAGGTCGTGTTCAGACTGTTGTTGTTTGTAGTCCGAGCGGTCTGGCGGTCTCTCTCAGAAGCTTGGAGACCGGGAGGTCTAGCGGTCTCCTATTGCGGCATTTTCTCTTCCTGCTGGAGTTGCCGAGCGGTTAGCTCATTTGTCTAACCGCGCGGCCTATGCGGTCTCTTTAATTTCTAGCCACTCAGCCCTGTAAATTTTTACTCCCACATTGTTTGTTTGTACTCTCTCCTATCTCCTCCATTCTATAAAAGGGAGGTCATACCTTTGTAAATGATATCTTTTTGTACAATAAAACTTTCAATTATTCAAATTTCTTCCTGTTTGTTAGCTTCTTGTTAACTGCGTGTTTGCTACTTTTACATGGTATCAGAGGCACCGATCGATTTGACCTGATTCCGTCTTTGGCTCTTCTGTCCGCGAGGCTTGTCCAAGCGGCTTCTTTGCCTTGTCGCTGCCCTGTTTGCACGACTTCCTTCGGTATTTTCTCGACATGTTCTCACGGGTCCCTTGCTTCCTCTTCTCTCTGTTCGCTCGGCCTCTTTCAGTCCGCGCGACCTCTTTTCCTGTGCCTTGGTCTGCTTCCTGGCCGCTGGTGTTCTGCCACCGTGCCGTTGCAGCTTTTTCTCTTTAGCCCGCTGCGATTTCATCCTTGTTCGCTGTGGTATCCTTCTCGTGTCGCAGCCTCCTCCTTAGGTCGTGCGGCTTTCTCTTTTTTTTCTCTCCCCGCGACTTCTCTTATATTCGCGCGGTTTCATGCCTTCTCTATGGACAATTCCGGTCTCTCCACCCCCGTTATCTCTACCTCCACCACCCCTGCGGCTCCTCCTCCTCCTACTCCTTCTGGAAACCTTGGCACGCTTTCTAAACTTCTTGGCTCCAACTATCCGGATTGGTGCGTTTCTTTCATCTTTCTTCTACGCTCCCAGCGTAAGCGTCATCACCTCACTGATGACCCTCCTCCTCTTAACTCTGCTCAATTTGATGACTGGGATGCGAGTGATGCGCCTGTCCGCACTTGGCTGGTCAACAACCTTTCTAATGAGTGCCTTCCCATCATTCTCCATGATGAGACGGTCAAGGCTGATTGGCTTCACCTAGCTGCTCTCTATTCGAAGGGGGGCTAGACGTCCCGCATTTATACTCTCTATGCGGACCTCTTTGCCCGCCCTTCCATGTCTCCTGCTGCGGCTTATTAGCAGGTTCAGGCTCTTGGTGTAGAGATCCTCCAGAATCGCCCCTTCTTCGCGGAATTGGCCGAATAACACAAACACTTGCATGAACTCCTGGTTGTTTGTTATCTTCTCTGCCTTCCCGAATCCTTTGATATGATCCACCAGCAGATCTTGGGTGAGGCGGAGCCTCCCACTTTAGATGCCACCGCGGCTCGCATTACCGTTGTTACTTCGCTGCTCCAGCGTCCTCTGCTGTCCTCCCCTTCTTCCCAGGACTCCTATGCTCACCAAGCTTAGCGAGGGGGGGGGGGGGCTAGTGGCCGCAAGCAGTCAGGCGGGCCCGGTTCTTCCAGGTGTGGTCGTACTGGCCATTCTGTTAACCGTTGCTGGCAGAAACATCCTCATCTTTGCCCTTTCGGTGATGCATCTTCCTCAACCCCCGCCTCCTCTCGGCCGTCTGCCTGTGTGGCCACGATTTCAGGTAGTGCCCATGTCGTTACCCAAGGTAAATGGCTGATTGACTCTGGTACTACAAATCACATGTCCGGCAACCCTCATTGCTTCTCTCTCCATGAAACGCATGACCGATTGCCCCCGGTTCGTGTGGCGGATGGTTCACCCTCCCCGGTTCATGGGACAGGCATGGTTCAAGTCACCCCGTCGCTTCGCTTGGAGGATACTCTCTATGTACCGAAGTTCCCGTGTAATTTATTATCTGTTACTACTTTATGCAGGCAACTTCATTGTCTGTCTTATTCACTCCCACTTCTTGTTCTTTCCAGGACCCGAGGACCCAGCGTACGATTACTACTGGGACTGAGAGCGGCGGCCTCTACTTCCACGATAACGTTTCCGCTCTGTCCGCCTACTCCTCTACAGATCTGCTTCAATGGTATCTTCGCCTTGGACATCCTCCTCCTCGGATTCTTCGACAGCTTCTGCCCCACTTACCTCCGACCAGTCCTCCACTCAACTGTGATGCGTGTCAGCTTGGCAAACATCATCGCTCCTCCTTCCCACCGAAGTAAGGCTATGGCTCCTCTCGCCCGTTTGATGTCATTCATTCTGATGTCTGGGGTCCTGCTCCTACCCTCACCATTGGTCGGGGTAGTTCCTACTTTGTAACTTTTATTGATGATTTTTCTAGATGTACCTGGGTGTATCTGTTAAAAGATCACTCTGAACTCTTTTCTGTCTGGCAATCTTTTTATTATATGATTAAAACTCAATTTGACATTTCTATTAAAGTCTTTCGCTTTGATAATGCTAAGGAATATCTTAGTTATGAGTTTTCCTCTTTCTTTCTGCAACATGGTCTTGTTCATCAGACCACCTGTGTTTACACCTCCCAGCAAAATGGGGTGGCGGAGCGTAAAAACCGTCACCTCCTTGATGTCGCTCGCACTCTCATGACGCAGATGCAAGTGCCCCGCTCCTACTGGGGCTACGATTTGCTCCTTGCCTGCTATCTCATAAATTGTTTTCCCTCCACAGTTCTCCACGGCCAGACCCCCTTCTCCATTCTATACCCCAGCAAGGAACCATTTCCTCTCCCTCTCTGTGTCTTTGGGTGTATGGCTTTTGTACACGCTACGTCCGCTACCCGCGACAAGCTTTCCCCCCGTTCCACCAATTGTGTCTTTTTGGGGTACTCTACCACTCAAAAAGGCTATTGTTGTTTTGACCCCGTTCTGCGCAAACAATTTGTGTCCGCAGACGTGACCTTCTTCGAGAATGCATCCTACTTCTCTCTTGAATCCGCTCTTCCTCCTGATGTCTCTGCTTATACACCATCTCTCTTTGTTCCTTCCACGCCTATCGACGTCTCCCCTCTTACCTCATCACCTCCTCTGTCCGTCCTACCCCCTCCACCTTCTCCCTCTTCTCCGCAGCCGTCTCTCTCTAGTCCCGGGCCAGCCTTCTCCGCAACGGGTGCTCCGATCACTGAGGCACACGTCGACCTGGATATTCCCATTGCTCTTCGCAAATGGGTGCGAGCGTGTACTCAACACCCGCTTGCGACAGTTGTTTCCTATGATCGGCTTTCTCCTTCTCGCAGGTGTTTTGCCTTGGCTATCTCTGCTACTGCCACTCCCCGCACCTACCAGGAGGCTTTTGCTATTCCTCATTGGAAATTTGTCATGGATGAAGAGATGGCTACTCTTACTGAAAGGGGTACCTGAACCCTTGTTCCTCCACCAATGGGTACTGATGTGGTTGGCTGTCGCTTGGTGTTTGTTGTGAAATTTCGCCCCGACGGCACTGTGGATTGCTACAAGACCCAGATGGTTGCCAAAGGCTTCACTCAGACTTATGGAGTTGATTACTTTGATACTTTCTCTCCGGTTGCTCGCCTCAGCACCATTTGGGTTCTTCTCTCTGTGGCTGTCAACAGGGATTGGGCTATTTCCCAGCTTGATGTCAAGAATGTCTTTCTCTATGGGGATCTTCAAGAGGACGTCTACATGGAGCAACCTCCTGGGTATGTTGCTCAGGGGGATACAAGAGTATGTCGTTTGAAGAAGGCCATTTATGGCCTAAAGCAGAGCCCTCAGGCGTGGTTCGACAAGTTTAGTGGCATTGTGGCTACCATCGGCTTTGTAAGGAGTTCAGCCGATCTGAAAGTGCAACTAGATCTGATATACTCTAGAGGGGGGTGAATAGAGTATATGGTGTTTTAGTACTTTTAAAAACTTTTACAACAATTGTTGTTGTTGAAGCCAAAATTTGACTCCGACAAATGTTCACAAAATAGGGGCGTAGCCGACACCTACTTGGCCTAAGCTCCGACCTCCGACTGGTCGTGAAGGACTAAGAAAAACTGGCCCAAAGCCGCAGCAGGGAGGTCCCACCGCTTACCCGGAAGGTCATAGAGAGCTTCCCCTCCAAAGCCAGAAGCTGGGCTTGGAGTTCCTCAGAAGACCGTGCCAATGAATCCTCTCCAGAGTCTAAAAAAAGGTCCCCTCTGAAGAACCCCTATGGGCTTATTTATAGATTTCAGAATCTGAACTGCAAATAACAAAACTGCTCCGGCCTGAAATTACCGGGGTACCCTTGGCTGGGTCTGCCAACAGCCAAACTCCGCTGTTCTGAGGAGCTATACGCAGTCCACCAAGGGTAAAAGGGTAAAAATACCCGGGGTAGAAGAGTAAAAACCCCCTGCTTTGATAGGAAAGAGTAAAAAAACCTTCTCCCCCCTGGCGAGAGGAAAGGCGCCTGCCGGCGAGAAGGACCCGCCGCCCGTCTCGCCGGGGCCTCTCGCCCCTGGAGGTCCTCTCGCTTCTGGGGGCCCTCTCGCCCCTGGGGGCCCTCTCGCCTCTAGGCGGGGGCATTTTGCCCTTTGGAGAGCCCATCATTTCGCCGCTTGCGAGTGGGCCCTCTTGGTACCCTTTGCATGTCTCGCTCTTTTTACTTCTTGAGGGCTCTTTGCGAGCCCGAGGTTGTACACAATCCCCGCTCTTTTTGAGATTACTCTAAGCTCAAAAAGAATGTTCAACCGAGGCTCGTTATTCAAGGTGTATTAAAAAACGTATTTATGAGGAATCTTCTGAGGCCCCCACCGGGGTCTATAAATATATGACTCCTGCCCTGCGCTCCTGATGCCCCGCTCTGCATATTCTTCTTCTTCCCTGTCCTCGAGTTCTTACCGAATGACGCACAGTCAAAGTTTTCGCGAACGTCTCGCCCTGGTGCGAGAGCAACATAAGGCCAATGTGGCTGCTTTCACCTCTTCCCTGGTTCGTCCCCTCGCCCCGTCGTCTCGCTCGAAAAAGACGAAGGCTGGGGGCCCTTCTCTTGCAGCAGTAGATTCGTCTCGCGCCTCTTTGAAACCTGTCCCCACTCCCCGTGCGCTCTCTACGGAAAAAGAGGTGGACACTCGCGATTACTACTGTTATTTCCGTGACCGGGTGCTCTTTTGCTGACTAACGCTTTTTTCAGGGGGCTCTTGTGGTTCCGCCGTCCCCGAAGAGTCCGCAAGATGGTTCTTCTGTCCGTTGCGAGGAACTTGATTCGCTACCCTCATCTACTCCTCCAACTACTCCCAGCGAGAGGAGGGACGACCCCTCCCCGGCTGCCGATACCTCTCGCCATCCTGGTAAGGGACCCTCCCTCGCCCTTTTGAATCCCCTTCGCTACTCTCACTCTCTCCTGCGAGTGCCTCTTCCACCTTGCCCCTGCACTCCTTGCGCAGATTCTCGAGCCAACTCTCCTATTGAGGAGCAGCCAAAGAAACTCTCCGTCTCGCCTCCTCTTGCAGACGGGATTGAAGACTATCTGGGCGATCCCTCAGATCCAGTGGAGATGAAGCGGAAGACGGCTGAGCTCTTCCGAAAGCACGCACGCCTCATTCACTCCTTGACTTTAGACAAACAGGTTGCGGAGAAGCGCATCGAGTCGCTGGAGGGCGAGTGCGCCCGTCTATCTTCTGGAGCAAATGCCGAGCCGGATGTCGACGGCACCGACCCTGAGGCCATCATCAATGAGACCGATATGCAGCTCCGTCTCGCGCGGCGTGGCCTTCAAACCATCCGCTCCTTCCACTCGCGAAGTAGGCCTCCTCGCGGGGGAGCACGCGGCGGCCGCTGGGAGTGGCGTCCATACTGACGAATGTCCGTCCCGCTATTCATCTTTTTCTTCTTCTCGCAAGATTTGTAATGATGGCAGTCTCGCCAAAGTATGCCGGGAGCTGGGCCTCCTGCGGGATGATATCTGATCGCATATATATATATTTTTTAAGGCTTAATTTTCTCTCTTTTTTAATCTTCCTTTTTAATTTATGCTAGTTATTTATTTATAATTTTTGCTGACTGTGACGGGTCGCGCCGTTCGAGGTATAGGAGAGAGAAAAATCGCCGACTCTTCCTCTCCCCCTTATTTTCCCGCCTTTTTAATCATTGGTCTTGCATCAGTTATAAATATGCCTAGTCCTGGACTAGATAACGCACTTTCCGCCTTCGCCGTTAACCAAGTCTTGGGCCTCTGACCTCTCCGTCTCGTCAGCCCATTCTCGCCTCTTAACTCCTTCGTCTCGCCTAGGACCAGTTCGCCAAAGAAGATGGGTAAGAAGAAAGTGGAGGAGGGCGAGGGGCGCAGCCGTTGCGGGAAGAGGTTTACTGACCACGACTTCCCGCTCGGCAGGCTCCCTCGGGAAGACCATGATAAGTTCGCCCGCGAGTATCTGGGGGAGGGGATCGAGTCGCGGCCCCCCAAGGTCGGCGAGTGCATCAACACATACTACCCTGGTGAACTCGCCTTCCCCGTATCGCACTTTGAGGCGGGGTTGCGACTCCCCCTCTGGCCTGAGGTGAAGCAGGTCTTCAAGTACTTCGGTGTTGTCCCGGCACAGTTCAATCCCAACGCCATCTCGGTGTTGATTGCGTTTGCTTGCTACATGCGCCGAGAGCGTATCGAGTTCAGCTTGACGGCCTTCCACAAGCTTTTCATCTACCACGCCAATGTCGATGGCGTCGCGTATTTCACTGGGCAGGGGCTCAAGGTATGCGAGACGCCTAACAAGAATCATCACTGGCTCACCCGATTTGTCTTCATCCGGGGAGACCGGGCTGACTTCGGCGGCGTCCCTCTCGCACCGGTCTCTCCGCTAGAGAGCTTCTACGCCACCCCCCAAGTCAGCGGGCTAGAGAAGCTGCTGTGCGAGTACCTTGCTGGCAAGAACTTCGAGGTCAACTTCTTGCGGCGAGGCCTCGACTCGCTTCTCCCTGTGCTCCCGGGCGAGGGTATTCTTCTATTCCTCTCTCTTGGCTATTTGTCGTCTCGCTTTTTCCTAACCCCCGCCCGCTCGCTTTTAGGTGAGCGAATTATCCCAACATCCCCTCCTTATAAGAGCAATATTCACCCTTCCAAGGGTCTTGATCTCGCCAATGCAGCGGCAGAGGCGGCGAGAGAGTCCCTGGCGGTTGTCCCGCCGAAGCGTCCCGGAGATGACACCGTCCCCTCTCGCTCCAGCCCTCCAAAAAAGAAGATGAAGAAAGCTGTAGCTATCTCCACGGAAAGGGGGAAGGCTCCTCAAGGGAGCCCTATCTCTTTAGGGGAAACTCCACCGCCTCCCTCGCCTAATCACCAGGCCGTCTCGCCTATCCGCGAGACGGTGCTTTCTGGCCAACCTGCTGCTGCTTCCAGCCTGCCCGCCACTGCTTCCAACCCGCGAGCTGCTGCTCCTGAGTCGGTGGCTGCTACCTCTTCTCGCGAGGGCGACTCCTCTGGCCGTCCCGCCCCCGCCTCTCACATGAATTATAACCTGGGTCCCGTGGTTCACGATGCCGTCGGCGACCCGGTTCTGCTGTGGGGGCGGGACGCCAACCGCGTGTCCATCTCCACCCTCCTTCCATCATGGAAAGAGCAAGAGGTCCCTTCCAGCCATGCCTTCGCCATAGGGTACGGCCTCTATGGCGGCCTTGACGCCGCTTTGCCTGAAAGCGAGTCCACCAAGGACCTTGTGCTAAAAACTTGCCACCATCAAATGCGGGCCTTGGAGTTCTCGCACCGCTCCTCTCGCCGCCTCATTTACATCAATTCAAAATGGAAGGCCAGCGAGGAAAATCTGGAGGCGGAGCGGGAGAAATCTACTGGTCTAGCGAGAAGGTTGTCAGATGCCGAGTCGCTCCTCACGAAGGCCCAAGGCGGCGTGGTAAGCCATAACTCTCTTTTCCCTTGGGTTTTTCCTTTCCCACGATTCTTGGCTAATTGTCAGGTCATCCCGCAGGATGCCGAGACGGCGGGGCAACTTCACTCGCGCGTGGCAGCTTTGGAAGAGGAGGTCCGGGTCCTGACAGCTGAGAACGCGCGCCTTCAGGCGGATGCTGCGTCGTCATCTCGCCGCGCAATGGCTTGCCCCGCGAGTGCCCTTTCGCTATGCCTGCTGTTATGCCCTACGCGAGACGGGTTCCCGGCGCGCTCAACGTCCGCGAGTTGGCGCAATGGCTTGCCCCGCGAGTGCCCTTTCGCTACCGGCGAGACGATCCTCAACAGCCATCCGCTGCGAGTGTTGCCACCTGCCCTACTCCACACCCTTTTTCCCTTTGTTCATTTTTGTATTTTAGGGCTAAGTGAGGATACTAAGGTGTAGTGTCGCTTAAGGGGACTTTTCACCCTATTTTGCCAAACTGAATTCTGCCTTGTCAGTTTGATGTTGACGGAGATTGCTTGACCCAACCCTATCCCCCACAGGCGAGCCTTCAGACCTGCCAGCTAGATGGGAGCCTGCGCAGCGGGTCTACCTGGGGCCGAGCCGAGCTCGGGGTGCCGATGAAGATCTCAACTCAAAACCTATCCCCCACAGGCGAGCCTTCGGACCTGCCAGCTAGATGGGAGCCTGCGCAGCGGGTCTACCTGGGGCCGAGCCGAGCTCGGGGTGCCGATGAAGATCTCAACTCAAAACCTATCCCCCACAGGCGAGCCTTCGGACCTGCCAGCTAGATGGGAGCCTGCGCAGCGGGTCTACCTGGGGCCGAGCCGAGCTCGGGGTGCCGATGAAGATCTCAACCCAAAACCTATCCCCCACAGGCGAGCCTTCGGACCTGCCAGCTAGATGGGAGCCTGCGCAGCGGGTCTACCTGGGGCCGAGCCGAGCTCGGGGTGCCGATGAAGATCTCAACTCAAAACCTATCCCCCACAGGCGAGCCTTCGGACCTGCCAGCTAGATGGGAGCCTGCGCAGCGGGTCTACCTGGGGCCGAGCCGAGCTCGGGGTGCCGATGAAGATCTCAACTCAAAACCTATCCCCCACAGGCGAGCCTTCGGACCTGCCAGCTAGACGGGAGCCTGCGCAGCGGGTCTACCTGGGGCCGAGCCGAGCTCGGGGTGCCGATGAAGATCTCAACTCAAAACCTATCCCCCACAGGCGAGCCTTCGGACCTGCCAGCTAGATGGGAGCCTGCGCAGCGGGTCTACCTGGGGCCGAGCCGAGCTCGGGGTGCCGATGAAGATCTCAACTCAAAACCTATCCCCCACAGGCGAGCCTTCGGACCTGCCAGCTAGATGGGAGCCTGCGCAGCGGGTCTACCTGGGGCCGAGCCGAGCTCGGGGTGCCGATGAAGATCTCAACTCAAAACCTATCCCCCACAGGCGAGCCTTCGGACCTGCCAGCTAGATGGGAGCCTGCGCAGCGGGTCTACCTGGGGCCGAGCCGAGCTCGGGGTGCCGATGAAGATCTCAACTCAAAACCTATCCCCCACAGGCGAGCCTTCGGACCTGCCAGCTATATGGGAGCCTGCGCAGCGGGTCTACCTGGGGCCGAGCCGAGCTCGGGGTGCCGATGAAGATCTCAACTCAAAACCTATCCCCCACAGGCGAGCCTTCGGACCTGCCAGCTAGATGGGAGCCTGCGCAGCGGGTCTACCTGGGGCCGAGCCGAGCTCGGGGTGCCGATGAAGATCTCAACTCAAAACCTATCCCCCACAGGCGAGCCTTCGGACCTGCCAGCTAGATGGGAGCCTGCGCAGCGGGTCTACCTGGGGCCGAGCCGAGCTCGGGGTGCCGATGAAGATCTCAACTCAAAACCTATCCCCCACAGGCGAGCCTTCGGACCTGCCAGCTAGATGGGAGCCTGCGCAGCGGGTCTACCTGGGGCCGAGCCGAGCTCGGGGTGCCGATGAAGATCTCAACTCAAAACCTATCCCCCACAGGCGAGCCTTCGGACCTGCCAGCTAGATGGGAGCCTGCGCAGCGGGTCTACCTGGGGCCGAGCCGAGCTCGGGGTGCAGATGAAGATCTTAACTCAAAACCTATCCCCCACAGGCGAGCCTTCGGACCTGCCAGCTAGATGGGAGCCTGCGCAGCGGGTCTACCTGGGGCCGAGCCGAGCTCGGGGTGCCGATGAAGATCTCAACTCAAAACCTATCCCCCACAGGCGAGCCTTCGGACCTGCCAGCTAGATGGGAGCCTGCGCAGTGGGTCTACCTGGGGCCGAGCCGAGCTCGGGGTGCCGATGAAGATCTCAACTCAAAACCTATCCCCCACAGGCGAGCCTTCGGACCTGCCAGCTAGATGGGAGCCTGCGCAGCGGGTCTACCTGGGGCCGAGCCGAGCTCGGGGTGCCGATGAAGATCTCAACTCAAAACCTATCCCCCACAGGCGAGCCTTCGGACCTGCCAGCTAGATGGGAGCCTGCGCAGCGGGTCTACCTGGGGCCGAGCCGAGCTCGGGGTGCCGATGAAGATCTCTTGATCCTGCCTTTAGGGCGTCATAATAAGCAAAGACAAGAGATGTTTTGAGAAATATATTATATTGATCATGCTTTAAGTACGCATCTACCACTCTCCCTTTTCATGGGTAGAAGCGTTTTAAGTCATCCCCACTCCAGGAGTGGCTCAAGGTCCTACCCTCCACATCTTGAAGGTAGTAACCCCCTGCTTTCAACACTCTCTCTACAATATAAGGTCCCTCCCAATTTGGGTTGAGCTTTCCCACCGGGGCGGATCTCCCTGCCGCATCAACCTTTTTTAGTACTAGATCTCCTTCCGCGAATTGTTTTATCCTGATATGCTTGTCGAAGTGCTTTGCCATTCGTCGCTTGATTTCCTCCTGTCTGATGGCTGCCACGTCTCGCAGCTCCTCTGCCAGGTCTAGCGAGAGGCGCAGACCTTCCTCATTTTCCATTCTCCACGCCTCGTCTCCATCACCTGCGGCCGCCACTCGTGGAGATCGGACCTCGAATTCCACTGGTAGTACCGCCTCACAACCATGGGAAAGTTTGAAAGGGGTCTCGCCAGTGGCCGTGTTCGGGGTCGTTCTTAGAGCCCACAAGACCGAGGGGAGCTGCTCTACCCAGTTCCCTCTCAGATTCTCTACCTTCTTCTTTAGTAAGTTAACGATAATCTTGTTCGCCGCCTCCACCAGACCGTTGCTCCTGGGGTGGTGGACAGAGGCAAACCTGAGGTCGATGCCCTGCTGAGAGCAGAAGCTGATGAACTCTTCGCTAGAGAACTGGGGGCCGTTATCCGTGACGATGGCTTGAGGCAGCCCGTGCCTGCAAATGATCTCCCCCCATACGAAGTTCCTGATGACTTGAGAGGTCACCTTTGCTAGTGCCTTAACCTCCAGCCACTTCGAGAAGTAATCTATCATGACCAGGAGGAATCTTCTTTGTCCACTAGCTGGAGGAAAAGGCCCCACCAGATCCATTCCCCAAATGGCGAAGGGCCATGGCGCTGTGATGCTTCAGAGTCTTTGAGCCGGCAAGAGCTGGAGGGGGGTGTAGAGCTGGCACTTCTGGCACTTCCTCGCAAACTCTGTCGCGTCCTTCCTCAGGGTGGGCCAGAAGTACCCCTGCCTGACCACCTTTGCTTCCAATGTCCTCCCTCCGGAATGACTACCACATTCCCCGGAGTGCACCTCCTCCAGAATGTGTCTGGTCTCCTCCTCCGTTACGCATCGAGCTAGGAGACCCGAGAGCATCCTCCGGTGAAGTCCTCCTTCATGCATGAGATAATGAGCCGCCTTATGGCGGAAGATTCTTGCCTCCTTGACCCCCTCAGGGAGGGTTCCAGTCAGAAAAAAGGTAACGAAAGGATCGACCCACGAGGGCCGCCGATCCACCTCCATTAGCTCCCCCTCTTCAATCGCTGGGTGGAATAAATCAGTGAGGGCACCCCCTTCCCAAGGTCCGAACTTGGCCAATTGATCGGCAGCAGTGTTCTCTTCTCTGGGGATGTGTTGGATGGAGAACGTCCGGAACCCCCCGATGATCGTCCTCACCTTGGACAAGTATTTTACCAGGGTGGGCTCCCGGGCCTCGAACTCTCCACGTATCTGAGATGCCACCACCAATGAGTCCGTGAAAACCTCAATGTCCTTGATCTCGAGCTCCTTAGCCAAGCGAAGGCCGGCTATGACTGCCTCATACTCTGCTTGGTTGTTGGTTGTGGGGAAATGCAAGGCGACGGCTTGTTTTATGGTCACTCCCTGAGGACTTGTCAGTACCACCCCTGCTCCAAGGGAGTGCTTTCCTGAGGCCCCGTCGACCATTATCTTCCATGCTTCTGGCCGCTGCGGCTCCTCGGCCCCATCCTCCGCGACGTAGTCTGCCAAGAAGTCGGCCACCACCTGTGTCTTAATGTAGAGCCTTTGTATGAACGAAATATTGAACTCACTCAACTCGATAGACCACTTGGCTAGCCTACCCGAGTGCTCTACCCCTTCAAAAATCTTTCGGAGAGGATGGTCCATGACCACCCTGATCGAATGGGCCTGGAAATATGGCCGGAGCTTCCTGGCCAAAATAACCAAGGCGTATGCCAGTTTCTCTAGGATAGGGTAGCGGAGCTCCGCCTTCCTTAGGATCCTGCTAACATAATAAATGGGCAGCTGCTTCTTTCCCTCTTCTCTGACTAAGACGGAGCTCACCGCCTCTGCTCCCACTCCTAGGTACAAGGTCAAATCTTCCCCCTCTTTAGGGCTTTGAAGCAGAGGAGCTCGGGAGAGTTGCTCCTTCAGTTTTTGAAAAGCTTCTGCGCACTCTGCTGTCCATTCAAATCTCTGATTCCCTCGTAGCACTTTAAAGAAAGGCGAGCACTTCTCCCCTGACCTAGAGAGGAATCTGCTAAGGCCGGCCAGCTTTCCTGTCAAGCGCTGTACCTCCTTAGCGTTTCGCGGTGATTCTAGTTCCAGAATGGCCTTTACTTTATCAGGATTAGTTTCTACTCCCGCCGGGGTCAAAAGGTGCCCGAGAAACTTCCCACGACTAGCCCCGAAAACACACTTCAAGGGGTTCAACCTCATTTTGAACTTTCTCAAGGTGGCGAACGTCTCCTCCAGAGCCTGGAGATGCGAGTTCACCCCCTTGCTCTTTACCATAAGATCGTCAACGTAGACTTCCAGGTTCCGACCCCTCTGGCCCTGGAAAACTCGATCCATCATCCGTTGGTTTGTCGCTCCCGCATTTTTTAACCCAAAGGGCATCATGTTATAACTAAAGCACCCTTCCCTTGTGATGAAGGAGACGTCCTTGACGTCAGGAGGGTGCATCCGGATCTGATGGTAATCTGAAAAAGCATCCAGAAAACTCATAACAGAAAAACCAACGGCTGAATCAACCAGCGCGTCGATTCGAGGCAGGGGGTAGCAATCCTTGGGGCACGATTTATTTAATAATGAAAAGTCGATACACATCCTCCATTTTCCTCCCTCCTTCTTCACCATTACAACATTGGAGATCCAGCCTGGGTACTGGATCTCTGAGATGAAGCCCGCCTCCAGGAGCTTCTTAACCTCCTCGCGAATGGGCTCCTCCAGCTTGGTGGCGATGGTTCGCATCTTCTGGCGTATGGGGCGCGTCCGAGGGTCCAGATTTAGGCGGTGGCAGGCTACGTCCGCATCAATGCCCGGCATATCCGCCGCGCTCCACGCGAAGATGTCGACGTTGCTCTGGATGCAGACCCGCATCCGCTCCTGGTCTTCGGGACTCAAGCCTCCGCTGATCCGTACCCTTCGTACCTGCCCCTGGCTGGTGCGGACCTCTACCTCCACCACTTCCTCGGCCACCTCTAGCCGCGACTGCTCCCAGCCATCCCCTGCTTCTTCTACCTACTCCCGTTCTTCCTCCCCTCCTGCTTCCTCAACTTCTATCACCTCGCCCTGCTGTAGCTCAATTTCCATGTCCCTTTGGGCTTCCTCCTCTGCCCCTCCTTCTCCCTCTTTCTCCTGCATTCTTTCCCGCGGCTCCGACTCTCCGCTCCTCCTGACTTCCCGCGCATCTCCTCCCCTCCGCTCCTTCTCAATCTCCATTGCCCCCTCCGGGCTCTCCTGTTGCTGCTCGACCTCACCTCCCTCCTGAACCTCCTGCACACCTCCTTGCTGTTTCCCGGTCTCCTCTCCCCCGCCCTCCTTTGGGCTCGCCTCTTCTTCCCTCATGGCTTCTTCTTGCGCTGCCATCTCCCTCTCCAACTCCTCCGCCTCTGCCATCCAAGATATGGTATTAACCGCCGTGACGTAACACTGCCTCGCCACTTTTGGATCTCCCCTGACCCTGACCTGCATCCCTCCATTGTTAAACTTGAGACATTGATGGAAAGAGGAGGGGACGCAGCGAAAGGCGCTGATGAGGGGACGTCCAAAGATGGCGTTGTAGCTGCTCGGGGCGTCCACAATCACGAACCGGTAGTTCCGTGATACACCCCCCAACCTTACGTGCAGCCCTACTCCACCTTCCACTTCTTTTCTCTCCCCGGAGAATCCGAACAACGGTCCATCCGAGGCCAAAACCCTCTTGGCTTCCACCTGCATCTCATCGAAGGCCTTCTTAAAAATCACATTCACGGAGCTCCCGTTATCCACTAGGATCTTGGAGACCGTAAAGTTTTCCACCGCTGTCTGAATCACCAAGGCGTCGCAGAATGGGTCCTCGTACTCCGGCATATCCTCTGAAGAGAAGGTAATTTTTTCTAGCGGGGGTGGGGTCTGGGAGGTTGAGGCTACCCCCTTTCGGAACATGGTCTGGAAGCTCCCCTTCCGGGTGGCCTCGATCCCAATCCCCCCATGGATGGCCCCGATTCCTCCCCGGGTTCCTACATCCACCCGGTCCTCGCACCTATCTTCCACCTCCCCTTGCTGCATTTCCTCGATCCTCACCGGCGGATCCTGCCTTCTCAAACCTCTGGCCTCTCTCATCTCCAAAAATTCTGGGCACGTGGCTGTAGCGTGACCTCTCTCCTGATGTAAGTCACAGAAAGGCAACGCCACCCCACCCCTTCTTCCATCTCCTCTTCCCTCCTTCCTCCTCGAGCTCCCCTTCCTCGACCGATCCCCATTGCCTCCTGCTGATGCTGAAAACGATCCCTCGCTCCCTGTCTCCATGCTGGTTGATCGAACCTCCTTGGCTCTCGAAAATTATCTCTTCCCTGGAAGCCTCCTCCCAACTCCTGGGGGCGACCCTCATGAGGCCTCCAACCTATCCGGTTGTTCGGCTCTCGGGCCCCTCGATGAATCTATCCCTGGTGCCCCTGGCCTCGGGGTTCCTCCTTCCTTCTTTCTTCTCTATGCTCCCTCTGCTCCTGCTGCTTCACTGCTCCTGGTTCCTTTGCGTCATCCTCCGCCAACCTGGCTAACCTCCTTGCAAACGCTGGATTGGCCCTCTCGAAATCAGTCTCCTTCGCCGCCCTCTCCATGAGCTCCTCAAAAGAGAGGGGGGGCACCCTTTTCAACTCCATGCTGAAGAAGCCTGGCCTCAGTCCCAGGGTGAACGCGAGCATCAGCGTGTACCCAGGGACCTCCTGGACCTGGAGGATCTCTTCCTGAAACCGATCCACGTAGTGACCCAACATCTCATCCTGGCTCTGCCTTACTGAGAACAAGCACTCCGCCTCCTTCTTACGCTTCTTTGATGTTGAAAACCTCAATAAGAAGCCCCTCCGCAGATCCTCGAAGCAATAGATCGATCTTGCCGGTAACTGGTGGAACCAATCTCGCGCCTTCTCCTTCAAGGTGATGGCAAACAGCCGACACTTAAACGCATCCGTCATTTGTCTGATCGAAACCACATCCTCAAACCACTGTACATGCTGTACCGGATCATCCTTTCCTGAGTAGTAGGACATGTCGGGCTCCCGGAACCCCTCCGGCACCGGAGCCGAGATGACAAGTTCACTGAACGGGCTCTCGCCGACTGCTTGCCGAGAGGGCACGTCTCGCGGCCTCGGCTGACTGGCCCGGTCTGCGAGACCGTGCCCAGGGAAGAGCTCCCGCACAGCTGCCTCCTTCTCGCCGTCTTCTGCCGGGATCTCTTTCCCGGGGCGCTGGCCTGGGAAGAGCTCTCGCGCCGCTACGTCCCTCTCGCCAGCCTCTGTGGGGACCTCCTTTCCCGGGCGCTGTCCAGGGGCATTCTCGCCCAAAAGCGGGACCACCTCGATTGGGACCTGAGGTGTCGCCCACTCGCTCCTTGCCGAGAAGGCCAAGCTTATGGTTTGCATGACCTCTCGCCTGAAGTCCTCCAGCATTTTCCTCGTCGCCTCTTCTACCTGGGAGGGGGAACCTCCAGAACTAGATCCTTCTCCTTCACCTCATGTCATAGGACCAAACTCAAACTTTTCTTGAACCGGCTACCTCCACGCTCACCGCACCAGAACTGTTGAAGCCAAAATTTGACTCCGACAAATGTTCACAAAATAGGGGCGTAGCCGACACCTACTTGGCCCAAGCTCCGACCTCCGACTGGTCGTGAAGGACTAAGAAAAACTGGCCCAAAGCCGCAGCAGGGAGGTCCCACCGCTTACCCGGAAGGTCACAGAGAGCTTCCCCTCCAAAGCCAGAAGCTGGGCTTGGAGTTCCTCAGAAGACCGTGCCAATGAATCCTCTCCAGAGTCTAAAAAAAGGTCCCCTCTGAAGAACCCCTATGGGCTTATTTATAGATTTCAGAATCTGAACTGCAAATAACAAAACTGCTCCGGCCTGAAATTACCGGGGTACCCTTGGCTGGGTCTGCCAACAGCCAAACTCCGCTGTTCTGAGGAGCTATACGCAGTCCACCAAGGGTAAAAGGGTAAAAATACCCGGGGTAGAAGAGTAAAAACCCCCTGCTTTGATAGGAAAGAGTAAAAAAAACCTTCTCCCCCCTGGCGAGAGGAAAGGCGCCTGCCGGCGAGAAGGACCCGCCGCCCGTCTCGCCGGGGCCTCTCGCCCCTGGAGGTCCTCTCGCTTCTGGGGGCCCTCTCGCCCCTGGGGGCCCTCTCGCCTCTAGGCGAGGGCATTTTCCCCTTTGGAGAGCCCATCATTTCGCCGCTTGCGAGTGGGCCCTCTTGGTACCCTTTGCATGTCTCGCTCTTTTTACTTCTTGAGGGCTCTTTGCGAGCCCGAGGTTGTACAGTTGTAATATGTGTGAGCAGGGAAGCAAATATAAATCTAATCACAAAACTAAGCTATGCAAAAACTAAGTACAGAAAAATCAAGGCCAGAAACAAAAAGTAAACAAGCAGAGCCAGAGGACACAAGGAAATATAGTGGTTCCCCAAACTTGGGTACATCCACTCTTCTACCACCCTAGGTAGGAATCCACTGCAGGATGAGTTGATCAGGTGTCCTGGGCACCAATGAGCTTTTGATAAGGTGCTCAAAAACCAAAGCAGATTTTTTGATTAGGTGTCTTGCCACCAATGAGCTTTTGACAAGGTGCTCAAAAACCAGATTCAAACTTTTGAAGGGAGTTTGAGAAACCCTTTACAAACTGGGGGTGAGAGAGTGATGGCAGTCTTCTCTTTCTCAGACAACTGAGAAGACTATGTGGATTGATGTCAAAGCTCCCCCTGAATACTTGAAATCTTCAGGAAGAAAAGCTTTGCTGAGGGTGATAAGCCTTCAAAGATAGAGCTCCAGCAATAGATGATTTCAGCAAGCTGAAATGTTGAGTGTCTGGAGTCTTGAAAATGATGTTGGCCTTGAACACTTTGAAAGATGAAGAGATTTTGAAAGCTTGATCTGTTTGATGAGTGTTCTTCAGAATTCTTTTTGACAGAAGATTTTGAAAGAGTCTCTGTACTCTGTATTGTGTGTTCTCTTCTTGTTAATGTCTGTATATCATCTATCTTGATTCAAAAACATTCTATCTTTTATTCTCTGTTCCAGAATAGAATATCATTCTCTGTCAAAGATAGCCGTTGGTCTGCATTGATTGCATCCTTAATTGCATAATCTCTTCTAGAGGAAAGTCCACAGAATTATTCCTTGAAAGATCCCTTGAAACTTGGTCCAGAAATAAATGAAAACGGCTAGCAAATCTCTGAATTAATTGCATAATAACTCCTGTCTGATTTGAATTTGAATTCTGGAAGTTATCTGAAATCGTCGAACTGAGCTCTGCTATCGTCGAGCTGAGCTCAGCGAACTGGAAAACTCAAGCAGCAAAATAATCGTCGATCTGAGCTCAAAGATCGTCGAACGGAGCTCAGAGATAAAGATCCAAGGCAGAGTCAAAATCGTCGACCTGAGCTCACCGATCGTCGAATGGAGTTCGACGATATTGTGAAGTTGAGCTCAGCGATCGTCGAGTGGAGCTCGACGATGTGTCGAAGTTGAGCTCGACGATCGTCGATCTGAGTTCGACAAATCGTCGTGCTGAGCTCGACGATCAGACTTGGTCTCCAGACAGAAAAACTTGGTCTTCAGGGCAGCTTCCAATCCTAGACTTCTAACCCTTAGACTCAATTCTAATTGACCTATTAAGCTATACATAAGGTCAAGAAAAGATTCCTAGAGACATAGTGATCCTGACCCAAATTAGTAATAGGGTGTTCCAACAATCTCCCCCTATTTGGGTTAGGATTACTATTTACAGACTTTGGAAAATCAAATAACAACATATAATCAGAAAAGCATAAAAACAACAGCTAGACATGGCAGAAACATCATATATATATATATATATATATATATATATATATATATATATATATATATATATATATATATATATATGTATATGGCATCCAGATAGCAGTCAGAAAATCCAAAGATTGTCACCTTACAAAGTCATTTCTTCTCTTTGCCTTTAACCATCTTGATTTCTCTGTTAGGGTTTTGGGCTTCCTTGTTGGACCTGGTGTCATCTGCTGCACCCAAATAGGTTTGCTTTGCAGGCCTGGGAACCACAGCAACAGGATGCAATTCCATATATCTGTCTGCATCAAAGAATTTGTTGGAAGCATATCTATCTAGTTCCTTCTGTCTCTGCTCTGACATTGTAGAAATATTTGAAGAATCTAGCCCTTGTTCTTTGGCCTTCTTTATCTGATCTAATGCAGCCAACTCCTTCATCCTAGCAGTCCAAGCAACTGGATTCTTCTCAGGGTCCTCAAATGGTACAGGTGGCTCATACCTGTTGGAAGAATTGTCTTGAGGAGGCCTAGCAGACACTATCTCTTTTAGCTTGTAGGGGAATGGACCAGAAGTAGTATCAGATGAAACATGTCCTCCCCTGGAGTATGGGTGCTTCCTGGAATACCCTTTAGAATAAACCTGAAAATCTCTTTGACTTCCCCTGTATCCTCCTCTCCTAGAATAAGAACCCCTAGATTGGCTTTCCCTTTGATAGGATCTGGCATGGGGTTGATAGGGAGCCTGGCTTCTAGCTGGGGCTTGACTTGCAGAGCTGCCACCTGCACCTGCATCAGGAGGAGGTGGTGGAGGAGGATAAGGGTGCTGGAACTGGGAGGAGTCCTTTTCATACTTTCTCTTCTTCTTCATGGCTTTCAGCTGATTTTTGGAATACTGCATCCAATGTTCAGTAATTTGGCAGTTATGCAGAATATAATAAGGAATATCATTATTATCCTTGACTTTTGCAGGAGGCACCCTTTTCATTGCCTTGCTCCTAGCTTTCCTTTTCCTTGCAATAGTGGCAGATGAATCATCAGAGTCTGTTTTGTATTCATCAGACTCAGAACTCTGGTCATCATATATAGCATCTATTTTCTTCATCAATTCTTTCTTCAACTGAACAGCAGCAGATGAGGCAGAGACAGAAGTAGCAGCAGCAGGGACAACAGCAGATGGGGCAGCAGATGGAGCAACAGATGGAGCAACAGAAGGAGCAATAGAAGCTGGAGTAGTGATAGCAGAAGTAACTGTAACAGTCTCACTATCAGCAGAAATTTCAGTAACATCAAAAACTGCAGCAGACTCAAAAACAGTGGCCTCTGATATCAGAAAATCCTTGGATGTTTGCTCATCAGAAACAGTTGGGATTTCAGCAGTGAGAACATCTTCAGCAGCAGCATCAACAATTTCAGAAGCAAAGGCAGTCCTTTCTTCAACAGTAGCAGCAGCAGCAATCACTGAGTGTACAAAAGAAGAGATGATGCTGGGGTCACAGCCAGAGAAAGGCACCAGTGCCTTAGATAGGTCTTCTGAAGGCTGGACAACATTAACTTCTGGGAGATGGCTGAAGAAGGCAGGATCAAAGGCAGAAAGCAAAGACTGTAGGTCTATTGCCAGAACTGCAGTAGGAGCCTGATATTCTGGAGGCACAGCAACAGTAGCAGAAGATGCAGCAGACACAGAAATCTCAGCAGCAGCAGCAGTATCATCAGCAGCAGGAGTAGAAGCAGCAGCAGCAACAGCATGAAGGCTTGCTTCATATGGTATCTCCCCCTGCCTAGATGCAGATACATCTGTATCAAGGTACACTGCTGGAGGTGCTGCCTGAGGAAGGAGGGAGGAAAGCCTGGCAGAGAGAGCTGCCACTGACAGTTGTAGAGGAGCCAAAGAGGTCTCTAAGAGCAGAGAGAGCCTGGGGGCAATTAGCTCATACAACTTGTCAGCTAGGGCTGAGAGGTCTACATGCTCAACAACAGGAGCAGAGGTAGATGGAATAGGGATGGCTGAGGATGCTGGAAGTGGAGTGCTGGATAGTGGAATGGATGGCTCAGGAGTGGGGATAGTGGATATGGAGGATAAGGGGATGGATATGGATGGGGTGAAAGTTGGTTGGTCAATGATGTGGTGGAGGAGATCTTGGAATGATGTTGAGGAGGAGGGTAATTCTGGAGTAGATGAGGGGGAATCATCCATGTAGGAGTCATCCAGAAGGGTGAAAGATGGTATGGAAGGTGATGATGTGATATCTGGTGGAGGGTATGAGAACAATGGGTGGAAGTGGTCTGCTGGAGGTGATGAAATGGTTGCTGGAGATGGAATTGATGTTAGAGATGGGCTAGAGATGGTAATGGGGGATGAAGCTGGAATGGTGGATGGAAGAGGTAGGGTTGGAATAGGAGGAGGAGAAGAAGCAGCAACAGCAGCAGCCAGGTCTTCTGCAGGAGCAGAGACCTGTGGGGGAGTGACTCTGTGAGTCCTGGTGCCTGAAGGAGCACTAGAGGAGGGCCTGCTGGGCTTGCTTATTTGCCTGTCCCACTTGCCAAAGAGGGCACATGTGAGTCTCTTGGAGGCATTGATGTGCACTCCAGAGGAGACCAGCAATGCAGGGCACCTTGTCTGCAGGAAGACTCCAAGAATCCTTCCAAAATTAACAAAGCTTTTGTTTATTTTCGTCTTGATTATGTCAAAGAAGACCTCTCCCCAGTTCAAACTTTTCTTATCTACCAGAGCTCCCATGAGGCAGATCTGATGTCTGGAGATAGTATCATGTGCAGAGTGCTTTGCCAACAACACTTTTCCTACAATATCTGCTAGGAACCTGTATTCAACAGACAGGTTCCTCTTGAATAACTTGCTAGGGTTTCCCTCTGGATGACCCATCCTGGCAAGTATATCAGAAAACTCCTCCCCAGATAATTCAGCAGTATCATCTCCAGTCCTTAGTCCAAAAACCTCTGTTAAAATGGTGGGGGTCAGAGGTACCTGAGTTCCAGCAATGGAGCCAACTATAGTAGAGTTGTCCAGATTATGAGCAGTGTAAACCCATTCCTTGATTTCATCTGAGGCCAGCTTTATCTTGGTGGTCATGAGGGCAGACAAGTTCTGATCCTTGAATAAACTCAGAATGTCTTGGAATATTTGATCAGTAGTGTTGAAAGATTCCAGATCAATGTCGAATCCAGCATCGAACTTCATGGCGGCTAGAACTGCAACTGACACAGCCATTGTACCTGCAAAAATTCAACAAACAAAACGACCAAGTGTAGAAATGTTTGGAGGGAAGAAGATTCTTGCAGAGAAATTGAAAGCGCAAGAGAGAACGACGGCGAAAAATGAGTTTTATATTAGGGTTCGACGCAGAATTGGACAGATCGTTGAACTCAGTTCGACGATCGAGGCTTCTAAAGGAATCTGAAGAGACTCCAACATCGTCGATCTCCGTTCGACGATCTTGGAAAGCGTCGAGCTCCGTTCGACGATCGTTCAGTGAACATAATCGTCGAGCGCCGTTCGACGATCGGACTTGGTCTCCAGACAGAAAAACTTGGTCTTCAGGGCAGCTTCCAATCCTAGACTTCTAACCCTTAGACTCAATTCTAATTGACCTATTAAGCTATACAGAAGGTCAAGAAAAGATTCCTAGAGACATAGTGATCCTGACCCAAATTAGTAATAGGGTGTTCCAACACGATCACTCCTTATTTATTCGCAAAACCGCCTCGGGACTGGTGGTTTTGGCAGTGTATGTGGATGATATTCTTCTTACTGGCGATGACCAAGCTGTGGTGGACTTGACAAAGAAACACCTCCGTCAACACCTGGTCACGAAGGATATGGGCGCCCCGAAATACTTTTTGGGGCTAGAAATCTCTCGGAAGCTTGACTCGTTGATTATCTCCCAACGGAAGTATGCTCTTGATTTTCTACAAGAGGCAGGATTGATAGGTGCCAAACCGGCTCGGTTTCTCATGTCTATTGGAGAAGACAAAACATGGACAGATGACTCGCCTCTTCTATCTGATGTCACGAGGTACAGACGTTTGGTGGGAAAACTCATCTATCTCACGGTGACCAGACCCGACATCTCGTATGTTGTAGGCAAGGTTAGTCAGTTTATGCAAGCTCCCAGGGAGTGCCATCTTCAGTTTGCCTTGAAGATTTTAGAGTATGTCAAAGCAGCACCGGGCAAAGGGCTAATCCTTTAGAGGAATGGTCATCTAAGGGTTGAAGCCTACTCAGATTCAAGTTATGCGGATGATAAAGGCGATCGCAAATCCACATCAGGTTTTTGTACTTTTGTTGGAGGAAATCTTGCGAGTTGGAAGAGCACAAAACAGTCTGTTATCTCTAGATCCAGTGCAGAAGCTGAATACCGGAGTATGGCGTCAAACACGTGTGAGTTAAAATGGTTGCGGGCTCTCATGCTTGACCTAGGAGAGGTCTACAACTATCCTCTTCCTATGTTCTGTGACAACAAGACCGCTATATACATATCCAAAAATCCGGTCTTCCATGAGAGAACAAAACATATAGAAGTCGACTGCCACTTTATTCGGGAAGAGGTTTTGAAGAAACAGATTTGTACTCTGTTTATCACCTCCGACAAAGAATTGGCGGATATCTTCACAAAACCGGTCTCTACTTCCTTCTTCCACATTTGTGACAAGCTGGGCATGATTGATATCTATGCTCCAGCTTGAGGGGGAGTGTTGAAGTATTAGACCGGGCGGCCTGGCGGTCTAGTCTGGCGGGTTGTTGACCACGCGGTTTAGCGGTTCCTTTCCAGCAGGTCATGTTCAGACTGTTGCTATTTGTAGTCCGAGCGGTCTGGCGGTCTCTCTCAGAAGCTTGGAGATCGGGCAGTCTAGCGGTCTCCTATTGCGGCGTGTTCTCTTCCTGCTGGAGTTGCCGAGCGGTTAGCCTATTTGTCTAACCGCGCGGCCTGTGCGATCTCTTTAATTTCTAGCCACCCAGCCCTGTAAATTTTTAGTCCCACATTGTTTGTTTGTACTCTCTCCTATCTCCTCCATTCTATAAAAGGGAGGTCATACCTTTGTAAATGATATCTTTTTGGATAATAAAACTTTCAATTATTCAAATTTCTGTCTGTTTGTTTGCTGCTTATTAGCTGCGTGTTTGCTACTTTTACAAGTAGGATCTTACAGAATGCTGAGCTACGCTACCTCATCTTAGAGAAGTTGGCTTTCTCTCTGTTCGTCTCGGCCAAGAAGCTCAGACCATACTTTCAAGCTCACTCAATCAAGGTGGTGACTGATCACCCACTGCGCAAGATCTTTGAAGTGGTGGAACACTCAGAGCGGTTGGACAAGTGGTCCATTGAGCTCAGCAAGTTTGACATCTCTTTTGTACCAAGGCTCTCCATCAAGGCGCAGGCGGTGGCTGACTTCTTGGTCGACTACGTCATAGAGCTGGAAGGGGAGGAAGCGCTGCCAAGAGAATCATCGAAGATGGACATTGACGGAGCCTCAGGGAAGCATTCCCTTGGAGGAGGGGTAGTGTTGGTGAGCCCCCAGGGGGTCACCATAGAGCAAGCAGTGGCGTTGCACTTCCTGGTCACCAACAATCAGGCGGAGTACGAGACTGTCATGGCCGAGTTACGGTTGGCTAAGGAGTTCGGGATTCACGACGTGGAAGTTCTCACAGATTCACTGGTGGCGGCGTCCTAGATCAGGGAAGAATATGAAGCTCAGTAGCCCACCCTCCAAAAGTACTTGTCCAAGGCGAGGGTGATCATTGGTGGGTTCTGAGCATTCTCAATTCAGCATGTACCTAGGGAAGAGACTGAAGCAGCAGACCGATTGACCAAGTTTGGACCTCGAAGGGGGGGACCTTGACCGAGCTATTTCATCCAGCAATCGTTGAGGGGGAGTTGATGGAAGTGGATCGGCGACCCTCGTGGGTGGATCCCTTCGTGACCTTCTTCACCACGGGCAACCTCCCCGAAAGGGTCAAGGAGGCAAAGGGATTTTTGGCATAAAGCGGCCCACTATCTTATGCATGAAGGGAGCTTACATCGGAAGATGTTATCAGGCCTTTTGGCGTAATGTGTGACAGAGGAAGTGATCCCAAGGATTTTGGAAGAGGTGCACTCCGGGGAATGTGGTATCCATTCAGGAGGTAGAACGTTGTAGGCAAGGGTGGTCAGACAGGGATACTTCTGGCCCACCTTGAGGAAGGATGCGACAGAGTTTGCGGGGAGGTGCCAAAGTGCCAGCTCTACGCCCCCTCCAGCTCCTGCCTGCTCAACGGCTTCGAAGCATCACTGCGCCTTGGCCTTTCGCCATTTGGGGAATGGACCTAGTCGGACCGTTTCCTCCGGTGAGAGGACAGAGAAGATTCCTCTTGGTTATGATCGACTACTTCTCAAAGTGGCTGGAGGTCAAGGTGTTGGTCAAGGTAACCTCCCAGGTTATCAGGAACTTCGTTTGGGGAGAGATCATCTATAGGCACGGGTTACATCAGGCCATTGTCATGGACAATGGTCCGCAGTTTGCAAGCGAGGAGTTCATAAGCTTCTGCACTCAGGTGGGTATCGACCTCAGGTTTGCCTCCGTTCACCACCCCATGAGCAACGGCCAGGTGGAGGCGGTAAATAAAATTATAGTGAACCTGCTCAAGAAGAAGGTAGAGAACCTAATGGGGAGTTGGGTGGAGCAGCTCCCCTCAGTGTTGTGGGTTCTGCGAACAACCCCAAACACGACCACTGGCGAGACCCCCTTCAAACTCTCACATGGGTGTGAGGCGGTCCTACCCATGGAATTTGAGGTTCAATCCCCACGAGTTGCGGCCGCAGACAAAGGAGGCGAGGCATGGAGGGAAGGAAATGAAGCGGAGCTACGACTCTCATTGGACATGGTGGAGGAACTTCGTGACATGGCCGCAGTCAGGCATGAGGAGATCAAACGAAGGATGGCCAAGTACTTCGACAAGCATGTCAGGATAAAGTAGTTCAAGGAAGGGGACTTGGTGTTGAAGAAGGTCGACGCCGCAGGAAGGTCGACGTCCATTGGTAAGCTCAAAACCAATTGGGAAGGACCCTACATTGTAGAAAGGGCCCTGGGGTTAGGGGGATACTGTTTGGTACATTGGAATATATGTACCTGATTTGAAGAAGCCTCACCCTACTCAATGATATACATCAAGATGTATTTGATGTGTTTTGAGCTTCTTTGTGCAGGTTAAGTAACTGCAGGTTTGCAGGAAAAGTTTCTAAGTCCATGTGTCGACACCTAGAAGAAACGTGTCGACACTTAAGAAGGTTTGTGTCGACACCTAGAGAAGCAGTGTCGACACTTGGAGTAATTGTGTCGACACCAGGAATGCAGAGTCGACACCAGAAGGAAAGTGTCGACACATACAGGATGTGTCGACACACAATGAAGAAATGTCTACACAATCAGTGTCGACACTTAGAAGCAGTGTCGACACCCAGAGGAACTTTGTCGACATCAAAAGTGTCGACACTAGGAGGCTGTGTCGACACTCGGCAAAACATCAACAAAGTTCAAGTACAAGTGTCGACACTAGGAGGCTGTGTCGACACTCAGCAAAACTTCAACAAAGTTCAAGTACAAGTGTCGACATTAGGAGGCTGTATCGACACTCAGCAAATTTCGATAAAGTCTAAGTACAAGTGTCGACGCAAAGGAGATGTGTCGACACTCAGCAAAAGTCTCAACACATGAAGTATGTGTCGACACCAAGGAGATGTGTCGACACTTAGCAAGTATCAACACAAGAAGATGTGTCGACACAAAGGAGTTGTGTCGACACTTAGTAGAAATCAAATAAGTATTGAAGAAGAAGGCTTGTGTCGACACACATAATCAGTGTCGACACATTCTGAAGAAGCAGTGTCGAGAAGTAATCATGTGTGCTCTCTGTGATTGTATGCTTGTGTGATTGCTGTGTTATCTGTGCTGTGAATTGCAATTACTGTACTGTATTTCTGCCTTTAAAGTTTAAAAAGATTAAGTGCACCTATTCACCCCCCCTCTAGGTGTTTAGGCACTAATTCTTTCAGATACCACCTCAGAATGTGGAAGGGGAATCCATGAGTCATGCTTGGAGCGGCGATGACCTGAAGAGCTTCTACCCTTAGTGGGGGACAAGATTGTAAATCTTATTTTTAATAAATTCATCGAGTTATCTCATGATTGGTTTCTTTTGAGAATTAGAAAAAAAAGTTGGTAGTTTGCAAAACCCCGAGAGAATCTCGCTACTCAGGCTCTCATTAGCTGGCAGGTCTGGAAGGCGCACTTGTCCCCAGGTAGACCCGTTGTCAGGCTCTCACTAGCTGGCAGGGTCGTAGGCTCGCTCGGGGGGTAAGGGAATACCTCGAGTGGTGATTCCACTGCGCAGGCTCCCCTAGCTGGCAGGGCTGGAAGGCGCGCTCGGCCCGGGTAGACTCGTTGTTCAGGCTCTCATTAGCTGGGCAGGGCAGTAGGCACATCTGGGGGGAAAGAAAGGGAGTTTGAATAAAGAATTGAGAGGCTAAGCAAAACCCCGAGAGGATCCCGCTGCTCAGGCTCTCATTAGCTGGCAGGTCTAGAAGGCGTACTCAGCCCCGGGGAGACCCGCTGCCAGGCTCTCACTAGCTGGCAGGGCCGTAGGTTTGCCTGGGGGGAATGGAATACCTCGAGTGGTGATTCCGGTGCGCATGCTCTCCTAGCTGGCAGGGCTGGAAGGCACGCTCGGCCCCGGGTAGACTCGATGTCTAGGCTCTCATTAGTTGGGCAGGGCAGTAGGCACACCTGGGGGGAAAGGAAGGGAGTTTGAAGAAAGAATTGAGAAACTAAGCAAAAACCCGAGAGGATCCCGCTGCTCAGGCTCTCATTAGCTGGCAGGTCTGGAAGGCGCACTCGGCCCCGGGTACACCCACTGCCAGGCTCTCACTATCTGGCAGGCCGTAGGCTCGCCTGGGGGGGGGATGGTAAGGGAATACCTCGAGTGGTGATTTCGCTGCGCAGGCTCTCCTAATTGGCAGAGCTGGAAGGCACGCTCGGCCCTGGGTAGACTCGATGTCCAGGCTCTCATTAGCTGGGCAGGGTAGTAGGCACACCTAGGGGGATAGGAGGGGAGTTTGAAGACAAAATTGAGAAACTAAGCAAAATCCCGAGAGGATCCCGCTGCTCAGGCTCTCATTAGCTGGCAGGTTTGGAAGGCACAATCGGCCCCGGGTAGACCCGCTGTCAGGCTCTCACTAGCTGGCAGGGCCGTAGGCTCGCCTAAGGGGGTAAGAGAATACCTCGAGTGATGATTCTGTTGCGTAGGCTCTCCTAGTTGGCAGGGCTGCAAGACACGCTCGGCCCTGGGTAGACTCGCTGTCCAGGCTCTCATTAGCTGGGCAGGGCAGTAGGCACATCTGGGGGGGGGGGGGGAGGAAGGGAGTATGAAGAAAGAATTGAGAAACTAAGCAAAACCTCGAGAGGATCCCGCTGCTCAGGCTCTCATTACCTGGCAGGTCTGGAAGGCGCACTCGGCCCCGGTGTCACAACTCACATTTTCTCCGAATTTAAGAAGTATCAGAGTTTGAGAAAACACGCGTCGTGATGCCACGTCGAGTTGGGGATAACTGTCGATGCTCAGGCGAGCACCATCTAACTAGACTATGAAATTTCATAAGTTTAATGACTAGAAAAAATTAGTTATATTTTAGAGGCCGTATCACTCGACTCGGTGGATCATCTAGTCCACGGTTTAAAAGCTATACTTATACGCGGCGAAAAATACTTTATTTATATTTGACACCCTATGAGAGTGCATAAGTGTCCCCCGAGGTTCACTTATACTATGCAAGACTCTAGATTTATTTTATATTATAAGTAGGAAAACGATCTTTTTACGTTACTTGGGAAGTATTATATGAGTTTTTATAAACATGCTGATCATGAGATTTACTTATTATAGTGTTTCTAGGTTTAAAAATAACTAGCAACCTAGCATAAAACTTCCCAAGAGCAAGTAGACTATCTCCAGAAAGGTAGCAGTAAAAGAAACATATCCAGTATCATAAGGTATAACTACTAGTGGGTGCCAACAAACTGACACGAACCCACTGGTAAGCATGTATGTCTGTAAGAAAAGCAGAAAAACTACCTCACAATAGCAAGAGAAAGATCCCCACAACTCAAGGGATCACCAGCAACACCACAAAAAATCTAGACGCCTACCCGGCTACTAATCAGAACCTGAGGCATTCAGAAAAGAAAAGAATACCTCAGCACGTAAAATAAGAAAATCTGAATTAGGGCATTAAATCAAAATAAAATAGGAGTGTAAGTAAACAAGACAGTAAAAGCAAACACTGTCCAAAATAAACAAAAGTACACCAAGTACCAGATAACAACAACAAGCCTTGCCCAAATCTTGCAGAGGCTACAGGGCAAAAGATAAGAAAAACTTGCCACAATATGCTGCATTCTACAAGGAAGAAACACATAACAATCCTAATTTGTGAGTTAATGACAGTAGTAAACAACATGGAGCTGAGTTGGTGACCAAAAACAGTCCCCCAAACAAAACAGTTTCAACTAAAAATAAAATTTCACTGTGTCGGCACAAAACCACCACAAACCCAGCCCGTACTTGGGATAAAAAGGGTGGCGGCCACAGCAATACCCAGCCCGTACCTGGGACTAAAAAGTGGCGGCCACGGCTCGCACACAAAACATCCCGCTCCTTTAGAGCATCAAAAATCTCACTACCTTCCATAACCCACGATTCGGCCCTCAAAACAAAGGAAGAACGAAAGACCGACAAGACATCCCCCCTAGGAGGTAATCACTCGGGAAGAAAAGTAACTGAAAAGAAATAAATCTCAGCCTACAGGAATCGTCGAACGCAGCTCGATGATTTTCGTCGAGCGCGGGAACGATCGTCGAACGCAAGAAAATCGTCGAACGCAGCTCGACGATTTTCGTCGAACACAGGACACGGGAAATCGTCGAACTCCGTTCGACGATTTACCGTTAAACACAGACCATAGGAAGTCGTCGAATACTGGCCACGGGAAAAATCGTCGAACGCTGTTCGATGATTTTCCTTTCGTTGAACAAAGGTCACGGGAAAAATCGTCGAACACCGTTCGATGATTTTTCGATAAACGCAGGCCAAAGGAAATTGTCGAATTCTGTTCGACGATTTTTTGCGTTAAACGCATGCCACAGAAAATCGTCGAACTCAGTTCGACGATCCTTGTCGAACTCAGCTCGATGATCCTCGCCGAACTCAGGCAAACAGAGATCGTCGATCTCAGTTCGACGACCATCGTCGAACCCAGGTCGACGATCTTCGTCGATCTCAAGCAACTAGAGATCGTCGATCTCAGTTCGACGATCCTCGTCGAACTCAGGTCGACGATCTTCACAGAACTGGCTGTGTTGAGTGCACTACAATCCTGTACAACCACCTCCATTTCCGACCAATCCTCTTAGCCTAATTCAATCCTATTACTCGCAAAGTAAGCATGTAAACCCACTGCTACTAGTTTTAGGGCTAATAGGCTAATTGCTTCCCAAACCGAGATTAACAGGGAACCATTTGATAAAACAAACAAGACTACAACACTCCAGCCGAAGATTTGAGTTTCAGAACTTGAGAGAATGCAAACAGAAACATAAATGGGCATTATGGTTTAAGATTCACATGCTTTTGACGGAAAAATAGAGTAAAAATATCAATCTCGGGAAACAGGGAAAATTATAGCAAATATGACCATGAAAACGAGAAGAGAACTTGGCAAGGGTAGGAGCACCACTTGCCTCAAATACCAGTTATTTATCTTGCACATCCCTTCCTCTCTCTCTCGGCTCCAGCCGCAACAACACCTAAACATGAATCTAAGGTTTTAATGGCGGAAAAGGGTCAAACTAAAAAATTCCGAGACCCCTAGAATCACCACGAAAATTGAATTTCTTACCGTAGGAATGAAGGTCTAGGCGAGAGCACTCCAAATTCGCTTTCAGAACCGAATTACGTCCACTAACGCTCCCAGAATCGGCGTCTGAAGGGTAACAGGGTTGGCGTTTTTTTCTTCCTCTCGTCACTGCGACGGTTATACACTCACAGAAGGAGACGATGAAAAGTCTCGATTTTTGGTCTTAAGGCTATAAAAATATGCATGGACACGTCTATTCAGCCTTAACTGCCCCCTAAAAGCCAATCATTTCAAACTTTAAGATGAATTATTTGCATCCATTATTATTAACACATCAAAACGACATGAAAACCGAACCACCTCGGAATCCGACGAAATTCACACCGTAGCTAATTACCTATGCTACGAACGCAATAGCGAAGTCGAAATCAACTTTCGACGAACAAAACTCGGGTTATCACTACCCGAAGCTAAAACACAAGCATCCCCCGAGAGGCCTCACCGGTCACCAAAACAGACCCGGCTTGCTAGGGGATCTTGCCAAAAAGGCTACTGTTGGGTACATTGGTTCAAATGTACCTGATTTGAAGAAGCCTCACCCAACTCAATAATATACATCAAAATGTATTTAATGTGTTTTGAGTTTACTTGTGCAGGCTAAGTATTTGCAGGAAAGAAGAAAAAGTTTCTAAGTCCATGTGTCGACACCCAGAGGGAAAGTGTCGACACTTAAGAAGACTTGTGTCGACACCCAGGCAAGCAGTGTCGACACTTGGAGTCATTGTGTCGACACCAAGGATGCTGAGTCGACACCAGACAGAAAGTGTCGACACAAGGATCTGTGTCGACACTCAATGAAGAAAAGCTAGTGAAGCTGTGTCGACACATAGCAGTTCTGTCGACACCCAGTGAAACAATGTCTACACCAGAAAGTGTCGACACTTGAAGATGTGTCGACACTCAGCAAAAGTCAGCAGAAACTAAGTACAAGTGTCGACACCCAGAATAATGTGTCAACACTCAACAAAAGAGTCAACACTTGAAGTAAGTGTCGACACCCAGAACAATGTGTCGACACTTAGCTGAAGACTCAACACTTGAAGAAAGTGTCGACACAAGGAGCTGTGTCGACACTTAGCAAAGAACAGCAAAGTTCAACAAAATATTCTATGTACAAGTGTCGACACTAAGGAGTTGTGTCGACACTCAGCCAGAGTCTCGGCAGAAGAAGAATGTGTCGACACCCAGAGCAATGTGTCGACACCCAGCAAGTATCAACACTGAAGACATGTGTCCACACCAAGAAGAAGTGTCGACACTCAGCGAGTTCAACACATGAAGATGTGTCGACACAAAGGTGTTGTGTCGACACTTAGAAGAATTCAGCAAAATACTGAAGTACAAGTACTTGTGTCGACACTCAATTTCAGTGTCGACACATGAAGAAGAAGTAGTGTCGAGATACAAAATCTACAACACAAGGAGTTGTGTCGACACCTTGTAGACTAGTGTCGACACTTAGACAACATGTGTCGACACTTGGTCTATAAGTGTCGACACTTAAAGACAGATAGTCTCGACACTTCTAGACAGTTACAGAATTTTCAAGAACTGACTGGATGACTTGACAGCTGCCATTCCAGCCGGTCTACAACACCTGTCAGAATTGTCAAAATTCAGTTATGGACCGGACCAGCCGGTTACCATGAAGAAGGCCTATAAATAGGCTTGTACAGTCTACAGAAACAGTTGTTGAGACAGATCAAGTGGCTGTTCAGACAAGTAATACAAAGAAGATCTAGCTATCAAGTGAAGATCTAAGAAGTTGGAGAGAGAGAGCTCCATCCAAGAAATTAGCTGTTGGAACCAGGCTGAGAAGAAGGGTTCAGATTCACTCTGAATCTTAAGTGGCAGAGATCAAGGATCAACTGCAGAAGGAGTCAATCTTATTGAGTTCTACTTTCAAGAAGCTTTGAAGAAAGCTAAGTCAGATTGATTTCAGCTGAGTTCTTCCAAGAACTCATCAAGAAACTCACAACTCTTCTCTCTCTGTTTTCTGAGTTGTTGAGTCACAAGTTTGTATTTATTTTATCTTGTAGGATCCTTTGGATCTGAGTCTTGTAAGCCTGTAAATATAAAGGCTGAGTGTAGGGCTTGAGAGCCTGAGTGTAGGAGATTGAAATCTCTGAGTGTAGGCCTTGGTGGCTGAGTGTAGGCCTTGGTGGCTGAGTGTAGGCCTTTGTGGCTGAGTGTAGGCTTTGTGAAGAAGCTGAGTTGTAGGGCCTTGGGCCTGAGGTGTAGGAACCTGTTTTGGGTTCTGAGATAGTGGAGCAGTTGGGCCGAATCTAGTACACTACTAGATAGGCGAAGGGGGAAAGTGGATGTACCCAAACCTTGGGGAACCACTATAAAACTGTGTGTCTTCTGTGTGTTGTGGTTTGCTGTGAATGCTGTGTGATTGCTGTGCAATAATAGTTTAAATTCTGTGTTAAAAACTGATTGTTGCCATAAAAAGTCAAAAAGAATTTGGTCAGCTATTCACCCCCCCCCTCTAGGTGTATAGGTACTATATCTTTCAAGTGGTATCAAAGCGAGGTTACTCAAAAAGGGACATAACTGTCTGAGTAGATCCTGTTGGCAGATTCAGTCTAAGTGAATTACAGAATCAAGAACATCAAGAACCATGGGTTCCCCTGAAAATCACAAGGAATTGGGATCCATGAAGCTACCCATATGTAGGAAAGAGATCTTTGGGATCTGCAAGGAAAGGGTAAGGCTTTTTATGGAAGCCTCAGACCCTAGGATTTATATCACAGTAAAGGAAGGGCCATATGTGCCCATGAAGGTGTCAGTCTTAGATGCAAATCAAAGAACACCAAAGGATTTCTCAGAAATGACAAAGGATGAGATTGTTCTAGCCACTATGGACAAAAGGGCTCAGAACATTATAGTGAGTCTATGCAACTTTTCAGAATCTAATACACTGTAAGACAGCCAAAGAGATGTGAGATACTCTTATTGTGTATATGGATGGTTCTGAAGAAGTAAGGCAAGACAGAAAATCCTTGCTAAATCAAGAGTATGAAAGTTTTAGACAAGGAAAGGGTGATAGCATAACTGAGTGCTATAAGAAGTTCTACAGGATAGTGAATGAACTCATGTCCTATGGCAGAGAGTTCAGTAATTATGAACTCAATAATAAGTTTCTAAGGTCCCTAACTAAAAATTGGGATACCAAGATCTGTGTCATCAGGGAAATGGCAAAGCTGGGAGAAATTCCTCCACCAACACTTTTTGGCAAACTGCTGTCCTATGAAATGCAGTTGCTGGTGAGGAAAGAAAAGGAGAAATCCATAAGAAATGAACACAAGGAAAGAACAGTGGCTTTTAAATCAGAAGCCCCTAGAAAGTATAGGAGTAAGTCACCAACTCCACCTCCAAAGGTAGTTGAATCTGAGTCAGATGAGTCAGTCAGCACAAAATCTGAAAGCAGTGAAAGTGATGAGGACTTTGCTGCCTTCACAAGACATTTTCAGAAATTCTTAAAGAAGAAGCAGTGGAGGACAAGGCCTTCTACATCACAGGGAAAGGATGACTCTTATCAGAAAAAGAAGTCTTCAAAGAAAGACAGGAAAAATCCAAGTTTAGCAAAGCTACACTATCAAAAATTGTGTGTTATTGCTGTAATAGACAAGGACATGTCATTGTAGACTGTCCAGAAAAGAGGAAGGAGTCTAGTGACAAGAAAAGGACTCAATATAAGGGCAAAAAGGAGAAGTCTTTTGTTGCCAAAAAGGACAAGAGTCTGTCAGATATTTCTTCTTCAGAAACTGAGTCAGATGCTGAGGCATATGTAGGGCTGTTTGCTGAGGAAGAAGAAGAGTTCATGCAGATTATGAATTCTATATATGAACAAGAAGACTGTCAGTGCCAAGGACTAATGACATTGACAGAAAGTGACAAAATCCTGGAGCAGCCAGGACCTAGTAAGGTACAAAGTTCAACTTTTAGTTCAATTTCTTGTGCCAGTACAGAATCAGATTCATCATCAGCAAATGATGAGAGTGCATCTGAGTCTGAAGAAGATATTCATCAGTTGATAGATGAATATAAAGTTCTGTTGCAAGCTTATAAGAAGAGCAAGTCCCTAGCCAAAAGTCAGGCAAAGGAAATTGCTAATCTTAAAGCTGCTGCAACTGAGTTTGAGAAGTCATTTGATCAAAAGCTTAATGAGATAGCCAGATTGAAGCACATAACTGTGATTCAAATGGGAACTATATCATTTAAGAATGATCAAATCAAGAGTCTGGAGATTAATCTTCAGAAGGAGAAGGACTTATTTGCTAGGTTTTCTAAACCAAAGTCTGTTTTACCCATAATTGATGAATTTATTCATCACAAAGGTAAAGCTGGACTGGGGTTTACTAGACCTGCAAGGACTGTTCAGTCCAAGTCTATGTACAAGGGCAAAGCCCCAACTCTCAACAAGTCTGCTGTAGATAAAACAGCAAAGACAGTACCTAAGCAAAGGTACAATAAGTTTGAGTGTTGGTGCTGTGGCAAGGTAGGCCACTATGCAATGGACTGTTGGCACAATGCTAGTGCCAAAGTGAGTAGCAAACTGCCTGTTGAAAAACCAGCAGGTAGCCTTGTCCGAATGCAAACTAACAAGTACCAAGGACCCAAGAATTCTTTGGGTTCTAAGGTTCATTAATCTGTTTTGCAGGTGAGTCCAAGTGGTCATGCCCCAATATGGTACTTGGACAGTGGATGTTCCAGACATATGACTGAAACAAGGGAATTGCTAAAGGACTACATTCCAATCAAAGATGGTCCTAAAGTCACCTTTGGTGGTTCTGAAAAAGGAATCATCAAAGGGTTTGGTAACATCTCTAGTAACTTAGTTACCATTACTCAAGTGGCTTATGTTAAAGGTTTGAAACATAACCTAATTAGTATAAGTCAATTAAGTGATGTGGGATATGACATCTCATTTGTTAAGGATGGTTGTCATATCAAGAGGTCAAATGATCAAGAGATCATTTTGACAGGCTATAGAAAAAGAAATGTCTACTGCTTAGACATTATGTGTGAGACCAATGGTTCTCAAGTGTGTCTTGTAGCTGATGAGACATTCTCTCATTGTGTCAAATGGCACAAGAGGCTAGCTCATCTAAATTACAAGACAATTGGCAAACTCTTTAGTAAAGAGTTAGTGAGGAATGGTTCTCAAGTTAAGTGTGTTAAAGATGGTATTTGCTCAGCTTGTAAAAAGGGCAAGCAGACTAGATCCACCTTTAGAAGCATTGAAAACAAAGATGCTGTGAGGTGTTTATACCTCTTGCATATGGATCTATTTGGTCCAATGCCAGTTCACAGCCTAGGTAGGAAGGTCTATACCTTTGTAGTTGTAGATGACTACTCAAGGTTTTCCTGGGTGTTCTTTCTTAGACAGAAGTCTGAAACACCCAATATCTTCTATAGCTTTGTTAGACAAATTCAGAATGAACTAAATAGTACAGTGGTCAAAATAAGAAGTGACCATGGTACTGAGTTTCAGTCTGATAGCATGACAAAACTATGTGAAGACTTTGGGATATTTCAAGAGTTTTCTTCACCAAGAACACCTCAGCAAAATGACATTGCTGAGAGGAAGAATAGAACCTTGATTGAGGCTGGTAGGACCCTATTAAGTGATACATCACTACCAGAATACTTCTGGGCTGAAGCAGTCAATACTGCATGTCATGTTATTAATAGGGCTACCATAACTAAAAGTCTCAACAAGACCCCATATGAGGTTGTGAAAGGCAGGAAACCAAACCTATCCTACTTCAGGATCTTTGGTTGTAAGTGCTTCATACTTAACAATGGAAAGTCTTACTTGACTAAGTTTGCTGTCAAGTCCCAAGAGGGAATTTTTGTTGGGTACAACAACAACAGTAAGGCATATAGAGTCTACAACTTGTCTACACAAGTTGTAGAAGAGACTGTACATGTAGTATTTGATGAAACTAGACTTATTAACAATGAGTTGTCTAGTAGTGTATGCAGCCCCACAGGTTTAACAAAGAAGATGGACAAGCTTACTATAGAAGAAGTACCTACTGCAAGACAGCAAGTAGAAGACAGTGGCTGTTGTCCAGGGGGAGAACTACATGTACCAATTGCTGATGAAGTTCAAGGAGTACAGCATGATGAAGATGTTGAAGAAGCTCAACCTGAAGTCAGGATGCCTCCAGCCAATAGGCATCTAAGAGATCATCCAGCCGAGCAAATCATTGGTGATCCAAGACAAGGGGTACAAACAAGGAGCAGAAACCTGAATGCAACAATCTACTCCAGTTTCCTATCCCAAGTTGAACCTAAGAAGTTTGAAGAAGCCATCAAAGACCCTCTTTGGATTGAGGCAATGCAAGACGGACTCAATCAGTTCAAGAGGTGCAAGGTTTGGGAGCTTGTTCATAAACCTAAAGACCACAATATAATTGGAACCAAGTGGATCTATAGGAACAAGATGGATGAACAAGGAGTCATCATTAAGAACAAAGCAAGACTAGTTGCTAAAGGATATAGGCAGGAAGAAGGTATTGATTTTGATCAAACCTTTGCTCCAGTAGCCAGATTGGAAGCCATAAGAATGTTCCTGGCCTATGCAACCTATCAAGGATTCAAAGTTTACCAAATGGATGTCAAGTCAGCATTTCTAAATGGTAATCTTAAAGAAGAAGTCTATGTGGAACAACCCTCAAGTTTTGTTGATTCAACTCTACCTAATCATGTCTATAGACTTAGGAAAGCTTTATATGGGTTAAAGCAAGCCCCTAGGGATTGGTATGAAACCCTGTCTAGTTTCCTCATTGAGAATAAGTTCACAAGGGGGAAAATAGACAAGACTCTATTCCTCAGGGAATCTAGAGGCAAAGTAATACTAGTCCAAATATATGTAGATGACATTATATTTGGGTCTACTGAAAGTAGCCTTTGCAAAAAGTTTGCAAAGCTAATGCAAGGTCAATTTGAGATGAGTAGTATGGGAGAGCTTAAGTTCTTCTTGGGTCTCCAAGTAAGACAGACTGAGAGTGGTTTATCCATATGCCAGTCCAAGTTCACCCTAGAACTCATAAGGAAGTATGGTATGGATTCATCCAGTACCATGAAGACTCCTATGGGGTCAAGTATGTCTCTTAGCAAGGATGATGCAGGGAAGCCTGTAGATGAAACCTTGTATAGAGGGATAGTTGGCTCCCTATTATACTTGAATGCAAGTAGACCAGATATCATGTATGCTACATGTGTCTGTGTAAGGTATCAAGCCTGTCCTAGAGAGTCTCATTTGACAGCAGTCAAAAGGATATTGAGATTTCTAAAGGGCACTCCTTATCTAGGCCTCTGGTACCCTAGGAATAGGGATTTTGACCTAACAGGTTATTCAGATACAGACTTTGCAGGATGCAAAGAAGACAAAAAAAGCACTACTGGAACCTGTCAATTCCTAGGTGGAAGACTGATTTCTTGGAGTAGCAAAAAGCAAACAAGTGTGGCTATCTCCACTGCAGAATCAGAGTATGTGGCTGCAGGAAGTTGCTGTGCTCAACTTCTGTGGATACAACATCAGCTTGAGGACTATAGATTTCAGGTAAGTAGAACTCCACTCTTTTGTGATTCTACAAGTGCTATTTCAATTACACATAATCCTGTTTCCCATAGTAGAACTAGACATATTGAGATAAAATATCATTTTCTTAGAGAGCATGTAGAGAAAGAAGATATTTTACTAGAATATGTTAAAACTGATAATCAACTAGCTGATATGTATACTAAGCCCCTAGAAGAAACTAAGTTCAATAGGTTTAAGATTGAACTAGGAATGATAAACTTAGAGTAAGTTTATAGTATTGGAAATTGGCTAAGTAAAAAGGTGTCGACACACAGAGATATCTGTGTCGACACAAAAAATTGGTGTCGACACTTCAGGGAAAAGATGTCGACACATCTAGAAAGTTAGTGTCGACACTTCAGAATATTAGTGTCGACACATAACAAGTTGGTGTCGACACAACCAAGGTGGTGTCGACACATAGTGTTTACTCAGAATTATCTAAGTAAAGTCTCGACTATGTGTCGAGTTAAGTGGTGTCGACACATAAACAAGTGTCGACACATATAATCTGTTGACTAAACTTATGTCGACACATAGGTGTCGAGACATTATAAGTCAATGTCGACACTTATTGCCAGTGTCGACACAATTTAAGTTAGCTGCCCGTCTTTTCATCTTCAAAATTAGAAAGATATAAATAGGATTTTGCCTTAGTCTGTCGACACGCTTTCAAAAGTTTCGAGACCAAAACTTGTGTGTCGACACCTCTCTTCTCTCCAGTCAAATTCTTCAAACCCTAATGACGCCAAAGCTTGAGGAGAATGTCAACGAAGGCTACGAGCTGGTGCGCAATGCTTTTGATGATGCCGACCAAGAAATCAAGACTGTAGTAACCCTAGTTGCAGACTCGGGGTTGGAATTCCTTGTTTCTGAACCTACTAAAATCTGGAAGAAGGAAGTACTGGAATTCCTTAATGGAGCTAAGGTAGACGACACTGGATTGAAGATCAAATCCAGGGTTCATGGTGAAAAAGTAAAGGTCTCTCCAAAAAGTCTGAGGAAAGTACTGTAGTTACCAAGAACTAAAGAAGAAGATGAAGTTACTGCTTCAAAGACCAGGGAAGCTCTAACTTGGTGTGGACTAGATTCTAAGATGAAGATTGGTTCAGTCTTCAATAGAAAAGGAATGAACAGTCAAGGAAAATTCCTGTCTGAAATTGTTGGGAAAGTGATATTGAGCAAGCCAGGAGGGCATGACAGAGTGTCTGTCCATATGTTCAGCATTATGACCAGAATAATCTTCAATCTGAAAACTGACTGGTCTATAGTAGTTTTTGAGAAGATTAAAGAAAGCCTAAAGAAGCCAAACTTGGGCAGGATCATAAGTCTATACCTAGCTGGAAGTATTCCAGAGATAATGAGTCAAGCAGCTGGAACAAAAATCAACCATATGAGAAAGATGGATATGAGGATTTTCTCCAGATGGGACAGGGTGTTGTCTAAAGAGATGCCAACCCCTGAGAAGATAACTTCTGAGAAAGTAACTCTACAAAAGAAGAAGAATAAAGTTGCTCCAGTGGCACAGGTTTCCACTAGCAGTTCTGAAAGTGAAGAACAAGTGGTCTTCACACCTGATGAGCATGAAGAAGAGCCTGTTGAGAAAACTCCAGCTCAACAAGTAGTTGATGAGAGGCAGGGGGAGCTACCTCAAGCTAGCCCCATACACAAGGATCACATCCAGGGGGAGCCACTAGTTGTGGAAGAACCCACTCCTCTTGAGAGTGAGCAAGCAACCAACATCATCCTAGAGGTAATTACTGAGCTTAATGTTTTGGTTTTTCCTATAGAAGATACTGATTTGTCTGATGTTTATCAGCAACCACAGACTGCTAGTCAAGTCCCAGATGTTGCCATGGAAGACACATCTGCTGCAGCTCAGCTTGTATCTAATTCAGTGGTAGATGAGCCCAGAATTTTTCCAGCTCATTCTCCTCAAGAGTATACCATGGAAGATTTATTTCTAAATCTGGATCAAGCAGATTTTGACAAGGAAACTGCTTCTGCTGAGGGGGAGAATGCTCCAGTTGAGGGGGAGCAAGTGCCAATTGTTGAAGAGCCTGCAAGGACAGAACCTTAAAAGCCCCAAGCTGTTGAAGAGCTACCTAAGGAGAGGGTAGAGATAGCTAGCTCCTCAGCTTCTGAAGATGAGGAGACTACAAGGACTAAGAAAAGAAAGTTTCAAGTTTTCAGGAGAAGAAGCCAGAGTTACAAAAAGGCCTTACAAACTGTTGCTCCACAGCCTATATCACAGCCAGCTCCAACTGTTGATTATAGTGCTTTAATGGTTGCAATGCAAATTAAACTTGATGAGCACATACAGGCTATTGAAAAATATGTTGATGAAGGGCAAAAATCACTACAGTTTGATCTAACCCAGGATATTAAATCCATAAGATTTGAGATGAATCTCAATAAGAAGGAGATGACTGACTGCTTCCACAAGGGTGGGAATGCAGTAGTCTATCTTGCAACTCATCAAGAAAAGATAAAAGCTCAAGTAGATGACATAGCACAGAAGCAGGGGTATGTTCTAGAGAACCAAATAAGAATGAATGACAATTTGACACAATCTCACAATGTTATTGTCATAGAAATGAAGAACATTGCTACTAGCCTAATAACTTCTACTGCTACTGCTATGCCAGCTTTTGATAAAGCACTGCAAGAGAGCTTAACTGATATTACAACTGCTATTCAAGACTCTCAGAAGCTGATATCTGAAAAACTCCAAAGGTTAAGACCTTTCTACAGGGATGGAGTCAATTATCTCAATGCCCAAATCAGATTTCAAAAAGATGATTTAAGGGATCACATAGAAAGAGAAGTCATAAAGGGGGAGAGGGTCTTAGTCAAAGCTGGCTCTGACCATGCAAAATGGGTTTCTAATTCCATCAGAGCCACTCTTGGTTATCCTCCTCTTTGTGATGATGATAATGTAGCAGAATCTGGAATTAACCCTGCCTATCTTGGAGGTGAGCAACCAGAAGTAGCTCAAGTGATCTATCATCCACCAGATTTTTACATGATCCATACTGACATACAGTCTATGTATAGCCCACCTGGGGGTAAGGACAATGTCATAATAGAGAAAGTTGTTCAGCCTGTCTCTGAAGCTTTACAGGAAGCCATCTTGAAGGAGCAAGCTGAAGAAGAAACCAGATTATCAAAGAAGAGGTTCAGGGAGCAAGCTGAACAAAGACCTGACTTTGAGCAGTGGAGCCCCACCTCTAGGAATATTATTTTGACTGCATGGAAAGCTGCAAAGGATAACATTCAAGACAGGAACAAGTGGTTTTCTGAGGCTGAATGGAGAAAGCATGAGATAAGGCAGGAGGCTATAGTCCAATACAAGAGAAAGGCCAAGATGGGAAAGCTACCTCCTACTGCTCTGCAGCCTAGCAAGTACTTTCCCAAGCCTTATCATTATTTTGAAAGGCAAAAGATTAAAGCAGAAGAACTTAAGAAGAAAGATCTGAAAGGCAAGAAGCCTGCTGATGCTGAAGTTACTGAAGCTCCTGTTCAAGCCAAAGTACAAGCTGGAAAAGGAATAGTGATCAAAGAGCCTGAATAGAGATAGAATTAGAATTTTCTTAAAGTTTACTATGTAATCTTTTGATGTTAAACATTCTGTGAACTTTTTGAAATATGAATATGACAAAGTATTGGAACAATGTGTTGTGTAATAAATTTGCTATGTGTTAAATTTATTCCATAATTGTTCTGTGATGCTATCTATGTGTACATGTTTGTTTAATACATGTTTATGTATGCCCTGCTATATATAATCCTGCTTTACATCATTTTGTAATTTTATTATGAATGGTGTATATCATTGACTAAGGGTTATGACTTCTCCAAATAGGGGGAGATTGTTGGGTACATTGGTTCAAATGTACCTGATTTGAAGAAGCCTCACCCAACTCAATAATATACATCAAAATGTATTTGATGTGTTTTGAGTTTACTTGTGCAGACTAAGTATTTGCAGGAAAGAAGAAAAAGTTTCTAAGTCCATGTGTCGACACCTAGAGGGAAAGTGTCGACACTTAAGAAGACTTGTGTCGACACCCAGGCAAGCAGTGTCGATACTTGGAGTCATTGTGTCGACACCAGAGATGCTGAGTCGACACCAGACAGAAAGTGTCGACACAAGGAGCTGTGTCGACACTCAATGAAGAAAAGCCAGTGAAGCTGTGTCGACACATAGCAGTTGTGTCGACACCCAGTGAAACAGTGTCTACACCAGAAAGTGTCGACACTTGAAGATGTGTCGATACTCAGCAAAAGTCAGCAGAAACTAAGTACAAGTGTCGACACCCAGAACAATGTGTCGACACTCAACAGAAGAGTCAACACTTGAAGTAAGTGTCGACACCCAGAACAATGTGTCGACACTTAGCCGAAGACTCAACACTTGAAGAAAGTGTCGACACAAGGAGCTGTGTCGACACTTAGCAAAGAACAATAAAGTTCAACAAAATATTCTAAGTACAAGTGTCGACACTAAGGAATTGTGTCGACACTCAGCCAGAGTCTCGACAGAAGAAGAATGTGTCGACACCCAGAGCAATGTGTCGACACCCAGCAAGTATCAACACTGAAGACATGTGTCCACACCAAGAAGAAGTGTCGACACTCAGCGAGTTCAACACATGAAGATGTGTCGACACAAAGGTGTTGTGTTGACACTTAGAAGAATTCAGCAAAATACTGAAGTACAAGTACTTGTGTCGACACTCAATTTCAGTGTCGACACATGAAGAAGAAGTAGTGTCGAGATACAAAATCTACAACACAAGGAGTTGTGTCGACACCTTGTAGACTAGTGTCGACACTTAGACAACATGTGTCGACACTTGGTCTATAAGTGTCGACACTTAAAGACAGATAGTCTCGACACTTCTAGACAGTTACAGAATTTTCAAGAACTGACTGGATGACTTGACAGCTGCCATTCCAGCCGGTCTACAGCACCTGTCAGAATTGTCAGAATTCAGTTATGGACCGGACCAGCCGGTTACCATGAAGAAGGCCTATAAATAGGCTTGTACAGTATACAAAAACAGTTGTTGAGACAGATCAAGTGGCTGCTCAGACAAGTAATACAAAGAAGATCTAGCTATCAAGTGAAGATCTAAGAAGTTGGAGAGAGAGAGCTCCATCCAAGAAATCAGATGTTGGAACCAGGCTGAGAAGAAGGGTTCAGATTCACTCTGAATCTTAAGTGGCAGAGATCAAGGATCAACTGCAGAAGGATTCAATCTTATTGAGTTCTACTTTCAAGAAGCTTTGAAGAAAGCTAAGTCAGATTGATTTCAGCTGAGTTCTTCCAAGAACTCATCAAGAAACTCACAACTCTTCTCTCTCTGTTTTCTGAGTTGTTGAGTCACAAGTTTGTATTCATTTTATCTTGTAGGATCCTTTGGATCTGAGTCTTGTAAGCCTGTAAATATAAAGGCTGAGTGTAGGGCTTGAGAGCCTGAGTGTAGGAGATTGAAATCTCTGAGTGTAGGCCTTGGTGGCTGCGTGTAGGCCTTGCTGGCTGAGTGTAGGCATTTGTGGCTGAGTGTAGGCTTTGTGAAGAAGCTAAGTTGTAGGGTCTTGGGCCTGAGGTGTAGGAACCTGTTTTGGGTTCTGAGATAGTGGATCAGTTGGGCCGAATCTAGTACACTGCTAGATAGGCGAAGGGGGAAAGTGGATGTACCCAAACCTTGGGGAACCACTATAAAACTGTGTGTCTTCTGTGTGCTGTGGTTTGCTATGAATGCTGTGTGATTGCTGTGCAATAATAGTTTAAATTCTGTGTTAAAAACTGATTGCTGCCATAAAAAGTCAAAAAGAATTTGGTCACCTATTCACCCACCCCCCCCCTCTAGGTGTATATGTACTATATCTTTCAGCTACCAACAATCAACACAAGGAACCTAAAGAGCTAAGACCATGCTTTAACAAACGGCACCTGCCGGAAACGCGTCAACGTAACGCCAAACAAGAATTAAATAATCGCAGAAAAATCGGGGGCGTTACACCCGGGTAGACCCGCTTTCAGGCTCTCACTAGCTGGCAGGGTCGTAGGCTCGCCTGGGGGGTAAGGGAATACCTTGAGTGGTAATTCCGCTGTGCAGGCTCTCCTAGCTGGCAGGGATGGAAGGCACGCTCGACCCCGGGTAGACTCACTGTCCAGACTCTCATTAGCTGGGCAGGGTAGTAGGCACACCTGGTGGGAAAGGAAGGGAGTTTAAAGAAAGAATTGAGAAATTAAGTCAGACCCTGAGTAGACCTGTTGTCAGGCTCTCACTAGCTGACAGGGTTATGCGATCTCTTGGGGGAAGAAGGAAAAGAGGGATTTTTTGTTTAAGTGGTCCAGGTGGACCCAATAACCAGTTTCACACCAAGAAGACAGGGCTGTTGAAATCATGACGGAGTCACGAAGCTCTTGTTAACAGGTTTACAAACGGCTAACACCAGTCCTAGGTAGGGATGGGATGACTCAAACCCCTCTTGGTAGGGCTCTCAGCATAACCCTCCCGACAGGGCTCTCGGCGAGGCTCTCAGAAGGGCTCTCGACATAACCCACTTGGCAGGGCTCTCGCCACAACCATCTCGCCAGGGATCCCGACAAGCACCTCTCAGCGGGGTTCCCGACACAGCCCTTTTGGCAAGGCTCTCGTCAGGCCCCTTGCAACAGGTTTTACTTGGCCTACTCTTTGAACGGGTGACACTCACCACCTAAGATCCTAAGAGCCTAGGGTTCGCACAAAGGTAATAAACATTGCAGCGACAAAGTAGATCTTTCAACACAATATAAAAGAAGTAACTATCAGCGGGGGAATCTCGCCCCTTACAAAAGTTACAATGGGTAAGTTCACAAAAATGAATGTACAAAAATCAAGGCAGGGTTACAACCAACAAAGAGGGATATGGAAGCTATTGAGCCGGCCCGCTGGAGGTCCCGCTGGAGGTCTCGCTGAAGGTTCCGCTGGAGGTTCCACTGGACGTTCCACTGGGGGTGTAGCCGGAGGACTTGCCGGGTGAGCTGTCGCCGGTTTCCACGTTCAGGACAAGCTCCGCCGCATCGTTGATCGGAGAGTCGTCCTCTCCCGCAGGATTGGGGATGGGCTCGAACAACCAGGGCAAGATCCTTCACGCCGTAAGGGTCTCGCCTCCTTCGTTCAAAAGCGCTGACTCCCGCAGCACCTCGATGACCATCTTGGTGGTGGCTTGCGCGTTCTCCATAATGATTATGTTGATCTCGTATATAGAGTAGTGACGGAGCTCGACTCTCTCCTCCAGCATCGGCCGGGCCTGGGGCCAGGGCCTCCTCCAAGCGCATCACCTCAGCCTGCAACAACTGGTTCTCGCACTCGACGTTGGCCACCCTCGCGCGAGACAGCTCAGATTCCGCAGAATCATGCGAGACGGTCCGGTTAGGCGAAAAGCATACATACATACATACATACATACACACACTCATATATATATATATATATATATATATATATATATATATATATATATATATATATATATATATATATATATATATATATATATATACTAAGAGGACGAGAAATATTGAAGGATCCCACTTACCTCGGCGGCTAGGCGAGAAAAGAGAAGTTGTTGGGAAACAGGCAAGTCGACCTTCAGGGTGGCCGCTTTAGTCGCAACAGCGTCCCTCGCCCTGTGCATATCGATAAGGTTGTGCTCGATGGTGAAGGTGCGATGCCCAGCCATGTGCGAGAGCTGGACCGCGCGAAGCTGGGCCTGGGCGGCGTCAAGGATGAGGTCCCGGGTTGTCGTCCGGTCGAACGTGTCGGCATCCTCCCGACCGTAGAGGTCGTAGCCCAGCGCGAAGGCATCGTCGGAGCTTGAGTCCTGCTCCCTACAAGAGGGGAGAAGTGTGGAAAGCGCGATGCGGTTGGTGGTATGATCCCACTGGATCAAGGGCTGGCCCTCCGCATCCTTGTAATTTTCGCTGAAGCCGAAATTCTGATGCCCTTTCGGCACCGGGTTGCGAGAGGACTTGGCAGGGGTCTCGGCGGCGGGCCGGGAAGCACCCCTCTCGCCTGTAACTAAAGAGGTCTCGACGGGGGCCTCTGCGGCGGGCCGGGCGGCACCCGTCTCGCCCGCAATAGAAGGGGTCTCGGCGGGGATATCAGCGGAAGCCGGTGCGACAGATTTACCCTTATCCACGACTGATGACTTTGATTTTTTGAGTGGATGGGCAGAATGGGAGCTCAGCTTCCGCTTCTGAGCACTTGGTGCAGAAGAGGATCTCGACTCCTCCCGGCAAGCGACGACAGCGGACTTGGCGAGGGCTAGGGGGTCGGCGAGTACCCTGGCCTCGTCAAAGGGTTGATGGAGGGGAATGTCTCGCTAACCTGCGAGTCTCATAGTTAGTTAACCATATCTCTCGAAACGAAAGGTTGCAAGTCTAGTCCAGAAAATTACCTTCGCCATAAGGTACCAGTTGGAGGGAATCCCGGTCTCGCCGGAGGAAGGGGACGTCGAAGGCTTTCGAGCCAAAGAACTCGACAAGGGCGCCCTCTCGCTCCCCGAGAGCGGGAGGCTTATAGGTTGTGTCATCATATTGAATGAATGCGAGAGGGATGTTGTTGAAGGGTCCTGAGACGAAGATGAACCTTTTCGCAAAGTGATGATGTTTGTTGGCGAGACCCGACGTCTTCACCGACTATCCAGAAAGGAAGACTCACCGTCCTTTGGCCCGGAAGTTGAACAGCTTCCGGAAAATTGGCAGACTGAACTCGATCCTTTCCGCCCGCATATAGCAGGCGAAAGCCACCAGGAGGGCGAGGGAGTTAGGGTTAAGTTGGGTCGGCACTACCCCATAATAGCGCAGGGCTTGACGCACTTCTGTCCAAAGGGGGAAGCGGAAGCCCACCTCTAAGTGCTCCAAGGGGATGGCGAGATCCCCTTCTGGCGCGAGGTTAACCATTTCTTCGCTCCCAGGCTTCCGCGCGACGAACCCCGGCGGGATGAAGGTCTGGGTGATCGTGAGGAATTCCTCCTACGTGAGCCGGCAGAGGGGAAGACATGGTCCAGGAAGGTCTGCGCGCACTTGGAGCGGCCTTCACTCTCTCCTGGCATCTTGAATGGAAGAAGAGAGGAGAAAAAGGTCGGGGTGGCGAGATCCTTTGCGCTGCAAGGATTGGCGAAAGCAGTTGACAGGGGGACGAAGGTTCGGGATGAAAAAAATAAATGCTGACAAGTAAATGAGGTAGGTGGATCGGCCTATTTATAGAAGATACAATAATTATGAATTTTTTTCTTAAAAAATACGGCGGGCGAACACTTAATGGGTTCGCAAATCTGGACGTCTTGACTCCTCGATTTTCGTCCATCCTTGTCAGCTCTCCGTGGACCTGTAGGAAGCGAGAACCTCCGGGGAGGGCTAGGGAAAAGATAAACGGTCGCAGCACGCGAGAATTGTTGAGCAAGTCGTATGAGTCAGTCATTTGCAAAGTATCAAATAGAACATGCAAAAAAACAGACAGGAAGGACACAGATATAAAGGGGCTCTAGCCGGGCGGGAGTCCCCGAACAGTAATGATAAAAAAAATAATAAAAAATTATAATACTAATAATAATTGTCTGTTGCCGAGAGGGGAAGGTGGTACAAAGGATAAGGGTAGGGTGAGAAGATGGGTAAAGAAGAGGTTAGCCCTATAGGGCTCAGTACGGCACCCACCACCAACGACCTAATTCTCGCCTGCCAGACCTTGGAGGGACTCGAGGGTCGAAGAAGGCCGTCGGGGTGGTCAGCCCCTAGTTGGCCAGGCGGAGCTGATCTCGAATCCGCGCGACGTGTCTTTCGGGGGAGGTTTCGACAGAAAGCGTGTCCTGGGATTCCGCCCCGCCTTGGTGGTAGGCGCAGTCCCGCTCAACGATCGACAGTCGCCGCTCCATCGTCTCGTGGATCCTCTTCACCGTTGCGGTGTTAGCATGTTGCTGCCGTGTGAGCTTCGACAGGACTCCTGCACTACTCTACCTCCGCGCCTTGCCACTTCTGGAGGCCTCGAGAAATTCCTCCATCTCGCCGGTGGAGCGGAGGGGCGAGTCTTCCCCGTCTTTTTCTTCTTCTTCATCTTCGTCTCCTTCCCCTTCCGCTTCTTATTCCTTCGGCTCTGGAGGACAGATTTTGGTCAGAATAGGAGGGGAGGAAAAGAAAAGTTGTGAGATTCTCGCATACCTGAAGAGCGATGGATACCCTCACCCGATGGTTGGCGAGAAGGGCCGGGCTGGCCCTCCGAGCTTTTTCCAAAAAGCAGATGGAGCGGCTTGCCCCGGCCCGGACAAAATGTCCTGCGCTCCAGGGTATCGGTCTCGCCCAGGGGAGGAACAGAGACGCCCTCTCTCACCGGGGGCTGGGATCCCGGCGCGGGAGCGACTGGCTCGGTGACAACCCCTTCTGCAGGGAGGGCTAGATCGGGCGCCAGATCGGTGTGATCGGTCTGGGCATCGGGCGGGGCAGCCCCCGAGACCGGCGGTGCAGCCCCCAAAACAGACGTCGGATCCTCATTATGGGGGCGGGTCGCCTCAGTGTCCGCCAGTAGAAAGTCGGCGACATCTATTTGCACCGTCCCCTGCGAGAAGAGTGATACTTCAGTATGCAACCACGTTCAAGCTTTTTAACATTTCGCGCTAACAGGAAGGGAGAAAGGCGAGAAAGGTACCTCCGACAGAGAAGAAGGGATCTCATCACAGTTGGGAGTTGGGGTAGGCGAGGCTCGGTTTTCCTTCAACATGTCTCGCCTAACTGACTTGGCTTTCTTCTTCTTCTTTGGGCGGGAGCTCTCGCCGGCTGGCTTCTCGCCGGCTGGCATCTCGCCACCTAACTTCTCCCTCACTACCTTCTCGTTGGCGGGCCTCTTTCCCATCAGCCAAGGGACGACCTTGGCGCAGTTGGCGCGAGCCCGCGCCTGGGCTGCAGCGAGGCGGGACTGAAGCTCTTCCTAGAGTAGTTTTTCAATGTTTTTGGCACGCATTTTCATGGCCCAGCAGAGGCTCAAGCAGAGAGTAATGACGACATAGATGGCCTGAGAGACAAACGCAGCTGTGTATTTATAGGACGAAGGTGGGGTCTGCCGAAAGATTCCCTGCCAGGTCAGCATGTACCCACCGAATATTTGGGGTTGGACGTGTCTTTCCGAGCGCAAGGTTAGCTCGCAAAGAGCGGAGATTGTGTACAACCCCATATCCGCTGGGTGGGACCAAGATACCCCAAGCACCCAGATTGAGCCAGCTTTGGGCATACAATTGGATCAATTAAGAAAGCAGACTGGAGGGCTCTCGCCGTGAGTAGGCGCGTAGCTCTCGCCCTGGAGGTCAAGAAGCATCAGTTCGTCGGGCTCAATTTGTCGAGCTGGGAACGTAATTCGTCGAACTCAATTTGTCGAGCTGAGCCTTTGACTTAAGGTTATTTTCGTCGAGCAGATTTTAGGCTCAGGCCATGGTAAAACCAGGGCGGGCGGGAAGGCTCCCGCACTGGACAGGATCAGGGGCTCGTGCCTCAAGATGGCGGAAGCCCATCGGCCCTCGGCGTTTAGTGATGTCTCTCTACTCAACATCCCTTCAGTCTTTTGGTTCCCGCCCGGGGTACTGGGAAGGCTTGCGCTCGGGGCAAGCCGGGTTCCCGCAGAGCTCAGCGGGAAGAGCTTCCTCCAGGTGGGACCTAGACCTGAAATTACTTAAATACACTTGGTCTGCATTTAGCTCCTCAGAACAACGGAGTTTGGCTATTGGCAGACCAGTCCAGGGGCATTTTAGTAATTTTAGGGCAGCAAAAGTACGCTTTTTGCAGACCAAATATTGAAAATCTATAAATAGACCCACATGATACCTCAGAAGGCAGATTTTTCCTCATACTCTCATTTTGCCTTCTAAAGCTTTCTGAGGTACTCCTAGCCCATCAATTGGCTTTGGAGAGGAAACACTCAGAGAACTTCCAGGTTAGTGGAGGGACCTCCCTGTACAACCCCGTAGCCGGGCGAGTGGGACCCTCCCCAAATATCAGCCTAGGGGCGTGGTATGGGCAACGTTTTGGCGTCGTCCCGTTCGAGGACGTGCGGGTCCTCGTGCGTGCGTGCGGAGATTTTATTCGCATAGACTTAAAATCTTATATATATATATATATAAGTTTTATCTTATAATATATATATATATATATTATATATCATATATATATTAGATGAGAGTTATAGGAGGGAGATGGGGGAAAAAGCTGAGGGGGGGTCGGTACAGGACAGGCAGGAGAAAAAGGGGGGAGCAGAAGAAATAAAAGGGTGCAGCAGGGCATCGGGTGGAGGGAGATATAAAAAAAAGAAGAAAAACAAAAAAGTGGGGCGGGGGGTACAACAGAAGAAAGGAGAAAAAAGGAGAGGCATGGGGGGTTTTTCTTCTCTCCCCGCTAGGGCTCGGCCAGGAGCAGCGCAGCGGCTGCCCCCTTCCTCTCTCCCGTCGGCCAACAGGAGCAGCGCAGCCGCCGCCCCCTTCCTCTCTCCCATCGGCCAACAAGAGCAGCACAGCCGGCCCCCGCTTTCTCTCTCCCGTCAGCCTACAGTAGGAGCAGCCCAACGCCGCCTCCCACCTCCTCTCTCTCGCCGCCGCCGCCTGTAGTGGCAACCTGAACCCCGCCTCCCTCTCTCACTTTCGGCTTGGAACAGCAAGGGGCCGCCCGCCCCATCTCTCTCTCCGGCCACCGGCAAAGCAGGGCACGACCGCCCCTCTCCCTCTCCCCCGGCCGCCTGGAGCAACCCGCCCCTCTCCCTCTCTCCCGACCGCCTGGAGCAACCCGGCCCCATTCTATTTCTCCCGGCCTGGAGCAGCACACCCCAGCCCCCTCCCTTTCTCTCGGCCTGGAGCAGGGTTCGGCTTGGAGTGGGGTTCGGCCTGGAGCTAAACCCTAGCTTTTCACCACCGGCAGCAAGCTTGGCCTGGAGCAAGGCTCGACCTGGAGCAAGGCTCGGCCTGGAGCAAGGCTCGACCTGGAGCAAGGCTCGGCCTGGAGAAAGGCTCGGCCTGGATCAAGGCTCGGCCTGGAGCAAGGCTCGGACTGGAGCAAGGCTCGGCCTGGAGCAAGGCTCGGCCTGGAGCAATGCTCGGCCTGGAGCAATGCTCGGCCTGGAGTAAGGCTCGGCCTAGAGTGGAGATCGACCACCGACGCGGCCGCATGCAGTAGGATCGACCCGGAACTCCTCTCCCGGCCCCGCCGCCAAGCACGCGACAAGGGTAACGATGTTTCTACTTGGGCAGGTGAAGCCCTCAGTTTACATATTTGCATGGAAGCCCCTCTCCACCAACAGGTGGGGGAAGGGAGCTTTTCGACGGGTTGACATGTGCGTCCCCGCAGTTAATTGCATTAGTACCCGGAAGCATGAGTACGGGTTTAGGCATGCTGTGTGAAGCCCATCCGGACGTGTGAGCCGGATTGGTGATGTTCTGGGGTTCCCGGAGAACACTCCGAGGAAGTTCTTTATGAGCCGCTTGCAGGGAATGCGCACCATAGCCCCAAAAAGGGGGTGTGCACAATATGTTTGGCCTGCTTATCTTAGCAGATCGATGACTAGTTGGCCGCCGCTCGTCGAGACGTTGGCGTACAGGTGTTGCAGTACCAGGCGGGGAGTAGCGGGCTTAAGCCCATGCTTGTGCCGGCCCTCGAAGGCCTTTTTTGTTCATATTGTCGTCCTGCGTGCTGAGTATGGAATTCATATTCCTGTAATATTTTTTAATATTTGTGATGCTCTGTGGATGTGTAGTTTATTTCTTCTGTCATGGGCGAGTGGTGTGCTCGTGAACCGCTCGCCCCGTGGTGGCCCCGAGGTATAGTTGTCGGGAAGCCCCTGATGGCCTGTTGTCATCCTTTCAGAATAGCGGAGTTCCGCTGTTAGTAACCCAACTTGGGCAGCGTGTCGTAGAATTGCTCGGCGGGATTGCGCCAATAGGCGGGCGGGGAACATTTTACATAGACCCGAGGTGGCACCTCTAGTTAAGGAGTGGATCTTGAGATCCTCCTTAGATGTTCCGGTCGGCCAAGAGAGCCCTCCAAAGGTGCCTTAGCTCAGCCCTTGGCTTGGGAGGGGAAGAGTTTGTTAGTCTTCCGGGTATGCGGCGGGTCCTCCACGCTGAGACCTTGGGTCTGTCCCTTGCTTTCCTAGTCTTGTGCCTAGATCGTTCGCTTGAGGGTAGTAGGTGCGCGGTCACCCCTTCCTCAAGGGTCGAACTCCACAGGAGACCGATTTTCGGTTTCAACATTTTGGTGCGGTGAACGTGGAGAGTGACCAGCACAGAAGAACTCTGGCGAACGTCATGGCTGTAGAAGAGGAACTAAGTGGCGACCAGGGTCATGCGTTGATACTTTGTATGTAAGGTCCTCATACTCAGAGTTGTCCCCTCCCATAGCTGTTGTTTGAATCCCATAGCATTTGGAGTAGGATTTGCACCTATTTGAAGCGCTTTTACCTATGAAAACTCATGTATCCCCACTTATTACATCAACGAGAACCTGGAGGTTATTATCTTCAAGATCAAGTAAGAGAGCAGCTGAGAGGTATTAGGAGCCGGGGTGACCTGAAAGGGTTCCCTCCCTAACGGTAATATGTTATCTCTTCCTTGTAATTCAGTAGCGGTCAAGTTTTCTCTTTATTACCAATTCGCCTCGAGCTTCTGAGGGCTTCAAGGGTTAGCTTCACGATTGACTCCGGAAGCCAAGCGTCCAACCCGTTCCTTTTAAATAGCCTAGTTCGGACGATGGGACGGTGCCGCGGGACTTTAAGCGCTATTGTAAGATCGAGCCTCTGCACTAACGGCCGAGATCAGCTCCCCCCTTGCACGTTGGCCTATGTCCTCCCGATTGCACCTCTCCTCCGACTAGGGGAATTATCAGGAACGAGGCTAGACGCTAACCTCCCAGATTTGATAAAGGACCGATCTCTCCAAGCAATCATAAGTGAAGGCCTTTGTTATTGAGAGAGCAGGATAACATGTCAAGGGGCAGGTTTTGGCCCAAGGGAAGATGTTGGTCTCGAGTGCATCCTAGAGGACCCCCGCAGGAACATTACCCGTCGCCCATGCACTAGCAATCATCATCGAGTGACATGGCAGAAAACGATCTTTGTCATTAGATCAGGATACGAGCCATCGACCTGTTCCTTAAATAGCCCAGTTCGGATGATGGGACGATGCCTCCGGACTCTAAGCACTATTGTAAGAACGAGCCTCTACACTGACGGCCGAGATTAGCTCCTCCCTTGCATGTCGGCCTATGTCCCCCTGATTGCATCTCTCTTCCGATTGGAGGAATTATTAGGAACAGGCTCGGACGCCAGCTTCCCGATTTGGCGACTTCTAGATCGTCTCTCTTATGAAAAGAATGTGTCCTCCATTTGTAAAAGCATCGGTGCAATTAACTCTCCAACACCTCTTAAGTAAACAGGATGTTTCCACCTCGAGCAGATCCCGATGTCAGGCTCTCACCTAGCTGGCAGGGCAGGAAGTCACTCGATGGCAGTAGTAGTGGACCCCGAGCAGATCCCGCTGTCAGGCTCTCACCTAGCTGGCAGGGCAGGAAGTCACTCGGTGTCATCCTTAGACCTCGAGCAGATCCCGCTGTCAGGCTCTCACCTAGCTGGCAGGGCAGGAAGTCACTCGATGACGGTAGTAGTAGACCCCGAGCAGATCCCGCTGTCAGGCTCTCACCTAGCTGGCAGGGCAAGAAGTCACACGGTGTCATCCTTAGACCTCGAGCAGATCCCGCTGTCAAGCTCTCACCTAGCTGGCAGGGCAGGAAGTCACTCGATGGCGGTAGTAGTGGACCCCGAGCAGATCCCGCTGTCAGGCTCTCACCTAGCTGGCAGGGCAGGAAGTCACTCGGTGTCATCCTTAGACCTCGAGCAGATCCCGCTGTCAGGCTCTCACCTAGCTGGCAGGGCAGGAAGTCACTCGATGCCGGTAGTAGTGGACCCCAAGCAGATCCCGCTGTCAGGCTTTCACCTAGCTGGCAGGGCAGGAAGTCACTCAGTGTCATCCTTAGACCTCGAGCAGATCCCGCTGTCAGGCTCTCACCTAGCTGGCAGGGCAGGAAGTCACTCGATGGCGGTAGTAGTGGACCCCGAGCAGATCCCGCTGTCAGGCTCTCACCTAGCTGGCAGGGCAGGAAGTCACTCGGTGTCATCGTTAGACCTCGAGCAGATCCCGCTGTCAGGCTCTCACCAAGCTGGCAGGGCAGGAAGTCACTCGATGGCGGTAGTAGTGGACCCCGAGCAGATCCCGCTGTCAGGCTCTCACCTAGCTGGCAGGGCAGGAAATCACTCGGTGTCATCCTTAGACCTCGAGCAGATCCCGCTGCCAGGCTCTCATCTAGCTGGCAGGGCAGGAAGTCACTCAATGACGGTAGTAATGGACCCCGAGCAGATACCGCTGTCAGGCTCTCACCTAGCTGGCAGGGCAGGAAGTCACTCAGTGTCATCCTTAGACCTCGAGCAGATCCCGCTGTCAGGATCTCACCTAGCTGGCAGGGCAGGAAGTCACTCGATGGTGCTAGTAGTGGACCCCGAGCAGATCCCGCTATCAAGCTCTCACCTAGCTGGCAGGGCAGGAAGTCACTCGGTGTCATCCTTGGGCCTCGAGCAGATCTCGCTGTCAGGCTCTCACCTAGCTGGCAGGGCAGGAAGTCACTCGATGGTGGTAGTAGTGGACCCCGGGTAGACTCGCTGCTCAGGCTCTCATTAGCTGGGAAGGGCTGTAGGCACACCTGGGGGAAATGGTTGGTTCGTGGAGACTTTTTGCAAGACCCCGAGTGATGCTCGGCCCCGGGTAGACCCGCTGCCTGGCTCCTACTAGCTGGCAGGTCCGTATGCTCGCATGGGGGGTAAGGGACCCCGAGTGCTGCTCGGCTGCTGGTAGACTCGCTGTCAGGCTCTCACTAGCTGGCAGGGCTGTAGGCACACCTGGGGGAAAGGATTAGCTCTGCGTGTGCAAGATGATACAAAATATATGGCTTTGTTGTTTCACGATATCGCGAGAAATTATATACTTGTTGTAAGTAATGGTATGAGGGCAATGGAATAGCAGTGAGCCAAAATGTATCGAGTGATTCAAAAAGATCAGAAAGGTCATGGAGAGATTGATGTTCCAAGTGCAGATTTCAGTTTCTCTTAGTTTTTTTTGGGTCGGCTCCCACTCGCCGGATATGTTGGGTTGGATGATTCTTTCCGAGCTTGTACCAACCTCGAAAAGAGCGGGGATTGTGTACAACCCCGTAGCCGGGCGACTGGGACCCTCCCCAAATATCAGCCTAGGGGCGTGGTATGTGCGACGTTTTGGTGTCGTCCCGTTCGAGTACGTGCGGGTCCTCATGCGTGCGGCAGAGATTTTATTCGCATAGGCTTAAAATCTTATATATATATATATATATAAGTTTTATCTTATAATATATATACATTCTATATATATATATATATATATATATATATATATATATATATATATATATATATATATATATATATATCTATATTAATAAAGCGTTTCCTGTTGAGGCGTCGGTCACGGGAAAATGACCATCCAGCCCTCCCACCGCTTCTCCCCTGCTTCGCTCACGGCTCATTGTTTTCTCCGTCCAGGGCGTCGGTCACGCGAACCCGGCGTCACTTCGTCGCTTCCCTGCGCTACCGCACTCCGCGTAATGGCGATCGTCCCGCAGCGCCACCTACACTCCGCGTGTCCTCTGCCCGCGCTCTTCCTCCTCTGCCGATCTCATCTGCTCGGGCCGCTCTTACGCCGCTCTTCTCGCCCATATATTCGCTACTGCAACCTATTCCCTCCGCATTTCGCTGCTACAGCTTCCGTCCACACAGGCGATCTCTGCTGCGCGATCATCTGCTGTTTCGGCCGCCCTCGCCGTTCTTCCCGCCCGGCTTCACGCCCGCCTCCCAAAAACCCGCCCACAGGTACTCAGTTACTGCTTCCATTCCAGTTCCCATTTGTACGGCGCTGCTCATTTCTCCATCATGTTTTCCTCCCGTTTGCCTTCTCTCATTATGCTGCTTCAATTTGTTTTGAGTGCGTTCCTGTAGTTTCATTTTGGGGGTGATGGTCCATTCAAAAAATGTTTGCTGTGATTTCTTTTTCTGGAATTGCTACCTACTTCCGTGAAGATGCTGAACAGTGCGTCTCCTTTGCTTCCAGTTAGTGGTTTCCTGTAGGAATGAAGTGGTTTCTATATAGATATATATAGGGTCAGGATGTGGTTGTGGGTCTAGATTGGTGGGCTTTCCAACTTGAGGAATGGAATGTATTCCTGCTGCGCCATTTGCCCGCCATTCACAGGATCGAAGCTGCACCTATAAAAACTGTGGGGGAAAGAAAATAACATTATGATGATAAACTGATATAAAAAAGGATCAGTAATTAAAAGAGAAATTTTGTATGCAAAGATTAGACATTCAATTTTCTCTTGGTTAAACCAGAAAAGCTGTTTTGTAATTTTATATGAGTATCTTCTGCACTCTGTAATTTTGGGTCGGGCAGCCGTGAATGCACTGATTATGAACAATCATCAGTTTGCTGCGGCATTTGTGATCCGTAAGTTTGCTAAAAAAGTCACTGTCACGAAATGTGTTTTACAAAAAAAAACTAATCCTTAACATAAAAATGGATAAAGCTTCTTGCGTGAGGTTGGGAGTTCACAAACAGTGCGTCTCCTTTGCTTCCAGTTAGTGGTTTCCTGTAGGAATTAAGTGATTTCGATTTTACTGCTTACACCACTGCTCATTTCTCCATCAGGTTTTCCTCCCGTTTCCGTCCTCTCATTATGCTGCTTCAATTTGTTTTTAGGGGCTTCCTGTAATTTCATTTTGGGTGTGACTGTGGATTCAAAAAATTGTTTGCTGTGATTTTTTTTTTCTGCAATTGCTACCTACTTCCATGAAGATGATGACCAGTGCCTCGCCGTTGCTGCTGGCTGTATTTCCGGTTGGTTTTAAGCGTCTGATGATTAGTGCTCCTCCTTCGTGTTAATTCTGTACCTACAGCCATAGTAATGAACTTTCAACTGCTGCTTAGTGCTTCCCTGTAGGAATTCGGTGAATCCCATTTTACTGCTTACACACTACATCCTGGTAGTATCGATTAGTGAAATTATAAACAGTAGCAGGAGTAGATTAATTATATTGCTTACATGTTTCGTGGATCCACTCTGCATATCACTCTGTTATAGTAACAGATAATTTCTACGTTGCTACCTGCACGATACTACTACAGCTACACATAGATATTCAGGGTTACTTCACCACACGCACACTACAGCTTCCTCCCATAACTTAAATTTGTGGCTACTCTTTTCACACATGTGCTGCTTCAATTTGTTGTAAGTGTCTTGCTGTAATTTCAGTTATGGAGTGATTATCGATGAAAAAAATGTTCTCTGTGATGTTGTTCTCTGAAATTGCTAACTACATTCAGGACTTTCTGTACTCTTCTGCGGTTAGTCTCATTTTCTTGCAATTAACTTTATGTTTCGCGCTGCGTACGTGATTAACAAACTGCTAAATTTGACGGTTTACTGTAATATAGATGACTATGTTCCATGCCTTCTACGATTGTGAGCTATATCCTGATACTACTCTTCAATGGGAGGTCATTATACGCTTCTACAAGGGGGACGCTAAGCCTTGCTGCTCCTATGACGAGCAGCTTCTGTGACCCACAAGCGGCCCCGAGAAGGACCGGGCCTACGATTTACTACACATTACACGTTACCAATCTTCGCCGGAATGTGCTCTTTCGATCCTCCGCAATTTAGACTAAGAACTGGGTTGCCTGCGTGCCACTCTTCATCAACCGTTACGCAGGAGAATGGCATTCTGTTCATCAAAATTGGTAGTGCACTATCACCAGCAATACGAAATCAACTTCAACAGATAAACAAAAACCAGAAATCTAAGATCATACACGTTACGTGATAAGTCCGAAATATCAAATCATTTACGACTTCAAAATAGAAAACCGTACATCCGCAACCATAGTGCGAGATCAACACATATTTCATTTTTATTACCTCAAGTTCCTGCTGCTTCTGCTAATATTAACTACGCTTTTCATTGAGATTCAGAGTTCCTTCTCATACTCTGCTCGCCTGTTAATAAGAAATAGAACATTTGGAAAATAGAACATACACTTCACATGACTTTCTGTATAATCTGCTTCTGTTATATACCGTCACAATATTATGATAATAACACATATATGTTATCAAATACTCCCTCATTTGTCATACATCGCTTATCTTTTTTTCAATGTTGCCAATATGCATATGTCAGATGAGCATTCATCAAATCAACCATTAGAAATACAGAATAATCATCCCACAGTTCAACCCAGTAAGTCATTCATACTGTACATATCTACTTACGTATTGTCATACAAACTTGAAAAATAAACTTTGCAATTTGCTTCGCAGCTACCCCTATCAGCAACAGCAGCACGCTTGACTCTGATGATAATTACTACGATGAGATTTGCCCGCCAACGACATCGAGGTGGTCTGATGGACCACGAACTGAGATTCCAGGTTTTCGCCTACGCATACCACCTGTCCCAGCAGGCCTAACAGCACAAGAAGAATGGAACTACGTTTTCACAATGATTAGCAGGTACAACATAGCAAATAATGTTCCTCACATAACGAATTGTACTACCATAACTCATCTAACATTTTTATATCACTCATATAGCTGTACATCTTCCTCCAATGCAGAGTCTCGAAAGGCCACTGAAGAAAATATGTCATCAACCACTGCTTCCCATTATGATATCTTCAAGCTACACTTGCTCTTTTGCTTGCACGTACCTTAGTTACATTAGCTCATTACCATAGATTCTACGGTGATACAGTTGGATCGTCAATCACAGTGAACTTTCTCTGTTGTTTACATATATATAAAAACTCCTTAACTAATAAGTGTGTCGTATACTTTCCAGATAGATAGAATTTCTTGCAATCATCACTGTGCTGTATGTTTTACAAACCATACCATAATAATAATATGAACATTGTTACAATCTTCTGTTGTATACCCATGCTATTTGTACATGACTTACAGAAACTTTCTATTGTTGTTAAATATAACCATATTCACATCATATTAGCCCCTCATCAGTGCTCTAAGGCATCTACCGTTTCACACACGCCCGACTTCCACCGAACGTCTGCGAAAACACGTGCAAAGTCGCAACAACCCCGCTTTGATGCGGCCGCAGGCCGCCCAAGAGCATCGAGCACGGGCGTAGCCCGTGCGAAGATGCTCGTATATATATATATATATTAGAGGAGAGTTATAGGAGGGAGATGGGGAAAAAGCTGAGGGGGGTCGGTACAGGACAGGCAGGAGAAAAAGGGGGAGCAGAAGAAATAAAAGGGGGCAGCAGGGCATCGGGTGGAGGGAGAGATAAAAAAAAGAAGAAAAACAAAAAAGTGGGGCGGGGGGTACAACAGAAGAAAGGAGAAAAAAAGAGAGGCATGGGGGTTTTTCTTCTCTCCCCGCTAGGGCTCGGCCAGGAGCAGCGCAGCCGCCGCCCCCTTCCTCTCTCCCGTCGGCCAACAGGAGCAGCGCAGCCGCCGCCCCCTTCCTCTCTCCCATCGGCCAACAGGAGCAGCACAGCCGCCCCCCCCCCCCCCCCCCCGCTTTCTCTCTCCCGTCGGCCTACAGTAGGAGCAGCCCGACGCCGACTCTCACCTCCTCTCTCTCGCCGCCGCCGCCTGTAGTGGCAACCCAAGCCCCGCCTCCCTCTCTCACGTTCGGCCTGGAACAATAAGGGGCCGCTCGCCTCCTCTCTCTCTCCGGCCACCGGCAAAGCAGGGCACGACCTCCCCTCTCCCTCTCCCCCGGCCGCCTGGAGCAACCTGCCCCTCTCCCTCTCTCCCGACCGCCTGGAGCAACCCGACCCCATTCTATTTCTCCCGGCCTGGAGCAGCACACCCCGACCCCCTCCCTTTCTCTCGGCCTGGAGCAGGGTTCGGCTTGGAGTGGGGTTCGGCCTGGAGCTAAGCCCTAGCTTTTCACCACCGGCAGCAAGCTCGGCCTGGAGCAAGGCTCTACCTGAAGCAAGGCTCGGCATGGAGCAAGGCTCGGCCTGGAGCAAGGCTCGACCTGGAGCAAGGCTAGACTTGGAGCAAGGCTCGGCTTGGAGCAAGGCTCGGCCTGGAGCAAGTCTCGGCCTGGAGCAAGGCTCGACCTAGAGTGGAGATCGACCACCGACGCGGCCACATGCAGTAGGATCGACCCGAAGCTCCTCTACCGGCCCCACCGCCAAGCACGCGACAAGGATAACGATGTTTCTACTTGAGCATGTGAAGCCCTCAGTTTACATATTTGCATGGAAGCCCCTCTCCACCAACGGGTGGGGGGAAGGGAGCTTTTCGACGGGTTGACGTGTGCATCCCCGCAGTTAATTGCATTAGTACCCGGAAGCGTGAGTACGGGTTTAGGCATACTGTGTGAAGCCCATCCGGACGTGTGAGCCGGATTGGTGATGTTCTGGGGTTCCCGAAGAACACTCCGAGTAAGTTGTTTATTAGCCGCTTGCAGGGAATGCGCACCATAGCCCCAAAAAAGGGGGTGTGCGCAATATGTTTGGCCTGCTTATCTTAACCGATCGATGACTAGTTGGCCGCCGCTCGTCGAGACGTTGGCGTACAGGTGTTGCAGTACCAGGCGGGGAGTAGCGGGCTTAAGCCCAAGCTTGTGCCGGCCCTCGAAGGCCTTTTTTGTTCATATTTTGGCCTGCGTGCTGAGTATGGAATTCATATTCCTGTAATATTTTTTTAATATCTGTGATGCTCTGTGGATGTGTAGTTTATTTCTTCTGTCATGGGCGAGTGGTGTGCTCGTGAACCGCTCGCCCCGTGGTCGCCCCGAGGTATAGTTGCCGAGAAGCCCCTGATGGCCTGTTGTCATCCTTTCAGAATAGCGGAGTTCCGCTGTTAGTAACCCAACTTGGGCAGCGTGTCGTAGAATTGCTCGGCGGGATTGCGCCAATAGGCGGGCGGGGAACATTTTATATAGACCCGAGGTGGCACCTCTAGTTAAGGAGTGGATCTTGAGATCCTCCTTAGATGTTCCGGTCGGCCAAGAGAGCCCTCCGAAGATGCCTTAGCTCAGCCCTTGGCTTGGGAGGGGAAGAGTTTGTTAGTCTTCCGGGTATGCGGCGGGTCCTCCACGCTGAGACCTTGGGTCTGTCCCTTGCGTTCCTAGTCTTCTGCCTAGATCGTTCGCTTGAGGGTAGTAGGTGCGCGGTCACCCCTTCCCCAAGGGTCGAACTCCACAGGAGACCGATTTTCGGTTTCAACACTCCCAGCTGAGGCTTAGGGTCAGTTTCCAGTTCTTTGTGGCTAGTCTTGGGTCGAGCTCTGGGAGAAATAGGTGTCGGCTACACCCCAAGGCCTGAACTCTAGTTGAGGCCAGTTCTTGGCCTCAACAGTTTGCATGTTGGCAAACTTGGCGAGCCGACTCTGGCCGGGGATTTGAACGATTAGTCCAGGAGTGAGGAGGACGAACAACATCATAGCCATGAACACTGCCCCCCAATCCGCCATCACCTCCGCCGTGCACGGGAGTAGAGAGTGAGAGATAGAAAAGGGCGGTGGACTGAAAAGGGATCGAGTCGGCGCCAAGAAAATAGAGAGACTCTTGAGGGATTGAATTTTAGAGTTGCGATTAAAGTTTTTGAAAAAAAAATTTAAAGACAAATTGTGGTGTGGATAGCCATATGAGGGGTGTGGTTAGCAATCGACATATTTAATTAATGAAGGAGTTTAGTCGCCCTTTCCCTTCAAAAAAAACATAGGGCAAAACGGTAAAAAATCAATTTTTTTCAAAATAGCCTACTTTTAACAATGGAAACCCTCTCATCTTCCGCGATTTATTTTCCGCCGCATTTCACGAACCCTCCTCCCGACTTGGCGACTCCCTTTTGCTTCGCCACTGCTCGAGAGACCCCTCCGCCACTAATATGGAAAAGAGAAATCCCACAAGGATGAGACGAACGGCCAAAGAGGCCGCTCGACGGCGGATGCCGAGCGGCCGGGGAGGCCGCTCAGTGGCAGCGGATGCCGAGCGGCCGGGGAGGCGAAGTGGTTGGCACTGCAACGATGACGGTTGGCGCAGTGGCGACAATGATGACGGTTTGCGGCGATGGCGGTTGGCGTGGCAGCGGCAATGACGGTTTGCACCGCGACGATGATGGCGGTTGGCGCGACGGCGGTGATGGCGGCAGTTACACCTCGGGTAGTTACGTCAAGAAAGGTTCGGATATCCGCACACCCATGCATGAGGTGCGACTAATGCCTCTAAGAGGATCCATCAATTTCAAAGCAAGAAAATGACGTTTTTTGACTTTTTGTAATGCATTGTGATGGTTTCAAATTTTAGTATTGTCATGGTTTCAAATTTTACTCAAGAAAATGGCGTATTTGTAAATGAGATGTGTATTATTCATCAATTTAAAGTACTTAGCCAAATATAAACCAACATCAATTATTTTATGACGGTAAAAATAGTTCACACATCAAATAGAATGGTGTAGTTTTTTAAAAATGCACTATTTTGTTAATTTTGAATCTATTTAACACCAGTTACGTTGTTTTTCGTCAGTATATTTTGTTAATGAGGATTAATTTCTGGTTTTTATTAAAGTTGAGGATTAATTCTCAACTTTTAATACTTGAGGACCTATTTCAGAAAAGATATAAGAATTTTGGGGACTGATTTCATAATTTTTGTCAGAAAAATGATGCGCCTTATTTCTGTGAACTGACCTTGTCAGCTATTTATACTATACAACCATTCTCAAATTATTTTTTATTATTCAGCCAAAATGCCCCTCCAATTTTTAATTAAAGATTTAATAAATGTTTGGAAATAAGGGAGGGTGCAAAGCGCCATATTAAAGTCTTTGGAGTGCAATATGTCAAAACAAAACTTTTAGGATGCAAAATGTCAAGTTATCCTAATTAAAGGGTGGAAACTGTCAAAAGTCCTGAAATTATTAAGAAAATTGAATATTGGGTTACAATTTATTATTTCTATAATAGAACTTTGTAATAGCTAAATAATACATATGGTGTTTTTGTGTCCTATTATGTATAGGACATCTCAACATGCTATTCAGTATTTAAACGCGTAGCAATTGAGATTATCTTACCCATTGTTTTTAGGGCACAATGATTTTTCTCATCTACTTCAGTGAGTTTTAAGATCAAAGTCATCAAACACCAACTGACCAATCATTTTTCTGACCAAAAATCTTAGCCTTATTTCCTACTTATGTATTGAGGCAGCCTCTCCGGATGAAATCCTAAATCTTTCTCAAGGAAAATTTTTTTATGGATTTTTGTTTGGGTGTGGAATATTTGGGATGTTTCACCAATTGACTAATTGAGTCACACATGTAAGCAAATATGAAGCTCTCCTCTAATGCAACTAGTTTGAAAGCTTTGTTGTTAAACTCCAGTGTTATCAAAAGTTATTTGTGAAGCTAGTCTCGAGTATCATGAGAGACAATGTAAACTCAGAGAAATTTAACTTCAACCCGCCACCTCTTAGATCATTGACATTCTCATTAGGGATGTAAGCCGGAATCAACCAAACCGACTAACTGAATCGAACCAAATCAAATCGCACGGTTCGGTATAAGTAGCCTACGGTTCACTCACAGTTTCATTTTTTTGAAAAACAATGTGGTTTGATTTGGATCACGGTTCATACTGTCAAACCGAACCATATTTGCTTTAATAATATTTTAATCTATTAGAAATATAATTAATTCTTCACTCTTCACAGTTAGAGTGGGGACTAGAGTCTAGGAGGGCTAATCAATACTCACGCGATTGTCACGAGCTGTTTTTAACTTGTTTACTTTACACTCATTATTTACAAAATTATTTTTCTAATTTTCTAGGTCATGACTCAGAGAGACCGGAACAATTAAATGTTGTTTTATTGTACGCAAGGTACTTTCAGACCACCTTTTTGCACAAAATGACAGCTATTTCTTTATATACATGATCATTTAGATGACTAATTACTAATGATAATTTTTTTTTAATTATTAAACCACTCAAATCGAATCAAACTGAGTTCGGTTTCAATGGTGTGCGCAGTTCGATTCATTTTTAGATTTATGGAACCACACGCAAATGGTTATGTTAGCGGTTTTGATAAAACCCGAATCAAATCGAACCGTAACAACCCTAATTCTCACAAAATTTCAACCACGTACTTTGCATCTACAATTTCTTTTCAAATCAGGTATATACCATACAAGCAGTCGTGCACAGTGACCTTCATGCAGGGGCGACAACAATCGGCGGGGGCGGCGACATTTGGTGGGGGCGGCAACATACGGTGGGGAGGCAACATGTGACTGGGATGGCAATTTTGGCGAGGGTGGCGATGTTCAACAATGGTGGTGACATTCAGTGGGGGCGGCGATGTTCGGAGGGGGAGATGATGTTCGGTGGAGGCGGCGATGAAGTTCGGAGGGGGCGACAACGTTCGGCGGAGGTGGCGACATTCGACGAGGACAAAGAAAAAAGTATGAAAAGAATTTGGGCAATTATGAATTGAAAATGAGAAAAAAGGCAAAAAAAATACATGAATGTTTAGGCATTTTAAAATATTGAAGAGACGCAAAAAAAAGTAAAAAAACAGTCAACACAACAATTTTATAATATGCAAGAAAGAATGATGCAATTAGGCTCAGAATAATTGCATGAGACCAAATAATTAGTAAGAGGAACTTCAAAGTGACAAAAGCAAGTTGAAAATGATAATTTTTTATCATTAATATATATTATATATATATATATATATATATATATATATATATATATATATATATATATATATATATATATATATATATATATATATATATATACAAGCAGTCGTGCACGGGGGACCCCGTGCGGGCAACATTCGTTGTGGGTGCGACATTTGTCAAATGTGCAACATTTGTCGAGGGGACGACATTTGGCTGAGGCGCCAACATTGGTCGTGGGTGCGACATTTGTCGAGCGGACGACATTTGTCGTGGGAGTGACATTTATCTTGGGGGCGACATTTGTCGTGGGAGCGACATTCGTTCTCAAAATCTACCGTCTGTCGAACAGGGTGGCTAAATCAGACTGAATCATTTTTGTCGTCTGCGAGTTGGGTGATCTTCGACCGCATCTATAAGAAGAGTTCTCAAAATATAAGAAGAAATGACTAAAAAGACCACTCAAGATCCGACCCAAACAAATAAAAAGGAGGGGAGAGCTCTTGGTTGGTCTTCGGACTCATCTAGGCGGGCTTCGCCCGCCTCCGCACGGGCTTCGTCCATGCTATATGTGTCGCTGCGGGCTACGCCCACAACATATACATATGAGTACTCAAAATGACCGTAAAAAAATCTAAATCACGATTATATTTTTACTTTGTAAAAAAACGTGTGTTTTCACATACAAAACGTAATTTTTATCTCTCCTCTCTAAATATAAGAAAAATGACTAAAAAAACCCAAACAAATGAAAAATAGAGTTGATTATATGAGGGGTATTTAGGGAATAAATGTTACACCATTATGGAGGATATTTTGGGCATCCAAATGTTACACCATGGCTCTTTGCTTATAGTATAAAGATATATATATATATATATATATATATATATATATATATATATATATATATATATATATATATATATATATATATATATATATACTAGCATCTTCGAACGGGCTCCGCCCGTTCTCGATGCGTCGCTGCGGGCTTCGCCCGCAATCAAGCGGGCTTCGCCCGCTTGACCCCCGGCGGGCTTCGCCCGCCACCCGCATCTTCGAACAGGTTCTGCCCGTTCTCGATGCGTCGCTGCGGGCTTCGCCCGCAATCAAGCGGGCTTCTCCCGCTTGACCCCCCGGCGGGCTTCGCCCGCCACCCGCATATTCGAACGGGTTCTGCCCGTTCTCAATGCGTCGCTGCGGGCTTCGCCAGCAATCAAGCGGGCTTCTCCCGCTTGACCCCCCGGCGGGCTTCGCCCGCGGCCCAGATTTTAATAAAAAATTTAATAGGAATTTAATAATTTTATAAATTATAAATAAATTTAATAAATTTAATAAATATATAATTTAAAAAACTGAAAAGAAAAAAAATCCCCCCCCCCCCGCTTCGTCCTGCTCACGCAGGCCGATCTTCTCGGCGGCCGGCGGCGGAGCCGCAGGCGGCGTGCCCGGCACCCACGGGCGGGTTCGCCGGCCTCCGGCGAACCCGCCGGGGTTTGTCCGCCGGCGAGCGGGGGCCACCGCCGGCGGTGGCCCTGCCCGATCGTCGCCGGACAAACCCCGGCGGGTTCGCCGGAGGCCGGCGAACCCGCCGGTGGGCGCCGGGCAGGCTGCCGGCGGCTCCGCCGGCGGCGGCGGGGTGAGCCCGTGAGGGTGCGGGAGGGAGAAAGGGGATCGGGAATTTTTCGGTTGTGAACAGTGTCAGGTGAGTGGATTTGGATATTTGCAGATCTCCTTTGTTGAATCCAACGGCCCGTGTTTGATGAAGCTTGATCGGACGATCCAGATGAGTTTCATGGTGTGCTTTGAGATATGCTTATTGTTTTATATGATAAATATATATATATATATATATATATATATATATATATATATATATATATATATATATATATATATATATATACATATATCTTTATTATATAATACAATATATCATTCTTCAAGCAAATCGTGCTTTCAATATTAGCCGGAGGATCATTCATTGATCAAAGGCTATAGATCGTCCAAGTATGCAAAAGCTCACGGATCCTTCTTCCTCCGCTCCACTTCGCCTCTCCGTGCCCAAGCAAAATCCAGTTGTTGAAACCGAAAACTCGGTCTTTTGTAGAGTTCACCCTTGGGGAAGGGGTGATCGCGCACCTACTTCTCTCCTGCAAGCAAAATGACAAATGAAAAATGACCCAAGGGCTCGGCGTGTAGGTCGCACCACACACCCGGAAGATCTTAGAGCGCTTCCTCTCCTTAGTCAAAGGCCGAGATAAGGCTACCTCAGAAAGCGCTAGAAGATTAGGGAACAAGTGAGCCTTTCATGTATGCCTTCTGAGGTACCCCTTGGGTCCTATTTATAGATTTCTGAAAACGGCCTGCAAATAGCCAACCTCAGCTGTTTTGAACAGCTATGTGCAACCCAACCAGGTCTGCCAACAGCGTAACACCGCTGTTTTAGCAGCCTATGGGCAGGCCAGCGGGGAAAAATGGTAAAAATATCTCACATATCAATGAGCGAGTAGCCCTTAACAACCTCTATTCGACAAGGGCGACGAGTACGGGTCTGGGCTGCCCTGCTCGCATGCTACTAGCCGGGCTCGCCTGGGCGAGTTGGAGGCTGCCGAGCTCTGGCTCCCTTGGTGCTCGCCCGAGACTCAGGAAAAGGGAGCCGGCCGGTCTGGTTCCTGGTGACCCTACTCGCTGGATACGGGGTTGTAAACAATCCCCGCTCTTTTTGAGCTTGACAAAGCTCAGAAAGAATCATCCAACCCCAAGTGTTCGGCGAGTGCAAGGGGAGCCAGAGAGAATCTTCGGTTGAAGTCCACCTGCGTCTATATATATACGCATGTATACCTGAGTGACTTTTGTCATTCCCTTCGCTCTAACCTTGTCGAGATGTCAATCCCTAAGGAGATCCAAGAGAGACTCGCCCGAGTTCACGAGGCTTCCTCTGCTCCCATAGCCGGCCAGACTGCGGTTCCACTCGCCACCCGGCAGGGTGGCTCGGCCGAGCCCAATCTCGCCAAGAGGGTGAAACCATTCCCTCAGGGGGTCGAGGCCATCTTTGATGACTTGAAGACGACCCTGGAGCACGGGACCGGCTCCACCAATCTGCCTGCCCTTGAGAAGGGAAAAAAACGTTGTTGACCTCTGCGACGAACCAGACAGCCAACGGGATGGCGTCGAAGATTCCACGTCGCGAGTCAAAAACGCCCTTGGCGACTAGCGGCTTAGAACTCCAGAGAATCACCCCCGGGACCCATCACCCCCCTTTGGGACCCTGTGGTTGGATTCGCAGAGGCCGAACTCGTCGGTTCGCGCCACTTCCCCTCAGTGGCCTGTCGGGACCGTGGGGGGAGATATCGAAGCCATCTCAGTTCCGAGCTTCAACATTCTTTCGCCAGGAACACGCTGCTCAGGCCGCGGTAAGAATCTGAGATTGGTCACTCCCCGCACTTTCTTGGAGGTGCCTAGCTCGTCAGGTAAGCTGGCCTCTGGTTCTTGTCCTGTGGTTTTCTGGGACACTCGCCCCCCCCACCCATACTGATGATTCTGTCTTCACGGCTTTTCCCAGCCAATCCGCGACCGAAGAATCTTCGCGGACAGCCCGCTATTCCCCCTCCCCTCCCCGAGCTCGCTAGACTCCTATCTGGGCTCTGAAGTAGAGAACGGGGAGCTGACGAGGAGGGGGATCGGGCTCTTCAAGAAGCTCGTGCACGGCCTGCGCCAGGTGCATGAGGTCAACGAGGCGCTGCAACGCGACTACGTGTGGCTCGCAGACGAGGTGAGGGGCAACCAGACCGGCGAGGTGATGTCTCCCTCCAGGCTTTTGGATGAGATCGACGAGGGCCTCTTGGTAGCGCAGAGAAACTCGGGGCGGATTCGCGAGCTCCTCCGCTCGCGGCAATCCGGGGGGGGGGGGGGATGCGAGGCCGGGGTAAATAGAAACGACTCCATTTGCCGAGCTGATTGGTATTCGCCTCCTGACCCCCTCTGGTGGCGCATCTTGTTTCCCCTTTTTTCTTCCATATCTGATTTCTTCAGTATTCATTCATTTGGCCTGTAATAACTTTGTACATTTTTAGATTTTAATGTCTGCCACCCGAATAATACTATATAGCCCTTTATATTCAGTTCGGCATGTGACGGGACACGTTAGAAGTCGGCAAGCTGGGGTTGGCGAGATGGGATAGGCGAGCTGGGCTGATTGAACAGTTCGCCCTCAGGTTTCTTTTTTCTATAAATAGCCCCCCTCACCAACCACGTACCACCACTTTTACTGCATACTTTCTCTTCTCGCGCTCTCTCTCTTTTCGTACTCGCGCTCTAACCCTCCCGCGAGCATGGGTAAGACAAACCCGGATGCCGACGGCCGCTCAAAATGCGCCCAACATTTCTCGGACTATTGCTTCTTTGAGGGGAACACGACCGAGGCGGAGCTCGCCGAATTCGTCACCGACTACGTTCCACCTGGCTTCGAGGCGCGTCGGCCCAGGGAGCAGGAGGCCATCAATACTTTATACTCTGATGAGCTCGCCTTCCCCATCTCGCATTTCGAGGTGGGGTTGGCCGACCTCTCTGGCCAGAATTCCGCCAGATTTTGAAATACTATGGCGCGGTGCCCGCGCAACTCAACTCGAACTTCATCGTCATGATGGTGGCGTTCGCGTGCTTCCTCCGCCGGGAGCGGATAGAGTTCAACCTGACCGTCTTCAGGAAACTCTTCTCCTACAAGGCGACCCCAGATGGTGTCGTCTACTTCGGGGGCTACCTCATCAAAGTTCGCGAGATCGCGAACAAACATCATAACTGGATGACCAAGATCACCTTCATCAATGGCGATCTCGGCAACATACATTACTCCCCTCAGCAAAAGGGCGAGGACGTCTACCGCCCCCTACCGTGTCCGGCAACGACGTCGAGCTCCCCAAATGTTTCCTCCATAAGGATTTCGAGGTCGCCTTCCTGCGAAGGGGCCTCGACTCGCTCCGCCCCGTTCTTCCCGACGAAGGTATTCTTCTCTTTCCTATTGCTCAGCTCGCCGAATCTTGATAGAATTTTTCTAAGTCTTTCCATGCAGGAGAACGGCTGATTCCCGCGAACCCGCCATTCGCAGACTCGGGGTTACATCCAGACCCCCCTTGCTCGCGAGAGGGCGGCGGCGGCCTGCCGAGACGAGCCGGATTCTTCCAAACCCGCGTACAATAAGAGGCGACTTGAGCCTGCGGGATCGAGCCCGCCCCGTTGTCAACAACCGCCAAAAAAAATGAAGAAGGCAGTGGTGGTTCCTCGGCCGAGACATCAACAACAACAACAAAGCCCCAAATACATGAGCTCGCCCGAGACCATCCCGGATGGGTCGCCGGAGAGCCCGCTGAAGGAGATCACGAGCAAGGGGCAGAGGGGCGGCGAGACCTCTGCTCTCCCTACTGCGAAGAAGATGGCCCGCGAGCCCGCCGCGCCGAAGGACCATCCCCTCTCCGGCTTTGGAGGGAGGTGGAAAGACTCGGCTGGCGAACCCATGGTCCAGTGGGACGAGCTGGCCCACCGAGTCTCCATCTCCACCCTTCACCCTTCCTGGGCTGATCGCGAGCTCTCCATCGGTCATGCCTACGCGCTCGGCTTCGGCCTTTATGGCCGCGAGGACGCTGAGGCCTATAAGGGCATGGCCTTGCGGCAGCTCGACCACGAAGGCATGCAGGCCCACATGCAGGCCATGGAGCTTCATCATATGATGATCTGCCGCAGCTTCAATCTTAGAAACCACCTCCAGAAGGCCGAGCAGGCCCGCGACGTCGCCACGGACAAGTCCGTCGATCTAGCGAGGCAACTCGGCATCGCAGAGAACTTACTTGCTCAAACCGTCGGTGGGCTGGTAAGCATCAGACTGCTTTCCTTTTTTACTTAGAATTTTTGTGCTATTACTAATGTGCTTCCTTTTCCTTCAGGATGCCAAGGCCGTCGGGGAGTTGCGGGCTCGCGTCGTCGGGCTGGAGGAGGAGAACGACTAGCTGCGCGCCCGCCACGCCGGGCTGGAGGGGGAGAACGCGACGTTGAAGGAGGAGAACACGGGCCTCCATCGAGAGGTCTGTTGCCAAGCGGAGATCTTCATCCCCTCGGGAGACATCGAGCCCACCTTCTCGTACAAGAGCCCGAGGATCTTCGGCGAGGCCGACGTCGCTGAGAGGCTGCGGGTCAACTCAATCGAGGCCACCGAATGTACTCTCCAAATGATGAAAGATACATGAGTGCTGATGGAGGGCTGTGATGAGATCACAGCCTGGGACCTCATGCTGAGCCTGTTCCCGGCGACGCCGCCTAGCGAGAAGGAAGACAGCCTCAACATGCTCTTCGGGAAGGGCTTCCAAGATGACCTATCCGCTGAAGGGGGCGAAGATCGCCAGTCCGGCCGGGGGGGGGGGGGGGGGGCAAAAGCTGATTCCCTTCTCTTTTTCTTCTTTCTTCCTCTCTTTTTTTAATCTCGCCTAGGCGAGCTCTCCCCCTTGTAATCAACATTATATACAATTGAAAATAGTTTTGATATGGATTTTGTCTTTATTTTTTCTATCTTTTCTGGGCTTTCCTGTTGTGATGTGCATGCCCGCGAGCTCTTCTCCTTGGGCGACCTCGCGAAGATAGATCTTGCCATTAGGATGGCTGTTAGGACTTGTTCCCGAGAGTAGGCCTTGAGAGCTCGTCAACCCCAGACGATCCGGGGATGGACTACTCGTCGCACTGGGCGCACCCCACCCCATCCCCCCCCCCGCAGCTTTGTCGCGAGCTGCCTATTTTTTTCTCTAATATGAAACCAGTGTTGCTAAAAAAATCATAAGTAAAACTGAAGGGGGGGGGGGGGTGAGGTGCCCGACCGGAGCCTGACTCCCATAGCGAGAGCCAAGGCCTCGACTCGCCACCCTTCTGCCGAGCTGGGCTTGCGAGTCCCGACTCGCATGTGAAGAGTTCCCTTCCTGTTTTTAAAGCCCAAACTTCTTAATATCTGGAGAGTACAGGACTTCCCCGAGTGACACCCAGCCCTGCCGGCTAGGTGAGAGCCTGGCAGCGGGATCTGCTCGGGGTTCAGGTAGGCACCATCGAGTGACATCCAGCCATGCCAGCTAGGTGAGAGCCTGGCAGCGGGATCTGCTCGGGGTCCGGGTAGACACCATCGAGTGACATCCAGCCCTGTCAGCTAGGTGAGAGCCTGACAACGAGATCTGCTCGGGGTCCGGGTAGACACCATCGAGTGACATCCAGCACTGCCAGCTAGGTGAGAGTCTGGCAGCGAGATCTGCTCGGGGTCCTGGTAGACACCATCGAGTGATATCCAGCCCTGCCAGCTAGGTGAGAACCTGACAGCGGGATCTGCTCTGGGTCTGGGTAGACACCATCGAGTGACATCCAGCCCTGCCAGCTAAGTGAGAGCCTGACAGCGGGATCTAGTCGGGGTCTGGGTAGACACCATCGAGTGACATCCAGCCCTGCCAGCTAGGTGAGTCTGGCAGCGGGATCTGCTTGGGGTCCGAGTAGAGACCATCGAGTGACATCCAGCCCAGCCAGCTACGTGAGAGCCTGGCAGCGAGATCTGCTCGGGGTCCGGGTAGACACCATCGAGTGACATCCAGCCCTGCCAGCTAAGTGAGAGTCTGACAGCGGGATCTGCTCGGGGTCCATCAAATGTACACTTCACCCTCTCGTACGAGTTGCTGCAGCAGGAATGGTACCTCAAAAATTTTATTAAGAACAAGACATCACTTAAATATCTCAAGGATAAAAATGTTTCAAGTCGTCACCGCTCCAGGTGAGACTTAGGGTCTCGCCCTCCACATTTTGGAGACGATACCCTCCTGATCTCAATGTTTCTCTGACAATGTATAGACCTTCCCGGTTGGGGTTGAGCTTCCTCACAGTTGCCGATCTTCCTGTTGCATGCACCTTTTTCAAGACCAAGTCCCCCTCCGCAAATTGTTTGACTCTGACGTGCTTGTCAAAGTACGTAGCCATTCTCCTCTTCACTTCTTCTTGTCGGATGGCGGAGAGGTCACGCAGCTCCTACACCATATCAAGGGAGAGTCGCAGCTCCTCCTCATTCTTGGCCTGCCATTCTTCCCTGCCTTCCTCTTCCGTGACCACCCGAGGCGTTTGAACTTCAAATTCTACGTGGAGTACTGCCTCACATCCATGGGAGAGTTTGAAAGGGGTCTCCCCCGTGGCTGTGTTGGGGGTGATCCTCAGAGCCCAGAGGACCGAGGGAAGCTGCTCCACCCAGCTCCCTTTCAGGTTCTCTACCTTCTTCTTTAGGAGGTTCACAATAATCTTATTCACGGCCTCTACCTGCACATTGCTCCTGGGGTGGTGGACTGAGGCAAACCTGAGGTCAATCCCGAGTTGCTCGCAGAAGCTAGTGAATTCCGCGCTGACGAATTGAGGCACGTTGTCCGTGACGATGGTCTGTGGCAACCCATGGTGGCAGATGATCTCCCCCTAGACAAAATTTCTTATGACCTGGGAAGTCACCTTGGCCAGCGCCTTTACTTCCAGCCACTTAGAAAAATAGTCAATCATTACTAGCAGGAACCTTCTCTGCCCGCTGGCTTGGGGGAACGGCCCAACCAAGTCCATTCCCCAAATTACAAAGAGCCAGGGGGCTGTGATGCTCTTGAGGCGCTGGCCGGCTGCAGTTGGACGGGGGCAAACAACTGTCACTTGTGGCACCTCCTTGTGAATTCCGCAGCATCGTGGCCTAGGGTTGGCCAGAAGTATCCCTGTTTGACGATCCTCCCTTCCAGGGTCCGACTCCCGGAATGACTCCCACACTCCCCGGAGTGGATTTCTTTCATGATCCTTTGTACTTCCCTCTCTGCCACTCAACGGGCCAGCATCCTCGAGAGAGTCTTCCTATACAATTGTCCGTCCTGGAGGAGATAATATGTCGACTTGTACCTGAGCTTCTTCTTGTCCATCCCCTCCGGATACTCTCCCGTGGAGAGGAAAGTCGTGGTCGGGTCCATCCACGAGGGGTGTTGATCTACTTCCATTAGTTCTCCCTCTTCAATGGAAGGGCGAAACAGATCAGTGATGGTACCCCCCACCCGGGGGTCATGCTTTGCCAGCTGATCGACCTACTCGTTCTCCTCCCGGGGCACGTGTCGGATGGAGAAGGTTTGGAACGTGCCGATGACCCCCTTCACTTTTGCTAAGTACAGTCGCAGGGTAGATTCTCTAACCTCAAATTCTCTGTTGATCTGAGAAGCTACCACCATAGAGTCAGTGAGGACCTCCACATCCAGCACCCCCAGCTCCTTGGCCAGGCACAGCCCTGCTATTACGACCTCGTACTCGGCCTGGTTGTTAGTGATGGGGAAGTGCACCACCACCGTTTGCTCGATTCTAGTTCCCTGGGGGCTTTCCAAGATCACCCTCACCCCTAGGGAGTGCCTCCCTGAAGCGCCATCTACCTTCACCTTCCATGGAGTCGGACGAGTGAGTTCTTCCTCCACCACCTCGATCACGTAAACGGCAAAACGTCGGTCATTTCTTGGGCCTTGTCAAGATTTGGCTCGACCCCTGCGGGGGTGAGGAGATGCCCCAAGAATTTTCCCCTGCTGGCCCCGGAGACGCACTTCAGGGGGTTCACCCGCATCTTATACTTGCGCAGGGTGGCGAAGGTTTCTTCCAAATCCTGAAGGTGAGAGTCCACCTCCTGACTCTTGATCATGAGGTCATCCACGTACACCTCCAGGTTCCTCCCCTTATGTTCCCGAAAGACCTTGTCCATCATCTTTTGGTATGTCGCTCATGCATTCTTCAGCCCGAAGGGCATCATTCTGTAGCAGTAGCACCCATCCCCCGTGATGAATGAGATGTCCTTGACGTCCAGGGGGTGCATCCTGATCTGGTGGTAACCTGAAAACACATCTAAGAAACTCATTATAAAAAACCGGCGGCTGAGTCAACCAGCTCGTCGATCCGAGGTAAGGGATAACTGTCCATAGGGCATGATTTATTAAGCAAAGAAAAGTCAACACACATACGCCACCGAACGTCTCCTTTCTTAACCATAACAACATTGGAGACCCAGCTGGGGTATTGTATTTCGGATACAAAGCCGGCCTTGAGAAATTTGGCCACCTCCTCTCTGATGCGCTCGGCCAACTTGTCCGCGGTGGAGCTCTTCTTCTGCTGGACGGGGCGTGCTCCCGGGTCCAAGTTGAGGCGGTGGCAAGTCACGTCCGCGTCAACCCTCGACATCTCCGCGGCGCTCCATGCGAAGATGTCCACATTCTTTTGGATGCATGCCAGCATCCTGCCCTGAGCCTCCGGTGTCAGCCCCCGCTGACGCGAACCTTCTCCACCCTGCCTCCAAGGGTGGTGACCCCCATCTCTACTACTTCTTCTGCAGCCTCCAGCATGGACTGCTCCCCCCATTCTCCGACGTCCCTCTCCTCCGGGACAAGAACCTCCGCTTCCACCTCTTCCTCTGTGGCCATCTCCTTGGCCAACTCCTGGTATCCTCCTGCCACCTCTACCTCGGTGCAGTTCTCCACCTCCATCTCCTCCCTGCCAGCCTCCTGCTCTGCCTCCTCCATTCTCTGCTCCATCTCCTCGGCCCCTTCCTGCCAGAGATAGAGTTCACGACGGTGACATAGCACTCTCGCGCTACTTTGGGGTCACCCTGGACCCGGACCTGTATCCCATCGACGTTAAATTTCAGGCATTGGTGGAAGGATGAGGGGACACAGCGGAAGGCGCTGATGAGGGGTCTTCTGAAGATGACGTTGTAGCTGTTGGGGGCATCCACGATGACAAATCGGTAGTTCTAGGACTGCCCCCCGGGGTGACATGGAGCACCACTCATCCTTCTACCTCCTTCCTCTCCCCTGAAAACCCAAACATGGGGTCATCTGAAGCCAGCACCCTCATTGCATCCACCTTCATTGCGTCGAACGCCTTCTTGAAGATGACGTTGACGGAGCTTCCATTGTCAATGAGGATTCAGGAGACGGTGAAATTCTCGATGGCCGTCTGGATGACCAGCGCATCGCAGAAGGGATCCTCATGATCCGGCATATCATTCCTTGAGAAGGTAATCTTCTCTTCCGGGGGTGGGGTCTGGGATGTGGAGCAAACGCTCCAACGGTACATGATGTGGAGGCTTGCCTTCCGAGAGGCCTCAACCCCCACCCCCCTATGGATCACTCTGATCCCTCCCCAGGTCCCGGCGTCCGCCCGGTCTTCACATCGATCCTCCTCCGCTCAAGGCAGGACCTCCTCAATCCTCACCTCCTGGCGCCCCTATTGCTGATACTGCTCCCTGTTTCCTCTCATCTCGAGGAACTCTGGGCACGTGGTCGTAGCGTGCCTTTCCTCTTGGTGGAAGTCGCAGTAGGGCAACTCCACCCTGACTTCTCTTCTCCTCCTTCGCGTCGCTCTCCTCCTCTCCCCCATGGCTATGGCCATAGCCTGATCTTGATTGGGGAGTGGAGGTCTTTGCGCCTGCCTCCAACCTGGGGGGTGGAATTGATCCTGGCCCCCCTGGTGGTGGTCCCTTCCCTGGTATCCTCTCTGTGGCCCTTGGTCTTGCCACTCGGGCCTCCAGCCCAACCGACGGTCCGACTCCTGACGCCCCCACGTGGGCTACTGTTGTCCCTAAAGTTACCTCTATTCCCTCTGCTAGGGTTCGGCTCTCCTCTCCTCCTGCCCCCTGCCGCCTCTCGGCTCCTTCTCTTCCTCCGTGGCCCACCTGGCTAGCTTCCGGGCAAACTCCGGATTCGACGCCTCCCCATCGACTTCCCTTGCCGCCCTCTCCATCAGCTCCTCGTATGAGAGGGGCGGCACTCTCTTCAGCTCCATCCTGAAGAAACCCTGTTGCAGCCCTAGGGTGAAAGCCATCATCAGACTATGGTCCAGCATCACCTGGACCTGGGTAACCTCATCCTGGAATCAGTCGACGTAACTCCCCAACGTCTCATTCACTTCCTGCTTGATGTGGAACAGGGACTCCGACTCCTTCTTCCTCCTCTTTGAGGTGGTGAATCTCAACATGAACCCCCGGTGCAGGTCCTCGAAGCAGTAAATGGAGCTAGCCGGTAGCTTGTAAAACCACTCCCTCGTCTTTTCCTTGAGGGTAATGGCAAAGAGCCGACACTTGAACTCATCCGACATCTGTCGGATCGAGACCACATCCTCAAACCACTGGACGTATTGGATCGGGTCCCCCTTCCCGGTGTAGTAGGACATCTCTAACTCCCTGAACCCCTCTAGAACGGGGGCAAAAGAAACTAACTCGCTGAAGGGGCTGCCTCCCCCTGTCAGGCGAGTTGGAGCGTCTCGCACACCCATCTCGCCGATTCGGCCTCCGCTTGACGAGCCGGGGAAGAGCTCGCGCCCAGGTAGCTCGCATCCCCTTCCTTCCTCGGCGACCTCCTTCCCAGCTCACCTGCCGGGAGCGTCCTCGCCCAGAGACGGGGGCGACATCGATTTGGGCAGCTGGAGTCGAGCACTCGGCCCGCACGCCGAGTGCGAACTTGACGAGGCTGAGTACCTCATGCCTGAAGTCTTCAAACATTCCCACTGTGGCCAGAGATGGCGGGGGCGACAAGTCGGACTTGTCTGAGCCTTGTCATCGAGTCTGCCGAAGATTTTCTGTGCTGACCACTCTCCACGCTCACCACACCTAAATGTTGAAACCGAAAACTCGGTCTCTTGTAGAGTTCACCCTTGGGGAAGGGGTGACCGCGCACCTACTTCTCTCCTGCAAGACAAATGACAAAGGAAAATTGACCCAAGGGCTCGGCGTGAAGGTTCCAGAAACCACAACTTGTCTTGGTTGTACCGAAAAAAGTTCTCTGAATCGCTACGCGTCGTAGATCAGGGCAAACGAACACGGGAGAAGTTGAGATCTAGACAAAAATGACGGAAAAGGGGTTAGGGCCGAAAAACCCTAACAAAAAAAACTCAAGGAATGTGGAAGAAATTACCACGATAGCGTAGCTCTCGGCGAGAGCTTTCCGGATCTATGCCCGGTTGAAGATTTCGAGCACCGGAGAACGGTCGGCGGCCACCGGAAGATTCACGAAAAAGAAACTCTCTCTCTCGCTCGCTGCTCTGGTTTGGGGGAAAAATAACGGAGAAGATGAAGTTTGGTTCTAAAACCTAAGTCCAAGAATATATATATATATATATATATATATATATATATATATATATATATATATATATATATATATATATATATATATATATATATATATAATGTTTATTAAAAGTTTTGTCAAAAACGGGTTATTTCGAGCAGTTTCGCGGGAACCAAAAATAGAGGTGTTGGATGACTTCAAATAAAAAGAGCCCAACATGAGAGTTGTATATCTCGTCGAGTCGAACAGATTTCATGTTGACCAAATTTTCGTATGACACCGTTTTGACCCTCAAAATGGTGTCCGAACTCAGACTGTATAGACTACTCGAGTAGAAATCGGTTTACTCGAGATGGAGGGGTTTACTCGAGTTAGAGGGGCTTACTCGAAATGGAGACTCGAGTTGGAGGCTTGGGTAACTCGAGATAGTCATAGGTACTCGAGATAAAAGGCATAGAACTCGAGTAGATCGGAAGATCTTAGAGCGCTTCCCCTCCTTAGCCAAAGGCCGAGCTAAGGCTACCTCAGAAAGCGCTAGAAGATTAGGGAATAAGTGAGACTCTCCTGCATGCCTTCTGAGGTATCTCTTAGGTCCTATTTATAGATTTCTGAAAACGGCCTGCAAATAACCAACCTCCGTTGTTTTTAGCAGCTATGTGCAGCCCAACCAGGTCTGCCAACAGCGTAACTCCGTTGTGTTAGCAGGCTATGGGCAGGCCAGCCGGGGGAAAATGGTAAAAATACCTCACAGATCACTGAGCGAGTAGCCCTTAGCAACCTCTGTTCGGCAAGGGCGGCGAGTACGGGTCTGGGCTGCCCTGTTCGCATGCCACTAGCCGGGCTCCCCTGGGCGAGCTGGAGGCTGCCGAGCTCTGGCCCCCTTGGTGCTTGCCCGAGACTCAGGAAAAGGGAGACGGTTGGTCTCGTTCCGGGTGACCCGACTCGCCGGATAAGGGGTTGTACACTCGTGGCCCAGCAAAATCCCATGCCTTTCGTTTCTAGGTCGCCCGCTCATCTCCTCTACTCTGCTTTCACGCACATCTTGCTCGCCTACCTCTGCCTGCTCCCCTGGCTGCAGCTGCCTGCTCCTCCGCATCTCCTTTCGTGATCCTTGCTTGCTGCAGCTGCCGGCTCCTCCGCATCTCCTTCCATGATCCATGCTCGCTGCAGCTGTCGGCTCCTGCGCATCTCCTTCCACGATCCTCATGGCAATCCAAAACAAAGGCTAAAGCCATCACTCTCACTCGAACAAAAAACGCTATGCCATTGTTGCGCTCACGGTACTCCTCACCCTTTCTTCCAGCGGCCGCATCATTCACTGTTTTAGGATCCTTTGCTGGATGGCATTTACCTCGGGTAAGATCCTTATCCTCCATCCCAAGGTCTTCCATCGACATCAAATAATCTTCTTCTATCTACGCCATGCGCCACAATTGAGAATGGGGGCATCTCTGATTTTTTTCATCTGATTTTCCCCTAAGAAATTGGTTTCTTCTGACTCGATTTTTTTTTCTATATCCAACGATTCCTGTTTACCTGTGAGATATACATGGTAATAGATTTTGTGCATATGCTTTTGTATATTTAATTTTTTAACCTTCAAGTATATACGTTCATCATCATTAACTTTAATATCTACTCCAGTTCTCCAAATTTGGTTCTTTGCGGGTAATTTGCGTTACTCAAAATACATCGCCAATGCTTTGAATTTCGAGCAGTTGTGAATAAATCCCTGGGATTCTTTGCAGGTAGGTGTTTTTGATGGATAAAATTCATTGTGCGTTAGTTGTTTGTATTTAAGCCTCTTTTAGAAATGTTGGATTTGCTATGGTGCATAAAACAAATGATGGACTATCTAAGTGCGTGATTGAGAAGATCTACTCAAAATGGAGCTATGAATACATTCTGGGATTCTTTGCAGGTAGGTTGTTTTACTATAAATTCTTTTTTAATGCTTTGGATTAAAAGCAGTTATGCATAAATACTTAGGACTCTTTGCAGGTAGGTGGGTTTGATGGATAAATTTCATTGCGCATTAATGATGAGTTTGGATTCAGCATCTGTTGAAAATGGTGGATTGCATCTGCTACAGAAAGTGGATGTATGAGAAAAAATGTCTCTTTTATATTTTTTACCATTTATTACAAAAATGTATTCTTCTTATAATAGTGGCAGTGATATTGCCTTTGTGTGAGGTATGGAATTGCCAGAATATGTCGTGGGCTTCAATTACACATCCATAGAGTATGAAGGTAAATAGAATTTGATGTATGTACTTCCACGCGTCTTATCACTTCATAATTAATTCAATCTCTTATTTTAGTCGTAAAATTAGCCCACCGATTTATTCGTAAAATGTTACACAACAATTGCGGGTGTAGACTACGAAAAAATGCATAAAAACATATTCCAAGTAAACGAGACCTTGAATAATATGTTATCCCTCAAGATCTTTTGAATGAAATTAAGTCAATTAAAACATGACATTTGTGTTGTCGACTAGCCTTTTATCCCATCTTTTATTTCTTACTGGTAAGCCCCTAATATGTTATTCTTGAATCCATACAAACCTCTCAGTGATTATTAAAAAATGTGAAAGTACTGCATACTAACTCTGACATTAGATACATGAGTAAACAACTCTGTTGTAGTCTTTTCTAACAGTCGTTATGCTTCAAAAGTAGATGAAGATTTTAAGATTGGTTTTTTGGTTGTCTTTTTTGGCCATCTAGATAATCATGTTTGGAAATTTGGGCACTAATGTTACTTATAATAAGTATATATGTATATTTTGTAATATTGTTGAGTTCCCTTTTGATTTATGTTTTTGTAATGAAGTACATGATTGGTTGCTTAATCCAATTTAGTTCAAAGCTTTTACAGATATCTATTTAGTTATATCTATGTAACTAAGTTTTGGATATTTCTCACTATATGCAGTAAAGGACACAAAAATAATAATAATAAGGTTATTGTATATGCTCATAAATGGCCTTACATAGGGAGTGAGTTTGCTGGAAGTCAAACAAGAACAAAGAAACAAAAGTATACCTATACTACTTTTAAGTCCTGCTTACACTTTAATTGTTTTTTGTTTGAAATCATCTCTACTCTTTGTATATAGTGTAACTTATTTTAGTTGATATTATATTGTTGTTTGGATTTCATCCTGCTTAGTGACAGAATTCTTCGTTTGTGCTGACTTTCCATTCCTCCATCACGCCTGCTTCCTTTTTTTTTTTCATTTAAATGGTTGTATTTTTTTTTGAAAAACGTATTTCATAAGGGTTAAGGGGAACGGGCAGCCATCAACAATGGAGAAACCAGGGCACTAATACATCTCTAAATGGACATAGTTAGCCGCTTCTCTTTTGAATGATTTTTGATTTTTTTTCTTTGTCAATCCCATGACCGTCGGAAATATCGACAACATTAGTAGCTTGGTAGCACTAATTTTTTTGCACCATAAAAAATGCTTGGAAAAGGTCTATACTTATTAGCATTTTTATAACTGCCCGGGGGGGCAAAGCCCGCTTGAATGCCAGGCGGGCAAAGCCCGCTTCAATGTCAAGCGGGCGAAGCCCGCAGCGACGCATCGAGAACGGCGGAGCCCGTTCGAAGATGCTAGCATATATATATATATATATATTATATATATAATTATATATATTATATATATATATATATATATATATATATATATATATATATATCATTTAAAACAATATGCATATTTGAAAACACACCAAAATCTCATATGTACCGTCTGATCAAGCATATTCAAAAACTGGTCGTCGGATTCAAAGGATCTAGACTTCAAATATCGATTCCTCCAAATCTAGAACTTCTGAAATCCAGAAATTCTGATACCTTAACAACTTCACCCGCGCTTTCACGACTTCACCACGCCTCCGCCGACGGAGTCGCTTGACTGGACCTCATCGGGGGGGGGGGGTTCGTCGGCACCCGACGAGCTCATCGTCAGTTGTCCGGTGGCGAACGGGTAGGGACACCGCCGGCGGTGGCCCTGCCCGTAAGCTCCAGTTTTAGGGCTCACGGGCAGGGCCACCACCGGCGGTGGCCCTGCCCGCTCGCCGTCGAACAACCCCCGGCGGGTTCGCCGGAGGCGGAACCCCCCGGCATGCGCCGGGCAGGCCGCCAGCAGCTCCGCCAACAGCAGCATCGACGGGCAGGGAAGCAGGTACCGGGCCGGAGGCGAAAGCGGAACAGTTTCACGAGATTTTTTTTTAATTTTTTTTACTTGGATTTTTAATGAGTATTTATTCAATATTTTTTATTTTCTTTTTAATTTTATAATTTATTTATATTCTTTAAATAATTAATAAAATTATTAAAATTTCTATTAAATAAAATTTAAATACTTTTAAATTTTAAAATTTTAAATAACCGCCGGAGGACGGACGAAGCTTGCAGCGACACATCAAGAACGGGCCCGTTCGAAGATGTTAATATATATATATTAAAACAGCAACAAGAATTCAATTGCTAAAACTGAAGGTACAGGAGGGGAACGATAAGAAAATCTTCAGAAAAAGGAATTGACAGGGGAACAAGCAAGGGAAGAAAAACATCACTTGTCTCGATTTCACGCGATATTAACCTCTAGAGCACTTCACGCCAAAGATCGACCCAAACGAAGGTGCGACAAGAAAAACTGAAAGTTAAGGCAAAAATCAAAAGTTCGGGGCACTTCACCTAACGTAAAAAAAAATCCACAAAATTGAAAATACTTACCACACATGCAAAAAAATGAGAAAAAAGTTTAAGTATACCACTAAACATAATTCTAACCATAAACATACAACATGATAAGTTGAAGGATACCTTAAATGAAATGCGCCCTCATCAAAAATGTATGAAACATAAACAATGGAATGAAACTTTGGATGAGATGGAAAATTTAAAAGTGATAGGTTGAAAAATACCATAAAGATGAAATGCCGCCTCTTCAAAAAAAAATTTGAAACTTAAACAATGAAATAAATCTCTCAATCAGATAAGAAACTTAATGGAATATAAAAAAAGACAAAGAATGTACAGGAGATTTTGTTGGTGACTCATGAAATGTATTGAAAACTTCCCTTAAAAATTAAACTGCTGCCTAATTGCACAGTTTATGAAATTGCCGGGAGCTTCCCGGACTAAGCAAAAAGTGATGAACAATAAAGATGAAGGCTTCAAAAGCTGATCCTACAAATCAAATGCCTAAGAACCAAAGGATCTATGATGGAGACGACGGCCCTCAACATATTGAAGACGGTGACGGCGTGCTTACGGAAGAACTTTCTCCACCACCAAATAAAGATTTGCGGCGCCGTGATGACCATGTGAAGCGTCGCCATAATATCTGTCATGCGCGCAAACCAATTTATTAATAATTATTGATAATTTATTAATAATTATTGATAATTATTTGAATCATTTTATGTTTTATTTTATTTTGCAATGCTTATTTAATTTGCATGTAATGTTTAAAACATTAGTGCGTTTTATTTTCTTTTCTTTTATGTTGGGCTGCATGTAGCCAAAGAGTGATGTAAAACAAATATATAAGCATGTATGATTCTCATATTGATTTAGTGAATGAATAAGAAAAATTAAACCCTAATCTTTGAGTAAGATCCTCCTTCCTATTCTCCTTGGCCGCCCCCCTCTCCCTCTCTCTCCTTGGCATATTTCGGCCACCACTCTCCTTCTAACCTCTTTGGCCACCGGCCAACTCCCCCTCCCCTCTATGTCTAGGCCATCTCTCTCTCATCCCCTTCCTCTCTTCTTCTCCCTAACCTACAAACCCGAGCCTCCTCCATCACCCTCCATAGTAGCCGGCCACCACCTCTTCCTACAACACACGACCACCATCTTCCCCCCTAAAACCGAGTCACCATCTCCCTCCACAAAACCACCGACCACCCTCTCAATAACTTCAACCTGAACAACCCACCTATTGTTTTCTTCTCCAACAACAACGCCTACCACCTTTTCTCTCTCTTTCCAAATATTTATATTATCATTCAAGAAGGCCTCATCTTGTGGATCAAACTCCGGCGTGAAGCGAAGAAGGCGAACAAGTTTTTCTCCAACCGGCGTGACTCCGGCGGAGCCGTTGAAGGGCGATCCAAGTAAAGAAATCGGAATCATCCATTCCGGTTGGGTAACGAAAAATTTCTACTCTCGTGCGTTTCTTTTCCTAGATATTCCTGTGGTGGAAATTCTTGGCGTTGCATCTTGAAGCGTTGAATAATCGTGATTTTCTTTCGATTGGTTCGTGATATCTTGACTGATTTAATTTCGAAAAGGTTTGTCGAACCTTCGTTTTCTTTTGTTGGGAGAGATCTACTTTTTCTGAAAAGTTATTTTTGGTAGATCTCTTTTGGTACAACACCACTCGTTCGGACCGGGTGGGTCCTTTTAGCCTGAAAGAATATTGGCCTATCGCCTCTATTCGATCCTAATCGGTTTGGCTACCCGTACGCTAGTATATAATTGATAGAATTAATTAACATGGTGCTGCGTAGAACGATTGTGCGAGTATAGGATTTGGATCATTAGAGAGGCAAATGTGTTCGTCCGTAGATATATTCGGTGTCAACGTGCAAGCCTGCATCAATCTACTACTGGCTATAGAAACTGCAAGCTGATCCCTAACGATTGCGAACTATGCCCGCAATGTCAAGCCAAACGTAAATATTTGTCAAAATAGAATACAAATTTATCAAATATGACAGAAAATACGGAGCCACGGATGTAATGAACAATGATTTCATTGAGAGCTAATACAAATTGAACAACAATTGAAATAGGAAGGGGTCACCTTTGATGTATTCTACAAATCCCAGAACAACCTGCTCAAACTTTGATTATTCTTCCAGTAGGCGGCTTTATTCTGAATTCTTTCAACATAAAAATCAAGCAATCTGACCAAACAATTTAGCCTAACAAGCCAAAGTGCCTCAACCTCTATCCTGAATTCCTTTTCAGTGTGCCCCCTTGTTGGAGAAAATAGATTAATTTATAGATATTACAGTGTATAATTCAGGATCATTAACTTGGATAACAAAGAAGAAGCAATGAAAAATTCAAAATCATTAACCTGGATAACAAAGCAGTGCATGCGGCTTGGCTCGTTACAAATGAACCCCTCCCAATAGGTGAAAATAGATTAACAAGCACAACAACAAATGAACTCCAACACAATAATCAAGCAGTCTGACCAAATAATTAAACCTTACATGCCCTAGTGCTTCAACCTCTATTATGAATTCCCTTTCAGCTTGCCCATCTGCGGAAGAAAATAGAATAATTTACAAATATTTAAACAAACATTGTAAATTGGTCAGATTGCTTGGCTCGATACACATGATCCAAAGCAGGCATAACAATACAACAACGTTGCTGTTACTTACGACTTATTCTACTTGTTAACACATTTCATTAAATTATAATTCCAAAATTCTCATCAACAAATCAATATTCAAAATAGAATAATAAAAATTAGATCAAACCATTGAATGAGCACACATGGAGTAGCTCACTTGAAGATTTATCTCCTGAAATGAACTTTAACACAAATGCAAATAAAATGTAAAATCAAGTAGAATAATTAAAAATAGAGCAAAAACCATTGAAAGAGCAAACACATCTCTTTGCACAGGCATGGTCGTGTTTGGAGAACTTGTATAAGGGAGAAGAACTTCCATTGGCCGCTTCCCAACTGTAAAGTGTGATAAAATAATTTGAAGTAATTGAAACATTAGGCAACCATGAATCAGATAATGTTATACTAAGTAGAGTATCAAGTTACAAATAAAAAAAGTTGTAGAAGCTCTAAAGCCGCAAGAGGAGCACTTTAAGCTCTGAAGAATTAGGCATGCTCAATCTTTGAGCTAAATAGGACTTGAACACTGAATGAAAATACTGAACTAAGTTGGGTACTCTTAGTAAGCATTATATTTCACCAAAATATAATGACCCTTGAGGTTCCACAATCCTAAGCAAAACCTAGAGAACACTGACATAAACAATGTGCTGATCGAGCAATATTGAGAAAGCAAAATGATTTGTAAATATGTATGTGCATATACACAATCGCATGGCATTGAGAAATATAAAGGAAAACTATAGTTAAGTTATACACAACATACCGCCGCCTAACAGTACATAGCCTGACAACCAGTGGTCTTACCGCCTTATTGTCTATATGCTCATTACTTGTTTGATGCTTACGCATGCATGTTTTGGTTTTTAATAAAGACGCTAAGTAGAGATATTTAAAAAATTTGAATTTATTCTTCCTATGTCCTATGATCTCAAACACAGATGTGAAAATAAACAAAGAACTGAGCACAATAAAAATCATTTTTCTTGAAGATTAAAAGTAGTTACGCTCTTTATGATCCCATGTGAATAAATGTTGGACTATATGTCGCTGTGCCAAAATTATGTTATCAAAAAATTTAAATGAATGCAGCGACTAATGAAGTTACATGATCTTTTTAATCAAACTCAATCAGTCTCTAATTGGAATTTATGCAGTAATTATTTTTCTAACTTAACAATTAATTAAATAAAGAACACAATAAATCACAAGTGGAATACAACTGAAATGCGGAAAATTAATGTATATCATTTTTCAAGTCTTGTTCGTGTTTCATCATTGCCGCAATTCCCAAAAGTCTTGGCACACTCTTCCTTATGAAATCAATGGCGTTAGCGGATACCGCTAACATACAAGTGTATCTATAAGAATTCTCTACAATGAGAAGGGTTAGCGCAGACCGTGTGTATATATTTGAAACAACCATAAAATATTGAAGTTGTATTCAATGCTCATAATCCAATGATGGCTTCAAGATCAGATCAATGGAAGTGTAAATCTGAAATTAACTTAACCGAATTCTAATCTTGGGATCAGATTGTTCTTATAAATAAGAATTTACACTATTAATGAATAACCATGTATTTTTACCTGAAATCAAAACAGCCCCTTCACCTGTAGTGGTCAGCCTTAGGTGATTCAAAGACTGAAAACCCTCTTTGCTCCAGATCTGAGTAGAGGGGCTCTTCACGCCGACTGATGCAAGTAGGCGGTGGAGATCCATGCAAAGGGGAGGGCCGGATGCTCATTTTCTCCGGGAAATACCGAATGGAGAGACAGAGCACTTGGTCTCTCTTATGGAAAACCTCTTGAAAAAGATGGAAGTGGATCTGCCTCGGTCAACGTATGCAACAGTGGAGATTTCGGTCAAAACATGCAGGGAATGAAGGTCACGGGCAAACCATGCATGTTCTGAGATCTATAACCGTTCTTCTATGCCTCGCTCATTGCTGCGATGCTTTGAAACACAAACAGTTTTCCCAAGAGACGGAGGGAAGAGTGAACTTCACGAAAGTGAAGATCCAAACGAAAAGTAAGTAGATGAAGGTCCCCGGATCTGCAAGCCATTCGATCGATTCCTCCAGGGAACGAAAAGGAGTGGTGCCGGTTTCCAAAGGGGAGAAGAAAACCTCGGGGCTTCACCCTTGTTCATGGCGATCTAAAAATGAATTAACATCCTTTGGCATGATATACGAGTAGGCTTAATAGGGAGGCCTTTTGGGAGTTATTAAATTTATGGAGCCAATAAATCTCCATAAATCCCAAATTAAATTAAGAATATAAAACCCAAAAATTAATTAGTATTTCATATCATGCCAAAATTCGTGCCAAGGGAGAGCCAAGGTTCGCGTACTGAATTTACGAGACAATCTGACCCACTTATCACAGGATTCAACTGTTCGCGTGACTAAACCAACACACGCTCGTAGGAGTCCGAATAGACTCAAATATTTGGGTACAACTTTAATGGGTCATCTCGATGAATCGAGTACACCTTTTTCCAACATCCCATACTCCATATCATATGAAAATTGACTCTGAGAACTAAACATTGAGGAACAACAACCAAAATTTATTTATGACCCAAAAAATTTGATTACAACCACATCTTGTATCCAGGATAAAAAAAATGGACATGATTATTATATAGGTAATATCAAATACAATGTTCTTCCTATGTGAAGTTGTCGCAAAATGGATGTATTTATTAGGTAACGAACAATATCAACCACATTGCTTTTAGAACAATGAATGTGCTGATGAAAAAAACAAAATAAAATCAGCTATAGTAATTTTAATTCCTAAGGTGAAATGATAGAAGAAATTTTATAGGGAAGGAATTGGAGGCCTGGATGGCTGGATAGGACTTGGGGTCACAATGCTCATCCTGCAAGGAACGTGTGAAGGAACATAGGTCGGGAGAGGGGGATGGGATTATGGGCAAGAGAGGCGAAGGAATACAATACTTAGAGAGGTCTTCAAAAGAGGAAGTTGATTTTGACAGACTGAATGAGGGGAGTCGAGATCCAATAGATCAATGGAAGTTCGTCGAGGTCGATCGGAGAAGGAAAATGGATTAGGCGTGCGCAGAGAAGGCAATCTCGTTGATTAAGGATGATCATGGAGGTCGATGAGATAGATTCTTCTCACTCTTTTTGCAAGACAATCGCCAAGAAGAGCAGAGAGCGCATGTTAATAAAGGATCTAAAAGCCACAAATATAAAAATTGAGGGGGAGGAGATGAGAGATATGTAGCGGCACGGACTTTGTTGCAGAGGAGTTGTGGAGGAAATCGTCATTGAAGTCGCGCTGATCTGAGTAGAATGGGAGGGAGGCAGCTGGATTCCTTCTGCGTGGGAGGAGGATTTGTGGAGGAGATGTCGTGAGGAGATGTCATGTTGAGGAGGATATTGGGTCTGCGCCAAAAGAGATATCACGCCTGCATGGAGGAGACTGTGTCGATGCCAGTTGCTTGTAGCAGGGGGTTTTCGGGAGGTGGTTCCAATTTGATAGGCTGACGGGAAAAGGAAAATGGTGGGAATTTTTTTGTGGGAAAACCCAAATAACCTTAAAACCATTTGTTTTGAAATAAAGAGGGGTTGAGAGGGGGTATTTTGGGAAGCAGAATGTTACACCATCCATGAATTTGGGTTTCTTTATAATATAAAGACTGCAGGGAACGTGTGAAGGAACATAGGTCGGGAGAGGGGGAATGTACTGGGATTATGGGTAAGAGAGGCAAAGGAATACAATACTTAGAGAGGTCTTCAAAAGAGGAAGTTGATTTTGACAGACTGAATGAGGGGAGTCGAGATCCAATAGATCAGTGGAAGTTCGTCGAGGTCGATCGGAGAAGGAAAATGGATTAGGCGTGCACAGAGAAGGCAATCTCGTTGATTAAGGATGATCGTGGAGGTCGATGAGATAGATTCTTCTCACTCTTTTTGCAAGACAATCGCCAAGAAGAGCAGATAGCGCATGTTAATAAAGGATCTAAAAGCCACAGATATAAAAATTGAGGGGGGGGGGAGATGAGAGATATGTAACGGCACGGACTTTGTTGCAGAGGAGTTGTGGAGGAAATCGTCATTGAAGTCGCGCTGATCTGAGCAGAATGGGAGGGAGGCAGCTGGATTCCTTCTGCGTGGGAGGAGGATTTGTGGAGGAGATGTCGTGAGGAGATGTCATCTTGAGGAGGATATTGGGTCTGCGCCAAAAGAGATACCACGCCTGCATGGAGGAGACTGTGTCGATACCAGTTGCTTGTAGCAGAGGGTTTTCGGGAGGTGGTTCCAATTTGATAGGCTGACGGAAAAGGAAAATGGTGGGAATTTTTTGTGGGAAAACCCAAATGACCTTAAAACCATTTGTTTTGAAATAAAGAGGGGTTGAAAGGGGGTATTTTGGGAAGCAGAAAGTTACACCATCCATGAATTTGGGTTTCTTTATAATATAAAGATGTAACTATGCATACTCTTGTTTGTGAGAGGTTGTAGACTGTTAGCGGTGTTGCTTGATGAGACCCTCGGTGGATAAATAGGGTCAATTGATCTAACTCAATAATTAAGATAACATTTTCTAATTTAATTATATGTGCGTGTTAATCATTCAACATAAATAAATTCAAATTAAGTTTGATACAAAAAAAATTTTGAATAAATATTTACATTTGAGTCTTATTGGTGTAAATATAGATGGATTGCATATTATGAAGTCATTGAAATAGATCAAGTTTCTATTTGTTAGAAAAGCCCATGTAAGGGCCCGTATTTGGGCCCATTTTTGTTTTTCTTCTCTTCTTAGTCTCACATCTTGTATAGGATTTCTTCTCACCTTCTCCCTCCTATATATTTGTATTCACTCATTGTATTTGGTTACATAAGCAATACATACAAGTTTTGAGCTCTCTCTACATGGTATCAGAGGCAGGTTCCGGTACCGGCGGCTTCCCTCGCTTTTAACCTCCTCCCTCTCCTGTTCGGCGGCCTCTCCTTCTCTACACGCATTTTATTCGCGAGTAGTCCTTCGGTTCTCCTCGCCGGTCTCCCTGCGGTCTTCTCTGTTCTAACCGCACTTCTCCTTGCGGCTTCTCCTGGCTTCCTCCCTCCGTCTTGCTCTCTCTTTATAGCTCTCCACCATCTGCCAGGTGGGCCCCGCCTTCTCTCGCTGGTCGCTCGGTCTTCCCGCGCTAGCCACTGCCTGGTCTTGCCGCTCGAGTTCTCCTACTCGCGGCCTATTCTTCCCGCGCGGTCTCTCCTAGCCGCTGCCATCTCTTTGCCGCTCGAGTTCTTTTCTCGCGGCCTCTCCTTCCCTCGCGGTCTCTCCTTCACCGCTGCGTCATCTTTCTATTTATGCTCGAGTCGACCTCTCTTGTTGCTCCCACTCTGCCCGCTAGTGTGCTCACTGTGACCGTGCGGTTTGTTTTCTCCGCACTCAGATCCCCCCCCCCGTTCTCTCTCTTGATCTTCGATGCTCTTGTCGCTTTGAATACCCGCTGCGGCCTCTCGTGTAACCGCACGGGCTGGTCATGCAAGAGTGCTCTCCCGCGGCGACCTCATCAACCCGCGGCGATCTCTTCAACCCACGGCGACCTCGTCAACCCACGGCGACCTCGTCAACCCACGGCGACCTCGTCAACCCGCGACGATCTCTTCAACCTGCAGCTGCACCCTTTCCTGCTCGCGGCGGCCTCTGCTCGTTGCACCCTCTTCTAATTGCGGCGATCTCTTCAACCCGCAGCGCGCTTTCATGCTCGCTGCGGCTTCTCCGGTCTCTATGAGTTCCTCTGTTGACTCCACCGGCCAGGCGGGTAACGCCACTGTAGACCGCCTGGCTCCTCCTCCTGACCTCCGCCATGAGCTGCGGATCACCACCATTTCCCTGTCTGGAAAGAAGAATTTCATCCCATGGGTGCACTCAGTTCGTCGAGTTCTTCAGGCGAAGGGCCTTGTGCTTCATCTCACTCAGGGACCTCCTTCTCCTCCTACCGATGACTGGCTGCGAAACGACGGTCGCGTTCAGACGTGGATCATCAATTCCCTGGAGGGTGAGCCCTACCAGATGGTCATGTATCATGAGACGACCAAAGATATGTGGGACGAGCTCCACTCCTTATACTCAGGCAAGGACAGCATCCAACACCTCTATGACATTATTACCGATCTTCAGGCTCTCGACGCTGGCGGGACTGCAGACATGACTGCGTTTTTTGCTCGTGCTAAGACTCTTGCGGAGGCCTGGATCCAGCATCAGTCATCTACCACTGATCTTGCTGCTCAGCAAGCTCAAAAGGAGGCTGTCTGCATTTCTATGATGATGGCTCGTGTCCCGCCACACCTTCAGAGTATCCGAGCTCAGGTTCTGGCTTCGGCCACTACTCCTTCCTTATTTGATGTTTGCTCTATGCTCCTTCGAGTGTCACTGCCCCCGGATACTCCTGCACCCTCCTCTCTAGCCCTTCTCCAGCAGACCCTACCCCCTTACTTCCCCCACCATCTTCTGCTCGTGGTGGACGTTCCGGCTCCAACGGAAGGGGGCGTGGTGGTCGGGGCCGCCCAAAGTGTTCCTACTGCGGACGGGACGGCCACACTGAGGCAGTTTGTTATAAGAAGCATGGCTACACTCCTCGTCCGACTGTTGTTGTTGCAGCTGACGACTCTTCTGCCACAAATGCCGACCTTAAGGCCGTTCGCCTCCAGCTACAGCAACTCCATGGGCTGCTCAGCCCTCCATCTGTTTTTGTTGCCTCCACCTCCACTGCAGGTATTGCTTGTTTTTTCTCCAGTCCGCGCTGGATCTTGGACTCGGGTGCCACTCATCACATCACCTCGTTGCCGCCGCCCATGTACTGGGATGCTCCTCATCTGAAGTGTATCATCGTGGCTAATGGGGCGATTGTTCCGGTCTCCGACTATGCTAACCTCTCCCTCAACCCCTTCATCTCTCTTCGCTCGGCTCTTTATGTTTCGGGCTCCCCGTTTAATTTACTTTCTGTTGGTCGTATTACTTATGATATGGATTGCTCTGTCACATTCACCTCGTCTGCTTTTTTGATACATGATCGACAGACGCGGATTACCATTGGTAGGGGTCGACTGCAAAACGGGCTCTACCTTCTCGATGCGTCGCATGCCATCCTCTCCTACGTCTCCTCCGTTGATTGGCATCGCCGTCTTGGGCATGCCCCTCTGCCGGTCTTCCAGAAGGCGCTTCCTGATGTATCTCTTCCTTCCTTTCAGTGTGATTCTTGTATTTTCGGCAAGCAGCCGCGATCTTCCTTTCCCGCACACTGTACTCAGAGCTCGACTCCTTTTGATTTACTGCACTCCGATGTTTGGGGTGCTTTCAAAATTACTAGTATTTCTGGTTATCGCTACTTTATCACCTTTATTGACGATTAATCTCGCACGACGTGGCTTTATTTACTTCGTGATCGCTCTGAGCTTCCTTGCGTGTTTCAGGCTTTTGTGCTAGAGACTCGTACGCAATTCTCCACTACCATAAAAACATTGCGCACCGATAATGCTCGCGAGTACACTAGTCACGAATTTGCAAATCTGTGCGCGGACTTCAGTATTATTCATCAAACATCCTGTGCCTACACCCCGCAGCAAAACGGCGTTGCCGAACGGAATAACTGACACCTGCTCGACGTTGCTCCCTCTCTCATGATTCACATGCATGTTCCCAAAGTCTACTGGAACTTTGCGGTCTCCACTGCTTGTTTCCTCATCAACTGTCTCCCTTCCTCTGTCCTCCACCATGCCACTCCGTTCAACCTCCTCTTTCCCTGAGCTCCGGCCTTCCCTCTCACACCCAAGGTCTTTAGATGCACCTGCTTCGTCCATCTTTTGGGTCCATCCACGGACAAGTTGGATCCCCGGCCGGCTAAACACATTTTCGTCGGCTATTCTCGTACTCAGAAGGGATATATGTGTTATTCTCCGGTTACCCGGAAGTTCTTCGTGTTCGCTGATGTTACCTTCGGGGAGGATCAACATTTCTTCTCTACTCCTCTACCACCGACCCCTCTACCGCCATCCCTCCTACGACCTGTGATCCCCGTTACTACGCCTCTTCCACAGGTTCTTCCTGACTCAGCTCCTGCTCCTTCCAAGCCGCCTGTTATCTGTGCCTACAATCGCTGCCCTCCTCGTTCTGTTACCCCTACGCAGTCGGCCTCGACCTCGGCTTCTTCGTGCCCTGTAAATCCGGTGCCCTCCTCTACAGCTCATCTGATGGTTAACTTTGTCTCCCTGCATCGCCTCTCTCCCCACATTCGGACATTTTCTACATCACTGTCCTCGGCCTCTGTTACTAACTCTGTGCAGGAGGCTCTCCAACATCCTGGCTGGCGCGCCGCCATGGACGAGGAAATGGCTGCTCTCTGGGCAAACCAAACTTGGACCCGGGTACCCCTTCCTCCTAATCAGAAACCGGTTGGGTGCAAATGGGTCTTTGTCATCAATCATGCTCCTGACGAGACCATTGACAGACTCAAAGCTCGTCTGGTGGCCCGCGGTTTCACCCAACAACAAGTTCTCGACTATGACGAAACCTTTTCTCATGTGGCCAAGCTCAACACAGTTCGTGTCCTCATCTCCGTGACTGTGCATCGCCAGTGGTCCTTACTTCAATTGGATATCAAGAATGTTTTTCTGAATGACGATCTCAGGAAACGGTTTACATGCAGCAACCTCCCGGGTTTGAGACCACGGGGGAGTCTCGAGTTTGTCGTCTTCTGAAATCACTCTATGAACTCAAACAATCCCCTCGGGCATGATTTGACAAGTTCAGTAAGGCCCTACGAGAAATTGGTTTTACTCGGAGCTCGGTAGATTTCTCGTTATTCCCTCGCCACCAGGCAACGGGAACGGTTCTCTTATTGATTTACGTTGACGACATCATCATTACTGGAGACGACTCGAACGAAATACAGGCGGTCAAACAACATCTGAGCTCTGTATTTCAAACAAAAGATCTGCGGCAACTTCGGTACTTCTTGAGTCTGGAGATTGTCAGACGACCAGATGACCTTGTCCTCTCTCAGCGAAAGTACTGCCTCGATCTCCTTCATGATGCAGGCTACTCCGGCTATAAGCATGTAAACACCCCAATGGATGTAAATCACAAGCTATGTGCACAGGCCTCAGATTCTGATCTTCTGCTTCAAAATCCGGAATACAATCATCGTCTGATTGAGAAACTGATCTACCTAACGGTAACGAGACCAGATATATCCTTTGTTGTTGGTATAATCAGTCGGTATATGCACTCTCCTCAAAGCTCTCATCTCCAGACTGTTGAACGAATTCTCTGATAACTTAAAACAGCTCCTGGCCAAGGATTAGTATACAAAACTTCATCTTCAACCCCAACATTGGTGATATATTCTGATGTTGATTATGCGGGTTCCCTCGATGATCGACGATCAACCAGCAGTTTTTGCACATATTTTGAAGGGAATCTGATTACCTGGCGGAGCAAGAAACAAGCGGCGGTTGTTCGATCCTCAGCTGAAGCAGAATATCGGGCAATGACATCTGTGGTTTCGGAACTCACGTGCCTTGAGAGTCTTCTTGCTGATCTTGGGGTAAAGCTTTCTTCACCGGCTCTCCTCCTTTGTGACAGTCAAGCTGTCATACATATAGCCAAGAGCCCGGTCTTTCACGAAAGAACGAAGCATATTGAAGTGGATTGTCATTTCATCCGGGAGAAAGTTCACATGAAGAAGATTGAACTGAAGCATGTTCCAGGTACTGAACAAGTTGTGGATGTCCTCACGAAGGCTCTACCTAGTACCCTCTTCTATCAGTGCCTATCCAAGCTTGGCGCATACGACTTGTACGCTCCAGCTTGCGGGGGAGTGTTAGAAAAGCCCATGTAAGGGCCCGTATTTGGGCCCATTTTTGTTCTTCTTCTCTTCTTAGTCCCACATCTTGTATAAGATTTCTTCTCACCTTCTGCCTCCTATATAGTTGTATTCACTCATTGTATTTGGTTATACAAGCAATGCATACAAGTTTTGAGCTCTCTCTACACTATTAAATACATTAATTTACGAATGAACGGTTAGGATTGAACATTCAGAATTTTTCTTTCCTTTCCATCAATACATCACATAGATAGAATAATACACATTTCTTAAATATTTATGCATTTATTTTAAAACATATCATATAAGTACCAACTTTATAAATCAAATTTCACAATAGAACCTTATTCAATCTCATCTTTCATCTTCTCCTCCTAACATTACATTGTCGTGGTATCGGCCTACAGGTAGCCAATGATAAAAGGGAGAAAATGCTCAAAAACGACACAAAGCTCATTGGTTAACTGCTCCTCAATCCTAAAATTAAGTTATTATTTTTGCACGGGAATAAAATCTACAAGTACCTTCGACACTACTGCTCCTTCGCCTTTAATTCCTTTTGAATTCCTCTCTTGCGAATCTGAAGGCAGAAGCGGAGTCGCCACTTGTCAACTACAGCCTCAGGCAATAAGGAGATGAGGGCCCAAATGAGGGAATGAGGCCAATATGGAGTGCATCTGGGTTCATACCCAATCCACCGCAAAGCTGCACGCGCATATGTTTCTGCAGACGGGACAAAGAAGGAAGACCTCCTGATAGATGCCATCTTTGTTGCCACATATAAGGGCACCTGCATAGTGACAAACATTTCGTAGTTTAATGTAGTTCATTCAGAAAATTTCAGCCATATATATATATAGCAAAATATTTTAATGCTGCAAAGAAGAATTCTAATCCTAAATACATACTATTATTCTTTTAAACAACAAATGAAAATCATTTGAGAGTTGATTTCACGTGTCAAATTCCATGATATTAATACATGAGATATGAAAGGAAAGATATGGAACACTCGGAAAGATATTACTTGAATCATAACAAAAGAGAAAGTGCTTAATGGAGGGAAGGGAATGATAACAAAAGAGAAAGTACTTAATGGAGGGAGGGGAATGATAACAAAAGAGAGTGCTTAATGGAGGGAGGGGAATGATAACAAAAGGAAAAGTGCTTAATGGGGGGAAGGGAATGATAACCAAAGTGAAAGTGCTTAATGGAGGGAGGGAATGATAACAAAGGAGAAAGTGCTTAATGGAGGGAGGGGAATGATAACAAAAGAGAGTGCTTAATGGAGGGAGGGGATTGATAACAAAAGAGAAAGTGCTTAATGGAGGGAGGGGACTGATAACAGAAGAGAAAGTGCTTAATGGAGGGAGGGGAATATTAACAAAATAGAAATTTTTAATGGAGGGAGGGGAATGAAATGAGAGATATCATACCTGGCATTGCACAGCTATACCCTTATCCTTGTACTCAACATGAAGGCACTTTGAAAATTGATCGACATATCTGTAGACAACAAATATAAAAAAATTATAAGAGTGATGCATACAAAAAATTCTCCAATTTTTTAACCTCAATAACATAAGTTTATTGACCGAATCAATGATCATGAATGTACTCATGATCCTAGCCTATCTCTCAATCTTCTAATTTTGTTTGTTTCCACTGACCGGTTCCAGTGCGGCAGATAAATCACGTGTGCCATGGTTGGGATGCTTGCAGATCCCACTAACTCTCAAATTGGTCAAAAATCAATTTTATAAAGAAATGATAGGATATTGCTATTAATAAATTGATAATGTAGATTTTCCCTTATATAGATTCAGACATAAACCCAGATAAACCAATAGGCTGATATTTCTATTAATAAATTGATAATCTTCACCTGTATGTATGTATATATGTATTTGTATCATACATGTTATGTAGTTGTGAACAATCACAAATACTCTATTTTTACCCAACACCATGTTCCGAACGGTACTGAAAACAGAGTTTCACCCAAACAATTAAACACTGCAAACTCTGTTTTCGAAAAACAACTCATTCTTCAAACTCCATTTCTATCAACTACTTTAGCATCAGTTCAACCAAACACACACGTATCCACATGTACGCTCTGATGGAATTTTATGAAAGAAAAGATTCAATGTCTGAAAGAAAAGATTCACTTCAATTAAACTTTCAGTCAAGAGAAAGTGTCTACTCTCTCTAATTGCAATTCTCTCTTTAAATTCAAACTCTCCATCAAAGTTTTGGTGCTTTTTTTAATCAAGAAAATCAAATTACATGATCATAGAAGATTTCATATATTAAAGCTCAAAATGGCTTAAATAATTTAAAATTTCCAACTTTCAATAGTAACTGAATGCAATAAAATGCAAATTTACCTCCTTTAAATAATTACACCTGTTGCGGGCTAACTCGACGTCCCGGTCGGACCGAATTTAATTGCACCGCCTTAGCTTGCGGGGCGGTCGAGCGCGCACACAGTCAGAGTAAAAGAAAGATCGACTCAAGATGTGATGACGTGGAAAAACCCCTCAATTGGATAAAAAACCACGTGACCGGGTCTGTGTCGGTCAAAATCTACTAGCTGCTTGCGGTTACAGTGCGTTTGGAGAATCGGGGCGACAGACTGCTCCCGTTACAACTTGAGGTGAGAGAAGAGGAATACAGCTCCCCGCGTGCAACAGGCTGCGTCGCGGGAGCGTTTTGGGTACTAGAATTCGAGTGGCGGTACTGGTGCTCTGAAGCTTGGATTGCGGGTTCGCTGCGCGCCAACTTGCAAGGATCGTCTTCTTCCTCCTCTGCTCGCTCTGGGACTTGGGCGTTTTCCGGCTGGTGGTGCTCTGGTGGTTCGTGGTGACTCGCGGTGGCTCGAGGTGGCTGGAGGATGACCTGAGGGAGGAGTCCAGCAGAGCTCTGACCTGAGTAAGAAGATGACCAGGAGCCAAAAGATGATGAATGAGGAGACCCTGAGGCTCTTTTTATAGCCTCCAGGAGAGATTCATGGCGGGCCCCACCACCAATATAGTGGGTTAGTGGGTGGTTACCCACCAGATCGGACGGCGAGGAAAGCCCACCATGATCGGACGGTGGGCAGGCCGTCCATGGTGGTGGGGCGGCCGGGCGGTGGAGGCGGCCGGCCGGCGGCGGCCTGGCCGGCGACATGGCCGGCCGGCGGCGGCCTGGCCGACGACATGGGCGGCGGCCTGGGCGGCGGCATGGCCGGCGGCCTGGGCGGCGGCATGGCCGGCGGCATGGCCGGCGGCATGGCCGGCGGCATGGCCGGCGGCATGGCCGGCGGCATGGCCGGCGGCCTGGCCGGCCGGCGGCCAGGCCGCAGGCGGCCTGGCGGCTTGGCCGCGGCCTGCAGCGGCAAGGCCGGCGTGGCGGCCTGGCTGCGGCCTGCGGCGGCAGTTTCCCCCCAAAGGGGGCGATTTTGGTGGAGAGAGAGGGAGTGGGCCCCACCCCCACGTTCTCCTCATCATGGGAGGTGGGGTTGACTAGTCAAACCCATGATCTCCCATTTTGGGGGGAGATCATGGGGGAGCCTTCCTTATAAATGATGGTGTAACCCATCAATTGCCCTCCAAATTCTTCTTGTCGGAGAGCTCCACGAGCGAGGGAAGAAGGATTTCCTGCTGCCCCCCTTTCCCATCGTCATGACAACTTCCGGCGAGCGGGTGGAGACGGTGAAGGGCAGTGTTTCTAAGGTACTCGGAGCGATCTCTCCGCAGGGGGGTCAGTGGGCAAAAAACGGCGAACTTAGCCATGCCCGGCCTGGCGCGCGTCCCGGGTGACCTGGCCGGCAGGCCGCGCGTGTGGCCGACCGTGCGCGCGGCATGCCGCGCGTGCTCATGCTGCGCGCGGCCAGGCCGCGCGCGCCCAGGCCGCGCGCGCCCAGGCCGCGCGCGCGCTTCAAGGCCGCGCGCGTCCCGGCCTGGTGCGCACCGAGCCTCGTGCATACAGGAATGTGCAGGCGGCTTTTTCCTTTGACTGGGTGCGTGGAGCACGTTTGTTTTGCGCGTAGTTTGGGCAAACCGGACCCCTTTTACCTTTGCGCTGTGCAGGTCTTGAAACGCTCTTCTGGTCCGATGCGCTTGCGCTGCTCTTTAACCGAAGACGGTGCTGAGATTTGGAGGAAGAAATATGGGCTTCCTGCTAATTTGGAGGTAAGGATCCCACGTGCCGAGGAGCGAGTTCAGAATCCTCCTCGTGGCTGGCTGACGATTTGCGAGGTTTCTTTGGGGTCCGGCTTCCGCCTCCCACCGTGCAAGGAGGTGATCGAGATTTTGAAGTTCTGTGGGGTGCCAATTTAACAGTTTGTCCCTGTTGGAATTGCTCGAATCATGGGCTTAGCTGCATTCTTTCGCGAGCATGGAGGGAGGCTTTCCCTGGACCAGTTACGAGATTGGTGCGACGTTCGCCCCGATGGTGGCGAGCGGGTGGAGGTCCGTAGCAACAAGAGTTGGTTGGAGTTAGAGGCTCGAAAAGATTGTCGACATGGGAACACTTTGTTTGGGTATGCTAGGAATTCGTGGGGCCTTCCCGAGGCGTGGGACACACTGCCGGATCGCTGCCGCCGAGTGAAGGGGAAGGAACGAGAATTCTCTCTGGTGCTTGGGTTTTCAGAGCCTCGCGAACTAGCCGACCGCCTTTTTAATATTTTTGTCTATGTGGAGGAAAAGCGACTGCTGCGGTTTTCAGAGCCTCGAAAGAGGAAAGCTGTGGTGGCCCCTCCTGGTGATCTTGATACGGCGGCGACAGCGGCCCCTTTCGATGCCTGTCTCAAGTCAACTCCCGAGGTGCAGATACTTGCGTCCCCAGTTCCTCAGGTGTCTTCGGAGGCGGTGGCCCCTCGAATGTCCTCTTCCTTGAAGACAATGAGCGATGTGGTAAGTGCCTTGTCTCGTTGTGAAGAATCGTTTCCCCATTCTTTTCATTATTCGGTGCTAACCTTGGCCATTTTCTTGTGTAGATAGAGACCCAGGCCCAGATTGCGGTAACCTGGAATGATCATTATGTGAGTCTGAAAAATGGGTATCTTGCTCTTCAGGAGAAGCTCCGGTTGACGTCGAGCTTATTTGTCTCCTTGAAGGAGGAACATGATCGGGACATTGCGCTGTTTTGCCGGACCGGGTCGGCGCTGAGATCCGAGCTAGAGGACGCGCGTGCAGCCTTGGAGGTGGAGAAAACCCTGGTGGAGAGGACCACCCAGATGTTGAAGCACTCGAAGGAGGAGACCTTGGGCTTGGAGACCCAGTTGCAGGCGGCACGAGATGAGGTCACCGACCTCGATACTCAGCTACGGGCGGCGAAGACCCAAGTAGAGATGCTGTCTTCTGACAGCCATGCGTCGGAGCTGAAGCCCGCAGGACTTGCAGAATACCTGGACTCACTGAACTACATTCGAGACCGTAGCTTGATTGCAGAGGAGGTTCACGACGAGATTTGGTCCAAGGAGGTGGAGCCCCAGATGGACGATGTTCGTGAGCTGGCGCTTCGGCGTGGTGTCTCGAAGGCTTTTCGCCTATTTAGCAAGGGTCTGGGATGTGACACATCCGGCCTCAGCTTTGCTGACGTTTCTGAAGACGAGCGTTCTGGCTCGGACGACGAGTAGTAGCCTTTTGTTTTCGCAACTGTGTATTTGTACTTTGTCGTTTTAGCCGGTCGTATTGCTTTTTTATTCGACATTTGTTTTAATCGCCCCTAGGCGTTGTTTGCCCTTTGCTGGATCATTTCAACTGTTTTGTTTGACATTATTCTCTTCATATCATCTCAGCTGTCTTGTATAACATTAGTTTGGCTTTGTTAGCGCGTCTTTAGCCTGCGGCTGAGTTTGCGCGATGGTTGCTCGCAGCTTGGTTTTCCGGAGAATGTAAGTACTCAATCCGACTGCCGGAGAATGTGTGTACTCAATCTGGTTGCAATCGCGAGGGGGCAGACCCTGGCGACAACAAGACGTTGGTTTGTCGTAACGGCGGAGAATGTAAGTACTCAATCCGACCACCGGAGAATGTGGGTACTCAATCCGGTCGCCGGAGAATGTGGGTACTCAATCCGGTTGCAATCGCGAGGGGGGCAGGACCTGGCGACGACAAGGCACTGGTTTACAGTAACGGCGGAGAATGTAAGTACTCAATCCGACCGCTGGAGAATGTGGGTACTCAATCCGGTCGCCGAAGAATGTGGGTACTCAATCTGGTTGCAATCGCGAGGGGGGCAGGCCCTGACGACGACAAGGCATTGGTTTGCAGTAACGGCGGAGAATGTAAGTACTCAATCAGACCGCCGGAAAATGTGGGTACTCAATCCGGTCGCCGGAGAATGTGGGTACTCAATCCGGTTGCAATCGCGAGGGGGGGGGGGGAGGGGCAGGCCCTGACGATGTTAAGGTGTTGAGCGATAATGTTGGCAAAGAACCTGCTTGCTCGGCTTGCAAGTACATCTTTACCTAAAGATTTCATATTAATATTACTGAAACAAATACGATATTGTGTTTAAAAATAAGCATAGTCCGCGCGAGCCTGAGCTCGCGACTTTTACGATCAGTGAGTGACAAGATGCAAGGGGATGCAAACAATATGAAGTAAAAACGTAGAAGGAAAGGCGTCATGTAAGTCGCAAGCTGCTGGTATGCTGCGAGAGATCTTCCTGCGTCGGGGAGAGCGTCCTTCCTAGGAATCTGCTGTTGGGCGTAGGTTCATGCCGTCAACGCTGAAGGTGGTAGTGGATATTGGTTGTGCTTGTCTTACGTAGCAGGCATGTGCCTCTTCTTGTTCTCCGCGAAGAACTCCCACTACTCCAGGGGTTGGGAATTTCATTGCAAGATGATGGATTGACGGTATTGCTTCAAAGGTGGATTGTACTGGCCTTCCAAAAATGACATTGTATGTCGAACTTGACTTGATCACGACAAAGTTGACATCATGGGTAGCTTGCTTCGGGAAATCTCTCATCGTGACGGGTAACGTGATTGTGCCTTGGACCGGGACGAGGTGGTTGTCAAAAACATAGACGGGGCCTTCTGCGGGGCTAAGATGCTGCTTAGTGAGTTTCATGCTTTCCAGGGTTGAGAGAAACAACACATCAACCGAGCTTCTGCTGTCTACCAAGATCCTTTTGACGTTGAAGCAGGGATCCCCGATCCCGACGTGGATAACAAGGGGATCCTGGTAGGGCGTCTGCAGCCCTTCGAGGTCCCTGTCATCGAATGTGATGGTAATATCCTGATTTGGCTTCCTAGCTGATCCTCTTACTGAAAGTAACTGGGTCAGGGGTCCGGCGATGGTCTCTATGCTGCCCACCACCGGCCTCCCCCCACCAGTTCCCTGTGGTGGGTTTTGCTGGTATCTTTCACGATGTTGCGTTTGCTGGTTTTGTGCTTGCCCTTGCAGGAATATCCCAAGGAGCCCTTGGCGTGCGAGACGCTCGATTTCATCTTTCAGTCCGACACACTCTTCGGTGCTGTGACTAGGCGCGCGGTGGAACTCACAGTACCTTGTATGGTCAGCATTAGGGTTTGGCCGCGGTGTTCTTGCCCGCTGGAATGCCGGATCATTCTGAATTGCGTACAGTATGTTAATGCGGGTGTTATTCAGAGAGGTGTATTCTTGACGTGAATGTTGCCCCCTAGTCCTCTGAGGGTTACGTCGACGGTTGTCTCCACGGCGCTCAGCCTGACGCCGCTCTTCTTGTCTTATGAGAGTTTGTTCTTCTCCTTTCTTCCTTTTTTGTCCACCTTCAAATTGCTGGCGGTGTGCTTCGATGGCCTCGTCAGCCGCTATCTGGGCTTCGACCCGGTGAACAAGATCTGGATAACTGGGCACAGTTTCCCTCATCAGTGCTGAATAGAAGCCGCTAGGACGGAGACCCCCAAGGAACACCCCTCTTAACAACTCTGGGTCGACACCTGGGATCTGGCGAGCTTCTGCAGAGAACCTGCGGAAGAAGTCTTTCAAGGACTCCCCTTCGTTCTGGCGGATACCTGATAAATGAGAAGGGTCGGGAACGATCCTCCGATTTGCTATGAATTGATCCATGAACTGTCTTGTTAGCTTTGTGAAGTTGGCGATGGTGCCCACCCTCATGGAGTAGAACCATGTGCGGGCTTGCCCCTTGAGGGTGGCTGGGAACACTTGACAGAGCAACTGATCGGGTGTGTTGTAGATCCTCATGATAGTAGTGAAGTGGTTGACATGTTCCAACGGATCGTCTGTTTCATCGAACGTCTTGATGTTCGGCAGCTTGAAACCAAGAGGAAATGGATGTGCCAGGATTTGCGGTGCGAGGGGAGAGCCTTGGCAGAGTGGTCTGCGAGCGTGAATATCCCGTCGGCCAGCCTACAGGTATTCCTCTGCGATCACCTCCCGGATTTCTTCTCGGGTGAATCTTTCCAGCGGGGGAGGTCAGGCCTCGTCTCCCCAGTGGCGGAGGTGCCCCCCTGTTTCGGTTCCTCCATGAGCCCGGTGAGTGGAATTGGCGGCATCAGAGTATTCTCCGGGCGCCTCTTGTCTTGGAGCATCTTGCGCCCTGACATGACTTGGCGGTGGCGGGTTAACCGGTGCTAGAGGAGGAGCAGGAGGCACTCCCAGATTCCTGAGCAGAGCAAGCATTTCAGTTTGTTGCTCCTCCATCTGGCGAACACGCCCCTCAAGGGCGGTGACGGGGGCGAAGGCGGCTTCAGTCGTCAATGGCACGTCCACCAAAGAGTGGGAGCGTGCGGGTTCGACATGTCCGCCAAGGGCGGAACCTTCAGTGGTGCGAGCGCTTCTTTTTGCCATTGTAGCAGAACTTGAAAGTGGCAAGGCTGGTGATCTTGTTCTTTTGAAAGATGCTGGGAATCGTGTTCCCACAGACGGCGCCAAACTGTTGCGGGCTAACTCGACGCCCCGGTCGGACCGAATTTAATTGGACCGCCTTAGCTTGCGGGACGGTCGAGCGCGGACACAGTCAGAGAAAAGGAAAGATCGACTCAAGATGTGATGACGTGGAAAAACCCCTCAATTGGGTAAAAAACCACGTGACCGGGTCTGTGTCGGTCAAAATCCACTAGCTGCTTGCGGTTACAGTGCGTTTGGAGAATCGGGGCGACAGGCCGCTCCCGTTTCAACTTGAGTTGAGAGAAGAGAACTACAGCTCCCCGCGTGCAACAGGCTGCGTCGCGGGAGCGTTTTGGGTACTAGAATTCGAGTGGCGGAATTGGTGCTCTGAAGCTTGGATTGCGGGTTCGTCGCGCGCCAACTTGCAAGTATCGTCTTCTTCCTCCTCTGCTCGCTCTGGGACTTGGGCGTTTTCCGGCTGGTGGTGCTCTGGTGGTTCGTGGTGGCTCGCGGTGGCTTGAGGTGGCTGGAGGATGACCTGAGGGAGGATTCCAGCAGAGCTCTGACCTGAGGAAGCAGATAAGCAGGAGCTAAAAGATGATGAATGAGGAGGCCCTGTGGCTCCTTCTATAGCCTCCAAGAGAGGTTCATGGCGGGCCCCACCACCAATGTAGTGGGTTAGTGGGTGGTTACCCACCAGATCGGACGGCGAAGAAAGCCCACCATGATCGGACGGTGGGCAGGCCGTCCATGGTGGTGGGGCGGCCGGGCGGTGGAGGCGGCCTGGCCGGTGACATGGCCGGTCGGCGGCGGCCTGGCCGGCGGCCCGACAGCTTGGCCGCGGCCTGCGGCGGCAAGGCCGGCCTGCGACCAGGCCGCCGCCGGCCTGGCGGCTTGGCCGCGGCCAGCTGCGGCAAGGCCTACATGGCCGCGAGCCCGGCCAGCGGTCAGGCCGTCGGCGGCCTGGCGGCTTGGTTGCGGCCTGCAGTGGCAAGTCTGGCCTGCAGTGGCAAGGCCGGCCTGGCTGCGGCCTGCGGCAGCCGGCCAGACCGGAGGCGGCGGCGGTTTCACCCCAAAGGGGGCGGTTTTGGTGGAGAGAGAGGGAGTGGGCCCCACCCACCATGTTCTCCTCATCATGTGAGGTGGGGTTGACTAGTCAAACCCATGATCTCCCATTTTGGAGGGAGATCATGAGGGAGTCTTCCTTATAAATGATGGTGTAACCCATCAACACCCTTATCTTCTACAACTATCTCAAGTTTAAAATAGAATTTACCGACATTGAGAATACTTATTTGCCCAAAATATTCAAAAAAATTTGACTGTGGAAGAGTGACGTTAATATAAAACTGATCAGCATCATCAAAGAGATCCCGATGAAGAACAGAATTGCCAGAATATCCAGAAATTGATATGATAAAGGCAGAGAGAAAACAAAAAAAATCAAAAGCAGCAAAGAAGAGACATACGCTTTGCTGGCGGCGTAGACGTCGTAGAGTGGATCCGACGGAATCACGATCGCCGCCCCAGAACCGATATTCAAAATGGCGCCCCTCTTTCTCTCGACCATCCCCGGCAGCACGGCGTGGGTGACCCTCGTCAATCCCTCCACGTTCACCATGATCAAATCCTTGATGAGCTCCTCATCCGCCTCGTGCAAGTACTTGGCGTAAGGGTACGACATCCCGGCGTTGTTCACCAGGATGCCAACGTCCATCCCGGCGATCGCCTTCTTCAACATGGCGACTCCCTGTACGAGATCGCCGGCGAAGTCGATGAGCACGGTCTCGACTCGGGCGTCGGAATGCTTGTCTCGGATAGCGGCGGATACCTCGCGGAGCTTGTCGGGGCTGCGGCCGACGAGGGCGAGGCCGAAACCGCGTCGAGCGAGCTGGAAGGCGATGGCACGGCCGATTCCGTCCGTGGCTCCGGTGACTACGGCCCAGGAACCGTAGCGAGCGAGGTTCTTGCCGGGGCGGATGAAGCTGACGAATAGCCATCGGAGAGCGGCGATGGAGGGCTTGAGGAGAGAGAGGAGACCGAGGGCGGAGAGGGCGAGGATCCACGGCGGCTGATCCTTGAAGGAAGACAGGGAATCGCAGAGCTCCATCTCGGCCGGCGATGGAGGAGATGATGGGTGAACTGAGAAGGGAAGCGCGCACCATGTGGGGATTTAAGGATTTTATGGAGAACTGCCGTTAAAATTTATGCGGTTTGTTGGAGTGGATGAGCTAACGGCGTCTGACGGTTGGGTTAGGTTGAAGTACAGCTTACTGCTCAGCGCTTAATCTCAATTTTCAGCGGGGTGAAATTTACTAACATTAATCTCTTATACTGGGCTTTTTGGTACTTCTCCCAATTCTTTTTTTTTTACTTTGCATTCTCAATTATTAAATATTGTCCTTTGCACTTAGGATCTTTTGATGAAGGGTAATTCAGTCAAGACATCTTTATTCCCCTAATTTCAAGCCCTAGACGTGGTGGTGTTAATGAGGAACTTAACAGATGTTATTTCCCTAATATACCAAAGTTGCAGGCGTGGTGTTATTTCCCTAATATACCAAACCCTAAATCTGTAGGAACTTCGATGGTCTGCATGAATTCCAACGGGTGGCAAAAGTTCCAAAGGGCTGCAGGAAATTCAAATGACAGCATGAACTCTGACGGGTTGTAGGAACTCCGGTGAGTTGCATGAACTCAATCCTCAGACGAAAGTGGAAGTGTGACTCGTTGCTTCGGACGACAGGCGGCGAGCTGCAGGAACTGCGAATGGAATGACGTCTAGGGCTTGAAATTGGGAAATAAAGCTGTCTTGACCGAATCACTCTTCATCAAAAGACTCCAGGATGCAAAGTGCAAAAAACCAATTGGGGGGTGCAAAGTGCAATATTTATTAATTGGTGGTGTAAAGTGTCGAAAGAAGGGAATTGGGGAGGGGGTGCAAAGTGTCACAAAGCCTTTATACCGATTTAAGAATTCGGCACAAAGTTTTTTTCAATGGGGCTAAAGCGGAGGCGGAGTGTTTGAGAAATTAGCATTGTTTTAAAACTATCGGTGTGAGAGAGAGAAAATCAGACGTTTGTCGTTGGCCTTTTGAGCATCACACCCGCCAAAAGAAAGCATGGAAAGAGCTCACAATCTACTTGATCCATTCTCTTGGGTTTTTATAAAACATGAAATTAAAACTAATTAATGCATTATTTCTTGAGTGTACTTTGAGTAAATTTATTAAACTTTATTAGTGATTTCAAGCCTGCACCAGCATGCAATGCCATGCCAACACATAGTCTCTCTATATATCTATACTATTGTACAACCATGTATTCACTGAGTGGGTCCCTCGGATCAGAATCAAGGCTGAGGAAGTGGTTTTTGAGAGTCAGGCGAGTCGGATGGGCGAGTGGGCCAGGATCTCTCCCAGACTCATGTTGGTCATGCAGCCAATGGCGTAGGAGGCGAGTGGCAGCCCTGCATTAAAGTGTGCGATGGGAAGGCGAGTTCGTTCTCATAAAAAGTATCGAGGGTCTCACCCTTCTTTGGAGGGCACAACTCGAACCCGGGAGGGTCGTAGTCGACCACAAAGTTTAGGTGCTCCTTCTCGGATAGTTTTCCGCCAAAGAAAGGGTGGTCTATGAATTGCATCGCGCACTTGGACCTGTCGTCAGCATCAACTCTCTTCTTTCCCATCTTAACGAGTCGGGAATGCGAGAACAGATTAGCGAATGCGAGGAAGGGTTGAGTTTCGAATCACCAGAGTAATAAATGCAGTTGGTGGAAGAGTAAAGGAAAATGAGGGGGGTGTATTTATAGAGTAAGGGGTCGAGCATCGGGGGGGGGGGGGGGGGGAGGAGGGGTGTGCGGATAGCAATCTAGCAACATTTCGCCTATGCTGTCCTGGTCGACCACCCGCAACCCCCCTCACTTGCCACTAGCCTGTTTCGACATCTCAATTACGGCGAAAAAAATTAAGGGGAGGGCCCAGTATCTCTCACACTCGCGAGTCGAACATATATACCCAACGATTAAGTGATAAAGAATAGCGAGTGAGAGACTTGTTACAGCACAATCGTCAAGAGCAAAGGCGTTAAACAATGTTTATCAGAATCTCAGAATAGCCATAATACAAAATAACAAAAGTGAAAAGGCAAAACGGAAAAAAGGACATAGAGGGGCAGCTGTACAACCTCATATCTGGCGAGCGAGATCGATAGGAGCCTGCCCCGTCACGAGACACAGCTCAAAGACCACTCGCCTAATAACATGTGCAATCCAGTGTTCACCAAGCAAGCCGAACGAGCCCATCCCCTGGTGTTGAGGGAGGCGGGTGTTGTCAACGCCTTCAACTCGCCTGGTGTTGAGTGAGGATGGCTCTGTCAACGCCTATAGTTCCTTGGCATTGAGTGAGGTGAGTGATGTCAATGTCTTCAGCTTGTCTGGTGTTGAGTGAGGCGGGCTCTGTCAACGTCTTCAGTTCCTTGGCATTGAGGAGGTGAGTGCTGTTGACACCTTCAATTCCTTGGCGTTGAGTGGGGCGAGTGCTGTCGACGCCTTCAGCTCACCTAGCGTTGAGTGACGTTGGCTCTGTCAACGCCTTCAGCTCGCCTGCATTGAGTTCAGCTCACTCTGTCGACGCCTTCGCCTCGCTTGGCATTGAGTGGGGCTAGCTCAGTCAATGCCTTCAGCTCGTCTGCGTTGAGTTCAGCTCGCTCTGTCTATGCCTTCAGCTTGCCTGGCGTTGATTGAGGTTGGCTCTGTCAACGCCTTCAGCTCGCTTGGCGTTGAGTGATGCGAGACCCTTCCAGAATAACATTCGCCCATAATGGGGTGTTGTGGAGGCAAGTGCCTGGCTTACCCAGCACTCGCCCCTTTAGGCGGGTAGCGCCTTTATGGGCCACTTGCCCAGTTGGGTCCAGAGATAGAATTACTTGGATGACTTGTAGGGCTGCAAATTGTCTTCCAGAATAGCAGAGTTTGGCTGTTGGCAGACCACTTTTAGCTGCATATAACCATTCAGAACAACAGAGTTATGTTATTTGCATGCCAGGTTTTAAAAACTATAAATAGGCCCAAGGGGATACCTCAGAAGGCAAGCTTTCCAGTTCTCTAGCTCTTTTGTCTTATAACGCTTTCTGAGGTGCCCTTAGCTCAGCACAGGTTAAGGAGGGGAAGCACTCTAAGATCTTTCGGGTGTGTGGTGGGACGTCCGTGCTAGAGCCTTAGCTCAGTTTCAAGTTCTATGTCTTCGGTCAGCCAAGCTTGCCAGACAAAGTAAGTGTGCGGTCACCACTACCCCAAGGGTTCTGACTCCACAAGAAGCCGATTTTCGGTTTTAACAGTTTTGGTGTGGTGAGCGTGGAGCGTGATCAGCACTAAAAACCTTAGAGAGCTCAATGACTGGAGGCAAATGGCAAGGTTCTGATTAAATTGACTCACAACCCCCTCCCCCACCCACCACTCTCAGCATGTTTGAGGATTTCTGACAAGAGATGTGGAATCTCGTCAATTTCGCACTCGGCACTCGCGCCGAGTGCTCGAAACCAGCTATCCTAGTCGTTGCAGCCCAAACCCTGGGCAATAACACCCCTGTCAGGCGACCTGGTAAGGAGATAGTAGAGGAAGGTGGCAAGCGGGATTTGCCAAAGCGAACTCTATTCCTAGGCTCAACAAGTGCGGGACGAATCAACGAGGCGGAGGCGCGAGATCGTCTGGCTCGCCTAGTAGGGGATGGTAGCTCCTTCAGTGAGTTGGTCTCATCCACCACAATTTCAGAGGGGTTTCGTGAGCCGGAGATGTTCTACTACACTGGGAGGGATGACCCGGTTCAACACATCCAATGATTCAAGGATGTGGTTTCGATCTGGTAGATGTCGGATGCGTTCAAGTGCACGCTCTTCGCCATCACCCTCAAAGAGAAGGCGAGAGATTAGTTCCACCAACTTCCGGCCAGTTCCATCTACGATGCGCCGGCCTAAGACTTTTGTTATACGCTCCAACAGACCGCACTTTCTGGTCTCACGTCGGACGGACATAGCGCAGGTCAGATCCTCCACCCCCCGTTTCTCAAATCGCCTAGCCATAACCGAGTAAGGCGTACTTGCGGCTAAATAAAGGCGCGGGTAGGTCTCACCGATCCTGTTCTGGCATTTAATCCTGAGTATTACTCTAACACCCATTTCATCTCACCACATCAACGGGTCTTTCTTGGGCACACCAGTACTTCCTGCTACTCTCTTCGCAGGTGGACACCGCAAATATCACAAATGTCAGGGGTCTTTCCTAGCTACCATGCTAGTACTTCATGTTACTCTCTTCACAGGTGGACTCCCTATGAACATTAAGCATAACAAGGATATTTCCTGGAATTCCAATCCAGTTGAACCCAGCAACACAAGCAGCACAAACATTATCCGGGTATTTTCCTGGACTACCACTCTACTACTTCCTCCTACTTCCTTTCACAGGTCCAACCCGTCGACTCCTAAACTATGTGTTTATCACGGAGTCTTCTCCGGTTCGTATATGCAACATCACCAATCCAGACCAACCTGTCCAGATGGGCTTCACACAGCATGCTTATTCCGTACTCCATTTCCGGATCTATATGCCAACAAAGGGGATTCCATGAATCAACCCAAAGACTCCCAATATCAGCCACCTTTTGGTGGGGGAATCACATACATATGCCAAAAAGGAAGCCTTCACATGGCTAGGAAGAAAGGTCGTTACCCTCAAAGACCGCTTCGATGTCATGAGCTCCTAACTAGATAGGAAGAACCACAACAACTTTTCCTCCGCAACGCCGGCCTCGGATTTCTCGTCGGAATTCCGCAGCACCACCGGTGACCAGCCCCTCTTCTTCCTCCTCCCTCTTACTCTCCCTTTCTCTCTCTAAAAGTGTAGAGAGAGGAAAGCCACTTACAAATGAGTTCTTTCAACCCATTCTCGACCTTAAGGACACAGGGAGGTAGCTCAACCCTTGGATCTTAGCTGAAGGAATGGACAGCCACGATTTGACAACAAAATCATAATTTTTGCCTGACACGGCCTGTGACACGCCTATGTCCCAGGCCGTGTGCCTCAAGCGGTGCTCAACCGACTTATCCAATCTAGTGGCACACCCATGTGACACGCCCATGTCACGGGCCGTGTCCCTTGACACGCCTTCAGACACGCCCGTGTCTGTGGCCGTGTTCATCAGGATGCACAACCTCAAAATCACCCGAGACTCACACGGCATGTGACACGCCCGTGTCTCAGGCCGTGTGCCCATGACACGGCACTAGACACGCCCTAGGTCAAATTCGTCGGGCTGAGTTCGTCGACTGCGCTGACACGCCCTCTGACACGCCCGTGTCACAGGCCGTGTCCTATGCTCTCGACAATCGTCGACCAAATTTTTGTCGACCACTCGTCGACTGCTCACCCAGGAAGGACACACCCTGGGACACGCCCGTGTCCTAGGCCATGTTATCCCCAAAACTTTGCCTGCTGAAAAATAGGCTGTTACAACCCTCCCTTCCTACAAGAAATTTCGTCCTCGAAATTCGTATACAGTAAGGCAACCAGCAACCAAAATATTATCACCATACAATCGCTACAAAAATAGCTCGGGAAACTCCGCTCGCATGGTCTGCTCTCTCTCCCATGTAAGCTCCTCACGGCTGCAATTGTCCCATCGGACTTTAACTATCCCGACCGTCTTGTTCGGCAACTGTTTCTTGGCTCGATCCTCGATCTGAATGGTCTAACTCTCGTTGTTATCCCATACCACACCGGCACACGATCATCCGTGATCACTTGAGCTGGATCTTTAACGGCCTTCTGAAGCACCGAGATGTGAAACACATTATGTAGTCCACCCAAGTCTGCCGAAAGAGCTAGCTGATATGCAGCTTCTCCGATTCGCTCAACCACTTCAAATGGACCCAAATATCTTGGACTCAACTTTTTCTAATGTCGAATTCTGGATACACCTTTGCAGGGCTTGATCTTCAAGTAGACCCAATCGCCTACCGCGAACTCCACATTCCGGTGCTTGGCGTTGTAGTACTTCGCTTGACGATCTTAGGCTGTGAGTAGCCTCTCTGAAATGGCACGAATGGTTGAGTTTGCTTCATCGACTTCATTACGATTATAAACTCTAGCTTCGCCCGCTTCTACCCAAGTGAAGGGAGTACGACACTTCCTTCCATATAAAGCTTCATACGGTGTCATCCCGATGCTCGCCTGGTAGCTATTATTATAGGCAAACTCCACCATGTAGAGATGATCTTCTCATCTCTTTCCAAAATCTAGGGCGCACATTCGGAGCATGTCCTCCATCGTTCTGTTGGTTCGTTCAGTTTGGCCATCTGTTTGGGGATGAAAGGCCGTACTGAAAGTCAACTTTGTGCCCAACAGCTGGTGAACTAGTCTCCAATCCTTTGACGTGAATCGCCCATCTCGGTCACTCACGATGCTCCGAGGAACACCGTGGAGCTGTACAATCTGTTCAACATACAATTTTGCCAAAGTTTCCATCGAATCATCTCGTTTGTTCGGTAGGAAATGTGCCACTTTTGTTAGCCGATCAACAATCACCCAGATGGAATCATTTTCTCGCTGAGATCTCGGCAACCCATGCACGAAATCCATGGAAATATCATCAAATTTCCACTCTGGAATCGGCAACGACTTCAAATAACCGCCCGTTTTCTGGCATTCCGCCTTCACCATAGCACGGGTTTGTCATTGGGCCACATAAAGAGCAACATATTTCATTAGCCCTGGCCACCAAAATAGCTTTTTCATATCCCTGAACATTTTCGTGCTTCTTGGGTGGATTGAGTACTTTATATAATGCTCTTCATACAACAATTCTTTCCTCAATTTATCCACATTTGGGATGCACAAACGACCTTCTTTCCGCAAAAGACCGTCATCACAGGAGAACTTTCCTTCTGGCCCAGCTTTCGCATAGCATAGGAGATCTTCATCCAACTCCGTTGCCCGTCAAACTCGGTCCGTAAGGTCACATTGCACCTCCGTCCAGTTCAAACATGCATTGTCAGTGGCATTCTTGTCAACACAAGAAATCTATAACGCTTCCAGCTCCTAGATGAGACGGTCATCATGCCTCTGCAACCAACTCGCCCTTACCGGAGCTCTTCAACTCAAGGCATCTGCGACTATGTTCCCCTGCCCGGGAGTATAGTGAATCGCAAAGGTGTAGGCCCCGAGGAACACCAACCCCCTTCGTTGTCGCATATTTAGGTCCTTCTGCTCCAATAGGTAGTTTAGGCTCTTATGTTCTGTATAGATCTCCACATTTACGTTATAAAGATAGTGTCGCCATAAGTTCACCGCCGCCAACTTAAGATTATGGACTAGATAGTTCCGTTCGTGCACTTTCAGCTGGTGTGAGCCATAAGCAATCACCTTTCCATTTTGCAGAAGCACGCAGCCTAAGCCGCTTCCTGAAGCATCACTGTAGATTACAAATCCATCGGTACCACTTGGCGATGACAACACAAGCGCTGTGGTCAATTGAAGCTTCAGCTCTTCAAAAGCTCGCGCACACTCTGGCGACCAAATGAACTTTTGTTCTTTTCACGTCAACGTGGTTAGCGGCAAAGCAATCCGCGAGAAATTTGCAACAAATCTTCAATAGTAGCCTGCTAGTCCAAGGAAGCTCCTGACCTCGGCCACTGAATACAATACCGGCCACTCTTGTATGGCCCTGATCTTCGCTGGGTCTACTGTTATGCCCGCTCCACTCACCACATGGCCCAGAAAAGCTACCGATGCTAGCCAAAACTCGCACCTCGAGAACTGGGCGTAGAGCTGATTCTGCCTCAACGTATTCAACACCAACTGCAAGTGCTTCTCATGATCGCATTCTGATCGAGAGTAGACCAGAATATCATCAATGATATAATCACGAACAGATCCAGGTCCTCTCGGAATATTCGGTGCATCAAGTCCATAAATACTAAGGGCATATTGCACAACCCAAATGGCATTACCGTGAACTCCTACTACCCGTACCGTGTTCCAAATGCGGTTTTGCCCGTATCCTCTACTGGGAATAACCCGATTTCAAGTCCAACTTCGAGTAGACAGTCGATCCCACTAGCTGATCAAATAACTCATCAAGCCGTGAAATCAGATATTTATTTTTCTCAGTCAGATTATTCAGTTCGCGGTAATCAATACATAACCGCAAGCCACTGTCTTTCTTTTCCACAAAAAGCACAGGGGTGCTCCAAGGAGACATACTTGTGCGTATATAACCCTGCGTCATCAAATCTTACAATTGGACTTTCTACTCCTCCATCTTCTTTGGCGCGACGCGATATGGCGAGCGGGCCACAGGTTCCGCACATGGCACCAACTCGATCGTGAAGTCAATCTCTCGCTGGGGTGGTAGCCCAGGGAGATCCTTGGGAAACACATCTGCAAATTTCGACACAATCGGAACATCACCCACACTGGCCTTAGGCTCAACATCCTAAATCAGGGCAAAGTAGCACTCCGCACCCTTCCTAACAGCCTTCAAGACTTGGAGTGCAGACAACAACGTCCCTCCCACTCCTCGCATACCCGTAAACTTTGTCTCCTGTTTGATATTCTGGCCCAACGTGATTTCTTTGGACTGGCAATCAATCAAGGCATGCTGCTCCGCAAGCCAATCCATACCAAATATCACGTTGAATTCCGATATCGGCAATACAGATGCAGTCAAACTAAAATCCCGACTTCCTATTTGGATCGCCACATCGCAAGCTTGCTCAGCAAGCATCCAACAGCCATTCGACAACACCACTCTGATGCTATCTATCTTCACACGACTAGGTATCCCAAGCCGCGCTAGAAACTCGCTAGACAGAAAAGAATACGAAGCATCCGTATCAAACAGTTCTTGCGTCAGCGTGTTCCGAATCATCGCAAAGCCTACACACATAAGCAACATACAAAATATGCAAACAAAAGCAAACAATACGATTATTGCACACTCGTAACACTTAGGATTGTGCCTGGGATGCAGAGGAATCCACCACTATTTTTCCCGTCTCCATATAAGACGCTCTGATTTCCTGCTCAACCAGACGTCGACGACTCCTGATAAGGTTGGGCACAAGTGTCCCCATGGCATAAAACATCAACAATCTAGTCGTGTTCACAGCTATCGTACAAACACGTTGATCCCACACATCTATATATTGTAGTTATATAACATAAATGTCATCATAGAACTGTCATCCAAAATGGCTTACTGTACATCTAACACATGCATAATCCACCATACATGAGGAGCCCAATTATTTATGTACATCATTATGTCGACATTTCCTTCTCCTTTATTGACCGCTACGAGCCAACGCGGCAATCTCGGGCTTTATGTCCTGCTTTACCACACTAATAGCACTTGTATTGCTTATTTGGCTGCTGAACACCATCCCAACAATCACGAGCGATGTGTCCTACCTGACCACAAGCATAACAAGTACGCTTCTCGAGTCTTTGCCTCTTACGGTGAGCAGACTTCCCAACCCTTGGAGTGCGCACTTTCCTGGTCGCAGGCATCTGCTGGGATCTCATCAAGTCCACTTCCAACAGTCTAGCTGCCTCCACCAGTGGTTGGAATCCCAAGAACTTAGGACCCATCAACAAGAAACGGAGTTCCTGACGTAGCCCATCATAAAACCGATTGATCTTCATCCCCTCGGTTTCAAACACAAACTCGGGTTGTTGTATCATTGCAACAAATGCATGAAAATAGTCCTCAATTGTGTCCTCTCCTTGGCTCAAACACACGTTCACCGACGAAGCTAAGGCACTACCCCTTGCCGTCTGCTCAAGTTCACTACCCGGCATGGGACGCATTACCGGATCAGAGGGTTGAACCTGTCCCTCATGGTAAGCCTTGAGCGTTGCAAAAACCACATCGGCAATCAGTCGAACCGTTTCTATCGATGGAGGAGATGTTGGTACCATAGTTGTTGTCATGCTTCCCATCGAGTGTTGGGGTTCCTGCTACCATTCCATCGTACTCGTTGCCTACATTCAGAAATTTACACAAGTAAGCAACAAGATAGGAACGCGCAGGTTCCTCAAACACAAGAATTTGCATTCCTATCATGGACATTCAGGAGTTCAAACGTGTTAACGTGGTTTGCACAGACACGTGCTCGCCACACCACAAAAGAAGTCGACCACGACTTCGAGAGGGAAAGACCAAGACAGCTGATACCAAAAATGTAACAACCTCATCCGTTCATATAATATATACTAGAAGGTCCGGCCGGGGCCCCACAGCATATACCACAAAATAGATGATGAAGCTACGGAGTGATACCAGAGTAGCACAGCGCACCTAACACATTGCATTCTAGCGGAAGCCGATAACACTACACTTGAACTCCTCTCTTGAATATCCAACATATAAAACTCCACATTTTATACATCATAGGAATGTCTTACAACATAAATAAAGAGTTGGCCTTATGGCCTTACAGAGCTTTCAAACAGTGGCCCAAACATTGGCACACAGGCCGGCTACATCAAAAGAAAACATAACATTTAGCCAAATAGCCTTCAAGGGCTAACAGCAGTAGCAGCTAAAACAGCATGGACATCAACCCTTTTTCGTCCCGCTTGGCTCTACAGCACCTGTACAGGGACAATCCACCCAACGGTGGCAAACAAAAGCAACGGTCAGCATTCAGCTGACCAAATTATAACAACCCTACCCCTTTCTCGGGGCAGCGGTAATCTTCCCTGCAGGCATAACATATCACAAGCATGTACATATATCTCATACAATGTGCTTTCACGCACACATGCCATCACAACCGTCAGCAACCCGACCCAACAGTCCGTGCACTCAGGGCACATTCTTGGTGTACTGGCAAACCAATTGCCCACCACCGTATCAGGGTCACAGCCTAACGGCAACTCACTTGAGCATTTACTCCATGGCGTGCAGCCGGAGTTTTATAGTCTTAGTGAACCGGGACTGGCCCGTAGTCCCCCATTGTATCACAGCGCGTAGGCCTAAGACTCTTGCTATGCGCTCCAACAGACCGCACTTTCTGGTCTCACGTCAGACGGACATAGCGCAGGTCGGATCCTCCACCCCCCGTTGCTCAAATTGCCTTGCCATCACCGAGTACGACGTACTCGCGGCTAAATAAAGGTACGGGTAGGTCTCACCGATCCTGTTCTGGCATTTAAGCCTGGGTATTACTCTAACACCTATTTCATCTCACCACATCAGCGGGTCTTTCCTGGGCACACCAGTACTTCCTGCTACTCTCTTCGCAGGTGGACACCGCAAATATCACAAATGTCAGGGGTCTTTCCTGGCTACCATGTCAGTACTTCATGTTACTCTCTTCACAGGTGGACTCCCTATGAACATTAAGCATAACAAGGGTATTTCTTGTAATTCCAATCCAGTCGAACCCAAGAACACAAGCAACACAAACATCATCCTGGTATTTTCCTAGACTACCACTCAAGTACTTCCTGCTACTTCCTTTCACAGGTCCAACCCGTCGACTCCTAAACTATGCGTTTATCACGGAGTCTTCTCCGGTTCGTATAAGCAACATCAGCAATCCATACCAACCTGTCCAGATGGGCTTCACACAGTATGCCTATTCTGTACTCCATTTCCGGATCTATATGCCAACAAAGGGGATTCCATGAATCAACCCAAAGAATCCCAAAATCAGCCACCTTTTGGTGGGGGAATCACATACATATGCCAAAAAAGGAAGCCTTCACATGGCTAGGAAGAAAGTTCGTTACCCTCGAAGACCGCTTCGGTGTCATGAGCTCCTAACTGGATAGGAAGAACCACAACAGCTTTTCCTCCGCAACGCCAGCCTAGGATTTCTTGTCGGAATTCCGCAGCACCACCGGTGACCAGCCCCTCTTCTTACTCCTCCCTCTTCCTCTCCCTTTATCTCTCTAAAAGTGTAGAAAGAGGAAAGCCACTTACAAATGAGTTCTTTCAACCCATTCCCGGCCTTAAGGACACAGGGAGGCAGCTCAGCCCTTGGATCTTAGCTGAAGGAATGGACAACCACAATTTGACAACAAAATCATAATTTTTGCTTGACACGGCCTGTGACACGCCCGTGTCCCAGGCCGTGTGCCTCAAGCGGTACTCAACCGACTTATCCAATCCAGTGACATGCCCATGTGACACGCCCATGTCACGGGCCGTGTCCCTTGACACCCCTTCAGACACGCCCGTGTCTATGGCCGTGTTCATCAGGCTGCACAACCTCAAAATCACCCGAGACTCACACGGCCTGTGACACGCCCGTGTCTCACGACGTGCGCCCATGACATGACACTAGACACGCCCCAGGTTAAATTCGTCGGGCTGAGTTCATTGACCGCACTGACACGCCCTGTGACACGCCCGTGTCACAAGCCATGTACTATGCACTCGACAATTGTCGACCAAATTTTTGTCGACCACTCGTCGACTGCTCACCCAGGAAGGACACGCCCTGGGACACGCCCGTGTCCTAGGCCGTGTTACCCCAAAAACTTTGCCTGCTGAAAAATGGGCTATTACACAGGAGAGGTCAGAGGATAAGGAAGGAAGGCATGGTGGAGCTGTCTTACTGTGATTTGCATCAGGAGGAGGGACACGCCACAGCCACGTGCCCAGAGTTCCTGGAGCTGAGGGGAACCAGGGAGCAACAGCAGCAGCCTCGTCGGGAGGTGTAGATTGATGAGGTCCTGCCCGGAGGTGAGGACATGTGAGAGGTTAGGGCCGGTGTAGGGGGCTGAGGAGGGATCTAGGTGATCGATGGGGTGGGGAGTTGAAGCCACCAGCAAGGCGAGCCTCCATAACATGTACCTCCAAAGCGTTACTTCGACGCCTATAACTCCACACCCAGATGAGAAGATTACCTTCACAAGGAGGAACATGTCGGATCATGAGGATTCATTTTGCGATGCGCTGGTGATTCAGGCCGTGGTCGAAAATTTTACTGTCCTCATATCCTCATTGATAACGAGAGCTCGGTCAATGTCGTCTTCAAGAAAATGTTCGACGCGATGAAGTTGGAGGTCAGGAGGGTGTTGGCCTCGGATGGGCGTCTTTTCGGATTCTCCGAGGAGAGGAAGGAGGTGGAAGCAGGTGTGAGACTCCATGTTACTCTAGGGGGGCAGTCTAGAAACGACAGGTTCGTCATTGTGGACACTCCTAGTAGCTACAACATCATATTCGGACGGCCCCTCATCAACACCTTCTGTTGCGTACCCTCTTCCTTCCATCAGTGCATGAAGTTCAGTGCTTAAGGCATTCAATTCCGGGTCTATAAAGACCCCAAGGTGGCAAGGGAATGCTACGTCAAGACGGTCAACACCATCTCTTGACGGGAGGGAGAGGAGGAGATGGAGAGGAGGATGGAGAAAGTGTCTAGGCAGGAGGCTAGAGAGGAAGCAGAGGAGATGGAGATGGAGGAGGACGAGGTCCTCACCCGTATGGAGGTGGTGGAGGAGGTGCTGGAGGATTAGGTGTAATGCCCCCATTTGTCACATGACATCTAACGATGGGTCCGGCCGAGGCCCCACGCCATATGTCACAGGCAAGCAGTGGAATTACGTGTGGCAATCAAATTCTACTCGCATCCTTAACTCAATCCATTCTATCGCAGCATTTTTAAGTTAAAGAACTCAACTCAGAGAATGTCCACTTCTATATAAACTCCACCTTTATATATCAACACCAGGAATGTATACAACGCACACACACTGGCCTTAAGGCCTTACAAGTTTCTCTTTCCACACAATTACATTTTCGTACATCGGCACGCAGGCCGACAACACATGAAATCCAAACACATTCCTTCGTATGGCCTTCAAGGGCCTTTAGCAACAGTCCATCCATTCCGCTCATTTCATTTCACGTAGCATCACCTGCAAACACATATCCACCAAAGAGTGGCAAACAAAGTAACGGTCAGCTTTAGCTGACCACTTATAACGACTCTACCCCCTACCCGGGGCAGTGGTTCCTTTTCTGTATGCATGACCATCATCATATCATCAAACACCATATCTATCATTCTCTTTCTCAATCTAACAATCACAATCACATCACAAATACCGGTATCCACCAGACGCTTCGTGCACTCAGGGCACCTTCTTGGCGTACCAGGCATCCCAGTCGTACACCGCTGATTCGAGGTAATTCACTTGTTGGTTGGACGGCTCAAGCCTAGTCCACCAGTCTCGCAAGCTGGCGACATCCCGTCCAAACCACTCAGAGGTACAACCTCTCAGCATTCACAAATAACCAGAGCAGATCGACCCACAACATGTGGTGTAGCAAGCTGGGTTATCGTTGCTCCCCAGGCATACCACCAATCAACCCCTCACCTATTTCCTGATCGACCCACCATTGTGTTGCAGCAAGTCGGGTGCTCGCTTCCCGGGTCATGCCACCAATCGATCCCTTCTATCTAGATCAACCCACCCTAGTGGTGTAGTCGACCGGGTACTCACTTCCCGGCGTACTACTAATTGATCTCTCTTCATAACCAGGAGCTTTCTCAAATCCTCCTCACAACCATCATCACATCCATACATTCATACAATCACAACATAATCTCTTTCATACATCAAATCCACGGAGTCTTCTCCGGTTTACCCATGAACATCACCAATCCAGACTACCCGTCCAGATGGGGTTCACACAGCATGCCTATGCCGTACTCCACACTTCCGGCTCTAGATGCAGACACAACGAAGGAATCACTTCCAATATCCACATCTTGGTGGAGGATTCCATGCACATGCATAAAGAAAGGACTTCGATATCCAAGTAGGAGATCGTTACCCTTGAAGATCGCTTCGGAGCCATGAATCAGCCGGATGGAAATCACCGTCTCAGCCTTGCCTCCACGAATCCGAACTCGGATCTTCAATCCACACTTCGCAGCTCCTCCAGCAGCGGGCTTTCCTCCTCCTTTCCTCCCTTGCTCTCCCTTTCTATTTCTCTCTCTCTCTTGGAATGAGAAGAAGAAGGATAAGATGAAGAAGAGGGTTTTAATCCCCATTTCCCCAGCCTTGACCCACCTGGAAGCAGCCCAGCCTTTGGATCCAGAATAAGGGAATCGAACGGCTCAGAATTGTCCAGAAAAGCCTGAACACGTCCCAACACGCCCTGTGACACGCCCGTGTAACAGGCCATGTCCCATAAGCGGTAGTCAACCGACTCAATCCAGCCAGTACAGGGCCATGTGACACACCCGTGTCACTGGCCGTGTCACTTGACACGCCTTTCGATACACCCATGTCGCTGGCCGTGTCAGTTGACACGCCTTCCGACACACCCGTGTCGCTGTCTGTGTCACTTGACACGCCTTCCGACACACCCATGTCGCTGGCTGTGTCACCCATACAGCCCAATCTCTACTTCACCCGAGCAGGACACGGCCTTCGGACACGCACGTATCCCAAGCCGTGTTCACCAGGACATGTACAACCCTGTGTCCGGGGAGCAAGGTCACCAGGGTCTAGGCAGATCGGGCTGAGGACAATAGGCGAGCTCGGCAGTAAAGGGGCGAGCCCGAGCTCGGCATTCGTCGACCAGAGATCGACGATCGGCGACCCCGAGCTCGGCATTCGCCGAGCGAGGCACAACTCGCGTCCTTGCAATGGAGCTCAGCAGCAGTAGGCGAGCAGAGCATGCCGAGGTGGTCAAAGCTCCCCAGCTCGCCTGGATGTATGAGGTACTTTTTACTGTTTTGCCCCCACTGGTCTGCCCATAGCCCTTCAAAACAGCGGAGTTTGGCTGTTGGCAGACCCAACCAAGGGTTTCCTGGTAATTTCAGGTCAGTTCTTCTGGTTATTGGCAGTCCGGATTTCAAAAGCTATAAATAAGACCCAAGGGGTACCCCAGAAAGTAGGTTCTTCCCTGTGCTCTCCTGCTCCAATATTCAAGTGCTTTCTGAGGGTACCTTAGCTCGGCTTCTGGCTAAGGAGGGGAAGCGCTCTGAGATCTTTCGGGTTTGTGGTGGGACCTCCCCCGCCGAGCCCTTAGGTCTGTGTTACCTCGTCTTCTTTGTTGTTTTGCTTGCAAGATCGAAGTAGGCGCGAGACCACCCCTTCCCCAAGGGCGAACTCCACGAGAGATCGAGGAATCGGTTTCAACATTTTGGTGCGGTGAGCATGCACTGTTTTCAGCGCAGAAAAGCTTCGACGAGCTCAATGACGGGAGGACAAGGATCTGACAGGCAGAACTCGCCGCCCCCCGCCTCTCGCAATGATGGGGATATTGGAAGACTTCAGGAATGAGGTGCTGGGCCTCGTCAAGTTCGCACTCGGCGCGCGGGCCGAGTGCTCGACTCCGGCAGCCCAGATCGCGGCCGCCCCCTCTTTGGGCGACGACGCTCCCGGCCGGCGAGCTGGGAAGGAAGTGGCCGAGGAAGGCCGAGGGTGCGAGCTCCCAGGGCGCGAGCTCTTCCCCGGCTCGGCAGGCCGAGGCCGGTTCGGCGAGCTGGGCTCGCGAGGCTCGTCAGCTCGCCCAGTGGGGGGATGCAGTCCTTTCAGTGAGCTGGTCTCCTCAGATCCAGTCCCAGATGGGTTCAGGGAACCCGAGATGTCTTACTATACCGGGAAGGGAGACCCGGTCCAGCATGTACAATGGTTCGAGGATGTGGTCTCCATCCGTCAGATGTTGGACGGATTCAAATGCCGACTCTTCGCTATCACCCTCTGGGAGAAGACAAGGGAGTGGTTTCACCAGCTCCCGGCCAGCTCCATCTACTGCTTCGAGGACCTGCGCCGAGGGTTCGTGCTGAGATTCACCACCTCGAAGAGGAGGAAGAAGAAGTCCGAGTCCTTGTTCCACATAAAGCAGGGGGTGAACGAGATGTTGGGGAGCTATGTGGACCGATTCCAGGAGGAATTTACTCAAGTCCAGGAAATGCCGGGGCCATAGTCTGATGATGGCTTTTACCCTGGGCCTGCAACAGGGTTTCTTCTGAATGGAGCTGAAGAGAGTTCCCTCCCTCTCCTACGAGGAGCTGATGGATAGGGCGGCAAGAGAAGTCGACAGGGAGGCGTCGAACCCGGAATTTGAAAGGAAGCTGGCCAGGTGGGCAACCGAGGAGGAAAGGGAGTCGAAGGGAGGAAGAGGACAGGAGGAGAGGAGAGGAGACCCCGGGCAGAGGGAGCAGAGGCAGCTCCAGGGGCAGCAGCAGCCGAGGTGGGGGCGTCAAGAGCCCGACCGACGGGTAGGATGGAGACCTGAGTGGCAGGGGCAGGGGCCACAGAGAGGGTATTGCGGAAGGGATCACTACCAGGGGAGGCAAGATCAGTTCCACCCCCCAGGCTGGAGGCAGGGCCAGAGGCCCCGACTCCCCGATCAAGAAGAGGCCATGGCCATAGCCTTGGGAGCAAGGAGGGGAGCGTGGAGGAGGAGAAGAAGAGAGGTCAGGGTGGAGCTGCCCTATTGCGACTTCCATCGGGAAGAGGGGCATGCCATAGCCACCTGCCCGGAGTTCCTCGAGATGAGAGGGAACAGGGATCAGCAGCAGCAACAGCAGGGAGGTCGGCAAGAAGTGAGGATCGAGGAGGTCCTGCCTCGGGCGGAGGAGGATCGGTGCGAAGACCGGGTGGATGTTGGAACCTGAGGGGGGATTGGAGTGATCCACGGGGGAGTAGGGGTCGAGGCCTCCCGCAAGGCAAGCCTCCACACCATGTACCAGCGAAGCGTCGCCTCCACGTCCCAAACCCCACCCCCGGAGGAGAGGATCACTTTCTCCAGGAGAAATATGCCGGACCACGAGGACCCATTCTGCGATGCGCTGGTCATTAAGGCAGCCATCGAGAACTTCACCGTCTCTCGGATACTCGTGGACAACGGGAGCTCCGTCAACGTCGTCTTCAAAAAGGTGTTTGACGCAATGAAAGTGGAGGCTAAGAGGGTGCTGGCTTCAGACGGGCCCTTGTTCGGGTTTTTAGGAGAAAGGAAGGAAGTAGAGGGAGGAGTTGGTCTCCATGTCACCTTGGGGGGGGGGGGGGGCAGTCCCGAAACTGCAAGTTCATCATTATGGACGCCCCCAGCAGCTACAGCGCCATCTTCGGGAGGCCCCTTATCAGCCCCTTCCGCTGCATCCCCTCATCTTTCCATCAGTGCTTGAAGTTCAATGCTGAGGGGGTCCAGGTCAGGGTTAGGGGGGACCCAAAGGTGGCGCGGGAGTGTTATGTCACTGCGGTGAACGCCATCTCCTGGCAGGAGGGAGCCGAGGAGATGGGGCGAAGTGAAAGTCCACCTAGTGTCAACTATGTTCACCTATGGGGGGGGGGGGAATAGGTGAAGTGCAGCGCTTTTGCGAAAATTTACGAATGTACCTGCACAATGAAAATAAAAAGCACAGCACACAGAATACACAGGCAATTTATAGTGGTTCCCCAACTTGGGTACATCCACTTTCCCCCTTCGACCTATCTCCCACCAAGGGACGACTCGGTCTCTTCTCCAACAGGATTGAAATCCAATCCTCGCACTATCGGAAGGAACCCTTCCACACGTAGGAGTCAACACTCCCACAAACTGGGTTGCACCCAACCCTTACAACTAGGAACCAACGTTCCTTTACAACAAAAGTAAATTGAACTGTACAAGAAATACAAACTACGTGTGGAGACTACGGTGTCCCTCTTTGTTGACGACGTGATCTTGAAGTCTACAAAGAGTCCACGACCTTGGTCTCTCGTGGAGAGGATCTCCCCGAAACCTGTGGCGGCAAGGTTCATGGGATCGGTGGCGACGACGATGTGCGGCTGCACTTCTTTAGAGATCCAAACTTCGTAGCGAAGCTAGCTAGGTCTACCAACGGTCACACTAGAATCAATCGTATCGATCGATTCGGATGGGGAACACTTTCCCGATCTACAAATCGAGAGACAAGAGATCTCTGGTTAGACACGTGAGACGCTGAGCTTAGCTAGGCTTCTATCGACCGGAGATCTGGAAGAAAACACGATCTCGACCGGCGATCTACACTCTCGCGCGGCGACGGAGGCGGGGGCGGAAATCGCGAACTAGGTCAAGTCGCGGCTCTACTTTGTATATCTTTTTCCCGTGCTATTACTATTCAAAAATACCCGTGTATTTATACACTGTAGATACTAACAATATGACCATTGTGGGTCCCACAAGTAGAAACCCGAAATCCGGTTCAAAATAGTCCAGCGGCAGAATCCGGTCCAGCAGCATCCTGAGAAAACGCCAAGTAAAATTCGTCGAGAATCATTGGTGATTCTCGACGAATCGGCGAGAATCAGTTAATGATTCTCGACGATTCGTCGAGAATCACTAGTGATTCTCGACGATTCCCTTGTTGATTCTCAACGATTTTCACTTGGTATTCATGACCTGCTCAGCGATGGGTTCGGCGAGAATCATCAGTGATTCTCGCCGAATCTTACTTGGCACCATTTTGAGGTAGCCGGAAGGAGTCGGCGAGAATCACTAATGATTCTCGACGATTCGGCGAGAATCACTAGTGATTCTCGCCGAATCGGCGAGAATTACTTGGTGATTCTCGTCGACTTTTACTTAGACGAATTTTCGTCTTTCCACCCAAGAGCTGCCCCTTGACCCATCCTTACTCCTTGTCTTCTCTTGCATAAACACGGCCCTATGCTTGAAAGTAAGTGCACTCCAATAGAGAAAGTACACATAGGCCAACACATTGATCTGCTCAACGAGGGATTACATCATGCAGACCTGTGTATATTGACCTACTGCACCCTGACATTGGTGTGCACTTAGCGTGGAAGAACTGCAAGCACAACTTAAGAAGTTTCATCAAATACATTGTGAATTCATCTTAGCCTGACAAGTGGCTTCCTCAAATCCAGGTGATTGTGGATACAATACCCAACACGAAGGATGGAGGAGGTCGAGCAGGAAGCAGGAGGGGAGGAGCTGGGAGTGTGGGACTGCGCAGAGGAGGCGGCAGGAGGAGATCTGGAGGAGGTGGCCGAAGTGAGGTCCGTGGGTGGAGAGATGGAGGTAGAGGTCCCCATTCCGGAGGAAGGGGATGTCGAGGGATGGGGAGAGCAATCCAGGCTGGAGGTAGCAGAGGAAGTGGTGGAGCTGGAGGTGCTCACCCGAGGAGGAAGGATGGAGAAGATCCGCGTCAGCGGGGGGCTGACCCCGGAGGACCAAGGCAGGATGCTGGAGTGCATCCAGAAGAACGTGGACATCTTTGCTTGGAACGCCGCAGAGATGCTGGGGGTTGAAGCAGATGTGGCCTGCCACCGCCTCAACCTGGACCCGGGAACATGCCCCGTTCAGCAGAAGAAGAGGTCCACTGCGGACAGGCTGGCGGAGCCCATCAGGGAGGAGGTGGCGAAACTCCTCAAGGCCGGCTTCGTGTCTGAGATCCAGTACCCCGGCTGGGTCTCCAACGTGGTTATGGTAAAAAAAGGAGACGACCGATGGAGGATGTGTATCGACGTTTCCTTACTTAATAAAGCTTGTCCTAAGGACTGTTATCCTTTGCCTCGAATCGACGCGCTGGTTGACTCAGCCGTCGGTTTTTCTGTAATGAGTTTTTTAGATGCTTTTTCAGGTTATCATCAGATCAGGATGCACCCCCCATACATCAAGGATGTCTCGTTTATCACAGGGGATGGATGCTACTGCTATAGGATGATGCCCTTCGGGCTGAAGAATGCCGGGGCAACCTACCAGAAAATGATGGATAGGGTCTTTAAGGAGCAAAGGGGGAGGAATTTGGAGGTGTATGTAGACAACCTCATGATCAAAAGCCGGGATGTGGACTTCCACCTCCGGGACCTGGAGGAGACCTTCGCCACCCTGCGCAGATACAAGATGCGATTGAATCCCCTAAAATGTGTCTTTGGGGCTAGCAGGGGAAAGTTCTTGGGGCACCTCCTCACCCCCGCGGGGGTCGAGCCGAATCCAGATAAGGTCAAGGCTATCTTGGAGCTGGGGTCCCCGCGGAATGCAAAGGAGGTCCAACGGCTGACGGGGAAGCTAGCAGGGCTGAGTTGCTTCCTTTCACGGGCAGGGGATAAGTGCTCCCCCTTCTTCAAAACGCTAAGGGGTGGTCAGAGGTTTGAATGGACCAAGGAGTGTGAGGAGGCGTTCCAGGCCCTCAAAGTGCAGTTGACACAGGCTCCGCTGCTCCAAGGGCCGAAGGAGGGGGAGGACCTGTTCTTATATCTCGGGGTCGGGGCGGAGGCCTTGAGCTCCGTCTTGGTTCGTGAAGAAGGGAAGAGGCAGCTCCCTATTTATTACGTGAGCCGGGTCCTGAGGAAGACCGAGCTCAGGTATCCGATTTTGGAGAAGCTAGCTTTTGCCCTAATCATCTCGGCTAGGAGGCTACGACCTTACTTCCAGGCGCACTCAATTCGGGTAGTGACCGACCATCCCCTCTGCAACATCTTTGAGGGGGTGGAGCATTCAGGTAGGCTAGCTAAGTGGTCGGCGGAACTGAGTGAGTTCGATGTCTCCTTCGTTCCGTGACTCTCGATCAAGGCTCAAGCTATGGCCGACTTCTTGGCCGACTACGTGGTTGAAGTAGCGGAGGAAGAGCTCACCCGCCCGACTCCTTGGAAAGTGAGGGTGGACGGAGCCTCAGGGAGGCATTCCCTTAGAGTGGGGGTGATCCTAGAAAGCCCTCAAGGGATCCGAATCGAGCAGACGGTGGTGGCACACTTTCCCATTACCAACAACCAGGTCGAGTACGAGGCCGTGATAGCAGGGCTTCGCCTGGCCAGGGAGCTGGGGGTGTCGGATGTGGAGGTCCTTACTGACTCCATGGTAGTAGCTTCCCAAATCAACGGGGAGTTCGAGGCAAGGGAGCCCACCTTGCGATCGTACTTGGCCAAGGTGAAGGGGGTCATTGGCACTTTTCAAACTTTCACCATCCGACACGTGCCCAGGGAAGAGAATGAACAAGCCGATCAGCTAGCGAAGCATGGTCCCCAGGTGGGGGGCACTATCACCGACCTGTTCCGCCCCTCCATCGAAGAGGGAGAGCTCATGGAAATCGATCAACAGTCTTCGTGGATGGATCCAGTTGTGGTTTTCCTCTCCACGGGAGAGTATCCGGAGGGGGTAGATAAGAAGAAACTAAGGCACAAGTCAGCATATTACCTCCTCCAGGACGGGAAGCTATACAGGCAGATCCTCTCAGGGATGCTAGCATGCTGCGTGACCGAGGGAGAAGTACGAAGAATCTTGGAGGAAGTCAACTCCGGGGAATGTGGGAGCCACTCCGGGAGTCGGAACCTGGAAGGGAGGATAGTCAGGCAAGGGTATTTCTAGCCCACCCTGGGACGAGACGCTGCAGAGTTCGCAAGAAGATGTCATAAATGCCAGCTGTTTGCCCCTCTACAGCTACAGCCGGCCCAGCGACTCAGAAGTATCACGACCCCATAGCCCTTCGCAATTTGGGGGATGGATTTGGTTGGGCCATTCCCCCAAGCCAGCGGTCAGAGAAGGTTCCTCCTAGTAATGATTGACTACTTCTCAAAGTGGATGGAGGTGAAGGCGTTGGCCAAGGTGACCTCCCAGGTGATCAGGAACTTTGTTTGGGGGGAGATCATCTGTCGCCATGGGCTGCCCCAGGCCATCGTCACGGACAACGGGCCCCAGTTCGCCAGTGCCGAATTCACCAGCTTCTGCGAGCAGCTTGGAATCGACCTCAGGTTCGCCTCGGTCCATCACCCCAGGAGCAACGAGCAGGTGGAGGCCACAAACAAGATCATCGTCAACCTCCTCAAGAAGAAGGTGGAGAATTTGAAGGGGAGCTGGGTGGAGCAGCTTCCTGCAGTTCTTTGGGCCCTAAGGACCACCCCCAACACGGATACGGGAGAGACCCCCTTCAAACTCTCCCATGGATGCGAGACAGTGCTCCCCGTAGAATTCGAAGTCCAAACCCCGCGAGTCGTGGCGGCAAAAGAAGGCCGTGAGGAATGGCAAGCGGAGAATGAGGAGGAACTGAGGCTCTCCCTTGGCATGGTGGAAGAGGTCAGAGACCTTTCCGCTATCCGGCAGGAGGGGGTGAAAAGAAGAATGACAAAGTACTTCGACAAGCATGTCAGGGTAAAGCAGTTCGTGGAAGGGGACTTGGTGCTGAAGAAGGTGGATGCAGCCGGGAGATCAGCATCCGTAGTGAAGCTCAATCCCAGCTGGGAGGGACCATTCATTGTAAAGGAAGCCTTGGGGTCAGGGGGATATCGACTCCAAAATGTAGAGGGCGAGACCCTGAGTCTCACCTGGAGTGGTGACGACCTAAAACGATTTTCCCCCTAAAGCATGTACGCAACACTTTGATTATAATAAATTCCTTCAACTCTCTAATATTATCATAGCTAGCCTGCATAGAGGGATATAATGTATTTTGGACCCCGAGTAGATCCCGCTGTCAGGCTCTTACCTAGCTGGCAGGGCTGGAAGTCACTCGGTGTCATCCTTGGCCTCGAGCAGATCCCGCTGTCAGGCTCTCACCTAGCTGGCAGGGCTGGAAGTCACTCGATGGTGTTAGTAGAGGACCCCGAGTAGATCCCGCTGTCAGGCTCTCACCTAGCTGGCAGGGCTGGAAGTCACTCGATGGTGTTAGTAGTGGACCCCGAGCAGATCCCGCTGTCAGGCTCTCACCTAGCTGGCAGGGCTGGAAGTCACTCGGTGTCATCCTTGGCCTCGAGCAGATCCCGCTGCCAGGCTCTCACCTAGCTGGCAGGGCTGGAAGTAACTCGATGGTGTTAGTAGTGGACCCCGAGAAGATCCCGCTGTCAGGCTCTCACCTAGCTGGCAGGGCTGGAAGTCACTCGATGTCATCCTTGGCCTCGAGCAGATCCCGCTATCAGGCTCTCACCTAGCTGGCAGGGCTGGAAGTCACTCGGTGTCATACTTGGCCTCGAGCAGATCCCGCTGTCAGGCTCTCATCTAGCTGGCAGGGCTGGAAGTCACTCGATGGTGTTAGTAGTGGACCCCAAGCAGATCACGCTGTCAGGCTCTCACCTAGCTGACAGGGCTGGAAGTCACTCGGTGTCATCCTTGGCCTCGAGCAGATCCCGCTGTCAGGCTCTCACCTAGCTGGCAGGGCTGGAAGTCACTCGATGGTGTTAGTAGTGGACCCCGAGCAGATCCCGCTGTCAGGCTCTCACCTAGCTGGAAGGGCTGGAAGTCACTCGGTGTCATCCTTAGCCTCAAGCAGATCCCGCGGTCAGGCTCACCTAGCTGACAGGGCCGGAGGTCACTCGATGGTGTCGGCCTTAAAATCGTCAGATACGGGTCAAAGTCTCAGCGCCAGGGAGCAAAGGGGAAGAGGTTCTGTCAGGGCGAGCTCGGGCTCGGCAAACCCAGCTCAACATGATCAAGAAGGCAAGCCAGGCTGGAGGACTCTGCACGAGCGAGTATGGACTCGTCATTCTCGGCTCGGTATTGGCGAGTGGAACGCGAGCCCGGGCCTCGCCAAAGGAAAGCAAGCCAGACCGGGGCACCTCGCCCCCTTTGCCACATTAGACTTGAAAAATTTTTCTCCTTTTTTCGGGCTCAACCAGGATGGCTCGCGTGCGAGTTATGGTGGTGTGACAAGGGCGGAGAGCAACTCGCCCCCGAATCATTTGGCGCTCGGCGAACACTCAAAACTACTCTACTCTACTCGTGGAACCTGTCTCGGCGAGGTCGCGTGGGGAAACACTCGCATATATTTAGAGCTCAACAAAGAAAGTAAAGAAAAGAAAAGTGGCACGGGTATGATCAAAAAACTTTTATTATTTGCAAAACGTAATTACAGGGGCTCGCCTCGGCGAAGTAAACAAAAAGGAAACAACAAAAAAGAAAAAATACAGGCTACCCTCGGGCCTCGCCCCCTCCGCCGGACTAGTCCTCGCCGTCGCCCGAAGGATCCTGAAAGCTTTTCCCGAACATCGCGTCCAGGCTGTCCTCCTTCTCGCTGGGCGGCGTTGCCGGGAATAGGCTCGGCATCAGGTCCCGAGCCGAGATCCCCTCGCACCCCTCCACCAGCACCCCAGAATCCTTCATCATCTGGAGGGTACACTCGGTGGCTTGGATGGAGTTGATCCGCAATCTCTCGACGAGGTCGGCCTCGCCAAAGATCCGCGGGCTTTTGTAGGGGAGGGTAGGGTCGATGTCGTGAGGCGGGAAGAAGATCTCCGCCTGGCGACACACCTCGCCGAGGAGGTGCTGGTTCTCCCCCTTCAGCTTCGTGTTCGCGCCCTACAGCTCGACAAGGCGTGCGCGCAGCTGGCCGATCTCCTCCCCCTGCTCAGTGTTGCGAGCCTGGAGCTCCCCAGCAGCCTCAGCATCTGCGGCCAGTAGTGCGCGCAGCTGGCTGACCTCCTCCCCCAGCTCGGTGTTGCGAGCCTGAAGCTCGCCCACAGCCTTGGAATCCTGGAAGAGTCCATTTAGCAGCAGCACAAAATATTCTAAGTGAAAAAGAAGAACAACGCTTGAAACTTACCAACCCGCCGGCGGCTTGGGCGAGTAGACCCTCCGCTATGCCGAGCCGCCTCACCTGATCGGTGAGCTTATCCTTGGCGAGGTCGCGAGCCTGCTCAGCCTTTTCGAGTTGGTGGCTGAGGGCAAAGCTGCGGCGTGCCAGCATGTGATGCAGATCCAGGGTCCGCAGGTGGGACTGCAGGCCCTCATGGCCGAGCTGCCGAAGGGTCATCTTCTTGTAGGCCTCGGCATCCTCCCGGCCATATAGGCCGAAGCCGAGGGCATAGGCGTGACCGGTGGCGGGCTCGCGGTCGTGCCAGGAGGGGTGCAGAGTGGAGACGGAGACTCGATGAGCGAGCTCGTCCCACTACAGCATGGGCTCACCCGCCGAATCCTTCCAGCGCGCGCCGAAGTTGAAGAGGGGGTGTTGCTTCGGCGGCGCGCGCTCGCAGGCAGCCCTCTTCGATGATGGAGGAGGGGAGATCACCGCCGTGGAAGAGGGGCCCTCGCCACCTTTCCGCCCCTTGTTGGTTATCTCCTTCAGCGGGCTCTCCGGCGACGCGTCGGGAGGGGTCGCCGACGAACTGATGTACTTGGGGCTGGGCTATTGTTGTTGCCCCCGCGGAGCCAGCAGGGCTCTCCGCATCTTCTTCATCTGTCGATGGCCGAATGGCGGGTTCGACCCCGCGTCCTCAGGTCGCCCCTTGCTGGAAGAGGGCTACGAGAGGGCCGCCTCATCTCGGAAGACTGCCGCCGCCGCCCTCTCGCGAGCAAGAGGGTCGGTATGGAGCCCCGGATCCGCGAACGGCGGGTTCACGGGGATTATTCGCTCCCATGCAATAAAACACTTAAAAGTTAGGAATTCAGCAATGATATGGCGCGTTCGGCGGGCAGGCGAACTCGGCAAGATGAGGAGGGAAGCGTACCTTCGCCGGGCAGAACGAGGGGGGGGGGGGGGGGGGAGGGGGAGCGCGTCGAGGCCCCTCCGCAGGAAGGCGACCTCGAAATCTTTATGGAGGAAGAATTTGTGGAGTTCGGCGTCGTTGCCGGACACGGCCGACGGGCGGTACACCTCCTCGCCCTTCTGCTGAGGCGAGTAGGGAATGTTGCCGAGATCGCCCTTGATGAAGGTGATCTTGGTCATCCAGGTATGGTGCTTGTTCGCGATCTCGCGAACTTTGATCAGCGAGCCGCCAAAGTAGGCCACCCCGTCCGGCGTCGCCTTGTAGGAGAAGAGCTTCCTGAACACCGTCAGGTTGAACTAGATCTTCTCCTGCCGAAGGTAACTCGCGAACGCCACCATCATCGCGATGGCGTTGGAGTTCAGCTGCGCGGGGACGACCCCGTAGTACTTCAAGATCTGTCGGATCTCCAGCCACAGGGGAAGGCGTAAACCCACCTCGAAGTGCGAGATTGGGAAGGCGAGCTCATCTTCATAAAAGGTGTTGATGGCCTCGCCCGTCCTCGGCCTGCGCGCCTCGAAACCCGGCGGCACGCGCTCCGCCACGAATTCAGCGAGCTCCTCCTCGCTGGTGTGCCCCTCGAAGAAGAAGTAGTCCGTAAAGTGCTGCGCGCACTTGGAGCGGCCATCGACATCTGGATTGGTCTTGCCCATATTCGCAGGAAAAAAGCACTATGCGAGCAGGGAAAGAGGAGAACACAGAGAAAGGGAAGCAAAGCAATAAAGGCACGGTACGGGGGGTAGGTGGGGGGGGGGGGGGGGGCGGCTATTTATAGGAAAAGAAATCTGGGGCGGGCCGTCAAATCAACTCAACTCGCCACCCCAACTCGCCACCCCAACTCGCCGACTTCCGGCGCATCCCGACCAAGGCTAAGTCGAACATTGCGGCATTTTATTCAAGTAATATGATTAAGAATATTATAAGAGTTGTTTATTACAGAAATAAAGTTCGGGAGTAAAAAAGACGGGGCGCGCAAACAGGAAGAGCATCGGGGTGCGAGTACCGGTCGGCTCGGCAAAGGAGCCGCCCACTTACCTACCCCGTGTTGGGTTTCTCTATGAGGATGGCACAACGCTTGTGCACGCAGCGGAAAAATCAAAACATCAAGAAGAACCCAAAGAGATGTGGATCGGGCCATGATTGTTGAATTAAGAAGTTTACAAAACTAGACAAAGATTACCTCGGTGGCGTTGAGTCACAACTCAACGGAGATGCTCCAAACTTTGATTTCTGCTGGTGGCGAGTTCTACGTGGAATAGTATCCACGTTTCTGCAGAAGTCCACACGAGCGGGAGAACACCGGGCTTTCCGTCACACGGAAGATCGGGATGGAGAAGACCGCACCTCTGCTATTCCACGGACTGCTAGGTCCGCGTCAGGAAGAGCAGCACCAGCGACGGTCGCCGGAGAAGAGGAGGTCAGCGGAGCGATCACGGAGGCGGCGGAACGCTTCCGTCGGCGGCGGGATACGGGATCGGGGAAACGATCGCGGAACAGCTTCCGTCAAAATCGATTTGATCGGCAGTAAAAGCACACCCCCCGAAAACCCTAAGTGTCATATTTATACCAAAGGTATAAATAAACCCAGGAAAATTGCTATCCGCAGACCACCCCGAAATAGTGTTCAGAATCGGCGAGTATCAATCGGCGAGAGTCGGCGAGAATCGGCGAGAATCGATCAGCGAGCATCATCATGGATCGGCGAGAATCAGAGTACAATACTCGACGATTCTCGCCGATCGTCGAGCATCACTTGACGATACACGTCGAATCTCGTCGACCGTCGAGCCGCGGTCGACGATACTTGTCGAAGTCGTCGATCATCGAGAACTTCCCAGGAGGTAAACTCGATAGTCAAGTCCGCACTACGGGGACTTCCCAGGAGGTCACCCATCCCAGTACTACTCCAGCCCGAGCACGCTTAACTATGGAGTTCTTTCAACTCTCATCACCAATTGAGCTGCAGCTCAATTGGTGATGAGAGTCACAACTCAACGGAGATGCTCCAAACAATGAGCGGCATCTAGCAATGCATCATTGCTCCCCAAGCAATAAGAGTTCATAACTCATAAGCCTTTATAACCAATGTATCAGCGTTGTCTTTGTCCCTTTGTCGCTTACATCCGGAAAGAACTAGAGGCATGGACCGTGTCACCCTCGTAATAGCTCAATCCAAGTTTCTTGATCCAGGACGGACTTCCAGAGAATGGTGAGTCCAATATCACATATTGACTCAACCAAGCATGGCCATGCATTTCTCAGTCCAGTTCCATCAAGGGGCCCATGGATGCAACTCCTGTCATACAGGAGGACAAATCCCATATCTGCTCACACACAAACACCCAAGTGATTCGTAACATGCCCAACAACCACCCTTATCATCAACCTTTCTCAAGGAAGACTTTAGATGGCATCAAAGCACGCTCTTCCTCACTTGATGAATGCTGTGACTTCAGGTTAAAGGACTACAACACCATTGTCAATTGAGACCTACTCGTGACACGATTGGATGACAATCCACAGAGCAGTCTCAGGTTGGGTCTGTCCAGTACAACTTGTTCACTAACAAGTACCCACGTGATGACTTGATATCACAATATCATGACCTGTGAGAACCGGTCATCAGTCAACGCACGTGCTAGCCTTCATGTATCATCATCACCCTTAGCTTCTATGATGATACTCGACCAGGGACCTTTAAGAATGAAGCTTCAAATAAATCATGGGCTCTCACATTCAAGTCACGTACTTGATGTCCCATGGAAACGAACATTCTAAGGGTATCTATTATGTTAACATTTAACTATCATATAGAAAAACATAATAAAAGAATTTGCCATTAATTGTAGGAGAAAAAATAGGTACACAGTTCATCATATGAACGAACAGCCAACAAAATACAAGATATACATGCAATCCACAAGATTCTCGCTAGAGTTGATCATTTAGGTATCGTATACCCATCGATCTAGTATGACCATCATGCTTTCTCTGCGCGAGAGGCTTTGTCAGTGGATCCGCAATATTCTCCTCAGTCGGCACTCTGCAAATGTTTACATCTCCTCGTTCGACAATCTCACGAATAAGATGAAACCGCCGGAGTATGTGCTTGGAGCGCTGATGAGATCTAGGTTCCTTAGATTGTGCAATTGCACCATTGTTATCACAGTAGAGAACTACGAGACCAACAATGCTAGGAACTACATCAAGCTCGCCGATGAATTTCCTAATCCATACAGCCTCCTTCGCCGCATTAGCTGCTGCGATATACTCGGCCTCTGTTGTAGAATCAGCAACTGTCTCTTGCTTGGAACTCTTCCAGCTCACAGCTCCTCCATTCAGGCAAAACACAAAACCTGACTGAGACTTGGAGTCGTCTCGATCAGTTTGGAAGCTAGCATCCGTGTAACCACTTACAACGAGCTCTTCCTCTCCACCATACACCAAGAACACGTCCTTAGTCCTTCTCAAGTACTTCAGGATATTCTTGACTGCAATCCAGTGACACTCACCGGGGTCTGACTGATACCTGCTAGTCATGCTCAAAGCAAAGGAGACATCGGGTCGAGTACATAACATCGCGTACATGATTGATCCAATCGCCGAAGCATATGGAATCAACTTCATACAGTCCTTATCTTCACAAGATTTTGGACACTGGTCCTTAGAGAGATTCACACCATGAGACATGGGCAAAAATCCTTTCTTGGACTCAAGCATGTTGAACCGCTTCAACACCTTTTCGATGTACGTACTCTGGGTCAAACCCAGCAACTTCTTCGATCTATCTCTATAGATCTTAATACCGAGTATATAAGTTGCTTCACCCAAATCCTTCATTGAAAAGCAGTTCCCTAGGTTGTTCTTAACAACTTTCAGGGTAGGAATGTCATTCCCAATCAACAGTATGTCATCTACATACAATATCAGGAAGACAACAATGCTCCCACTGATTCGCTTGTAAACACAAGGCTCATCTTCATTCTTGATGAAACCAAACTCTTTGATTTTCTCATCAAAACGAAGATTCCAACTTCGAGAGGCCTGTTTCAGTCCATAAATGGACTTATTCAGCTTGCATATTTTAGTGGCTTCATCTGGGGATACAAAACCCTCGGGTTGTGTCATATACACTTCCTCAAGAAGGTTTCCATTAAGGAAAGCCGTTTTGACATCCATCTGCCAGATCTCGTAGTCATAATACGCAGCAATAGCAAGCAATATCCTTATGGACTTTACCATAGCAACAGGGGAAAAGGTCTCATCATAGTCAATACCATGAATTTGCTTGAAACCCTTAGCCACCAGTCGCCCTTTGAATGTCTGTACATTCTCATCCATGTCGGTCTTCTTCTTGAAGACCCACTTGCACCCTATGGGTTGTATCCCTTCAGGTGGTTCCACCAAGTTCCAAACTTGGTTTGCATACATGGAGTCCATTTCGGATTTCATAGCCTCAAGCCATTTGTCGGAGTCCGGTCCATTCATAGCCTCTTGGTAGGTTGCTGGTTCATCATCATGATCCACAAGCAACACATTACCTATTTGAGACACGAGAAATCCATATCTCTCAGGCTCAAACCTCGGTCTATCAGATCTACGTAGGACTTGTGTTCCCTGAGCAGGTTCTCTAGCTACAACATCTTGTAGTCCTGTCTCAGAATCCAACTCTGGTTCATGCACTACATGTGGTACTTGAACTTCTTCAAGCTCTACCTTTTCAGTCTTTCTTGATAAGAACTCTTTCTCCAAGAAGACACCAGTCCTTGCGACAAACACTTTGCCCTCAGACGGTAGGTAAAAGTAATACCCTTTCGTTTCCTTAGGATATCCCACCAGATAACATTTATCCGATTTGGGTTCCAGCTTGTCAGGCATTTGACGTCTCACGTATGTCTCACAGCCCCAAATTTTAATGAACGACATACTAGGACGCTTCCCAGTCCATATCTCATATGGTGTCTTCAGAACTGTTTTAGTTGGAGCGCGATTCAATGTCATTGCAGCAGTCTCTAAAGCAAAACCCCAAAAGGAAACAGGCAAGTCTGCATGACTCATCATCGAACGTACCATGTCTAACAGAGTACGATTTCTCCTCTCAGACACACCATTATGTTGTGGTGTTCTAGGTGGAGTGAGCTGTGATACAATACCACACTCTTTTAGATGATCACGGAACTCATGACTCAGGTATTCGCCACCTCGATCAGATCGGAGTGCTTTAACCCTTTTACCCAACTGGTTTTCTACTTCATTCTTGAACTCTTTGAACTTTTCAAAGGTCTCGGATTTGCACTTCATAAGATACACATATCCGTATCTACTGAAATCATCAGTAAATGTAACAAAGTAGAAATACCCTCCTCTAGCCATGGAACTCATGGGTCCGCATACATCACTATGTACAACACCCAAGAGATCCTCAGCCCTCTCAGTATAACCAGTAAAAGGAGCTTTAGTCATCTTGCCTAACAAACAAGATTCGCATCGCTCAAATGATTCATAATCAAATGAGTCCAAAAGTCCATCTCTATGGAGCTTGGATATGCGCTTCTCGTTGATATGGCCCAAACGACAATGCCAGAGAAAAGTAGGGTTCGAGTCATTTGTTCTTAGTTTTTTATTATTATCTACATTACAGATCAGATGGTCCAAGTTCAAAACATAAAGACCATTAAACAATTGGGCTACAGCATAACAAACATCATTCTTTAATATAGAACAACAGTTGTTCTTAATTATAAAAGAAAATCCAATCATGTCCAAACATGAAATAGATATAATGTTTCTAGTTATGGCCGGAACGAAATAGCAATTATCAAGTTCTATTACAAGCCCACTGGGCAAAGAAAGACGATAAACCCCTACGGCTACAGCAGCAACTCTTGCTCCATTGCCGACGCGGAGGTCCACCTCCCCTTTACTCAGCAATCTTCTCCTTCCCAGTTCCTGCACATTTGTACAAATGTGAGAACCACATCCGGTATCCAATATCCAAGATGAAGGAGCAGAAAGGTTTATCTCTATAATGTAAACATTTGAAGCGGAAGTCATACCTCCCCTCAATTTCTGCAGACCCTCAATGTATGAAGGACAGTTCCTCCTCCAATGACCAGCCTTGCCACAGTGGTGGCATTTCCCTTCCTTCACCGTGCTTTTCTTTTTCATCAGTGCTGAAGACTTGGGCTCAAGATATGACTTAGGTCCCACCTTCGTCTTCTTGGAACCCTTGGCTTTGCCCTTGCCCTTATGCACCATCAGTATGGGGCTGGCAGGCTTGGCCTTCTTCATGTTGATTTCGGCAGTTCTCAACATGCCTAGGAGTTCGGGCAGTGTCTTGTCTATCTCATTCATGTTGTAGTTCAAGACGAACTGCTCATAACTGTCCGGCAACGATTACAGGATCAGATCCGTGGCCAACTCTTGACCAAGAGGAAAACCCAGCCTTTCAAGGTTCTCGATATACCCAATCATCTTGAGTACGTGAGTCCCTACTGAGTCTCGAACTCCCATCTTGCACTGAAACAACGCTTTCGTGATGTCGAACCTCTCTTGACGAGCCTGCCCTTGAAACATTTTCTTGAGATGCTCGTCAATCTCCTTGAACCCCATGTTCTCATGTTGCTTCTGAAGCTCAGAGTTCATGGTGGCAAGCATAAGGCATTCGACATCCAAAGCATCGTCAGTATACTTCTTATAAGTATCCTTCTCAGCACGGGAAGAGTTCCCGGTCGGCACCTCGGGGGCTTCTTCTTCCAAGACATAGAGCTTTCGCTCCTGCCTGAGAACAATTCTCAGGTTCCTGTACCAGTCCATGTAATTTGTCCCACTGAGCTTATCCTTCTCAAGGATGGCTCTCAGAGACAACGTGGAGTGTGAAACACTTGCCATGGAATTCTACAAGAATTTATGCAGAATAAAATCAGTACCAAATTTCAAATACAATTTATTTTAATTTGGACTTCAATTAAAATACTCCCACTATTTTATTCGAAATGATAGCCCTCACTAACAATTCGGAGAGTTCATGCGAGCTACTCTCTTAGTGGACAAGATCCGTATTTCACCAACACTATGAGTCCGCTTTGGCGTTCCTCTCACGATGCGGTTATTTAGGTAGGCAACGCTTGCCAATTGCATCCTCATGCAATTCTTGTATGGTTGGTGAATAACTCCTTATTCGCATCCAACATATGGTGCATGCCAACCCTATGCCTCTAGGCACTCAACCTTTGAGGTCACCTAGTTAAGTATGACCCGATGTCGACAGTGGGATATCACAATTATCCGCTCGCACCCTTACCAAGATAGATTAATGCACCTTGCTTTGGCCAGCCCACACTTCATCGATCGAGGCAGGAAGAGTGTCATCCATCGGAAGGCATCCGAACACTTAATATTAGATGAAGGGATTTTTCAATTATAGGTTAACAATTAACCATGATCAACATTTGATCAATGTGCACATCCAAAGAAAAACAAAATTTCTAAAACCACATGCATCCCTTATGTGCACATCCTGACACCATCAACATTTGATAGAAGGAAGGGCTAAATCTGAACATCCGGAAACTTCCAAATCCTCAGATTTACATGCATTGGACAAAGGCAAAGACAACTCAACTTAAAGCAGTAGACAAGCTCATCTCTCTATGTTGGATTCACAATCCAAAACATACTTGAGGGATGGTTACTGCTAAGGAGACAACAATTTCTAACACTTAGAAATTCCCACGAAATCCCAGACGTTCTTGGAGGAGACCAAGACTAAATCTAGACATTTAGAACACTTCTAAATCCCTAGGTTTACACGCACTGGAATAACAAACTTCCAAAACAACGATCATGGCCAAAACCTCCCGCTTTGATACCACTGTTGGGTTTTTCTATGAGGATGGCACAACGCTTGTGCACGCGGCGGAAAAATCAAAACATCAAGAAGAACCCAAAGAGATGTGGATCGGGCCATGACTGTTGAATTAAGAAGTTTACAAAACTAGGCAAAGATTACCTCGGTGGCGTTGAGTCACAACTCAACGGAGATGCTCCAAACTTTGTGAGGTTTTTGCTTTGATACTTTCGAGATCAAGTGGGAGTCTGTTGGAGTTACCATGTTGATCTGGAAGTGATCAAACATGTAATCTCACTGCCAACGCGATATGAGCCTGCAGGGTCGCACATAAGAGATGTGGAGAAGTTGGTTGATTGACTGTGTTGGTAAAGGTTACCAATCACCGACCTGAATAGCGTTGTAGGCAAAGTGTTGCCTTAAAAGGATCGTCGGGTTGGGCAAATGTTGCCTTGGAGGGCTGGTTAGATTGTCGTCTGAGGGTCGATGGCATTCGTCGATAATCGTCTTTCGGACGACAATCTAACCAGCCCTCCAAGGCAACATTTGCCCAACCCGACGATCCTTTTAAGACAACACTTTGCCTACAACCCTATTCAGGTCGGTGATTGGTAACCTTTACCAACACAGTCAATCAACCAACTTCTCCACATCTCTTATGTGCGACCCTGCAGGCTCATATCGCGTTGGCAGTGAGATTACATGTTTGATCACTTCCAGATCAACATGGTAACTCCAACACCCCGGCCTCGCGACCCCCGCCCCCCAGGTTGCCGCGCGCGGAGCAGCTTGCGAATCCTTCCGGAATTCCTCTGCGCAACCGAGAGACCGTCATCTATCTCGTCCAGGAGTCGGGAGGGGGACATCAGCTCGCCAGCTTGGCCGCGGCGCACCTCGTCAGCAAGACGCGCGTAGTCGCGCTGCAGCGTCTCGTTGACCCCATGCACCTCGCGCAGTCCGCACACCAACTTTTTGAGGAGCTTGACCTCCCTCCTCGTCAACTCGCCTTGATCCACCTCAGGACCCAGGTAAGAGTCCAGCGAGCTCGAGGAAGGGAGGGGAGAATAGTGGGCTGCCCGCGAGGATTCCTCGGCAGCCGATTGACTGGGAAGAGCTGTGAAGACAGGTGTTAGCAAAGAAATGCAGGAAAAACTCATGAAGCAAGGAGTCAAGCAAAACTGACCTGAAGAGCTCGGCGGTTCAAAGGATATGCGAGGAGGAATGAACCTGAGATCCTTCCCGCGACCCGGACCGCGAGACCCAGGCGAGACGAGCTCAAATCCCGGGGTGGGAATGGTCCCCAGACCCGCCCCCGCGACCACGTCAGCTTGGCGAGGAGGGGAGGTGCACAATGGCGAATTCGGCCTCTGCGAGCTCACAGGCAGGATCCCAAAGAGCAGAGGCGGGTCCCGAGGATGGCTATCCGATGCCGAGAATCGCGAGTTGGCGAGCGTGGTCTCGCCTCGCAGTGTGGGGTCTCGCGGCGCGACGCCCTCGCCATCTGGTTGACCGTCCAGGTCGTCGCCAACTACGACCACCTGTCTATCCTTCTCAAGAATAGTTCGGGTGGAAGAACCGGTCTCGCAAGCCAGGGTGGCCCTCAGGTCGTTGAAAATGGGCTCAGCCTCCTCAGAGAATGGCTTTGACTTCTTGGAACTGGGCTCGGCAGAATCGGAATGGGGAGCTTTCGCGGGGACCGCCGTCAGAGCGGCAACGCGAGCCGCGGAGGCCTGGCGGGCTCGGTCTATGCGCTCTTGGATCTCCTTAGGAAGAGGCATCTTGGCAGGGCAGCAGAGGGAATGGCAAGAGTTAGGCAGTTGGGCAGGTGCACATATATATAGCCGCAGGTGGCCCCCGCCAGAAGATTCCCTCCAACTCGCCAACCAGCGCTCGCCGCATACTTGGGGTTGGATGTTTCTTTCCGAGCTTTGACAAGCTCGAAAAGAGCGGGGATTGTGTACAACCCCGTGTCCGGCGAGCAAGGTCACCAGGGTCTAGGCAGATCGGGCTGAGGACAATAGACGAGCTCGACAGTAAAGGGGCGAGCCCGAGCTCGGCATTCGTCGACCAGAGATCGACGATCGGCGACCCCGAGCTCGGCATTCGCCGAGCGAGGCACAACTCGCATCCTTGTAGTGGAGCTCGACAGCAGTAGGCGAGCAGAGCATGCCGAGGTGGTCAAAGCTCCCCAGCTCGCCCGGATGTATGAGGTACTTTTTACTGTTTTGCCCCCACTGGTCTGCCCATAGCCCTTCAAAACAGCAGAGTTTGGCTGTTTGCAGACCCAACCAAGGGTTTCCTGGTAATTTCAGGTCAGTTCTTCTGGTTATTGGCAGTCAGGATTTCAAAAGCTATAAATAAGACCCAAGGGGTACCCCAGAAAGCAGGTTCTTCCCTGTGCTCTCCTGCTCCAATATTCAAGTGCTTTCTGAGGGTACCTTAGCTCGGCTTCTGGCTAAGGAGGGGAAGCGCTCTGAGATCTTCCGGGTTTGTGGTGGGACCTCCCCCGCCGAGCGCTTGGGTCTGTGTTACCTCGTCTTCTTTGTTGTTTTGCTTGCAGGATCGAAGTAGGCGCGAGACCACCACTTCCTCAAGGGCGAACTCCACGAGAGATCGAGGAATCGGTTTCAACAGGACACACTCGTGTCCTCAGGCACACGCATTCCCGGCTGAATCATGCAACTGACACGCCCTGTGACACGCATGTGTCACAGGCCGTGTTCTCTGCACTCGACACTCGACATGCGACACTCGACAATCGTCGAGCGTATTTCGTCGAACGGGGAGGGGTGACACGCCCTCTGACATGCCCGTGTCGCCGGGCATGTTACCTCCCAAAACTTCGTCGACCGAATTTCGTCGACCACTCGACCAACTGCTCACCCAAACACGACACGCCCTGGGACATGCCCGTGTCCCAGGCCGTGTCAACCGACTTGAAACCCAAAACTATTTTTGGGGTGTTACAGTCCTCCCCTCCTTCAAAGAAATTTCGTCCTCAAAATTTGTCTCAACAACACCCAGTAACATAACCACTCACGTTGCACCATACACAACCGCGCATTCAACGAAAGCGAGCCTGGTTAGAGCTCAGAGGCCATGGCTTGTCTCACCCCCAAGGAACCGCACAAACTAAACAAACATACAACATATACATACATCCCGAACTTCTATCTGTGCATATGCAGCCACAAAATTCATCAAGTGAGCGAGAAACAAACACAACATTGAGCTATATCACAATTGAGCGATCACGTCCATATCACAAGTGTGCACCAACATTGTAACCTTTCAACATATAACGTGACATATAACATATACGACATTATTTATGTAACACATCCCCTGTAATGACCGTATAATATGGGTCCGGCCGGGGCCCCACAACATACGGACGCCACAGCTTTAGTATTATAAGTTGATATAGCCACCACTCTCAAAACACTTTGCACAACACAGCGGAAACATAAGCAAGACTAGAAGTTATCCACTACTACAAGAGTAAAATAAATGGCATTATGGCCTTACAACAAGTGTCCAAAACCAAATAATACAACCGTCAAGAAAGTGCATAACACTCCTAGTCTACCTCGGCATGCAAGCCGGACAACATGAGTCTCAAACATACAACATCATATAAGTGGAGCTATAAAAGAGAAAAGCACTTCATGAAGCTTAGGCCTTTCTGGCCGGCGAGCTAGCTCCTGCATGCGATCATTGCCCTGTAAAATTTATTAGTAACGTGGGTCAGCAAAAGCTGACCTCAAACTGTGTAACAACACATCTCCTCCCGGCCGCCCCTAACGGACCCCGGGGTACTCCTCCAACCTGCAAGTTAGCACTTCGTATGCAATAATCATAAGCAAGAAAAGCAACTACAAAAACAGGCTTGGATGACACACACATCATACATGTTCTCTACGGGTTGAGCATATAATGAAAAGGGCCTACTTATGCAACATGTATGCAACAACCCGGGTTTCACCCAAGGCACCCTATCTCGTATGCATCTAGCACATCATCACATCATATGGGTACTCATCGATTCCCCATTGGCATAATGCCGCAAACAAAGGGGTAACACCTTTCCCCCAACGGCACACAGGCCGCCTCATGGAACTCTTGCAAGACCCCACCCGCTCAAGGTCTTAGACCCGGGCTTGCCTACAAGCTCTGACGTCTCATGTCAGGATTTCAACAAACACAAAACTGACCGATTCTAAGAAGCCTTGCCGGACCCCACCTGCTCATGGCCTCATTGCCCGGGCTTGCCCCCATGCTTGGCATTCTCGTCAGTCTCACAGAAGGGGACTAGTCTCGCCGGGACACTCTCCACACATGACGTGAACGTCACGGGATAGCCAGCCGACCACGGAGACATAGCTACGCCTTGGCACATCACAAACCAAGACAATTCCACCCTAGTCCCTCATTTATACTGGAGCGTTCCCGCGCACCAAGGAAACCATCTACAACTCATGCGGAGCTAACCTTGTCCACCAAGGAAACCATCTACCGCCACGAGGAGCTAACCATGTCCGGTTCCGACCACATGTACTCACTCGAGCAAAAGGGGAAACATCACCACATGACAAATGACATCTTGCCGCGATGGAATCTCTACGAATCCTTAAAGTTCGTATGCAACATCACCGAGTCGGACTAACGGTCACGACTGCGGCTTCACCCACCATGCCTAATCCACTAACGGAGCGGATCTATAATGCAAAACATGCCGGGGACGGACTCAATCAACCCGGAGGTTCCTCTTGAACCTTGGTAACCCAAAACCCCTCTCATTTGAGAGTTTGGTGCCCAAAAACTAGAAAGAAAAGATGCTAAAGACATGCATCCTAAGACCGAGAGGAGAAGTGTCGTTACCTTCCGACTCCTCTTCCTTGCCATGGCAAAATAGCCGGATGAAAACCTTCGCAATGATCTAGCCTCCGGATGTGGACGGATGTGAACTCGGCTCGCGATAACCCCCCAAGAACAGTCCTGAACCGTCAGATCCTAAAATCTGGGAAAGAATGAAGCCTCTGGAAAAATAAAATCCTGGGCCGAACACGGCCTTGCACACGCCCGTGTCTAAGGCCGTGTGCCCATTCGCCATCCAAATTGACGCGCCTGGAACAGCACACAGGCCTACACGCCCGTGTTCGATCCGACACGCCCATGTCCCAACTGACACGGCGTGTGGCCGGCCGTGTGTCCCTCGACACAGCCCCGAAAACAACCCGAGAAGTCTGGGACACGCCCTCCCACGCCGTGTGACAAGTCTCGACTCGTCGAAGCCTTTGTTCGACACCGCAGTACGGAGAGAAAAGCTGACACACCCGTGTTACAAGTCTCGAAGAATGAGGGTTTCTTCACCCTATCGGCACATGGTCGAGCTCGACACCCCAGGCCGGACGGGCTCGATAACACCCCCAAGGGCGTGTGCCCTGTCTCGAACAGTCGCTGAACACGGTCAGATCCTAAAATCTGGGACGCAAGACCCCTTTCTCCACAATGACCATTTCGTCCCGATACAAAACCTTAAAATGTCTGGAGTTCTGGAACTCTTCTAATGGCTTGTTCTCGCTCCCAAAAATACCTGTCCCATCGGACTTTCCGTTTAAATTCCGCACTGCCGAGGAATCCTCTATAACAATCGGACACTCGCATCCTCAAGTCTTCCTCTATCGGCCGTGCTCAATCACCACACTCTAAGGCTTTCCTCAAAACGACATGGAAGACGTCATGCAATCCACTCAGCTCCGCGGACAACGCCAACCGATAGGCTGCTTTCGCCACTTCAAAAGGCCCCAAAAACCTTGGAATCAACTTCTTGAGTCGGTGACGCGCTTTGAACGGTTTGATCTTCAAATAGACCCAATCACAGCACTCCACTTTCGGTAACGGCATTAAAGTATTTTGCTTTCTTGTGACACGCCCGTCAACTGACCTCCTTTCGATTTTGGTGTCTCCCGCCTCTGCCCAAGACATTGGTGTTCGACACGCCTCCCATACAAAGCCATGGCGTCATTTTTATGCTTGCTTGAAAACTATTATTGTACGCGAATTACACCATGAAGAGGTGATCCTCCAACTTCTTGCCGAAGTCAAGAACGCACATTCTCGGCATATCCTCCATAGTACGGTTTGTTCTTTCAGTTTGCCCATCAATTTGACGATGGAACGCCGTACTGAACTTTAGCTTCATGCCCAAACTCTTTTGAACTAGTCTCCAGTCCTTGGACGTAAACCGTCCATCTCGATCACTGACTATACTCTTTGGAATCCCATGCAGTCGCACAATGTTGCAAACATACAACTCCACCAGCTTCTCCACGCTGTCCTCTTTCCGATTTGGGATGAAGTGGGCCACCTTGGTTAAGCGGTCCACGATCACCCAAATAGCATCATTACCCTGCTGCGATCTAGGCAAACCATGTACAAAGTCCATGGAGATGTCATCAAATTTCCATTCAGGGATTGGAAGGGGATTCAGGAACCCGCCCAGCTTCTGACATTCGGCCTTCACCAAGGCACAAGTTTGGCAACGATTCACATACAAAGCTACGTCCCGCTTCAGCCCCGGCCACCTGTTGGGTATTGTATCCACAATTACCTGGATTTGAGGAAGCCACCTGTCAAGCTAAGATGAATTCACAATGTATTTGATGAAACCTCTCAAGTTGTGCTTGCAGTTATTCCACGCTAAGTGCACACCAATGTCAGGGTGCAGTAGGTCAATATACACAGGTCTGCACGACGTAATCCCTCGTTGGGCAGATCAGTGTGTTGGCCTACGTGTACTCTCTCAATTGGAGTGCACTTACTTCAAGTACAGGGTCGTGTTTATGCAAGAGCAGACAAGGAGCAAGGATGGGTCAAGGAGCAGCTCTTGGGTGGAAAGACGAAAATTCGTCTAAGTATAATTCGACGAGAATCACCAAGTGATTCTCGCCGATTCGACGAGAATCACTAGTGATTCTCGCCGAATCGTCGAGAATCATTAGTGATTCTCGCCGACTCTATCCGGCTACCTCAAAACGGTGCCAAGTAAGATTCGGCGAGAATCACTAGTGATTCTCGCCGAACCCATCGTCGAAGCAGATCATGGCCAAGTAACATTCGTTGAGAATCAACAAGTGATTCGGCGAGAATCACTAGTGATTCTCGACGAATCGTCGAGAATCACTAACTGATTCTCGCCGATTCGTCGAGAATCACTTTCGATTCTCGCTGATTTTGACTTGGCAATTTTTCTGGAACTCCCTGAACCGGATTCTGTCGCTGGGACTTTGTTGAACCGGAACTAGGGTTTCCTTCAGGTGGGACTCACAACGGTCATTTGGGAGTATACGTGTGTATAAATACACGTGTATTTTTGAACAGTAAGGGCAGCGAAGAAGAAAAGAAATACGCGAGCCACGACGTGACCTAGATCGCCGTTTCCGCTCCGCCGCCGCCGCCGCCGCCGCTCGCGCCAAGTTGTTCGCCGGTTGATCGTAGTTTCACCCAGATCCTCCTGCGACAGAAGCCTAGCCAAGCTCAGAGTCTCACGTGTCTAACCGGAGATCTCTTGTCTCTCGATTTATAGATCGGGAAAATCTTCCCCATCCGAATCGATCGAGACGATTGATCCCAGTGTGACCGTTGGTAGACCTAGCTAGCTTCGATACGAAGTTTGGATCTCTAAAGTACAGCAGCCGCACATCGTCGTCGCCGCCAATCCCGTGAACCTTGCCGCCGCCCATCTTGTCGCCGCCGGTTCCGGGGAGATCCTCTCCAAGAGAGATCTAGGGTTGTGGACTCTTTGTGGACTTCAAGAACATGTCGTCAACAAAGAGGGACACCTTAGTCTCCAAACGTAGTTTGTATCTCGTGTACATTCTAGTTTACTTTTGTTGTAAAGGAACGTTTGTTCCGTGTTGTAAGGGTTGGGTGCAACCCGTGTGGTGGGAGTGTTGACTCCTACGTGTGGAAGGGTTCCTTCCGATAGTGCAAGGATTGGATTTCAATCCTGTTGGTGAAGAGACCTAGTCATCCCTTGTTGGGAGATAGGTCGAAGGGGGAAAGTGGATGTACCCAACTCGGGGAACCACTATAAATAGCTTGTGTATTCTGTGTGCTGTGCTGTTTATTTTTATTGTGCAGGTACAAGTTTAGATTCCGCAAAAACGCTGCACGTCACCTATTCCCCCCCCCTAGGTGAAGATAGTTGACACTAGGTGGACTTTCAAGTGGTATCAAAGCGAGGTTGCTCATCAAAAAGGTTTACACCTTGAGTTGAATCCTGCCACCAGTGTCAGAAGCATGGAGCTGGATCATGAGATATCGCCACTAAGACTCCCCACATGCACAAAGGAGTATTACCCCGTCTGGAGGATGAGAGTGTCGTATCACTTGGATGCTATCGATCCTCGAGCATCTTTCATCCTGGAAGAGGGTCCTTTTATTCCTATGAAGACCTCCGACTCTGGAATCCAAGTGCCCAAGTGCATTGCTGAGATGTCGGAGACGGAACTTTCATTATTTAATTTGGACAAGAGGATTCGTCAAATTATCATGGATATCTGGTCTGGAGCTTCTCGCTCTAGATTGGAAAAATGTGGGTCGGCTAAATCTATGTGGTTGATGATCTCAGAGCTGATGGGGAGGTCCGAGAAAGCTGGAATCTGCTGTCAATCAGAGGATGAAGCCTATGTGGGGGTCCTCGCCTCTGAAGATGAAGGCAAGGATCTATCGGACAATATCAGAGCTCCAGTGTCCATGTCAGAGACTGAAGAGGCCAGTGAGGAAAGCAGCTCTGATGAGGATGCCACAACGGTCACGAGCTCTAATTACAATAACACTGAATAGCAGGTAACTTCTTCATCCTGCCCCGTCTCTCTTGATGTTTCTGAAGATAGGAACTGCTTTCCTCCAGAAAATTCTGATTCTCTGAAGAGAGCCCTTCAGACAAGCAACCTACTTGCTGAGGAGCAAGCTCAAGAGATTGCTCGACTGAAGATCTTGTTGGTTCTCCAATTGGCATCCAACAAGGTCAAGGACTCTAAAATCTCAGCTCTAGAGAGTAGTCTAGAAAATGAGAAAAGAATAGTATCAAACTTTTCCAAGGTTGATGCTATAAAGAGAAAGCAAGAAAATGGGTGGATCTCCCGGATTATCAATTCGTGGAGAAATGGGGAAACGGTATTCTGACCCCCCACTCCAAGCAGGAAGGCAACTCATCATGCCTTCAGGTATGACCACAGGAACAATCGTGGTCACTGCAAGGGTGATCTGTCCTCATGTGGAGACACCCGTAGTGCAAGGGCCGTCGTGGCCACCCATGAGAGAATACCTAAGGCTCATTCTGAGCCCTTTGTATTCACTGCCACTGCCTCAACTCGGTGTGAATCTGCATGTCCCAGCTCACAGAACACTTCTCACCACCCGAGGACACAGGACAGGGAGGTTAGAAGTCATGGTGTAAGTTTTCATGGGGCCTCAGGAAGGGGGATGCCTGAAAGGAAGGCACCACCTCCCCAGCCTCATGACGCTCACAACATGCATTCCTTCCACCCTTCCACGTGTCACGGTGGAAGAGGAAATTTTGTGAGGAGATCATGCCCTATCCCGTTTAGACCTAGGACCGTGACTACCTCAGTCACTAGATCAGGTCAGAAACAGCGATACAACATTCACCCGTGTTGGTGCTGTGGCAAAGTGGGACACTTTGCCATCGACTGTTGGCACAACCCCTCTGTGTCAAGGGCAAGGGCCTATCCACATTTTCGGGGCAGAGGTAGTCTTCCCGACAGGTTTTCTGAAGGAAGGCAGTCGAGTGCTTATGCTAACAGGAACCTAGGACCCAATATGATTTGGGTTCCTAAGGTAAAGTAATTCTTTCTTGCAGGGTAGTCTAGGTTCCCGTAAAAATGATGGGAACTAGACAGTAGGTGGCTCAAGACTAAATTGGAACAAGCGTCTGGAATAACAGATGTGATATCTACTTGAGCATATTCACATTGAGCTCCTAATATGTTTTACCTGAGGGACTAAATGATAACTCTCATAATCCCAGGTACGTTTGATCAATTCCAGGACTTGAGTCATATTGTATCCACATTTACATATATATATATATATATATATATATATATATATATATATATATATATATATATATATATATATATATATATATATATATATATACTTATACTTACACTTGTATGTGCGTACATCTTAGGATATGTTAACACGGTAAACATAAACCATAGATACAACCATGACGACTTATCGGAAATTCCACTGGTAGACTTGAGATCTAACATCTACAGGCTTAAATTAATTCACTAAAAACTAGCGAAGATTGTCATCAAGAAATGTATGGAAAAGCCGGTTCAAACCCCAAATAGTGGCTTTAAGAAGTATTCACATATTTAGAAGATTTTTAAATTAACTTATATGGAAAAGCCGGAAACCCGTTAAAATTGGTATCAGAAGGGAAAGTTTGATACATTTTTAAATCCACTGGTAGACCCATTAAAATCCCATTTAACTCGTCGAGCTTGGCTTTAAGGAGAATCATATTTAAGGAGAATCCCATTCCAGCCGACTCTTCACATTCCATAGGAATCCCGCCGAAGGACGCTCTCCGCAGGAAAACTCGCCGACTCTCTCCGCAGGGGAAACTCGCCGCAGGGGAAGCTCGCCGGATCGACTCCTTCTCCGCAGGAAACTCGCCGACTCCCGCAAGACTCTCGCCGAATCGGTCTCCATCGAAGGTCTCCCGCCGAATGCCGCCGGAAACTCGCCGAATCCCGCAAGATTAACCGAAGGTTTCCCGCAAGTTTCTCTCTGACGATCTCTCCCGGTTTCGATTCTTCCTTCCAGGAATTTCTCCGCATACACTCATCGGGTGTCCCTCATCTTCATCGAACTAACTCACCGCCTACACCTTTAGGTAACCACCCCCTCACCCTTAATTGGACTTGATCACTAGTGTCGCTTCCTTTTTGATTTTTGATTAAGCGTAGAGTAGGGCTTCTCTCCCTAGATCTGCAATGGCTCCAAGGACAACCGCTGGGCTGGTCACTGGATGCGAGCTGGTTCGCACAGGGTTCTCTCATGCCTCTGACGAATTCAGAAACATCATTCTCATGCTGGAAGAGGCTGGGCTTTCATTCGCACTAGAGCACCCGTGTAAAATCTTGGGCAAATAGGTGCTGGAGTTCTTTGCTACCGCCAGACTCCGAAATGAAGACTCTCTTATCAAGAGCAAGGTGGCTGGGGCAAAGATCAAGATGTCTGCCAGCAAGCTGACCCGCTTCCTGCAACTCTCTAGCTCGGAGCACGAGGACTATCTTGAGGAAGAAGATAAAACCAGGACTCTCTTATTCTGTGGTCTCCCACGAGGAACTCGGTCGATAAAGCGCAAGGATATGAATGAAGAAGGGAAGCTTCTGTCAGACATAATCGGAAAAGTACTCATCTGCAAGCCAGGCTCTCATGACCATATCTCTGCAGACATGTTCAAGATCCTGGTGGCAATTGTCTGCCGAAAAAGGTTCAACTGGGGGGCTCTGCTGTTTGAGAAGATAAAGGACACCCTGAGATCTCCGAGCTTTGGCCGAATCATAAGTCTGTATCTCAATCAGCTGAATGGAGACAAGTATGACATGAGTAAAGGTGTTCCTCTACACTACTTGAAGAAAATGGACTCAAGTGTTTTTGATAGATGGGAGAGGCGAATTGGGCAGGCTGCCGTGGAAGAACAATAGGACGTATCTCCAGCAGTAATCCCCAGTGAAATTCCTGATGCTTTGACTGCAGGAATTGAGGGGGAGCCTCTACCCACTCATGCTGATATCGTATCTGACATCTCCCAAATAGCCAGAGATGTTGTGGCAGATATACAAGAAGACAGTGAAGCTGTGCCGGAGAATGAGGAGGTCCTGAACCTGAACAATCTAGGAGCCGGAGGTGCGGTAGAGGAGACTGCTGACGAAGAGTTGGAAGAGGATGCTGATGAAGATGATCTCATGGATGATGAAGGAGAGGAAGACAGCAATGAGGGACAAGAAGCATTGGAGACTCAGGATCTCATTGAACCTCCATCTGACAAGCACGCACCTGAAATCGTTCCTGAGAACATTGGTGCACGAGTGGAGGGGGAGTCCGAGAAATCTACAGATGCTGCCACTATTCCACCCTTAGAGGTTATGCTCCTGTCCAGCTCTACAGGTGCATCTGATGAAGTGCAAGGCCAAGAAGTGCCTCTGGATCTTCCACTACGAGATAATCTAGCCACTCATACCATGAATGTCATTCAGGGCATAGTGAATGAGCTTAAAGCCTCTTTTGATAAAGCTCAAAATAAAATGCTGAAAAGAATTAAGAAATCTGAAAATCTCATGCTTAAAAACATGGTGGAGATAAATCATAAACTTGACATGATGGAAAAGAAATTTGAAGATAAGTATTCAGCGGCCGGCCAAGCTGTCACTCTTCTCATGGCCGGATTGAAAAAGAACACCGATACTCTTGCCGTAGTAAATCAGAATACTCATGTTGTAGCAAACAACATTCAAAAGTTTGACGGTAATATGGTAACTCTCAACGCCAATCAACAAGCATTGGTCACTGAATTCTCCAGGACGACAAAGCATATTGATGACTCCCTGCACTCCTATGCAAACTCCATCGCAGTCGAAGCCAAAAAGGGGGAGAAAGAATATATAGCTAAGATGGCTGAGCTTCGGGAAGTCATGATCAACAACTTTGAACAGTCAAACAAATATGTCTATGACAGTTGCTGGTGGATGCTCCAACAGGCGTTAGGCGTCGTTTTGCCTGAAAGATGGCTGAGCTTCGGGAAGTCATGATCAACAACTTTGAACAGTCAAACAAATATGTCTATGACAGTTGCTGGTGGATGCTCCAACAGGCGTTAGGCGTCGTTTTGCCTGAAAATCCTGCGGGTATTCATGCTCCTGAGACTTATACGGCTGCTGAGGGAGTACGTGCTGCAGAAGTTCCCATGAGTGAAGATGATGCTAAGGCTATTTCCAAAGCAAAACTGATGAGCATGTTTGACCAAGAGGCCCTAGCAAAGGCCAGGGGGAAGAGAAAAGCTCAAGAAGGGACCTCCAAGGAGACACAAGCTGAAACGAGAATTCGACTGAGTGAGGAGGAAGTAAGAAACGAAAAGTGGAGTCCAGTTTCAAAGAATGTCATCTTGGACACCTTCTGGCTACAAGAAAAAAGAGAAATCAATCGAAACGAAGTATACAACTAGTATGAGTGGGAAATGCACAAGACGTATGAAGCGAAACGAAACATCTTCTTCAGGACCAACACGGCGGCAGATAAAGCTCCTCCTCCCAGATATTATCCGAAGCCCAAAGAGTATATGGAGAGGCAAAGAAAGAAGTATTTGGCTCAAAAACTCAAGGATGACTTAGCCAAAGAAAAGTAGTCAAAAACTTATAGCCTGTCATTCTCTCTTAAGAACAATTAACGTTTATTGTTATTATATGAACAATTCTGAGATTATATATATATATATATATTTGTATATGTATTTGAATTTGTGAATGACTCAAGTCTTGATCTGTTTGCTTATATTCTCTTGTGCTGCATATTTAAATTCTGAATGTTGTTTATATTATCTGGTTGGTGTTATTCATCTTAGCTAGTAGGGTTTTGACTTCGTCAAATAGGGGGAGATTGTTGGGTATTGTATCCACAATTACCTGGATTTGAGGAAGTCACCTGTCAAGCTAAGATGAATTCACAATGTATTTGATGAAACCTCTCAAGTTGTGCTTGCAGTTATTCCACGCTAAGTGCACACCAATGTCAGGGTGCAGTAGGTCAATATACACGGGTCTGCACGACGTAATCCCTCGTTGGGCAGATCCGTGTGTTGGCCTATGTGTACTCTCTCTATTGGAGTGCACTTACTTCAAGTACAGGGCCGTGTTTATGCAAGAACAGACAAGGAGCAAGGATGGGTCAAGGAGCAGCTCTTGGGTGGAAAGACGAAAATTCGTCTAAGTATAATTCGACGAGAATCACCAAGTGATTCTCGCCGATTCAGCGAGAGATTCTCGCCGAATCGTCGAGAATCATTAGTGATTCTCGCCGACTCTATCCGGCTACCTCAAAACGGTGCCAAGTAAGATTCGGCGAGAATCACTAGTGATTCTCGCCGAACCCATCCTCGAAGCAGATCATGGCCAAGTAACATTCGTTGAGAATCAACAAGTGATTCGGCGAGAATCACTAGTGATTCTTGACGAATCGTCGAGAATCACTAACTGATTCTCGCCGATTCGTCGAGAATCACTTTCGATTCTCGCCGATTTTGACTTGGCAATTTTTCTAGAACTCCCTGAACCGGATTCTGCCGCTGGGACTTTGTTGAACCAGAACTAGGGTTTCCTTCAGGTGGGACTCACAACGGTCATTTGGGAGTATACGTGTGTATAAATACACTGGTATTTTTGAACAGTAAGGGCAGCGAAGAAGAAAATAAATACGCGAGCCGCGACGTGACCTAGATCGCCGTTTCCGCTCCGCCGCCACCGCCGCCGCTCGCGCCAAGTTGTTCGCCGGTTGATCGTGGTTTCGCCCAGATCCTCCTGCGATAGAAGCCTAGCCAAGCTCAGAGTCTCACGTGTCTAACCGGAGATCTCTTGTCTCTCGATTTGTAGATCGGGAAAATCTTCCCCATCCGAATCTATCGAGACGATTGATCCCAATGTGACCGTTGGTAGACCTAGCTAGCTTCGCTACGAAGTTTGGATCTCTAAAGTACAGCAGCCGCACATCGTCGTCGCCGCCGATCCCGTGAACCTTGCCGCCGCCCATCTTGTCTCCGCCGGTTCCGGGGAGATTCTCTCCAAGAGAGATCTAGGGTTGTGGACTCTTTGTGGACTTCAAGAACACGTCGTCAACAAAGCGGGACACCTTAGTCTCCAAACGTAGTTTGTATCTCGTGTACATTCTAGTTTACTTTTGTTGTAAAAGAATGTTTGTTCCGTGTTATAAGGGTTGGGTGCAACCCGTGTGGTGGGAGTGTTGACTCCTACGTGTGGAAGGGTTCCTTCCGATAGTGCAAGGATTGGATTTCAATCCTGTTGGTGAAGAGACCGAGTCGTCAGTTGTTGGGAGATAGGTCGAAGGGGGAAAGTGGATGCACCCAACTCGGGGAACCACTATAAATAGCTTGTGTATTCTGTGTGATGTGCTGTTTATTTTTATTGTGCAGGTACACGTTTAGATTCCGCAAAAACGTTGCACGTCACCTATTCCCCCCCCCCCCTATAGGAGAAGATAGTTGACACTAGGTGGACTTTCACCACCAAAAGGATTTCTTCATATCCAAGTACATCTTTGTACTGCCCAGGTGAATGAAGTACTTTGTGAAGTGAGCCTCAAACATCAACTCCTCACGGAGTTTACCGAACTGCGGTATACAAACCCTTCCGTTCTTCCACAGAATCCCATCAATCATCTCCCAGGTGCTGTTGTCGCCCGTTTGAGCCTCCAACACAAATGGTTGAAACTCCACATCCAACCGAGTCGCTTCCCGAATGTGATCGGTCAAGTCGTTCTGCACTTCAATCCAGTTCAATCGAGCCACACTGGACTCGCCTCTCGCAATATATTCCAAACCAAGGGACTCTCATTCCCGTACCAACCGCTCATCATGAGCTTCGATCCAATTCCCTTGCCCCGAGTACTTTCTACTCAAGGCATCCGCCACCACATTGGCTTTACCTGGCGTATACTGAATCGCCACTTCGTAGTCTCCAAGAAATTCAACCCACCTGCGTTGCCACATATTCAAGTCCTTTTGATCCAAGAGATACTTCAGGCTTTTATGATCTGTGAAGATCTCCACCTTTGCACCATATACATAGTGCCGCCATATTTTCAACGCAAAAATTACTGCCGCCAACTCCAAGTCATGGACGGGGTAATTCCTCTCATGAGGCTTCAGCTGTCTAGACCCAAAGGCTATCACTTTGCCATGTTGCACCAAAACGCAACCCAAGCCGCATCCCGATGCGTCACTGAAAATCTGAAATCCCTCGGTCCCTTGCGGTAGACTTAGGATTGGAGCCATCATCAGTCTCTCCTTCAGTGCCTCAAATGCTTGGCTGCACTCTTGAGTCCACACAAACTTATGATCTTTACGAGTGAGTGATGTGAGGGGTAGAGCTATCCGCGAAAAATTCTCCACGAATCTCCTATAATACCCGGCTAGTCCAAGAAAACTTCGGACTTCCGCCACGGTCCTCAAAACCGGCCAATCTCTGATGGCTTCCACTTTTGTTGGATCCACTGCCACCCCATCCCCACTAATCACGTGGCCCAAAAATGTCACCTTCTCTAACCAGAACTCGCACTTGGAGAACTTTGCATACAACTGATTCTCCATCAACACTTGCAAGACCACTCTCAAGTGGGTCTCATGCTCCACTTCAGATTTGGAATACACCAAGATGTCATCAATGAAGACAACCCCAAAAGAATCCAAGTATTCCCGAAATACTTGATTCATAAGATCCATGAACACAGATGGTGCGTTCGTCAGCCCTTACGGCATCACCGTAAACTCAAAGTGTCCATACCTTGTACCAAAGGCAGTCTTGGGTATGTCCTCATCTTGAATTCGCAGCTGATAATAGCCTGACTTCAAGTCCAATTTTGAATACACCACTGACCCCACCAATTGGTCGAACAAGTCATTTATCCGAGGAATCAGATACTTATTCTTGACGGTCAATTTATTCAACTCTCGGCAGTCTATGCATAGCCGCATACTACCGTCTTTCTTCTTTACAAACAACACCGGTGCGCTCCACGGTGAAGAACTGGGTCTGATATACCCTTGCTCCAACAGTTCCTATAACTGTACTTTAAGTTATGCCAACTCCTTTGGTGTCATCCTAAACGGAGGACGTGACATCGGCCTAGCCTCCAACACTAACTCGATCGAGAAATCGATCTCCCTCCGAGGAGGCGCTCCAGGAAGTTCATCCGGAAACACATCCTTGAACTCTGCCACAACGGGCACTTCCTCAATAGACAGCTGGGAGAGACGAACCTCCAATAATGCTACAAGCGCTACACTACCCTGGTTAACCGCCCGCATCAACTGCATGGCCAAAATCAGGGAACAGGCCACTCCACAAAGGCCCTCAAATTTAACCTTTGCCTGCCCTTTGCTCTTTAGGGTCACTACCTTAGATAGGGAGTCAATACTGGCGCGCTGCTCTGCAAGCCAGTCCATGCCCAAAATGACATCGAACTCAACCAATGGTAAAATCGCTGCTACCAAAAGGAAGTCAACTCCGTCCAGCTCCCAACAAATGCGCCCTTTGGCCCCGGTGGTCATGGATGACCCATTGGGCATGCACACTTTTAGCTCTGCGCCCGCCGAGAAAGACTCAACTCCTATTCTCCGGATGAAACTCTCCGCAAGAAAGGAGTGCGATGCTCCCGTATCGAACAATACCCTAGCGGGGTATCCGGAAACTAAAACGAAGCCTACAACATAGACATCACACAAAAATGGTCTAAAAGTATGAAGCACAAAATTTCAACTTAAATTTTTTTCATACCTGTCACCACATCGATTTGGCAGATCGTTTCTTGCTGTCCAAGGTTGTAAGCCCTTGGTTGCACCGGTTGGAACCGAGAAGCGCTCGACTCCACCATCTTCCCTTTCTCTGCAGCACTGGGGCCGGAGCGCACAGTCTGCTCCTGCCTTGCCTCTTGCCCCGCTCCTCCTTGGGTACAAACATGAGCTACGTGCCCCACCTTACCGCAGTTGCAACATGTCGGCGGTCCCCTAGAGTGAGAACCTCCAGGCGTCCAATTGCTCTTCTCACCGGATCTGGAAGTGTGAGGCTTCTTCCTCCACCTACTCCCTTCAGACTTTCCATGAGATTGGGAAGGCTTCCCTTACCCTTGCTTGGGAGTAAAACCCTTACGGCGTTGGGTTCGCTCCAGATCACTTTCCAAAATCCTGGCAGCCTCAACTAATTCATTGAATCCCGCTCTCTTCATGGAGATGAGGGGTTGCCTCAGATTCTCCCTCAGCCCTTGGTAGAAGAGGTTATCCCTCTCTACATCATCTACCATCATCGTTCCAGCGTAACGACCCAAACGGGTGAACTCCTGCACATAGTCATCCACTGTATTGTCTCGCTGCATTAAGTGCAGAAACTGCCTCTGAAGGGCCAATCATGTGGAAAATGGAATATACCTCTTGAGAAACGCATCCCCAAAATCCTCCACTGATGGGGTGCGTCCCGGGAACTTGCGGCCGCTATGGCTCACCCACCACAACTTGGCGTCTCCTTCAAACATGAACGCTGCATACTCAGCTTTATTTTCTTCTGGCGTCTCTGCCGCCCTCAAGAGCTCTTGCATTCGAACCCACCAGTCCTCCGCATCCGTTGGTATACCAAATCCCTTGAATGACGGGGGTTGGAAGCTCAGGAAATACTTCAGGTGTCGGTCTCCATATCCGACAACTACCCTTTCCGCCAAAGGCTCCACTCGCCTGGCTTCTCCTCCTGGCACAGCCGTCGCTGTATCCGGTGTAGCAGGGGTTGCTACCTGAGCTGCCACTACAGCTTGGGCTGCCACCATCGCTTTCGCGAGCATGCGGCAGAAATCGGCCGGGTTAACACCCGTGCCCAAAAGACCTGGAGCAGTAGCACTGCTCGCCGAAAGCTCTTCTCTAGCTCTCGACGTACCCGCCTCGTTGCTTGCACTATTCAAGAAAACAAGAAACAAGAAATCAGTCTCAACTCTCAAGACTTAAACGTAAGGACACTCATGGTCCCGCGTTACTCTTATGTGGATAACTTCTCTACGCATTGACCTTGAATTTAACCTGGCTCTGATACCAAATTGTAACACCTCCCCTGTAATGACCGTATAATATGGGTCCGGCCGGGGCCCCACAACATACAGACGCCATAGCTTTAGTATTATAAGTTGATATAGCTACCCACTCTCAAAACACTTTGCACAACACAACGGAAATATAAGCAAGACTAGAAGTTATCCACTACTACAAGAGTAAAACAAATGACCTTATGGCCTTACAACAAGTGTCCAAAACCAAATAATACAACCGTCAAGAAAGTGCATAGCACTCCTAGTCTACCTCGGCATGCAAGCCGGACAACATGAGTCTCAAACATACAACATCATATAAGTGGAGCTACAAAAGAGAAAAGCACTTCATGAAGCTTAGGCCTTTCTGACCGGCGAGCTAGCTCCTGCATGCGATCCTTTCCCTGTAAAATTTATTAGTAACGTGGGTCAGCAAAGGCTGACCTCAAACTGTGTAACAACACATCTCCTCCCGGCCGCCCCTAACGGACCCCGGGGTACCCCTCCAACCCACAAGTTAGCACTTCGTATGCAATAATCATAAGCAAGAAAAGCAACTACAAAAACAGGCTTGGATGTCACACACATCATACATGTTTTCTACGGGTTGAGCATATAATGAAAAGGGCCTACTTATGCAACATGTATGCAACAACCCTGGTTTCACCCAAGGCACCCTATCTCATACGCATCTAGCACATCATCACATCATATGGGTACTCATCTATTCCCCATTGGCATTGTTGAAGTATTAGACCGGGCGGCTTAGCGGTCTGATCCAGCGGTTTGTTGACCGGGCGGCTTAGCGGTCTGATCCAGCAGTTTGTTTACCGAGCGGTCTGGCGATCTCACTCTGAAGCCTGGAGACCGGGCGGTCTATTGGTCTACCATTGCGGCCTGTTCTATCCTGCTGGAGTTGCCGAGCGGTTAACCCATCTGTCTAACCGCGCGGCCTGTGCGGTCACCTTTGTTCTAGCCGCTCAGTATTGTAAATGTTTAGTCCCACATTGTTTGTATACTCTCTTTCTTATCTCCTCCATTCTATATAAGGGAGGTCATACCTTTGTAAATGATATCTTTTTTGGATAATAAAATTTCAATTATTCAAAAGTTTATCCGCTTGTTCTCTCTTTTTCGCTACTTTTAACTTGGTATCAGAGGAGGTTGTCATGCTGCGGGGGTGTGTTGAGATTATATTAGCCAACATGACACATGTGTGTGGGACCGCATGTTTGGGCTTTCCCCATCGCGTTCCAGGTCTGGGTGTTGACCCCGGTGGGCCCCCCTTGTGTGGCGGAATATCCCCGCGGTCATGTGGTTGGGGTTAATCCCACACCGCCTGCAGACTTCTCCCCTTTGTGTTCATGTACCCCGCCACCCTTCATCTCAACACCTGGGTTTTGAGATGAACTAATGGGTTGGCGGGTTCTAACTTGGTGAGATTATATTAGCCAACATGACACGTGTGTGTGGGACCGTATGTTTGGGCTTTCCCCATCGCGTTCCAGGTCTGGGTGTTGACCCCGGTGGGCCCCCCTTGTGTGGCGGAATATCCCCGCGGTCATGTGGTTGGGGTTAATCCCACACCGCCTGCAGACTTCTCCCCTTTGTGTTCATGTACCCCGCCACCCTTCATCTCAACACCTGGGTTTTGAGATGAACTAATGGGTTGGCGGGTTCTAATATGGTATCAGAGGACACGGTCATTTCCTCCTGATTATGTGCGCTCTCTGTTGTTCGCGGCTTGTTTTCCGCTTTCTGCGACCTGTTTCGCGACTTGCCTTCTCTTCTGTCCGCTGCCCTGTTCGCGCGGCTTGTTTCTGTCCGCTGCCCTGTTCGCGCGGCTTGCTTCTTCTTGGTTCTCTTCTCCTACTGCTATTCGTCGCAGCGACTTGTTTCCTTGTCGCCGCGCTCCTTGTTCTTTCTCGCCTCTCCGACTTCCTAGTCGTTGCGGCCTTGTCTCTACCCGCTGCGGACTTCTTCTCCCTGTCCGCTTCTGCTTTCCCCATTTCCGCTTGTCTCTATACTCGCGGTTTGCTGCTGTGATCTGCCTGACCGTACGGGTTGTTCTTATCTCACCTGCATCTTGGTCGCGGTCACCTGCTCTTCTCCTCTCTTCTGTTCGCTCGGCCTTTTTCAGTCCGCGTGACCTCTTCCCCGCTGTGCCTTTGACCCCCGGTTCGTGTGGCGGATGGTTCCCCGTCCCCGGTTCATGGGACGGGCATGGTTCAACTCACCCCATCGCTTTGCTTGGAGGATACCCTCTATGTCCCGAAGTTCCCGTGCAATTTGTTATCAGTTACTACTTTATGCCGGCAACTTCAGTGCTCCGTCTTATTCACTCCCACTACTTGTTCTTTTCAGGACCCGAGGACCCAGCGGACGATTGCTACTGGGACTGAGAGCGGCGGCCTCTACTTCCTCGACGATGTTTCCGCTCTATCTGCCTACTCCTCCTCCACCGATCTCCTTCAGTGGCATCTTCGTCTTGGACATCCTCCTCCTCGGCTTATTCACCAGCTTCTGCCCCACTTACCTCCTACCAGTTCTCCGCTCAACTGTGATGCGTGTCAGCTTGGCAAACATCATCGCTCCTCCTTCCCACCAAAGCAAGGCCGTGGCTCCTCTCGCATATTTGATCTTATTCATTCTGATGTATGGGGTCCTGCTCCTACCCTCACAGTTGGTCGGGGCAGTTCCTATTTTGTCACTTTTATCGATGATTTTTCTCGATGTACCTGGGTGTATCTGTTAAAAGATCGCTCTGAACTGTTTTCTGTTTGGCAATCATTTTACTTTATGATTAAGACTCAATTTGCTACTTCTATTAAAGTCTTACGTTCTGATAATGCCAAAGAATATCTGACTCATGAGTTCTCCGCATTCTTTCACCAACATGGTCTCCTTCATCAAACGACTTGTGTTTACACCTCCCAGCAGAATGGGGTGGCGGAGCGTAAAAACCGTCACCTGCTTGATGTTGCGCGTACTCTCATGACGCAGATGCACGTCCCTCGCTCCTACTGGGGCTACGCTGTGCTCCTCGCCTGCTATCTCATCAATCGCCTTCCCTCCGCGGTTCTCCACGGCCAGACTCCCTTCTCCCTTCTCCACCCCCACCAGGAACCTTTTCCTCTTCCTCTCCGTATCTTTGGCTGTACGGCCTTTATTCACGCTCCCTCCGCTACCCGCGACAAGCTTTCCCCCCCGATCCACCAAGTGTGTCTTTTTGGGGTACTCTACCACTCAAAAAGGCTATTGCTGCTTTGACCCCCTTCTCCGCAAGCAGTTTGTCTCCGCGGATGTGACTTTTTTCGAAAATGCTTCCTATTTCTCTCCTCCCTCTTCTCTTCCTTCTGATATCTCCGTTCCTTCCACACCTCTCCACGTTTTCCCACCTTCGTCTCCTCCTCCACCCACTCCTTCCCAGTCCGTCTCCCCACCCACCCCTCCACCCTCCTCTCCGCTGTCGTCTCTCTCTAGTCCCGGGCCAGCCTTCTCCGCCACGGACGCTCCGGTCGCTAACGCTCCCGTCGCCGACACTCCCGTTGACCTGGATGTTCCCATTGCCCTTCGCAAAGGGGTGCGGGCATGTACTCAACACCCGCTCACGGCTGTTGTTTCCTATGATTAGCTTTCTCCTTCTCGCAGGTGTTTTGCCTTGCCTATCTCTGCTACTTCTACTCCCCGTACCTACCAGGAGGCTCTTGCTCTCCCTCATTGGAAGTCTGCCATGGATGAGGAGATGGCTACTCTTACTGAACGGGGTACCTGGACCCTGGTTCCTCCTCCCGTGGGCACTGATGTGGTTGGCTGTCGCTGGGTCTTCGTTGTGATGTTTCGCCCCGACGGCACTGTGGATCGCTACAAATCCCGGCTGGTGGCCAAGGGCTTCACTCAGACTTACGGCGTTGATTACTTTGATACCTTCTCTCCCGTTGCTCGCCTCAGCACCATCCGGGTTCTCTTTTCTGTGGCTGTTAACCGGGCTTGGGCCATTTCCCAGCTTGATGTGAAGAATGTCTTTCTCTATGGCGATCTTCAGGAGGACGTCTATATGGAGCAACCTCCTGGGTATGTTGCTCAGGGGGAGACACGTGTATGTCATTTGAAGAAGGCCATTTATGGCCTAAAGCAGAGCCCTCGGGCATGGTTTGACAAATTCAGTGGTATTGTGGCTACCATCGGCTTTCAAAGGAGTTCGGCCGATCACTCCTTATTCATTCGCAAAACGGCCTCGGGACTGGTGGTTTTGGCCGTATATGTGGATGATATTCTCCTTACTGGCGATGACCGAGATGGGGTGGACTTGACGAAGAAGCACCTCCGTCAGCACTTGGTCATGAAGGATATGGGCTCCCCAAAATACTTTTTGGGGATAGAAATCTCTCGGAAACTTGACTCCTTGCTTCTCTCTCAATGGAAGTATGCCCTTGATCTTCTACGAGAAGCAGGATTGACAGGTGTCAAACCAGCTCGTTTTCCCATGGCTGTTGGAGAAGACAAAACGTGGACGGATGACTCGCCTCTTCTATCTGATGTCACAAGGTACAGATGTTTGGTAGGCAAACTCATCTATCTCACGGTGACTAGACCCGACATCGCCTATGCTGTAGGCAAGGTCAGTCAGTTTATGCAAGCTCCCAGGGAGTGCCATCTTCAGTCCACCCTGAAGATTTTGGAGTATATCAAAGCAGCACCGGGCAGAGGGTTACTCTTTCAGAAGAATGGTCATCTGAGGGTTGAGGCCTACTCAGATTCAAGTTACGCGGATGACAAAGGCGATCGTAAATCCACATCAGGTTTTTGTACCTTTGTTGGAGGTAATCTCATGAGTTGGAAGAGCAAGAAATAGTCTGTTGTCTCCAGATCCAGTGCCGAAGCCGAATACCGGAGTATGACGTCAACCACGTGTGAGTTAAAGTGGTTGCGGGCTCTCATGCTTGACCTGGGCGAGGTATATGACTGTCCTCTCCCTATGTTCTGTGACAACAAGGCCGCTATACACATATCTAGAAATCCGGTCTTCCATGAGAGAACAAAGCATATAGAGGTTGACTGTCACTTCATTCAGGAAGAGATTTTGAAGAAACAGATTTGTACTCCTTTTGTCACCTCTGACAAGGAATTGGCAGATATCTTCACCAAGCCGGTTTCTACTTCCTTCTTCCGCATTTGTGACAAGCTGGGCATGATTGATATCTATGCTCCATCTTGAGGGGGAGTGTTGAAGTATTAGACCGGGTGGCTTAGCGGTCTGATCCAGTGGTTTGTTGACCGGGCGGCTTAGCGGTCTCATCCAGCGGTTTGTTGACCGAGCGGTCTGGCGATCTCACTCTGAAGCCTGGAGACCGGGCGGTCTATTGGTCTACCATTGCGGCCTGTTCTATCCTGCTGGAGTTGCCGAGCGGTTAACCCATCTGTCTAACCGCGCGGCCTGTGCGGTCACCTTTGTTCTAGCCGCTCAGTATTGTAAATGTTTAGTCTCACATTGTTTGTATACTCTCTTTCTTATCTCCTCCATTCTATATAAGGGAGGCCATACCTTTGTAAATGATATCTTTTTTGGATAATAAAATTTCAATTATTCAAAAGTTTATCCGCTTGTTCTCTCTTTTTCGCTACTTTCAACAGGCATAAAGCCGCAAACAAAGGGGTAACACCTTTCCCCCAACGGCACACAGGCCACCTCATGGAACTCTTGCAAGGCCCCACCCGCTCAAGGTCTTAGACCCGGGCTTTCCTACAAGCTCTGACGTCTCATGTCAGGATTTCAACAAACACAAAACTGATCGATTCTAAGAAGCCTTGCCGGACCCCACCCGCTCATGGCCTCATTGCCCGGGCTTGCCCCCATGCTTGGCATTCTCGTCAGTCTCACAGAAGGGGACTAGTCTCGCCGGGACACTCTCCACACATGACGTGAACATCACGGGATAGCCAGCCGACCACGGAGACATAGCCACGCCTTGGCACATCACAAACCAAGACAATTCCACCCTAGTCCCTCATTTGTACTGCAGCGTTCCCGCGCACCAAGGAAACCATCTACAACTCATGCGGAGCTAACCTTGTCCACCAAGGAAACCATCTACCGCCACGAGGAGCTAACTTTGTCCGGTTCCGACCACACGTACTCACTCGAGAAAAAGGGGAAACATCACCACATCACAAACGGTATCTTGTCGGGACGGAATCTCTACGAATCCTTGAAGTTCGTATGCAACATCACCGAGTCGCACTAACGGTCGCGACTACGGCTTCACCCACCATGCCTAATCCACTAACGGAGCGGATCTCTAATTCATAACATGCCGGGGACAGACTCAATCAAACCGGAGGTTCCTCTTGAACCTTGGCAACCCAAAACCCCTCATATTTGAGAGTTTGGTGCCCAAAAACTAGAAAGAAAAGATGCTAAAGACATGCATCCTAAGACCGAGAGGAGAAGTTTCGTTACCTTCCGACTCCTCTTCCTTATCATGGCAAAATAGCCGGATAAAAACCTTCGCAACGATCTAGCCTCCACGGATCTGGACTCGGCTCGCGATTTGGAGCACCGAAACCTCTCCTACAGCCCAAACCTTCCTTCTCCTCCTTCCTTGCTCTCCCTTCTCTCTAGAAATTAGTAAGAGAAAAGCTTGAAGAAGAATGAGGGTTCTCAACCCTATTCTCGGACTTAACCCACCAAGAACAGTCCTGAACCGTCAGATCCTAAAATCTGGGAAAGAATGGCCACGATCCGCCTGGAAAAATAAAATACCTGGGCCGAACACGGCCTGGCACACGCCCGTGTCTAGGGTCGTGTGCCTCATTCGCCGTCTCAAATCGATGCGCCTGGAACAGCACACGGGCATTCGACACGCCCTTGTTCGATCCAACACGCCCATGTCCCAACTGACACGGCCGTGTGGACGGCCGTGTGTCTCCATCGACACAGCCCCGAAAACAACCCGAGAAGTGACACGGCCTGGGACACGCCCGTGTCCCAAGCCGTGTGCCAAGTCTCGACACTCGTCGACAGACTTTGTGTCGACGCTGCGGAAAAACGTCGAGCGAAGATCGTCGACCAAGCGGGACATGCCCTGTGACACGCCCGTGTCACAGGCCGTGTGCCCCAGTCTCGACACTCGACACTCGACACTCGTCGAGTGAACATCGTCGACTGAAGTTTGTAGACAGACCCACACGGCCTTGGACACGCCCGTGTCCTAGGCCGTGTGCCTTGTCTCGACACATAGTCGAGAGAAAATGTCGACACCCCAGGCCGAGTGTCGACACGGGCTCGACATGCCCTGCGACACGCCCGTGCCGCAGGCCGTGTGCCATGTGAAAGTGCAACTAGATCTGATATACTCTAGAGGGGGGTGAATAGAGTATATGGTGTTTTAGTTCTTTTAAAAACTTTTACAACAATTGTTGTAATAAGTGTGAGCAAGGAAGCAAATATAAATCTAATCACAGAACTAAGCTATGCAAAAACTAAGCACAGACAAATCAAGGCCAGAAACAAAAAGTAAACAAGCAGAACCAGAAGACACAAGGAAATATAGTGGTTCCCCAAACTTGGGTACATCCACTCTTCTACCACCCTAGGTAGGAATCCACTGCAGGATGAGTTGATCAGGTGTCCTGGGCACCAATGAGCTTTTGATAAGGTGCTCAAAAACCAAAGCAGATTTTTTGATCAGGTGTCTTGCCACCAATGAGCTTTTGACAAGGTGCTCAAAAACCAGATTCAAACTTTTGAAGGGAGTTTGAGAAACCCTTTACAAACTTGGGGTGAGAGAGTGATGGCAGTCTTCTCTTTCTCAAACAACTGAGAAGACTATGTGGATTGATGTCAAAGCTCCCCCTGAATCCTTGAAATCTTCAGGAAGAAAAACTTTGCTGAGGGTGATAGGCCTTCAAATGGTAGAACTCCAGCAATAGATGGTTTCAGCAATGGCTGAAATGTTGAGTGTCTGGAGTCTTGAAATGATGTTGGCCTTGAACACTTTGAGAGCTGAAGAGATCTGAAGATTTTTGAAAGCTTGATCTCTTTGATGAGTGTTCTTCAGAATTCTTTTTGACAGAAAATTTTGAAAGAGTTTCTGTAATCTGTGTTGTGTATTCTCTTCTTGTTTTTTTTATTGGTTCAAAAACATTCTGTCTTTTATTCTCTGTTCCAGAATAGAATATCATTCTCTGTCAAAGATAGCCGTTGGTCTGCATTGATTTCATCCTTAATTGCAAAAACTTTTCTGGAGGAAAGTCCACAGAATTATTCCTTGAAAGATCCCTTGAAACTTGGTCCAGAAATAAATGAAAACGGCTAGCAAATCTCTGAATTAATTACAGAATAACTCCTCACTGATTTGAATTTGAATTCTGGAAGTTATCTGAAATCGTCGAACTGAGCTCTGCTATCGTCGAGCTGAGCTCAGCGAACTGGAAAACTCAAGCAGCAAAATAATCGTCGATCTGAGCTCAAAGATCGTCGAACTGAGCTCAGAGATAAAGATCCAGTGCAGAGTCAAAATCGTCGACCTGAGCTCACCGATCGTCGAATGGAGTTCGACGATATTGTGAAGTTGAGCTCAGCGATCGTCGAATGGAGTTCGACGATCTGTTGAAGTTGAGCTAGACGATCGTCGACCTGAGTTCGACGAATCGTCGTGCTGAGCTCGACGATCAGACTTGGTCTCCAGACAGAAAAACTTGGTCTTCAGGGCAGCTTCCAAACCTAGACTACTAACCCTTAGACTCAGTTCTAATTGACCTATTAAGCTATACAGAAGGTCAAACAAAGGTTCCTAGAGACATAGTGATCCTGACCCAAATTAGTAATAGGGTGTTCCAACAATCTCCCCCTATTTGGGTTAGGATAACTATTTACAGATTTTGGAAAAAATTCAAATAACAACATACAATCAGAAAAGCATAAAAACAACAGCAGCTAGACATTGCAGAAACATCACAGATATATATATGTATGTATGTATATGGCATCCAGATAGCAGTCAGAAAATCCAAAGATTGTCACCTTACAAAGTCATTTCTTCTCTTTGCCTTTAACCATTTTGATTTCTCTGTTAGGGTTCAGGGCTTCTTTGTTGGATCTGGTGTCATCTGCTGCACCCAAATAAGTTTGCTTTGAAGTCCTGGGGACCACAGCAGCAGGATGCAATTCCATATATCTGTCTGCATTAAAAAAATTTCTGGAGGCATATTTCTCTAGTTCCTTCTGTCTTTGCTCTGACATTGTAGAAATATTTGAAGTGTCTAAACCTTGTTCTCTGGCCTTCTTGATCTGGTCTAGTGCAGCCAACTCCTTCATCCTAGCAGTCCAAGCAGATGGATTCTTTTCAGGGTCCTCAAATGGTACAGGTGGCTCATACCTGTTGGAAGAATTGTCTTGAGGAGGCCTGGCAGACACTGTCTCTTTGAGCTTGTAGGGGAATGGACCAGAAGTAGTATCAACAGGACTATGTCCTCCCCTGGAGTATGGGTGCTGCCTGGAATGCCCTTTAGAATAAACCTGAAAATCTCTCTGATTTCCCCTGTATCCTCCTCTCCTAGAATAAGAACCCCTAGACTGGCTTTCCCTTTGGTAGGATCTGGCATGGGGTTGATAGGGAGCCTGGCTTCTACCTGGGGCTTGACTTGCAGAGCTGCCACCTGCACCTGCATCAGGAGGAGGTGGTGGAGGAGGATGAGGGTGCTGGAACTGGGAGGAGCCCTTTTCATACTTTCTCTTCTTTTTCATGGCTTTCAGCTGATTTTTGGAATACTGCATCCCATGTTCAGTAATTTGGCAGTTATGCAGAATATAATAAGGAATATCATTATTATCCTTGACTTTTGCAGGAGGAACCCTTTTCATTGCCTTGCTCCTAGCTTTCCTTTTCCTTGCAATAGTAGCAGCTGAATAATCAGAGTCTGTTTTGAATTCATCAGTCTCAGAACTCTGGTCATCATATATAACATCAATTCTTTTCATAAGATCTTTCTTCAGCTGAGCAGAGGCAGAAGAGACAGAAATTGAAATAGCAGCAGCAGGGACAGCAGCAAATACAGCAGCAGATTCAGCAGCAGATTCAGCAGCAGATACAGGAGGGGAAGCAGAACTAATAATAGCAACAGCAGGAGTGATGGCAGCAGCAACTTCAGTAACATCAACAAAATCTGCAGCAGGCTCAAAATCAGTGGCCTCTGTTATCAGAAAATCCTTGGATATCTGCTCATCAGAGGCAGTTGGGATTTCAACAGTAGCAAAAACATTCCTTTCTTCAACAGCAGTAGTAGCAGCAATTACTAAGAGTACAAAAGAAGATATAATGCTGGGGTCACAGCTAGAGAAAGGCACCAGTGCCTTGGACAGGTCTTCTGAGGGCTGGACAGCATTACTCTTAGGCAAACAACTGAAAAAGGCAGTGTCAAAAGCTGAGAGCAAGGACTTTAGGTCTAGTGCCAGAACTGGAGTAGGAGGCACAGCAGCAAGAGCAGAGGTAGCAGAAACAGAAACATCAGCAGCAGCAGCAGTATCATCAACAGCAGGAGCAGAGACAGCAGCAGCAACAGCATGAAAGCTTGCTTCATATGGCATCTCCCCCTGCCTAGATGCAGATACATCTGTATCAAGGCACACTGCTGGAGGTGCTGCCTGATGAAGGAGGGAGGAAAGCCTGGCAGAGAGAGCTGCCACTGACTGTTGTAGAGGAGCTAAAGAGGTCTCTAACAATAGAGAGAGCCTGGGGGCAATGAGCTCATACAACCTGTCAGCTAGGGCTGAGAGGTCTACATGCTCAACAGCAGGAGCAGAGGTAGATGGAATGGGGATAGCTAAGGATGCTGGAAGTGGAGGGCTGGATAGTGGAATGGATGGCTCAGGAGTGGGGATGGTGGATATGGAGGACAAGGGGATGGATATGGATGGGGTGAAAGTTGGTTGGTCAATGATGCGGAGGAGGAGATCTTGAAAAGATGTGGAGGAGGAGGGTACCTCAGGAGGAGATGAGGGGGAATCATCCATGTAGGAGTCACCCAGAAGGGTGAAAGATGGTAAGGATGGTGATGATGTGATATCTGGTGGGGGGTATGAAAACAATGTGTGGAAGTGGTCTGCAGGTGGAGGTAGAATTGGGTCTGGAGATGAAGTTGAGGTTGGAGATGGGCTGGATATGGTAATGGAGGATGAAGCAGGAATGGTGGATGGAAGAGGTAGGGTTGGAATTGGAGGAGGAGAAGAGGCAGCAACAGCAGCAGCCAGGTCTTCTGCAGGAGCAAAGACCTGTGGGAGAGTGACTCTGTGAGTCCTGGTGCCTGAAGGAGCACTAGAGGAGGGCCTGCTGGGCTTGCTTATTTGCCTGTCCCACTTGCCAAAGAGGGCACAGGTAAGTCTCTTGGAGGCATTAATGTGAACTCCAGAGGAGACCAGCAAGGCAGGGCACCTGTTTTGCAGGAAGACTCCAAGAATCCTTCCAAAGTTAACAAAGCTTTTGTTGATTTTCTTCTTGATTAGCTCAAAGAAGACCTCTCCCCAGTTCAGACTTCTCTTATCCACCAGAGCTCCCATGAGGCAGAGCTGGTATCTGGATATGGTATCATGAGCAGAGTGCTTTGCCAACAGCACGTTTCCTACCACATCTGCTAGGAACCTGTACTCAACAGACAAGTTCCTTTTGAATAACTTGCTAGGGTTTCCCTCTGGATGACCCATCCTGGCAAGTATGTCAGAAAACTCCTCCCCAGATAACTCAGCAAATTCTTCTTCATTTCTCAGTCCAAAAACCTCTGTTAAAACTGTGGGGGTCAAGGGTACCTGGTTTCCAGCAATGGAGCCAACTATAGTAGAGTTGTCCAGATTATGAGCAGTGTAAACCCATTCCTTGATTTCATCTGAGGCCAGCTTTATCCTGGTGGTCATGAGGGCAGACAAGTTCTGATCCTTGAATAAACTTAGAATGTCTTGGAATATTTGATCAGTAGTGTTGAAAGATTCCAGATCAATGTCGAATCCAGCATCGAACTTCATGGCGGCTAGAACTGCAACTGACACAGCCATTGTACCTGCAAAAATTCAACAAACAAAACGACCAAGTGTAGAACTGTTTGGAGGGAAGAAGATTCTTGCAGAGAAATTGAAAGCGCAAGAGAGAACGACGGCGAAAAATGAGTTTTATATTAGGGTTCGACGCAGAATTGGAAAGATCGTTGAACTCAGTTCGACGATCGAGGCTTCTAAAGGAATCTGAAGAGACTCCAACATCGTCGATCTCCGTTCGACGATCTTGAAAGGCGTCGAGCTCCGTTCGACGATCGTTCAGTGAACATAATCGTCGAGCGCCGTTCGACGATCGTTGACCGGAAGAGATAGTTCATACTATCTGAGAGGCGCTGAACTCAGTTCGACGATTCTGGAAATTGTCGATCTCCGTTCGACGATCTTAGGGGAAATCGTCGAGCGCAGTTCAGAGATCAGAAAAATTCTAGACACTAAGAAAAATCAGAATTTTTGCCTAGTCTTGGTCAATTTTTAGCTTTCAAAATCTTGGAGATTATTTAAGACTTCCTCCATCTAACATTCCTAACTGATTTAGGAAGAAGGTGTGTTTCTTTTCATCCAAAGGCTTGGTGAAAATATCTCCCCTTTGTAAATCAGTTGGGATATATTGTAATTCAATTTTGTGTTTTTCAACATTATCCCTTAAGAAATGATGCCTTATCTCTATGTGTTTTGTCCTACTATGGAGGACTGGATTTTGAGCTGTAGAAATAGCACTTGTATTATCACAAAAGATTTTAGACTTCTCTAAGTTGTAACCATAGTCTAGGAGTTGGTTTTGAATCCACAATATTTGTGAACAACAACTGCCTGCAGCCATATATTCAGCTTCAGCAGTTGAGGTTGACACAGATGTTTGTTTCTTACAAAACCAAGAGACAAGTCTGTCACCAAGGAACTGACAAGTTCCACTGGTGCTTTTCCTGTCAATTCTGCATCCAGTATAATCAGCATCAGAGAATCCAGTTAAATCAAATGCTGAATCTTTTGGATACCAAAGACCTAGATTTGGACAACTTTTAACATACCTGAGAATCCTCTTTACTAATGTTAGGTGTGACTCTCTAGGGCTTACTTGAAACCTAGCACATATATATGTAGCAAACATTATATCTGGTCTACTAGCTGTAAGATACAGTAAAGAGCCAATCATTGCTCTATATGTTATCTGATCAACAGGTTTCCCATGTTCATCAGCATCCAATACAGCATTGGTAGGCATGGGTGTTTTCATACAAGATGCCTCAGACATACCAAATTTCATAACCAGTTCATTAGCATATTTGGTTTGAGAAATAAAGATGCCTTCAGCATGTTGTTTGACTTGCAACCCTAGGAAGAAGGATAGCTCACCCATGCTACTTATCTCAAATTTAGAATGCATCAGGTTAGAAAACCTTCTGCACAATTTTGAGTCAGTAGAACCAAAAATGATATCGTCTACATAAATTTGCACTAGTAGGGAATGGGACTTATGGGTTCTAATAAAAAGAGTTTGGTCTACTCTACCCCTTATAAAACCATTTTCCAAGAGAAAGCATGCTAGGGTCTCATACCATGCTCTAGGAGCTTGCTTGAGACCATATAATGCTTTGTTCAGTCTAAAAACATAATCAGGATAAGTTGGAGAGATAAAACCTGGAGGTTGTCTGACATAAACTTCCTCTTTGATGTCTCCATTTAAAAAAGCACTCTTGACATCCATCTGATAGACCTTGAAGCCTTTGTGAGCTGCATAAGCTAGAAATATCCTGATGGCTTCCAATCTTGCAACAGGTGCAAAAGTCTGGTCGTAGTCAATTCCTTCTTCTTGAGAATATCCCTGGGCAACTAGCCTTGCCTTGTTCCTTATAATTACTCCTTGATCATCCAGTTTATTTCTGAATACCCATTTTGTTCCAACAATGGAATGATCCTTAGGCTTTGGCACTAGTTGCCATACTTTGTTCCTCTCAAATTGATGCAACTCCTCTTGCATTGCAATGATCCAGTGTGGATCTTGCTCTGCATCTTGAATGGACTGAGGTTAAATTTGAGAAAGGAAGCAGGTGTGCAACAGGTTTTGGTTGACCTGATTTCTGGTTTGCACACCAGCTGAGAGTTCTCCAATTATTTGGGAAATTGGATGGTCTCTTGATGTTACTAAATCAACAGGGGGTGTTGATTGTTCACCAACCTGTGTTGTTGTTTCCTCTTGTGGTACAACAACTAGCTCTTCAAGTTGAGCTTCAATGTGTTGAGCATTCCCTTCATCATCACTGCTTTCATCCTCTTGAGCAACCTGTAGCTTGTTCATATCTTCAACTAGAGAGTGTTCCTGCAAAGATTCTATGGTAGAAGAAATCTTCTCCTTGAAAGACATGTTAGTTTCATCAAATGAAATATGAACAGATTCCTCAATTTTCAAAGATGATTTATTATAGACCCTATAGGCCTTGCTGATCATGGAGTATCCCAGAAACACTCCTTCATCAGCTTTGGCTTGAAATTTTGCTAAGTATTTCTTGTCATTATTGTGAATATAGCAAATGCAACCAAAAATTCTAAAATAGTCAACTTTATGTTTCTTCCCTTTGAGTAATTCATAGGGAGTCTTTCCCTTCAGTTTATGTATCAGACTTCTGTTCAGCACATAGTTGGAGGTGTTCACTGCCTCTGCCCAAAAGGATAGAGGTAGATGAGCATCTGACAACAATGTAGTGGCAGATTCAATAAGGGTTCTATTTTTCCTTTCAGCTACCCCATTTTGTTGAGGAGTTCTAGGAGCTGAGAAAGTATGCCTGATCCCTTCACTCTGACAGAACTCTTGCATAAGAAGAGAATCAAACTCTGTCCCATGATCACTTCTGATCAGGGCAATGTGAGTATTGAACTCAATCTGTATACATTTGAGAAACTCTGTCAGACACTTAAAGTTATCAGACTTCTTCCTTAGAAAGAACACCCAAGTGAATATAGAGAAGTCATCTACAATTACTAAAGTGTAGGATTTCCCTCCTAGGCTTTGTACTGTGATGGGTCCAAATAGATCCATGTGTAACAGGTACAATATCCTAGGTGAATCACTCTTATTAAGTGACTTAAAACTGTTTTTAGTTTGCTTGCCTAATTGACAGCCTTGCAGAGTCCTTCCTTCTTGTAGGGGCCAGAAGTAGTCCTCTAACAAGTCCTTGGATCTAACTAAGGTTGTCCTTGGTTACCTTTCCTTTTACCTAGTCCTCCTGCATAAGGTTTTGCAATAGCCTTCTCACACAGCTGGATGTTTAGGTGTCCTAACTGCACCATATTCTTATAAGCTTGGCTCAGGTTGTCCTTGTTCCCTGTATGTGCTTAGAGCACCCACTATCCAAATACCATTGCTGGTTAGATGTTGGATGTCTTTGCACATAAAACAATTCTACAGTTTACCTTGGGCCTAGGTTGACTGAGTTAAACAGGTAAAATCCATTCAGTATAAGGGTTAAAGGTTTGGGATGAAGAACCCTTAGGATTCAATTTTGATTTGCCTTTGAAAAAGTTTCCAGAGTTCTGACCTCTGTTCGACGATCTTGGAGCTGCGTTCGACGATCTTGCGTCAGATCGTCGAGCTCCGTTCGACGGTCTACTATGGCTGAGGTCAGGTATATGAGATCGTCGAGCTGCGTTCGACGACTTTGGCTGAGATCGTCGATCTTCGTTTGACGATTTTTCCTGAGATCGTCGAGCTGCGTTCGGCGATCGTCGATCTTCATTCGGCGATCGTCGATCTCCGTTCGACGATTTTTGCTGGGACTCAGTTTTCTGAGGCAGATCAGAATTTTTCCTGGCAACCTCTACAACTCCCTTTCCCTTGTTAGAAATAAACTTGATGGGAGTTGTTAGGACTATAGGTTGGCTGGATGAAGCACCCAAGCCCAGTGTACTGTTGAATCTAGAGTTCACTGTGCTTGTGATGTCCATCAGCTTGATGCTTCTCCCATTAAGGGATTCTTCAAGCTTCTTGGCCTCAGAGAGCTCACTTTTCAGTGTAGCTATCTATTCCCTACAGTTCTCCAACTCCTGAGAGAGTTTGAGGTTTTCTGACTTTAAACCATTGTGTTCAGATAATTGATTTCTGAGAGAGATAATCTCTTGCTCAGACTTTAGCAGGTCTAAACACAGTGCTTTAAATTCAGATTTAAAATCTTCTGAAGTAAAATCAAAGGAACTAATTACCTGATCTTCTTCAGGTTGAGTCTCTGAGTCTGACTCTGACTCTTCTTCCTCTGAATTGTGCTGTGAGGCATTAATTGCCATCATGCAGAATTCCTTTTCTTCTGCATCATCCTCATCATCACTGGAGCTGGATGAGGCTTCTGATTCCTCTTCTGTCTCACTCCAGGATTCAGCAACAAACCCTTTCCTTGTATGCTTATTTTTGCTGGAAGAAGGTTTGCTATTGCCATTCCTTTTGGGGTCCTTCTCCTTTCTTCTTTCTTTTCTGTCCCTTCTGTCCTTGTTCTTGTTCTCTGGACAGTCAAGAACTATATGCCCTAGTTTCCTGCAACCAAAGCAAATAATGTCTTTGTTATTGCCAATGGACTTGTCATACCTTGGCTTATCCTGCTCCTTGTATGATCTTCTTCTGAAGTCCTTTCTGGCCATCTTGTAGAATCTTTTGGCCAACAAGCTGAGTAGTTCATCATTTCCTGTGCTCTTATCTTCAGGCAGATCCTCAGTTGCCTTAAATGCTATGGTTTTCTCTTTCCTTGTGGCTGGTGAAGCAGCCTTCTGTTCTTCCTCTCTATTATTGATGAGTAGCTCATAAGATTTGAGCTTACCCAACAAGGCTTCAGTGGTGATCTCATTCAGGCTTCTGGCATCCTTAATTGGCCAGATTCTTGAGTCTCAAGTGCTGGGGAAGCATATTAGGATCCTGTCATTAAGTTCTGTCAGAGAAATTTCTTTGTCCAATGTCCTTAGTTCACTGACAATTAGACTCAGTCTGTTGTACATGTCTCCCACTGACTCAGTCTCTCCCTTCTTGAAGTTCTCATATTGGGAGATGAGATGGGATCTTCTGTCCTTTCTCTCATCAGCTGAGCCTGAGACAATTTCTAAGAGCTTGTCCCAAATCTCCTTGGCTGAGTTGCATTCAGCTACCTTTTGGAATATGTCATCTGACATTGTCTGGGCTAGGATGTTCATAGCCTTGGCATCAGCTACTTTCCATTTTTTGATGTCAGCATCTGTTCCTGATGGAGGTGGAACAGCATTTATGCTTGTGCTCTCTGGGGGTCTTGGACACACTATCAAAAAAGAATTGAAAATATCTTCGTCAATGGAATTCATGTAAAGTCTAATCCTTGCCTTCCAAAGTGCAAACTTGGAAAGATTGCACACTGGAGGTCTGGTGCTAGCATAATCTTTGTTTTGGGCCATGAGTTGTGCAAACAAAATCTAATAGTAAAATACAAAAGAAAAACTGATCTAGTTTAGGATCTTGGGGTTCAGGTGTTAGCCTGTACAACCAATCAGGTATGGTATGTTTAACCAACCTGGATCTGATACCAATTGAAAGTGCAACTAGATCTGATATACTCTAGAGGGGGGTGAATAGAGTATATGGTGTTTTAGTTCTTTTAAAAACTTTTACAACAATTGTTGTAATAAGTGTGAGCAGGGAAGCAAATATAAATCTAATCACAGAACTAAGCTATGCAAAAACTAAGCACAGACAAATCAAGGCCAGAAACAAAAAGTAAACAAGCAGAACCAGAAGACACAAGGAAATATAGTGGTTCCCCAAACTTGTGTACATCCACTCTTCTACCACCCTAGGTAGGAATCCACTGTAGGATGAGTTGATCAGGTGTCCTGGGCACCAATGAGCTTTTGATAAGGTGCTCAAAAACCAAAGCAGATTTTTTGATCAGGTGTCTTGCCACCAATGAGCTTTTGACAAGGTGCTCAAAAACCAGATTCAAACTTTTGAAGGGAGTTTGAGAAACCCTTTACAAACTGGGGGTGAGAGAGTGATGACAGTCTTCTCTTTCTCAAACAATTGAGAAGACTATGTGGATTGATGTCAAAGCTCCCCCTGAATCCTTGAAATCTTCAGGAAGAAAAACTTTGCTGAGGGTGATAGGCCTTCAAATGGTAGAACTCCAGCAATAGATGGTTTCAGCAATGACTGAAATGTTGAGTGTCTGGAGTCTTAAAATGATGTTGGCCTTAAACACTTTGAGAGCTGAAGAGATCTGAAGATTTTTGAAAGCTTGATCTCTTTGATGAGTGTTCTTCAGAATTCTTTTTGACAAAAAATTTTGAAAGAGTCTCTGTAATCTGTGTTGTGTATTCTCTTCTTGTTTTTTTTATTGGTTCAAAAACATTCTGTCTTTTATTCTCTGTTCCAGAATAGAATATCATTCTCTGTCAAAGATAGTCGTTGGTCTGCATTGATTGCATCCTTAATTGCAAAAACTTTTTTGGAGGAAAGTCCACAGAATTATTCCTTGAAAGATCCCTTGAAACTTGGTCCAGAAATAAATGAAAACGGCTAGCAAATCTTTGAATTAATTGCAGAATAACTCCTGACTGATTTGAATTTGAATTCTGGAAGTTATCTGAAATCGTCGAACTGAGCTCTGCTATCGTCGAGCTGAGCTCAGCGAACTGGAAAACTCAAGCAGCAAAATAATCGTCGATCTGAGCTCAAAGATCGTCGAACTGAGCTCAGAGATAAAGATCCAGTGCAAAGTCAAAATCGTCGACCTGAGCTCACCGATCGTCGAATGGAGTTCGACGATATTGTGAAGTTGAGCTCAGCGATCGTCGAATGGAGTTCGACGATCTGTTGAAGTTGAGCTAGACGATCGTCGACCTGAGTTCGACGAATCGTCGTGCTGAGCTCGACGATCAGACTTGGTCTCCAGACAGAAAAACTTGGTCTTCAGGGCAGCTTCCAAACCTAGACTACTAACCCTTAGACTCAGTTCTAATTGACCTATTAAGCTATACAGAAGGTCAAACAAAGGTTCCTAGAGACATAGTGATCCTGACCCAAATTAGTAATAGGGTGTTCCAACACCATGTCTCGACACATCGTCGAGCGCAAAGTGTCGACCACGCGGCCAAGTCGTCGACACGGCCTGACACGGCCTGGGACATGCCCGTGTCCCTGGCCGTGTGCCCCTGACAGAAACCAAAAAACAAATTGGCCAGAAACGCATGTCGACCCCTTTCTCCACATCTGGGGTGTTACAATTTACATCCCCAAACTGATACAAGTCACTATCCTTACGTCCGCTCAGCCTCTCGATTTTGCATTTCTCGCGAAAGAGCCAAATTAAACACGCGAGGCTGAATTTCACCAATTGAGCTTTGCGGCTCTTGTACTTCCAAATTGTGCAATCGAGGTTGCGTCCGGGCTGTAGATGATTCGGTCACTGCTTTACCCTTTTCTTCATACGACGCACCTGTTGTTTGCTCACTTCCTGTGGGGGCATTCCAACAAAATCTCGCTATATGCCCTTGCTTTTCGAACTTATAACAGATACGTGTATCAACACGTCCTTGCCCATAAGTCACCCCCGAAGAAACAGTTGACGGAGTTGATTCAGCAGGCCTGAACCGTTTCTTCTCTAGTCTTCTCGACTCGGATTGCTCGGACTGTGGCATTTTAAATTCTGTCTTCTCCACGGCCAGTCTCTTCTTTTCTTGTACCCGCTTCAAATCCTTCTCTAGTGCACGGGCTGTATCGACCAACGCTTGGAAGCCTTGGTTCACCGAACTCGGGAGTACCAACCTTAACTCATCCCACAGTCCCTCATAAAAGCGATTCATTTTTCGCGCTTCCTCCGTGAAGGTAGATCCCATATATCGCCCCAATCTGGTGAACTCATGCAGCTACGTATCAATATCCGTATCACCCTGCACCAGACGTTGAAACTCGTTCTCCATCGCAATCCGTTGTGACATCGGCAAATACTTGGCGAGAAACAAGCGGGAGAATTCATCCATTGAAACCTCCGCTAATCCTCGACCCACCAAGTGATGCACCTCCATATCATCCCACCATAATCTCACATCTCCTCCCAACAGAAAAGTGGCTAGGGTCACTTTCTGCACCTCCGACATCCGGATTGCCATCAGGATCCTCTTCACTCTAGCCAGCCAATCTTCCGCCTGCGTTGGGGAAAGCGCCCCACCGAATGTAGGTGGATGAAACTCCATAAACTGTTGCAGTGACTCCCCCATGGCTTGCTCGTCCACCACAACTGCAACATGCTCTTGCCTTGCACCAGTCTGTCCGGGTACTCATGTAGGCCTTGCCGTCCAGTCGGTTGTGCCTATAACACGGCAAGTACCGTCTCCATCACCACCCGTATAGTCTCCGCCGAAGGAGGCGTAGGTGCTTCAATGGTGTTGCACTCTCATTGGACCGCTGGGGCTCAGACTGCTCAGCACCACTCCTCGCCACCTATCAATGTACAAAACACCATTAAGTAGCCATTTCATAAAGGTAATTATACATTGACTACACACTCATGCACTTTACGTGCATGAACTACATTCCTAGTGGACATTCGTGAGTTCAATTATGTTCTCTTCTCCCAAACAATCTCAACCTGGCTCTGATACCACTTTGTAACGCCCCCATTCGTCACATGGCATATAACGATGGGTTCGGTCGGGGCCCCATGCCATATGTCACAGATAAGCAGTGGAATTACATGTGGCAATCAAATTCTATTCGCATCCTTAACTCAATCCATTCTAGCGCAGCATTTTTAAGTTAAAGGACTCAGCCCAGAGAATGTCCACTTCTATATAAACTCCATATTTATATATCAACACCAGGAATGTATACAACGCACACACTGGCCTAAAGGACTTACAAGTTTCTATTCACACACAATTACATTTTCGTACATCGGCACGCAGGCCGACCACACATGAAATCCAAACACATTCCTTCACATGGCCTTCAAGGGCCTTTAGCAGCAGTCCATCCATTCCGCTCATTTCATTTCACGCAGCATCACCTGCAAACACATATCCACCAAAGAGCGGCAAACAAAGTAACGGTCAGCCTTATCTAACCACTTATAACGACCCTACCCCCTACCCGAGGCAGTGGTTCCTTTTCTGTATGCATGGCCATCATCATATCATCAAACACCATATATATCATTCTCTTTCTCAATCTAACAATCACAATCACATCACAAACGCCGGTATCCACCAGATGCTCCGTGCACTCAGGGCACCTTCTTGGTGTACCGGGCATCCCAGTCATACACCGCCGATTCGAGGTACTTCACTTATTGTTTGGACGGCTCAAGCCTAGTCCACCAGTCTCGCAAGCTAGCGACATCCTGTCCATACCACTCAGAGGTACAACCTCCCAACATTCACAAATAACCAGAGCAGATCGACCCACAACATATGGTGTAGCAAGCTGGGTTATCGTTGCTCCCCAGGCATACCACCAATCGACCCCTCACCTATTTCCTGATCGACCCACCATTATGGTGCAGCAAATCGGGTGCTCGCCTCCCGGGTCATGCCACCAATCGATCCCTTCTAACTAGATCAACCCACCCTAGTGGTGTAGTCGGTCGGGTACTCGCTTCCCGACGCACTACCAATTGATCTCTCTTCATAACCAGGAGCTTTCTGAAAGCCTCCTCACAGCCATCATCGCATCTATACATTCATACAATCACAGCATAATCTCTTTCATACATCAAATCCATGGAGTCTTCTCCGGTTTACCCATGAACATCACCAATCCAGACTACCCATCCAGATGGGCTTCACACAGCATGCCTATGCCGTACTCCACACTTCCGGCTCTAGATGCAGACTCAACGAAGGAATCACTTCCGAGATCCACCTCTTGGTGGAGGATTCCATGCACATGCATAAAGAAAGGACTTCGATGTCCAAAAAGGAGATCGTTACCCTTGAAGATCGCTTCGGAGCCATGAATCAGCCGGATGGAAATCACCGTCTCAGGCTTGCCTCCACGAATCCGAACTCGGATCTTCAATCCACAGTTCGCAGCTCCTCCAGCAGCGGGCTTTCCTCCTCCTTTCCTCCCTTGTTCTCCCTTTCTATTTCTCTCTCTCTCTCTCTTAGAAAGAGAATAAGAAGGAGAAGATGAAGAAGAGGGTTTTAATCCCCATTTCCCCAGCCTTGACCCACATGGAAGCAGCCCGGCCTTTGGATCCAGAATAAGGGAATCGAATGACTCAGAATTGTCCAGAAAAGCCTGAACACGGCCCGACATGCCCTGTGACACGCCCGTGTCACAGGCCGTGTCCCATAAGAGGCAGTCAACCGACTCAATCCAGCCAGTATACGGCCATGTGACACACCCATGTCACTGGCCGTGTCCTTGACACGCATTTCGACACACCCGTATCACTGGCCGTGTCACTTGACATGCCTTCCGACACACCCGTGTCGCTGGCTGTGTCACTTGACATGCCTTCTGACACACCCGTGTCGCTGGCCGTGTCAACCATACAGCCCAATCTCTACTTCACCCGAGCAGGACACGGCCTTCAGACATGCTCGTGTCCCAAGCCGTGTTCACCAGGATATACCCGTATCCTCAAGCACACACATTCCCGACTGAATCGTGCAACTGACACGCCCTGTGACACGCCCGTATCACAGGCCGTGTTCTCTGCACTCGACACTCGCGACACTCGACAATCGCCGAGCACATTTCGTCGAACGGGGAGGGGGGACACGCCCTCTGATATGCCCGTGTCATCGGGCGTGTTCCCTTCCAAAACACGACACGCCCCTTTGACACGCCCGTGTCCCAGGACGTGTCAACCGACCTGAAACCCAATACTATTTTTGGGGTGTTACATTAGGCTGAGGTGATGGTCGAGGAGGAAGCTCTAGTCCCAGGAGAGAGGGTTGCTAGCAAGTGGGAGGAGTAGTCCCAGCTAGAGGGAGTAGAAGAGGTGGAGATGAAGGTTCTCATTTGGGAAGACAGGGTGGAGAAGGTTCAGATTAATGGGTGGTTGAGTCTAGAGCACCAGGGGAGGATGCTGGAGTGCATCTGGAAGAACGTGGATATCTTCGCATGGAGCACGACGGACATGCCCGAGATTGATGCGAACGTCGCCTGCCACAGCCTCAACCTACATCCGGAGGCCCGCCCCATCTGGCAAAAGAAGAGGTCTACCAAGGACAAGCTAGCTGAGCCCATCAGGGAGGAGGTGGGTAAGATCCTCAAGGTCGGATTCATTTCAGAGATCCAGTATCTAGGCTAGGTCTCCAATGTTGTAATAGTTAAAAAGGAGACGGCCTTTGGAGGATGTGTGTAGATTTCTCTCTTTTGAAAAAATCATGTCCTAAAGATTGTTACTCCTTGCCTCAGATCGACACGCTGGTTGACTCAGCCATCGGTTTATCTCCAATGAGTTTCTTAGATGCTATTTCAGGTTATCATCAAATTAGGATGCACCAGCCCGACATAAAAGATGTCTCCTTCATCACCGGGGACGGGTAGTACTGCTATAAAATGATGCCTTTTGGGCTAAAAAAATACCGGGGCAACGTATCAAAGGATGAATAACCGGGTCTTCCGGGAGAAGAAGGGGAGGAACCTGGAGGTGTACATGGATGATCTCATGATCAAGAGTCGGGATGTTGAATCTCACCTCCAAGATCTAGAAGATACCTTCGACATCCTACGGAAATATAAAATGTGGATGTACCCCTTGAAGTGTTTCTTCGGGGCGAGCAGAGGCAAGTTCCTATGCCACCTCCTCACTCTCGCAGGAGTGGAGCCCAACCACGACAAGGTTAGGGAGATCATGGAGTTGGGGTCGCCTCGGAACGCCAAGGAAGTCTAGTGCCTCATAGGGAAGCTAGCAGGGCTGAGCAGGTTCCTCTCCCGGGCTGGAGAGAAGTGTTCACCTTTTTTCAGAGCGTTGAGAGGGGCCAAAAATTCAATTGGTCTGAGGAGTGCGAGAGAGCCTTCCATACCTTGAAGAGGCAGCTGACCCAGGCTCCGATGCTCCAGGGACCAAAGGAGGGGGAAGATTTATCCCTATACCTTGTGGTCGTGGTCGAGGCCTTGAGTTTTGTCCTAGTCCGAAAAGATGGCAAGAAACAGCTATCAATCTACTACGTGAGTAGGGTCTTAAGGAAGGCGGAGCTCTGATACCCGATTTTAGAGAAGTTGGCTTTTGCCATGGTTATCTCAGCTCAGAGGCTCCGACCATACTTCCAGGCACACTCTATTTGGGTGGTGACAGACCACCCCCTTCATAACATCATTAAAGGGGTGGAGCTCTCGGGAAGGTTGACAAAGTGGTCGGTGGAGCTGAGTGAGTTTGATATATCTTTTGTTCCCCGCCTCTCGATCAAGCCTCAAATGATGGTCGATTTCCTGGCTGATTATGTTGTACCCCACCTTGTTTAGGGTTGATTTGGGCTAGGTTCACTATTAGGTTTCTCTGATGACTAACATGTATAATCTAGGGTCACAAGTCTCTATCTAGGTCTAGGTCAGATCAACAAACTTAGTTTGGTTGGATCAACCTTCTGAAGACTTAGATACAGAAGAACCTTTCAGAGAAAAGCAGTTTTTCCAAGTCAGAAAATGCGTTCGACGATAGCTGAACTTAGCTCGACGATCGTCGATCTCAGATCGACGAACTCAGGACTTCTTCTCTGAGTTGAGCTCGACGAAAGTTTAGCTGAAATCAATGATTTGTCAGCCTATATCAGAAACTTAGTTCGACGAAGTGCTATCACAGCTCGACGAAGTGCTACCTCAGCTCGACGAACTTGGAGTTTCGTTCGACGATTTTTCTACAGCTTGTTTGCCTTATTCAGCTCGACGATAGTGGATCTCAGGTCGATGAAATTGTTGAGTTCGTCTATTCTATGGCAGATTCAGTTCGATTATTCTTCTATGCAGTTTTCCAGTATTGACTAATGCAGTTTGATTTCAAATCTAATCTTATATGGCAATAATGCTCTGATAATTAATACTATATATTCTCTAGAATATATCTGTTCCAAGGCAGCATAAATTATGGTATTCACAGAGTAATTAGTTTATTTACTGGGATTGTTGATGAAACCAATTAATGGCATTTTCTAGTTGTTCAACTCCCTGGATTTTGGCAGTAAATCAAGGTTAAGATTCAAAATTCAAAAGATTTTTTTTAAAAATGATATATAAGGTTCTTCTTCTCTTTCAACAACAAGGAGATATACAGATACATTACCAGACACACACAGTATATATAGAAAACTGATAGAAGAACACAACGACATTACATCTTCAGTCTTCTTCAGTTTTCCTTCAGGAATTTCAAGAGACAGAAAAACTTCATCAGTCTAAAAAAGTTTCCTGAAGATCATTCATCAATTTGAAGACCTACACCCTGAGCAAAGCTTTTTTTTTCTCCTGAACTATTCTTCATCTCGGGGGAGCTTTGACAACAACCATATACACAAGTCTTCTCTCTGACTGTTGACAGAGAAGACATCATCTTTTATTTTCTTTCACCATCGTACAAAGGGTTTCTTAACTCCCTTCAAAAGTTATTCCTTTTGATTGTCAAGTCTCCTAATCAAAAGACTTGCTTTGATTTTTGGGCACCTGGTCAAAAGCTTAAAGGATTGCTATATCTTCCTTAAAAAATAGATATTGTGGTGGCAGGGCACCTGATCAAAAACCTGTAGTGTATTCCTACTAGGGTGGTAGAAGAGTGGATGTACTCAAGTTTAGGGTAACCACTATAAATTCTTTGTGTCATCTGGGTTTCTCTACTTTTTATTTACTGTATTGTGATTGTCTTTGTTTTTATTTCTCTTTATACATATAGATATCACTTATTTTAATTCCGCTATAAAAATTAATCAAAAGCTTTTCAAACTCTATTCACCCCCTAGAGTTTGTGTGATCTATCCCTTCTCTTTCAATTGGTATCAGAGGCAGAGGTTGTTTGGTTTCACAGGCTAACACCTGAACCAAAAGATCTTTGGCAGATCCCATTTTCTCTAGTGTCTTTTTCAATCATGGCACAAAATAAAGAATACTCAAGCACTAGACCTTCAGTGTGCAATCTGAACAAGTTTGCACTTTGGAAGGCAAGGATCAGATTATATATGAATTCAATTGATGAAGACATCTATAATTCAATTTTGACAGGTCCCCCCACACCTTCTGCAACAACATCCTCAAGCACCAATGCAGTTCCACCACCTGAGTGGACTGATGCACAGAAGAAAGCAAAGATGGCAAATGCTAAAGCTATGAGTATTCTGACATAAACAATGTCAGATGACATATTTCAGAAGGTTGCTGAATGCACTTCAGCCAAGGACATCTGTGATTCCTTAAATGTAATGGTTGCTTGTTTAGTAGATGAAAGAAAGGATAGAAAGTCTCATTTGATTTCTCAATGTGAGAATTTCAAGAAAGGTGAATCAGAATCAATTGATGAAATATACACCAGACTTAGTCTCATCATCAATGAGCTGAAGACTCTTGAAAAGGACATCACATTAACAGAGGTCAATGATAAGATCCTTATGTGCTTCCCTAGCACATGAGACTCAAAGATCTGTCCAATCAAAGAAGCCAGAAGCATAAATGAGATTTCAACTGAAACCCTGTTGGGCAAGCTCAAGTCTTATAAGCAGCTCATCAAGTCAAGGGAAGCTGAGAAAAAGGCTTCACCTTCACCCAAAAAGAAAAGAGCATTGCTTTCCAAGCTACAGATGAAGCAGAAGCACTTCCAGCAATGAAGAGCTGATGAGCCTTCTGGCCAAAAGATTCTACACAATGGCCAAGAAGAACTTCATGAGAAGGTCTTCAAGAAATGAAGATAAACCAAGGTATGATAAAACTCCTACCAAGGAAGTTATTTGCTTTGGTTGCAGGAAGCCTGAACACATTATACCTGAGTGTCCAGAGAAATAGAAAAAGGACAAGCTGAAGGAGAAGAACTCCAGGAAGCACTCCAACAAATTCTCTTCTAACAAACACAAGAAGAAGGAGAGAGGTTTTGTTATTGAGACATGGAGTGACTCAGTCTCAGAGTCTTCATCTTCCAGCACCAGTGAAGATGTAGAAGAAGCAAAAGCAAATGAAGTTTGTTTGATGGCAATCAATGACTCATGCAATAACTCTAAAGAAGAATCAGAAGCTGAGGATTCTGAGGCAGAAGAGGATCAGGTAATATCCTCATTTGATTTTACTTCAGAACTCTTTAAAACTGGATTTAAATTACTGTGTAATGATTTAATTAAGTCTGAGAAGAAAATCAAACTTCTCAGAGAAAAATTAATTGAATAGACAATTTGTTTTCTGAAAACTTAAAATTAAAAGATGAACTAGGTATAGCTTCCAAACAAATTATCTCTTTAGAAACTAAACTGCATTAAGCTAAGAAATTGGAAGAATCCCTGAATGGGAGAAGTATTAAATTAATGAACATTACTAGTACAGTAAATGCTAGGTTAAATGGTAAATTAGGCTTAGGAGCTTCACCTAGTCAGCCACCTATAATCAAGAAAAATATTCTTTCAACCCCTATCAAATTTATTTCAGAAAAGGGTAAAGAAAAAAGTAAATGATAACAACCAACAATCAGAAGAATTTCAAAAAGCCAAACAGAAGAAAAGGAAAAATAAAAATTTCATTAAAAACCATGTTAAACATTTTTCGTCGAACGCCAATCGACGAAATGTATATGGTTCATCGAACTCAGATCGATGAACTCTGAATGCAAACTTTATACATAATAAATCGGCTAACTGCGATCGACGAAATCCTATTGGATCGTCAAACCGCAATCGATGAAGTTGGGGCACAGGAAATGAACACTATCATTTTCTGAGCGGAGTTCGGCGAACTCATCCCTATTCGTCGAACGCAGATCGAGGAACTTTTTGGCATTCGTCAAACTCAGAAAATTTCAATAGAAATTTATATTTTTTTCAGAAATTTTATTTATCCTAAATCATATGTTAATCCCTTTACCAAATGGATAATCCCACCTATGAAATTTCATCCTCTAGGATATAAGAATCAACCAGAGTTTTCTTATATTTCTAGTTTTAAATTTGAAAATAATCAAGGACTCAAGGTTACCTGGGTCAAGAACACCTAATCTATTATTTTGCAGGTGAAGAACTATCCTACCACAGAGGAACAGTGGTACCTGGATAGTGGGTGTTCAAAGCACATGACAGGAAGCAAGGACAACTTAACCAACTACAAGTCAAAGCTTGGACCAAAGGTGATATTTGGAGATTCCAACTATGGTGAAAAAGAAGGCTATGGGAATGTCAGAGTTAGAGCTGTCTGTAACGCCCCGAAAGCTGTGTGCGAGTCGGTCGCGAAAAGAGGGTTTTTGGTGCATGTAGGGGTACACGGCCTAGGACACAGGCGTGTCCAAGGCCGTGTCTGGCTGGTGATTTTTGGTTGTTTTCAACCCGAGAGGGACACGGCCAGGAACACAGCCGGATGACACGGGCGTGTCATCCGACACGGGCGTGTGCTAACCCGTGTCCCTACCTGTGTCCTGATGGGTCGTGTCCGTTGCCGTGGCGGTTATGCGTGACACGCCTGAAAGGGGAAACTAGATCTGATATACTCTAGAAGGGGGGGGGTGAATAGAGTATATGGTGCTTTTTAAAACACAAAGAAAATCTTTTGCAAAGCTTTACAACAATTGTTGTAATGAGTGTGAGCAGGGAAGCAGAAATAAAATAAACCACAAAACTAAGCAATGCACAAAAGAATCTAGGCCAGAAACAAAAGAAAAACATGCACAACCAGAAAACACAAGGAAATATAGTGGTTCCCCAACTTGGGTACATCCACTCTTCTACCACCCTAGGTAGGAATCCACTGCAGGATGAGTTGATCAGGTGTCCTGGGCACCAATGAGCTTTTGATAAGGTGCTCAAAAACCAAAACAGATTTTTTGATCAGGTGTCTTGCCACCAATGAGCTTTTGACAAGGTGCTCAAAAACCAACTTCAAACTTTTGAAGGGAGTTTGAAAAACCCTTTACAGTGAGGGGGTTGAGAGAGTTATGGCAGTCTTCTCTTTCTCAAGCAACTGAGAAGACTATGTGGATTCAGTGATGTTGTCAAAGCTCCCCCTGAGTCCTTGAAGTCTTCAGGAAGATGAGCTTTGCTGAGGGTGATAGGCCTTCAAAGATAGATCTCCAGCAAAGGATGATTTCAGCAAGCTGAAATATTGTGTGTCTGGAGTCTTGAAGTGATGTTGGCCTTGAACACTTGAGAGCTGAAGAGATCTTAAGATTTGAAAGCTTGATCTCTTGATGAGTGTTCTTCTGAATTCTTGATGACAGAAAATTTTCCAGAGTCTCTGAGTATTGAGAGGTGTCCTTGTTCTTTTTAATCTGTATGTATTGTCTCTCTGGTTCAAAAACATTCTCTCTTTTATTCTCTGAATCTCAATAGGAAAATTGCTCTGTCAAAGATAGCCGTTGGTCTGAATTAATTACAGCCTTAATTGCATAAGATGTTCTGAGGGAAAGTCCACTGATATATTCCTTGAAAAATCCCTTGAAACTTGCTCCAGAATTAAATGAAAACGGCTGGCAGATCTTCTGACTTAAATGCAGAATAACTTCTATCTTGATTGAATTTGAATTCTGAAGATCAACTGAAATCGTCGAACTGAGCTCTGCCATCGTCGAGCTGAGCTCAGCGAACTGGAGAAAGCAAGCAGCAAAGAAATCGTCGATCTGAGCTCAAAGATCGTCGAACTGAGCTCAGAGATAAAGATCCAGTACAGGGCCAAAAATCGTCGACCTGAGCTCAGCGATCGTCGAATGGAGTTCGACGATATTGAGAAGTTGAGCTCAGCGATCGTCGACCAGAGCTCGACGATATTGAGAGGCTTGAGCTCAGCGATCGTCGAATGGAGCTCGACGATCTGCCAAAGTTGAGCTAGACGATCGTCGACCAGAGTTCGACGAAACGTCGTGCTGAGCTCGACGATTTGGACTTAGTCTCCAGAAAAACTTGGATCTTCAGGGCAGCTTTCAAACCTAGACTCCTGATCCCTTAGACTCAATTCTAATTGACCTATAATCTATACAGAAGGTCAAAACATAGAATCCTAGAGACATAGTGATCCTGACCCAAATTAGTAATAGGGTGTTCCAACAATCTCCCCCTATTTGGGTTAGGAAAACTACTTACAGTCTTTGAAAAACAAACAACATCATACAGAAAAACATAAAACAACAATCAAGACACAGAACAGAACCATCACAGAGATATATTATATATGAGATATCCAGATAGCAGTTAGAAGAACAGAAGTTGTCACCTTATAGAGTTCATTCCTTTTCTTTGCCTTTAACCATTTTAATTTCCCTGTTAGGATTTAATGCTTGTTGTTTGGATCTGGTATCATCAGCTGCACCCAAATAAATTTGCTTTGAAGCCCTGGGAACCACTGCAGCTGGATGCAACTCCATGTACCTATCTGCATCAAAAAACTTTCTGGAAGCATATCTTTCTAACTCCTTTTGCCTCTGCTCTGACATGGTGGATATGTTGGAGGTGTCTAGCCCTTGTTCCTTTGCTTTCTTTATCTGATCTAATGCAGCCAGTTCTTTCATCCTTGCAGTCCAAGCCATAGGATTTTTCTCAGGATCCTCAAATGGAACAGGTGGCTCATACCTGTTGGAAGAAGTTTCTTGAGGTGTCCTGGCAGTTACATTTTCTCTAAGCTTATAAGGGAATGGACCTGAAGATGTATCAGAAGAAGCATGTCCACCCCTGGAATAAGGATGCTGCCTGGAGTGTCCTTTGGAGTAAACCTGAGTTTCTCTTTGGTTTCCCCTGTATCCTCCTCTTCTAGAGTAGGACCCCCTAGATTGGCTTTCCCTTTGATATGTTCTTGCATGAGGCTGGTAGGGAGCCTGGCTTCTAGCAGGGCCTGATCTTGCAGAGCTGCCACCTGCACCTGCATCAGGTGGAGGTGGTGGAGGAGGGTGAGGGTGCTTGGACTGAGAGGAATCTTTATCAAACTTCCTCTTCTTCTTCATTGCCTTTAACTGGTTCCTGGAGAATTGCATCCAATGCTCAGAGATTGGGCAATTGTGCAGAATATAATATGGAACATCATTATCATCTCTGACTTTGGCAGGAGGAACTCTCTTCAAGGCCTTACTTCTTGCCTTTCGTTTCCTTGCAATTGTAGCAGATGAGTCATCAGAAGCAGTAGCATAATCCTCAGATTCAGAGCTTTGTTCATCATACAGTGCATCAAGCTTCTTCATCAAATCCTCTTTTAACTGGACAGCAGCTGATGGGGCAGAAGATGCAGAAACAGGAGGAGCAACAGGAGCAGCAGCAGATGTTACAACAATTTCAGGAGCAGCAGCAGCTTCAGAGATAATAACTTCTACAGCAGGCTCAACATCAACAGCCTCTGTCATCAGAAAATCCTGTGAGAAGGGCTCAACAGCAGCAATTGAAACAGTTTCTTCCTCAGTAGCAACAGCAATTTCAGAGGTAGACACAGCATTGTCTTCAGCAGCAGCATCATCATAAGCAGTAGTCACTGACTGAATAAAATTAGAGAGGATTCTGGGGTCACAGCAGGAGAAGGGCACTAGAGCCCTGGACAAGTCTTCTGGCTGGGCAGCAGGGACCTCTGGGGGCTGGACAGCATATGGCTCTGGGAGGCAGCAGAAGTGAGCAGTATCAAAAGTAGACAGCAAAGACCTTAGGTCTATTGCTATTACTGGTGTGGCAGCAGCTGCAGAAGCAGACACAGCAGGGGCAGCAGCAGAGACAGCAGCAGGAGGAGCAGCAGCAGCAACAGCTTCATAAGGCATCTCCCCCTGCCTGGATGCAGAAATATGTGCATCAAGGCACACTGCTGGGGGTGCTGCTGCAGGGATAAGGAAGGAGGACAGCCTGGCAGAGAGAGCTGCCACTGATTGTTGCAGAGGAGCTAAGCTGGCTTCCATGAGAAGGGAGAGCCTAGGAGCAAGGAGCTCATACAACATATCAGCAAGGGCTGGGAGATCTACATGCTCAAGGGGAGCAGAGGTAGAGGGGACAGGGATGGCTGAGGGAGCTGGAGTAGGATGGCTGAAGGGTGGAAGAGAGGGCTCAGGAGAGGGTATGGTAGAGATAGAGGGTACAGGAATGGAAATGGAGGGAGTGAAGGTGGGTTGATCAAGAATTTGAAGGAGAAGGTCTTGGAAAGTTGTGGAGGTGGAGGGTAAATCTGGAGGAGAGGAGGGGGAATCATCCATATAGGATTCATCAAGAAGGGTGAAGGAGGGAAGAGATGGAGAGGAGGTGATGGAAGAGGTCTGCTGGAGGGGATGAAATTGGTGCTGGGGATGAAATTGGGGTTGGAGATGGGCTGGAAATGGTAATGGTGGAGGTTGCTGGAGAGGTGGATGGAACTGGAGGAGGGGAAGCAGCAGCACTGGCAGCAGGCAGGTCTTCTGCAGGGGCAGAGACCTGGGGTGGAGTGACTCTAAGAGTCCTTGTGCCTGAAGGGCCAGAAGAGGAGGGCCTGCTGGGCTTGGAGATTTGCCTGTCCCATTTCCCAAAAAGGGCACAGGTGAGTCTCTTGGAGGCATTGATGTGCACTCCAGAGGAGACTAGCAGGGCAGGGCACTTGGCCTGGAGGAAGATTCCCAGAATTCTTCCAAAGTTCACAAAGGTTTTGTTGATCTTTTTCTTCAATAAATCAAAAAAGACTTCTCCCCAGTTCAAGTCTTTTCTATCTACCAGAGCTCCCATAAGGCAGAGCTGGAATCTGGAGATAGTATCATGAGCAGAGTGCTTGGCTAAAAGAACCTTGCCTACAACATCAGCCAAAAACCTGTATTCCACAGACAGGTTTCTCTTAAACAATTTGCTAGGGTTCCCCTCAGGATGACCCATCCTGGCAAGAACATCAGCAAACTCTTCTCCAGAGAGGTCAGCAGAGTCTTCACCATTCCTGAATCCAAATACCTCTGTGAGTACTGTTGGAGTCAGAGGTACCTGGGTGCCACTGATGGAGCCAACTATGGTGTTGTTGTCCAAGTTGTGGGCAGTATATACCCATTCTTTAATTTCATCAGATGCTAGTTTGATTCTGGTGGACATCAGGGCAGTTAATTGCTGATCTTTGAATAAATTGAGAATATCTTGGAAGATTTGATCTGTGGTGTTGAAGGAATCGAAATCGATGTCAAAGCCGGCATCGAATTTCATTGCCGAGAGTACAGCGACTGAAACGGCCATGGTACCTGCAAAAAATCAACAAACAAAACGACCAAGGTAGAACTGTTTGGAGGGAAGAAAAGTTTGCAGAGAAATTGAAAGCGCAAGAGAGAACGACGGCGAAAAAAGAGTTTTATATTAGGGTTCGACGCAGAAAAGGAAAGATCGTTGAACTCAGTTCGACGATCGAGGCTCCTAAAGGAATCTGAAGAGACTCCAAAATCGTCGATCTCCGTTCGACGATTTGGAAAGGCGTCGAGCTCCGTTCGACGATCGTTCAGTGAACAAAATCGTCGAGCGCCGTTCGACGATCGTTGACCGAAGGAGATAGTCCATACTATCAGAGGGGCGCTGAACTCAGTTCGACGATTCTGGAAATCGTCGAACTCCGTTCGACGATCTTTGGGGAAATCGTCGAGCGCAGTTCAGAGATCAGAGAATTTCTAGATACTAAGAAAAAAATCAGAAATTTTGCCTAGTCTTGGTCAATTTTAGCTTTCAAAATCTTGGGTTTTATTTGAGACTTCCTCCATCTAGCATGCCTAACTGATTTAGGAAGAAGGTGTGTTTCTTTTCATCCAAAGGCTTGGTGAAAATATCTCCCCTTTGTAAATCAGTTGGGATATACTGCAATTCAATTTTATTCTTCTCAACATTATCCCTTAAGAAATGATGCCTAATTTCTATATGTTTTGTCCTACTATGGAGGACTGGATTTTGAGCTATGGAGATAGCACTTGTATTGTCACAAAATATTTTTGACTTCTCTAAGTTGTAACCATAGTCTAGGAGTTGATTTTGAATCCACAATATTTGTGAACAACAACTGCCTGCAGCCATGTATTCAGCTTCAGCAGTGGAAGTTGACACAGATGTTTGTTTCTTGCAAAACCAGGAGACAAGTCTATCACCAAGGAACTGACAAGTTCCACTGGTGCTTTTCCTGTCAATTCTGCATCCAGCATAATCAGCATCAGAGAATCCAGTTAACTCAAATGCTGAATCTTTTGGATACCAGAGTCCTAGATTTGGACAACTCTTCACATACCTAAGAATCCTCTTTACTAATGTGAGATGTGACTCTCTAGGGCTAACTTGGAATCTAGCACATATACATGTAGCAAACATTATATCTGGTCTACTAGCTGTAAGGTACAGTAAAGAGCCAATCATTGCTCTATATGTTGTCTGATCAACAGGTTTCCCATGTTCATCAGCATCCAATACAGCATTGGTAGGCATGGGTGTTTTCATGCAAGATGCCTCAGACATGCCAAATTTCTTAACCAGCTCATTAGCATATTTGGTTTGAGAAATAAAGATGCCCTCAGCATGTTGTTTGACTTGCAGTCCTAGGAAGAAGGATAGCTCACCCATGCTACTCATCTCAAATTTAGAGTGCATTAGGTTGGAAAACCTTCTGCATAGTTTTGAGTCGGTAGATCCAAAAATGATATCGTCTACATAAATTTGTACTAGTAGGGTATGGGACTTATGGGTTCTAATGAAAAGAGTTTGGTCTACTCTACCCCTTATAAAATCATTTTTCAAGAGAAAGCATGCTAGGGTCTCATACCATGCTCTGGGAGCTTGCTTGAGACCATATAATGCTTTATTCAATTTAAAAACAAAATCAGGATGAGTTGGAGAGATAAAACCTGGAGGTTGTCTGACATAGACTTCCTCTTTGATGTCTCCATTTAAGAAGGCACTCTTGACATCCATTTGATAAACTTTGAAGCCTTTGTGAGCTGCATAAGCTAAGAAAATCCTGATGGCTTCTAATCTTGCAACAGGTGCAAAGGTCTGGTCGTAGTCAATTCCTTCTTCTTGAGAATATCCTTGGGCAACCAGCCTTGCTTTGTTCCTTACTATTACTCCTTGATCATCCAGTTTGTTTCTGAATACCCATTTTGTTCCAACAATGGAATGATCCTTAGGCTTTGGCACTAGTTCCCATACTTTGTTCCTCTCAAATTGATGCAGCTCCTCTTGCATGGCAATGATCCAGTGTGGATCTTGCTCTGCATCTTGAATGGACTGAGGTTCAATTTGAGAAAGGAAGCAGGTGTGCAACAGGTTTTGGTTGACCTGATTTCTGGTTTGCACACCAGCTGAGAGTTCTCCAATTATTTGGGTAATTGGATGGTCTCTGGATGTTACTAAATCAACAGGGGTTGTTGATTGTTCATCAACCTGTGTTGTTGTTTCCTCTTGTGGTACAACAACTGGCTCTTCAAGCTGAGCTTCAATATGTTGAGCATTGCTTTCATCTTCACTGCTTTCATCCTCTTGAGCAACCTGTAGCTTGTTCATATCTTCAACTAGAGAGTGTTCCTGCAAAGGTTCTATGGTAGAAGAAATCTTCTCCTTGAAAGACATGTTAGTTTCATCAAAAGAGACATGAACAGATTCCTCAATTTTCAATGATGATTTATTATAAACCCTATATGCCTTGCTGATCATGGAGTATCCCAGAAACACTCCTTCATCAGCTTTGGCTTGAAATTTTGCTAGATGTTTCTTATCATTATTGTGAATATAACAAATGCAACCAAAAATTTTGAAATAGTCAACTTTAGGTTTCTTCCCTTTGAGTAATTCATAGGGAGTCTTTCCCTTCAGTTTATGTATCAGACTCCTGTTCAGCACATAGTTGGAGGTGTTTACTGCCTCTGCCCAAAAGGATATAGGTAGATGAGCATCTGACAACAATGTGGTGGCAGATTCAATAAGGGTTCTATTTTTCCTTTCAGCTACCCCATTTTGTTGAGGAGTTCTAGGAGCTGAGAAAGTGTGCCTGATCCCTTCACTCTGACAGAACTCTTGCATAAGAAGAGAATCAAACTCTGTCCCATGATCACTTCTGATCAGGGCAATGTGAGTATTGAACTCAATCTTTATACATTTGAGAAACTCTGTCAGACACTTAAAGTTATCAGACTTCTTCCTTAGAAAGAACACCCAAGTGAATCTGGAGAAGTCATCTACAATCACTAAAGTGTAGGATTTCCCTCCTAGGCTTTGTACTGTGATGGGTCCAAATAGATCCATGTGTAACAGATACAATATCCTAGGTGAATCACTCTTATTAAGTGACTTAAAGCTGTTTTTAGTTTGCTTGCCTAATTGACAAGCCTTGCAAAGTCCTTCCTTCTTGTAGGGGCCAGAAGGTAGTCCTCTAACAAGGTTGTCCTTGGATAGCCTAGCAATAGTTCTAAGGTTTAGGTGTCCTAATCTCTTATGCCATAAAACATTTGGTCTATAAACTGAATTGAATAAGCAGATGTCTATAGAAGTTGAAAGAAAATCTACAAGGTAGATGTTACCTTTCCTTTTACCTGTTAACACAGTTGTGTTGTCCTCTGATTTGATTTTGCATGAAGTTTTGCTGAAGTTCACCTGGTAGCCTTCATCACACAGCTGACTGATGCTGATTAGGTTGTGCTTCAGTCCTTCCACATGTGCTACCTTCTTGAAGGTTACAGAACCAATCTGGACTGCTCCATATCCTTTAGTTTGTCCAAAGTTGGAATCACCAAAGATGACTTTGGGTCCAAGCTTGGCTTTAAAGGAATTGAGGTTGTCCTTGTTCCCTGTCATGTGCTTGGAGCACCCACTATCCAAATACCATTGCTGGTTAGATGTTGGATAGGTCTTCATCTGCACATAAAGCAATTCACTTGTTTTTGACCCAGTTTACCTTGGGCCTAGGTTGATAACCTTTAAACTCAGAAATAAAAGATATCCCTGGCTGACTCTTATATCCTTCAGGATGATATCTCCTTAGAGGTAAAATCCATTCAGTATAAGGGTTAAATGTTTGGGATGAAGAACCCTCAGGATTCAATTTTGACTTGCCCTTGAAAATTTTTCCAGTGCTCTGACCTCTGTTCGACGATCTTGGAGCTGAGTTCGACGATCTTGGGTCAGATCGTCGAGCTCCGTTCGACGGTCGACTATGGCTGAGGTCAGGTATATGGGATCGTCGAGCCGCGTTCGACGATCTTGGCTGAGATCGTCGACCTGCGTTCGACGATATTCCCTGAGATCGTCGAGCTGCGTTCGGCGATCGTCGATCTCCGTTCGACGATTTGTGTTGGACTTTAGTTTTCTGAGGCAGATCAGAATTCTTCCTGGCAACCTCTACAACTCCCTTTCCCTTGTCAGAAATGAACTTGATAGGGGTTGTTAGAACAATAGGTTGACTGGATGAGGCACCCAAGCCCAGTGTACTGTTGAATCTTGAGTTCACTGTGCTTGTGATGTCCATCAGCTTGATGCTTCTCCCATTGAGAGATTCTTCAAGCTTCTTGGCCTCAGAGAGCTCACTCTTCAGTGAAGCTATCTGTTCCCTATAGTTCTCCAACTCCTGAGAGAGTTTGAGATTTTCTGATTTTAAACCACTTTGTTCAGATAATTGATTTCTGAGAGAGATGATCTCTTTCTCAGATTTTAGCAGATCTAAACATAGTGCTTTAAATTCAAGCTTAAAATCTTCTGAGGTAAAATCAAAAGAGCTGATTACCTGATCTTCTTCTGGTTGAGTCTCTGAGTCTGACTCTGACTCCTCTTCTTCTGAGTTGTTCTGTGAGGCATTGATTGCCATCATGCAAAACTCCTTTTCCTCTGCATCATCCTCATCATCACTTGAGCTGGAAGAGGTCTCTGACTCTTCTTCAGTCTCACTCCAGGATTCAGCAACAAATCCTTTCCTTGTGTGCTTATTTTTGCTGGTGGAAGGTTTGTTGTTTCCATGCCTTTTGGAGTCCTTCTCCTTTCTCCTTTCTTTTCTTTCCCTTCTGTCCTTGTTCTTATTCTCTGGACAGTCAGGAACTATATGCCCTGGTTTCCTGCAACCAAAGCAGATGATATCTTTGTTATTGCCAATGGACTTGTCATACCTTGGCTTGTCTTGCTCCTTGCATGATCTTCTTCTGAGGTCCTTCCTGGCCATCTTATAGAATCTTTTGGCCAATAGGCTGAGAAGTTCATCATTGCTTGTGGCCTTTTCTTCAGGCAGATCCTCAGCTGCCTTGAATGCAATAGTCTTCTCCTTTCTTGTGGCTGGAGAAGCAGCCTTCTGTTCTTCTTCTCTGTTCTTGATGAGTAGCTCATAAGATTTGAGCTTTCCCAACAAGGCTTCAGTGGTGATCTCATTTAGGCTTCTGGCATCTTTAATTGGCCAGATTCTTGAATCCCAAGTGCTGGGGAAGCACATTAGGATCTTGTCATTGAGTTCTGTCAGTGAGATTTCTTTATCTAATGTCCTCAGTTCACTGACAATTAGACTCAATCTATTGTACATGTCTCCCACTGACTCAGTTTCTCCCTTCTTGAAGTTCTCATATTGGGAGATGAGATGAGATCTTCTGTCCTTTCTCTCATCAGCTGAGCCAGAGACAATTTCTGAGAGCTTGTCCCAGATCTCCTTGGCTGAATTACATTCAGCTACCTTCTGAAAAATGTCATCTGACATTGTCTGAGCTAGAATGTTCATTGCCTTGGCATCAGCTACTTTCCATCTTTTAATGTCAGCATCTGTTCCTGATGGAGGTGGGACTGCATTTGTGCTTGTGCTCTCTGGAGGTCTTGGGCACACTGTCAAAACAGAATTAAAAATATCTTCGTCAATTGAATTCATGTAGAGTTTAATCCTTGCCTTCCAAAGTGCAAACTTTGACAGATTGCACACTGGAGGTCTGGTGCTTGCGTAATCTTTGTTTTGGGCCATGATTTGTGCAGGCTGAATCTAATAATACAAAGTAAAAGGAAGGATCTAGTTTGGGATCTTTGGGGTTCAGGTGTTAGCCTGTACAACCAAACAGATATGGTATGTTTAACCAACCTCCCTCTGATACCAATTGAAAGGGGAAACTAGATCTGATATACTCTAGAAGGGGGGGGGGGTGAATAGAGTATATGGTGCTTTTTAAAACACAAAGAAAATCTTTTGCAAAGCTTTACAACAATTGTTGTAATGAGTGTGAGCAGGGAAGCAGAAATAAAATAAACCACAAAACTAAGCAATGCACAAAAGAATCTAGGCCAGAAACAAAAGAAAAACATGCACAACCAGAAAACACAAGGAAATATAGTGGTTCCCCAACTTGGGTACATCCACTCTTCTACCACCCTAGGTAGGAATCCACTGCAGGATGAGTTGATCAGGTGTCCTGGGCACCAATGAGCTTTTGATAAGGTGCTCAAAAACCAAAACAGATTTTTTGATCAGGTGTCTTGCCACCAATGAGCTTTTGACAAGGTGCTCAAAAACCAACTTCAAACTTTTGAAGGGAGTTTGAAAAACCCTTTACAGTGAGGGGGTTGAGAGAGTTATGGCAGTCTTCTCTTTCTCAAGCAACTGAGAAGACTATGTGGATTCAGTGATGTTGTCAAAGCTCCCCCTGAGTCCTTGAAGTCTTCAGGAAGATGAGCTTTGCTGAGGGTGATAGGCCTTCAAAGATAGATCTCCAGCAAAGGATGATTTCAGCAAGCTGAAATATTGTGTGTCTGGAGTCTTGAAGTGATGTTGGCCTTGAACACTTGAGAGCTGAAGAGATCTTAAGATTTGAAAGCTTGATCTCTTGATGAGTGTTCTTCTGAATTCTTGATGACAGAAAATTTTCCAGAGTCTCTGAGTATTGAGAGGTGTCCTTGTTCTTTTTAATCTGTATGTATTGTCTCTCTGGTTCAAAAACATTCTCTCTTTTATTCTCTGAATCTCAATAGGAGAATTGCTCTGTCAAAGATAGCCGTTGGTCTGAATTAATTACAGCCTTAATTGCATAAGATGTTCTGAGGGAAAGTCCACTGATATATTCCTTGAAAAATCCCTTGAAACTTGCTCCAGAATTAAATGAAAACGGCTGGCAGATCTTCTGACTTAAATGCAGAATAACTTCTATCTTGATTGAATTTGAATTCTGAAGATCAACTGAAATCGTCGAACTGAGCTCTGCCATCGTCGAGCTGAGCTCAGCGAACTGAAGAAAGCAAGCAGCAAAGAAATCGTCGATCTGAGCTCAAAGATCGTCGAACTGAGCTCAGAGATAAAGATCCAGTACAGGGCCAAAAATCGTCGACCTGAGCTCAGCGATCGTCGAATGGAGTTCGACGATATTGAGAAGTTGAGCTCAGCGATCGTCGACCAGAGCTCGACGATATTGAGAGGCTTGAGCTCAGCGATCGTCGAATGGAGCTCGACGATCTGCCAAAGTTGAGCTAGACGATCGTCGACCAGAGTTCGACGAAACGTCGTGCTGAGCTCGACGATTTGGACTTAGTCTCCAGAAAAACTTGGATCTTCAGGGCAGCTTTCAAACCTAGACTCCTGATCCCTTAGACTCAATTCTAATTGACCTATAATCTATACAGAAGGTCAAAACATAGAATCCTAGAGACATAGTGATCCTGACCCAAATTAGTAATAGGGTGTTCCAACAACGCCCACGAACACGGGCGTGTCGAGGAACCCGATACGGGCGTGTTAGGTCAGACACGGGCGTGTCTTGGCCCGTGTGCGTTTCTCAGTTCGACGATCGTGCCTGGATGGAGGCACACGGCCGTGTGCCAAGCCGTGTTCGGCCCAGGTCTGGAGAATTTTGGGCAGATCCGAGCCGTTCGTTTTCTTTAATTTAGATCTGACGGCTCAGATGAGTCCCTGCTCTATTTTAGGCCGGGAATAGGAGGTTAATTCCCCATTTTCTCTCCAAATTTCTCCCCTTCCAAAGTGAGAGAGAAGAGGAAGAAGGAGGTTTCCGGCCGCCGGTGGAGCATCGGAGCACCGTTTCGAAATCGGAGAGCGGACCCATGGAGGGAAGGTCATTGCGAAGAGTTCTAACCGCGTAGTTTTTCCATGGCGCCGAAACGGACTACAAGGGTAACGATTCTCAGCTTGAGAGTTTGAAGCTCTTTCCTTTGCATAGGGAACCCCGCTCCCGCGAGTGTGCGGCGAGTGCGTGGTGTTCCTTGAGGTTGATGTGAATAGTCCCCCTTGTGTTGCATATATAGCCCGGAATCGTAAGTACGGGCATATGTATTGTGTGTGAAGCCTACCCGGACGTGTTTTGTCTGGATCGGTGATGTTGCATTTGATGTGGTTTTGCCGGAGAAGACTCCGTGCTTTGGGTTTTTTCGGGTTTCTACGCGGTAGATTGCAGCAGGGATCCTTGGAGGTTAGCTTCAAGGCGCACCCGGAAAACTGAGCGGAAACGTGTTCTGCTAACTTGGCGGTCTGGGAACCGGCCTTGATCATAACTGGGTTATGAGATTTTTTTGGAAAATTTGGGATCCGAGAGAAGCTTGGCCCGCGCATAGGACTTAAATTGGACATGCGGCATGAGCAACGGGCAAGTGGAATTGGACCTAGGCTATGTGGTTCGGTGCGAGAGACCCGAAGACGGGGATTGGCCGTTGGCATAGTTGGAGCCTTAGACGGTGGTCAGAAAGGCTAAATGCTCACATGTTGTTGCTATCCTGGGGTGGTGGTGAATGCACTGATGGGTCAGGGTTCACCATGAATGTGCCCTGAGTGCACGGGGTGTTTGGCCGTGCGAGCCTACACCTGTGGCGAAATATAATTTCGTTATATATGTTGTTGGGCTAATGTTATGCAGGGAAAGAGCACCGCCGTCCCGAATAAGGGGCGGGGTCGTTATAATTTGGTCGGCTTTTAGCTGACCGTTGCTTTATTTGCCACTGTGCGGTGGTATGTGCTTGCAGGTGCTGCGGAGCCGAGCGCCAAATAGCGGGCTGGAGCCCATGTTGCTGTGCTGGGCCTAGAAGGCCGAAGAATAGCTATTTTTATATTTATCATGTGTGGCCGTCCTGCGAGCCGATGTATGTAAAGCACTCTTTATTAAGCGAACATTTGTAAGGCCATAAGGCCATGTACCCGTTTCTGTGTATTTGGGGTTTCATTCCTGTTATTGTAGTTGTGGACATTCATATTGATGGATTTAATTTTGGGTTCCTTCAATTTTAAAATCTTCCGCTAGAATGCTCTGTGTAGGATGAATAGTCTTAATTGGTTGGTTTGATTATTCATTGAGTAACCCTTCCGACTGTCTGTGGTATATGGCGTCGGGTTCCAGCTGGACCTTCTGTTATATGCCATGCGACGGATGGGGGTGTTACAATTTGGTATCAGACTTCTGGTTACAGTCAAGCTTAGATGAATTCGTGGGCGAATTCTTTTAAGGGGTGGTGAGCACATGTGTGCGTCATCGTTATAACATCAAAAAGAACTCATGAATGTCCACTTAGGAATGAAAAATACACTTGTTTGGTGGAACCTGAGTGTTCCAATGATTGCTTTTAGCAATTTGTTTCTCGTCTAATAGTGTGTCTTTGCTAATTTAGGCAGCTAGGAGCAGTGCTGGTCAGTCAAAGCATCCGCAATCAGTGGAAAGTAGTGCACCAAGGGACGTGCCTGCTACACCTCCTTCAGCGGAAACCATCAGGATAGTGGCTGAAGCCGTGTTCGCAATGATAAATGCCCAACCTGCAGGGCAAATGCATCGCGCACCTCCTGCGAATGTGCAAAAACCGGTTAGGGCGGCAGAGCCGAGAGTGGTGGAATGCGCAGCTATTGAGTTAGTAGAGCCGAGGAGAACTACGAAGAGGCAGCTAAAGCATGTGATGGGCTTTAATCCTCCGAGGTTTAATGGGGTTGGAACGCCAACTCAAGCTGAGGACTGGCTCTCTTCCATAAAGAGGGTCTTGACGGCCACAATGACTGAGGAGTGGCAGAAGGCCACCATAGCGACTTTTCTTTTGGAGGGTGAAGCGAGGCTGTGGTGGGACGAGTTGGAGTTTCATCTTCTAGTGGGAAGGCAACTTGCGGATGTGCCGATGGAGGAATTTTCAAGATTGTTCCTAGCCAGATTTGTACCTTCTGCTCAGAAGTTGGAGATGGAGAATCAATTTCTTGGGTTGACTCAGGGATCCAGAAGCGTGGACGAATATATGCATGAGTTCACACGGTTGGGTCGTTATGCTGGTGCTATGTTTTCAGAAGAAGAGAGGAAGACCAACCGATTCTATGAGGGTCTTCGCGGCGATTTACAGTTACTCCTTGCTGGGCCTAAGGCGCAGGGCTTCCTAGCCTTGGTCAATTCGGCCCGATCGTTGGAAAAGGTTGCGAAGAAAGTTCAAGAGAAGAGGGACCCAGGAGAAAGGAAGACCGAGTTCAAGGTGCCAAGTAACAAGACAGGTTTCCGCAGATGGAACAAGAAGCGGAGGACTTCGAACTCAGCCCCTTCGGCTGATGCGTCGGGGGCAACTACAAGTCGAGTCCCCGGAGTTTGCTACAACTGCGGGAAGACGGGGCATTTTGCTCGGGAGTGTTGGAGCGGACGTTCAAAGTCCGAGAGGAGACCTGGAGCGACTTATGAGGAGAAAGGGAAGGTGGTGGAGTCAACCGCATCCCATCATGCTCCAACGCAGCCTAGAGTCTACAACCTTGGTCTGCAGGAGGCCATTAAGCAAGCAGACGTGGTGACAGGTATGAGTTAAATTACAGTGGTTTAACTTTTATAGTTGTTACCTTTGTATTTATTAGCTTACGTTTGTCAGTGCTAGGCTTTGTGTTAATCTTTGGGTTTCCGGCGAGAGCCCTTTTTGATACGGGAGCATCACATTCCTTCTTGTCTGAAAAGTTTATATCGCGCATCGGATTTCCGTTCTCGATGGCAGAAAACAAGTTGGATGTATTGTTGCCTAATGGGTGCTCAATGCGTGCGGATAGGCTTTGTGTTGTGAAGATTCGGATTGTAGACCGGGAGTTTGATTTGCGGGCGTTGGTTCTACCGTTGGTGGAGTTCGACGTAATTTTCGGTATGGATTGGCTCTCGGAGCAGAGTGCATGCATTGATTGCAACCTTAAAGAAGTCAAGTTGGGTCTGGACACTAATCGGGAGACTACTTTTGCGGGCATGAAGGGGTCAGGGAAAGTTCTGATATCGGCCCTTCAGGTGTTCAAGGCAGTTCGGTCTGGGGCAGAACTGTATGTCACTCTAGTGCAGACTTCGACGTCTAAACCTAGTTTGGACAACATCCCAGTTATGTCCGAGTATCCTGATGTGTTTCCAGATGATCTCCCAGGAGCCCCTCCTCAGCGGGAGATAAACTTTACTATAGAGCTGGTACCGGGTGCCAAACCGGTGTCACGCTCCCCCTATCGGATAGCCCCAAGAGAAATGACAGAGTTGAAGGTGCAACTGCAAGAGTTGCTAGAGCAAGGTTATGTGCGTCCAAGTTCGTCGCCTTGGAGCGCACCAGTTCTCTTTGTCAAGAAGAAAGATGGGAGCTTGCGACTTTGTATCGATTATTGGGAATTGAACAAACTTACGGAGAAGAACAAATATCCAATCCCGAGGATTGACGATCTATTTGATCAGTTGGTTGGGTCAACTGTATATTCGAAGTTAGATTTGAAGTCTGGTTACTATCAGTTGAGGATAAGGGAGAGCGACATCCCAAAGACAGCATTCAGTATGCGGTTTGGGCATTACGAGTTCACGGTCATGCCGTTTGGGTTAACAAATGCGTCATCCGTGTTTATGGATCTGATGAATAGGACGTTCAGAGAATACCTGGATCATTTCGTGATAGTATTCATCGATGATATTCTAGTGTATTCGTGGTGCGAGGAGGATCATTACAAGCATTTACACATGGTGTTGGAGACATTGAGGAAAAGTCAGTTGTATGCAAAGTTCTCCAAGTGTGAATTCTAATTATCCTCGATAGCGTTCCTTGGTCATGTTGTCAGTGGAGAAGGAATAGCTGTAGATCCGGCGAAGATAGTGGCGATACGAGAGTGGCCTACTTTGACTACAGTGGCAGAGGTCCGGAGTTTTCTGGGGCTTGCTGGCTACTACAGGCGCTTCGTAGAGAACTTCTCGCGGATAGCACTACCACTCACGACGTTGACAAGGAAGGATCAGAAGTTTGTGTGGTCTTCGGAGTGCGAACAGGCGTTTGTAGAGTTGAAGAGGCGGTTAACCACGGCGCCAATTTTATGTTCGCCAAGTGGTACCGAAGGATTCGAGATTTATAGTGATGCTTCAGGTAGTGGTTTGGGCTGTGTTCTGCTACAGCATGGGAGAGTGATAGCTTATGGTTCACGACAACTGAAGGTTCATGAGAGGAATTATCCGGTCCACGACTTAGAGTTAGCGGCAGTGATATTTGCTCTAAAGCTTTGGAGGCACTATCTGTACGGTGTGAAGGTCGATATTTACACCGATCATAAAAGTTTGAAGTACCTATTGGACCAAAAGGATCTGAACATGAGGTAGAGGAGGTGGATGGAGTTCTTAGGGGACTACACCTTCAAGATACACTATGTGCCTGGGAAGGGAAATGCAGTGGCGGATGCGTTGAGTCGTAAGATTCCCGCACAAGCCAATTGGTTATTAGTATATGATGAGAGATTGGTCCAAGAGTTGGAGGCATTGGAGATATCTTGTGTCGATAAGCAGTTTAGTGCCGAGGCGAAACTGTTTTGGACAGAGGTGCAGTGTGACCTAGCGGATAGAGTTCGGCGGGCTTTGGTTCAGGATAGCAGCATGAAGCAAATCTTGGATGAATCTTTGGATGGGTCAAATTCCCAGTTTGTGGTTGAAGATGGGTTGCTAAGGAAGGACAGTCGTCTATGAGTTCCTAGTGCGGATAATATTCGGGAGGAGTTGATGTATGAGGCTCATCATACCAAGTACTCAATCCACCCGGGAAGCACGAAAATGTATAGATACATGAAGAAATTATTCTGGTGGCCGGGTTCGAAGAGGGATGTGGCACTTTATGTGGCCAAGTGCCGTACTTGTGCATTGGTGAAGGCGGAATGCCAGAAGCCCGGAGGTTTCTTGAAATCCCTTCCTATCCCAGAATGGAAGTTTGACGACATATCTATGGATTTTGTGCACGGTTTGCCGAAGTCGCAGAAGGGAAACGACGCCAATTGGGTGGTCGTAGATAGATTGACAAAGGTGTCGCACTTTATCCCAGTGAGAAAGGAGGATCCAGTGGAAAAGTTAGCCAAACTCTATGTGGATAATATTGTATGATTGCATGGTGTGCCTCGCAGTATTGTTAGTGATCGTGATGGACGCTTCACGTCAAATGACTGGAGGTTGGTGCATGGTCTGTTGGGTACTAAGCTAAAGTTCAGCACAGCCTTTCACCCGCAGACAGATGGTCAAATCGAGAGTCAACAGCTCATTTCAAATTTTCCTTGCATAAGTTTTGCAAACTTTCTGCAAAGAATACTTTCAGTAGACTCAAATATGATGTCATCAACATATATTTGGACTAGGATTATCTTATCTTTAGATTCCCTAATGAATAGAGTCTTGTCTATTTTCCCCCTTGAGAATTTGTTCTCAATGAGGAAACTAGACAGAGTTTCATACCAAGCCCTTGGGGCTTGTTTCAACCCATACAATGCTTTCCTAAGTCTATAAACATAATCAGGTTTGAGAGGATCAACAAAACCTAAGGGCTGCTCTACATAGACTTCTTCCTTTAGATTTCCATTCAGGAAAGCTGACTTTACATCCATTTGGAATACCTTGAACCCTTGATGTGTTGCAAAAGCAAGGAACATCCTGATTGCTTCCAGTCTTGCTACTGGGGCAAAGGTTTGATCAAAATCAATACCTTCTTCCTGTCTATACCCTTTTGCAACAAGTCTTGCTTTATTCTTTACAATAATTTCATTCTCATCCAATTTATTCCTAAAGATCCACTTTGTTCCAATGATATTGTGGTCCTTTGGTTTAGGAACAAGCTTCCAGACCTTGCATCTTCTGAACTGATTCAGCTCCTCTTGCATGGCATCAATCCAATGTGGGTCTAGAACTGCTTTTTCAAATTTCTTTGGTTCCACTTGTGATAGAAAGCTGGAGAAAAGAACAGTGCTCAGATTTCTGCTTCTTGTTTGCACTCCTTGTCTTGGATCACCAATTATCTGATTTGCTGGATGATCCTTTAAATGTCTATTAGCTGGAGGTAGTCTATCTTCAGGTTGTACACCTCCAGCCTCTTCATTTAACTGCACCTCTTGGCCTTCTTCAGCATCTAGAGAGTCTTGTACTCCCCCTGGACAGCAGCCACCATTTTCTACTTGCTGAGTTGCAGTAGAACCTTCTGTAATGGTAAGCTTGTCCATTCTCTCATTTATACCTGTAGAACTGCAAACACTACTTGACAATTCACAGTTAATTAGACTTTTTTCATCAAAGACTACATGTACAGACTCTTCTACAACTTGAGTGATCAAGTTGTAGACCTTATAAGACTTACTATTGTTGTTGTACCCAACAAATATCCCCTCTTGGGATTTGGCAGCAAACTTGGTTAGATAAGACTTGCCATTGTTAAGTATATAGCACTTGCAACCAAAGATCCTAAAATAGGATAAGTTTGGTTTTCTGCCCTTCACAATCTCATAGGGAGTCTTTTTGTAGCTCTTGGTGATAGAAGTCCTATTGATCACATGACATACAGTGTTTACTGCCTCAGCCTAGAAATATTCTGGGAGAGATGCGTCACTCAATAGAGTTCTACTAGCCTCTATCAATGTTCTATTCTTCCTTTCAGCAATACCATTTTGCTGAGGTGTTTTAGGTGAGGAAAATTCTTGAAAAATCCCAAATTTTTCACACAGTTTTGTCATACTTTCAGACTGAAATTCAGTGCCATGGTCACTTCTGATTTTGACCACTGTACTGTCCAACTCATTCTGAATTTATTTAACAAAACTATATAAGACACTTGGGTTTTCAGATTTTTATCTTAGAAAGAACACCTAGGAATATCTAGAATAGTCATCTACTACCACAAATGTGTAGACCTTCCTACCTAGACTGTGAACTGACATATGACCAAATAGATCCATATGCAAGAGGTATAGACACCTCAGTGAATCCTTGTTTTCAAGGCTATGAAAGGTGGATTTGGTCTGCTTGCCTTTTTGACAAGCTGAGCATATCCCAACCTTTATACACTTAACTTGAGGACCATTCCTCACTAACTCTTTGCTAAAGAGTTGGCCAATAGTCTTGTAGTTAAGATGTGCCAGCCTCTTGTGCCATTTAACACAATGTGAGACTCTCTCATCAGCTACAAGACAAATAGGAGAAACATTGTTCTCACACTCAAAATTCAGACAATAAACATTTCTCTTCCTATATCCTGTCAATATGACCTTTTGATCATTTGACCTTTTAATATGACATCCATTCTTAATAAATGAAATGTCATATCCTAAATCACTCAGCTGACTTATGCTTATAAGGTTGTGTTTCAAACCTTTCACATAGGCCACTTGAGTGATAGTAATCTGATTACTAGAAATGTTACCAAAGCTTTTGATGATTCCTTTTTCTGAACCACCAAAGGTTACTTTAGGGACATCCTTGATAGGTGTGTAGTCCTTCAGCAACCCCCTTGTTCCAGTCATGTGCCTGGAACATCCACTGTCCAAGTACCATATTGGGGCATGGTAGCTTGGACTCACCTACAACACAGATTACTTAACCTTAGAACCAAAATAACTTTTGGGTCCTTGGTGCAAGTTAGTCTATACTTTAACAAATCTGCTTGTAGCTCTTATAGTAGGCAGATTGCTACTCTCCTTGACACTAGAATTGTGCCAACAATCTAAGGCAAAGTGGCCTACCTTGTCACAACACCAGCACTCAAACCTGTTGTACCTTTGTTTAGGTACTACCCTGGCTGAATTATCTACAGCAGGCTTCTTATTTTGTGCTGGGCTTTGCCTTTAGATTTGGACCTAGCAGTCCAGGCAGTTTTCTTAAACCCTAATCCAGCCTTACCCTTTTGAGGTACAAACTCATCTATCAAGGGTAAAATAGATTTAGGCTTAGAAAAGCTAGCCGTAATCTCTTTCTCTTTCTGAAGTCTAACCTCCAGATTTCTAATCTGATCATTCTTGAATGTGATTGTGCACATTTGAATAACAGTTATGTTTTTCAATCTGGCAATCTCATTCAGTTTTTGATCTAACAACTTCTCTGAATCTACTGCAGCCAATTTAAGACTAGCAATCTCCTTTGCCTGAGTTTTGGCCAAGGTTTTGATTTTCTTCAAGGCCTGTAACAAGTCCCTATATTCATCAATTAACTGATGAATATCTCCTTCAGATTTAGACCCACCCACATCACTTGATGTAGATGTATCTGACTCTGACTCAGTACTATAAATTGAACTAGAAGAACAAATTTGTACCTTACTTGGTCCAGGCTGATCCTGGCTCTTGTCTCCTTCAGATATAGCCATCAGTCCCTTGCATTGATGGTCTTCATGCTCATAAATTGAGTTCATTAGCTGCATGAACTCATCTTCTTCCTCTTCAGCAAATAATCCAATAAAGGCTTCAGCTTCTGATTCTATTTCTGAAGATGACTGGTCTGTCAGACTCTTGTCTTTCTTAGCAACAAAGGACTTTTCCTTTTTGCTCTTAAACCGAGTCTTCTTTTTGTCAGCTGACTCCTTCCTCTTTTCAGGACAGTTAGCAACTACATGTCCCTGTCTATTGCAGCAATAGCACATAATCTTTGAAGATGTAGCTTTGTTGTAATACCCCAAAATTTGAGAGAGGGTCGACCAGCATTTTCTGACCAAGTTTGGTTTATGGCAGGGGGCACACGGCCCGGGACACGGGCGTGTCAGGCTCCCGTCGACATTTTTGTCGAGAGGTCGATGAATTTCGCTCGACGATGTGTCGAGACAAGGCACACAGCCTGAGCCACGGGCGTGTCTCAGGGTGTGTCGAGCCCGTGTCGTCGATCGGTCTGGGGAGTCGATGATTTTAGCTCCACGATGTGTCGAGACAGGGCACACGGCCTAGGACACAGGTGTGTCCAAGGCCATGTCAGTTAGTCGACGAACTTCGCTCGACGAAGTTCACTCGACGAGTATCGAGTGTCGAGACTGGGGCACACTGCCTGTGACACGGGTGTGTCATAGGGCGTGTCCCGCTTGGTCGACGAACTTCGCTCGACGAAGTGTCGAGATAGTGAACACGGCCTGGAGCCCATGTGTGTTGAGGTAGATACGGGCAAGGACACGGGCTTGTCCAGTACCCGTGTAGTTCTCGGGTTATTTTCGGGGTTGTGTCGATGGAGGCACACGGCTGACCACACGCCCGTGTCAGTTGGAACACGAGCGTGTCGCATGCCCGTGTGTCGTTCCAGGCACATCGATTCGGGACGACTAATGGGGGACACGGCCGTGGACATGGCCGTGTCGCAAGCTGTGTTCGGCCCAGGCGTTTTATTTTTCAGACGGATCGTGGCCGCTCTTTCCCTTATTTGGGATCTGATGGTCCAGGACTGCTCTTGGGGAGTTAAGTCCGAGAATAGGGTTGGAAACCCTCATTCTTCTCCAAGCTTTCTCTTACTAAAATCCTAGAGAGAAGGGAGAGCAAGGAAGAAAGTGAAGGTGGGTTTGGGCTGTAGGAGAGGTTTCGGTGCTCCAAATCGCGAGCCGAGTCCAGATCCGAGGAGGCTAGATCTTTGCGAAGGTTTTCATCTGGATAATCTTCCTTGGCTAGGAAGAGAAGTCGGAAGGTAACGACACTTCTCCTCTCAATTTTAGGATGCACGTTTTAGCATCTTTTCTTTTCTATTTTTGGGCACCAAACACTCAAATGAGAGGAGTTTTGGGTCGCCAAGGTTCAAGAGGAACCTCCAAGTCAATTGAGTCCGTCCCTGATATGTTTTGCATTAGCGATCCGCTCCGTTAGTAGATTAGGCATGGTGGGTGAAGCCGTAGTCGCGACCGTTAGTCCGACTCGGTGATGTTGTATACGAGCTTTAAGGATTCGTAGAAATCCGTTATGGCAAGATGCCGCTTGTGATGTGGTGATGTTTTCCCCTTTTTCTCGAGTGAGTACGTGTAGTCGGAACCGGACAAGGTTAGCTCCTCAATGGCGGTAGATGGTTTCCTTGGTGGACAAGGTTAGCTCTGCATTGGCGGTAGATGGTTTCCTTGGTGGACAAGGTTAGCTCCGCATTGGTGGTAGATGGTTTCCTTGGTGCGCGGGAACGCTACAGTACAAATGAGGGACTAGGGTGGAATTGTCTTGGTTTGTGATGTGCCAAGGCGTGGCTGTGTCTCCGTGGTCGGCTGGCTATCCCGTGACGTTCACGTCATATATGGAGAGTGTCCTAGCGAGACTAGTCCCCTTCTGTGAGACTGACGAGAATGCCAAGCATGGGGGCAAGCCCGGGCAATGAGGCCATGAACGGGTGGGGTCCGGCAAGGCTTCTTAGAATTGGTCAGCTTGTGTTTGTTGGAATCCTGACATGAGACGTCATAGCTTGCAGGAAAGCCCGGGTTTAAGACCTTGAGCGGATGGGGAGAGCAAGAGTTCCATGTGGCGGCTTGAGTGTCATTGGGGGGGGGGGATTATGTTACCCCTTTTATTTGTGGCTTTATGCCAATGGGGAAATGATAAGTACCCAATTGATGTAATGTTGTGCTAGATACATACGCTATAGGGTGCCTTGGGTGAAACCCGGGTGGTTGCATACATGTTGCATAAGTAGGCCACTTTTTATATTATATGCTCAACCCGTAGAGAACGTGTATGATGTTTGAGACATCCAAGCTTGTTCTTAATGCATTTCTTTTTTATATTTATATATTGCATACGAAGTGCTGACTTGCAGGTTGGAGGGTTTCCCGGGGTCCGTTAGGGGCGGCCGGGAGGAGATGTGTTTGTTATATAGTGTGAGGTCGGCCTTTGCTGACCCATGTTACTAATAATTTTTACAGGGCAAGGATCGAAAGCAGGAGCTATCTCGCCGGCCAGAAAGGCCTAAGCCTCATGAAGTGTTCCCCTCCTTTATAACTCTACTTACGATATTTGTATTATTTTGCTTGTGTTTCCGCTGTGTTGTGCAAAGAGTTTTGAGTGTGGGTAGTTATATCATCTTATAATACTAAAGCTGTGGCGTCCGTATGTTGTGGGGCCCCGGCCGGATCCATATTATACGGTCATTACAGGGGAGGTGTTACAATTTGGTATCAAAGCGAGGTTAGATTCAAGGTCAATGCGTAGAGAAGTTATCCACATAAGAGTAACGCGGGACCATGAGTGTTTTTATGTTTAAGTCTTGAGATTAGAGACTGATTCCTTGTTTCTTGTTTTCTTGAAGAGTGCAAGCAACGAGGCGGGAACATCGAGAGCAAGAGAAGAACTCTCGGCGAGCAGTGCCACTGCTCCAGTTCTTTTGGGCACGGGTGTAAACCCGGCCGACTTTTGTCGCATGCTTGCAGAAGATATGGTGGCAGCCCAAGCTGCAGCGGCAGCTCAGGTAGCAACCCCTGCTACACCGGACACGACGACGGCCATACCAGGTGGAGAAGCCAGGCGAGTGGAGCCTTTGGCGGAAAGGGTGGTTATCGGACATGCAGACCGACACATGAAGTATTTCCTGAGCTTCCATCCCCCGTCGTTCAAGGGAGTTGGTACGCCAACAGATGCGGAGGATTGGTGGGTTCGAATTCAAGAGTTTTTGAGGGCGGCAGAGACGCCAGAAGAAAGGAAATCTGCGTATGCGACGTTCATGTTGGAAGCAGACACCAAGTTATGGTGGGTGAGCCATAGCGGCCGCCAGTTCCCTGGACGCACCCCGTCGACGGAGGAATTTGGGGATGCGTTTCTAAAGAGGTACATTCCGGTTTCTACACGGTTGTCCCTTCAGAGGCAGTTTCCGCACTTGATGCAGCGACACAAGACGGTGGACGAGTATGTGCAGGAGTTCACCCGTTTGGGTCGTTACACTGGAATGACGATGGCAGATGATGTAGAGAGGGATAACCTCTTCTATTAGGGGTTGAGGGAGAATCTGAGGCAACCCCTCATTTCCATGAAGAGAGCTGGTTTCAATGAACTAGTTGAGGCTGCCAGGATTTTGGAAAGTGATCTGGAGCGAACCCAACGTCGTAAGGGTTTCACTCCCAAGCAAGGGGAAGGAAAGCCTCCCCAATCCCAGGGAAAGTCTGAAGGGAGTAGGTGGAGGAAAAAGCCTCACACTTCCAGGTCTGGTGAGAAGAGCAAGTGGACGCCTGGAGGTTCTCACTCTAGGGGACCGCCGACGTGCTACAACTGCGGTAAGGTGGGGCACATAGCTCATGTTTGTCCTCAATGAGGAGCGGAGCAAGAGCCAAGGCAGGAGCAGACTGTGCGCTCCGGCCCCAGTGCCGCAGAGAAAGGGAAGATGGCGGAGTCTAGCGCTTCTTGGTTCCAACCGGTGCAACCAAGGGCCTACAACCTTGGACAGCAGGAAGCGATCCGCCAAACTGATGTGGTGACAGGTATGAGGAGATTTAAGTTTAATTTTGTGCTTCATACTGTTAGACTTTTATGTGTGATGTCTATATTGTAGGCTTTGTATTAGTTTCTGGATACCCCGCTAGGGTATTGTTCGATACGAGAGCATCGCACTCCTTTCTTGCGGAGAGCTTCATCCGGAGAATAGGAGTTGAGTCTTTCTCGACGGACGCGGAGTTGAAGGTGCGCATGCCTAATAGGTCATCCATGACCACCGGGGCCAAAGGGCCCATCTGTTGGGAGCTGTACGGAGTTGACTTCATTTTGGTAGCAGCGGTTTTACCATTGGTTGAGTTCGATGTCATTTTGGGCATGGACTGGCTTGCAGAGCAGTGCGCCAGTATTGATTGTTTATCTAAGGTAGTGACCCTAAAGAGCAAAGGGCAGGCAGAGGTCAAATTTGAGGGCCTTTGTGGAGTGGCCTATTCCCTGACTTCGGCCATGCAATTGATGTGGGCGGTTAACCAGGGTGGTGTAGCGCTTGTAGCGTTATTGGAGGTTCGTCTCTCCCAGTTGTCTATTGAGGTGGTGCCCGTGGTGGCAGAGTTCAATGATGTGTTTCCGGATGAACTTCCTGGAGCGCCTCCTCGGCGGGAGATCGACTTCTCGATCGAGTTAGTGCCGGAGGCTAGGCCGGTGTCACGTACTCCGTTTAGGATGACACCAAAAGAGTTGGCGGAACTCAAGGTACAGTTACAGGAACTGTTGGAGCAAGGGTATATCAGACCCAGTTCTTCGCCGTGGAGCGCGCCGGTATTGTTTGTAAAGAAGAAAGACGGTAGCATGCGCCTGTGCATAGACTACCGAGAGCTGAATAAACTGACCGTTAAGAATAAGTATCTGATTCCTCGGATAGACGACTTGTTCGACCAGTTGGTGGGGTCGGTGGTGTACTCAAATTTGGACTTGAAGTCAGACTATTATCAGTTGCTAATTCGGGATGAGGACATACCCAAGACTACTTTTGGTACGAGGTACGGACACTTTGAGTTTACGGTGATGTCGTTCGGGCTGACGAACGCACCATCTGTTTTCATGGACCTTATGAACCGGGTATTTCAGGAATACTTGGATTCTTTTGTGGTTATCTTCATCGATGACATCTTGGTGTATTACAAATCGGAAGTGGAGCATGAGACCCACTTGAGAGTGGTCTTGCAAGTGTTGAGGGAGAATCAATTGTATGCAAAGTTCTCAAAGTGCGAGTTCTGGTTAGAGAAGGTGGCATTTTTGGGCCACGTGATTAATGGGGATGGGGTGGCAGTGGATCCAACAAAAGTGGAAGCCATCAGAGATTGGCCAGTCTTGAGGACCGTGGCGGAAGTCCGAAGTTTTCTTGGACTAGCCGGGTATTATAGGAGATTCGTGGAGAACTTTTCGCGGATAGCTCTACCCCTCACCTCACTCACTCGTAAAGATCATAAGTTTGTGTGGACTCAAGAGTGCAGTCAAGCATTTGAGGCACTGAAGGAGAGACTGATGATGGCTCCAATCCTATGTCTACCGCAAGGGACTGAGGGATTTTAGATCTTCAGTGACGCATCGGGATGCGTTTTGGGTTGCGTCTTGGTGCAACATGGCAAGGTGACAGCTTTTGGGTCTAGACAGCTGAAGCCTCATGAGAGGAATTACCCCATCCATGACTTGGATTTGGCGGCGGTAATTTTTGCGTTGAAAATATGGCGACATTATGTGTATGGTGCAAAGGTGGAGATCTTCACGGATCATAAAAGCCTAAAGTATCTCTTGGATCAAAAGGACTTGAACATGCGACAACGCTGGTGGGTTGAGTTTCTTGGAGACTACGAGGTGGCGATTCAGTATACGCTAGGTAAGGCCAACGTGGTGGCGGATGCCTTGATTAGAAAGTACTCGGGGCAACGGAATTGGATCGAAGCTCATGATGAGCGGTTGGTATGGGAATGGGAGTCCCTTGGTTTGGAATGTGTGACGAGAGGCGAGTCCAGCGTAGCTTGGTTGAACTGGATTGAAATACAGAACGACTTGTACGATCGCATTCGGGAAGCGACTCGGTTGGATGTGGAGTTTCAACCATATGTGTTGGAGGCTCAAAAGGGCGAGAGCAGCGCCTGTGAGATGAATGATGGGATTCTGAGGAAGGACGGAAGGGTTTGTATACCGCAGTTTGGCAAACTCCGTGAGGAGTTGATGTTTGAGGCTCACTTCACAAAGTACTCCATTCACCCGGGCAGTACAAAGATGTACTTGGATATGAAGAAATCCTTTTGGTGGCCGGGGCTGAAGCGGGACGTAGCTTTGTATGTGAATCGTTGCCAAACTTGCGCCTTGGTGAAGGTCGAATGTCAGAAGCCTGGCGGGTTCCTGAAGCCCCTTCCAATCCCTGAGTGGAAATTTGATGACATCTCCATGGATTTTGTACATGGGTTGCCTAGATCGCAGCATGGTAATGATGCTATTTGGGTGATCGTGGATCGCTTAACCAAGGTGGCCCACTTCATCCCAAATTGGAAGGATGACAGCGTGGAGAAGTTGGTGGAGTTGTATGTTCGCAACATTATGCGACTGCATGGGATTCCTAAGAGCATAGTCAGCGATCGAGATGGACGGTTTACGTCCAAGGATTGGAGATTGGTTCAGAAGAGTTTGGGCATGAAGTTAAAGTTCAGTACGACATTCCATCCTCAAACGGACGGGCAAACCGAAAGAACGAACCGTACTATGGAGGATATGCTGAGAATGTGCATTCTTGACTTCGGCAAGAAGTGGGAGTATCACCTCTTCATGGTGGAATTCGCGTACAATAACAGTTATCAAGCAAGTATAAAAATGGCACCATACGAAGCTTTGTATGGGAGACGGTGTCGAACACCGATGTCTTGGACAGAGACGGGAGACACCAAAATTTTGGGAAAGGAGGTGGTAGTTGACGCTTGTGAGTTGGTTCAAACCATTCAAGAGCGTATGAAGGTGGCGCAAGACCGACAAACAAAATACTTTAATGCTCGTCACAGGAAGTTGGAGTTTGCGGTAGGTGATTGGGTCTATTTGAAGATCAAGCTGTTCAAAGGCGTCTCACGGATTCGCCGACTCAAGAAGTTGAGTCCAAGGTTTTTGGGGCCTTTTGAAGTTGTTGAACGGGTGGGATAAGCAGCATATTGGTTGGCGTTGTCCGCGGAGCTGAGCGGATTGCATGACGTCTTCCATGTCTCCGTCTTGAGGAAAGCCTTGGTGGAGGCTAGTGTGGTGATCGAGCCGGCATTGGTGCCGATTGAGGAAGACTTGAGGACGCGGGTCTTTCCAATTGCTATAGAGGATTCAGAGACTCGGCAGTTGCGGAATAAAGAGGTTAAACTCGTGAAAGTCCAATGGGACAACTGCGGTCGTGAGGAGTTCTCTTGGGAGCGAGAACAAGCCATGCTAGAAGAGTATCCAGAGCTCTTCAAATCAGGTACCATTTAAGCGTTGTTTCCTTTTGCTTTGTAATTTCGGGATGAAATTCTTTTAAGGGGGGGGGGGGGGGAAGAGTTGTAACACCCCAAAATTTGAGAGAGGGTCGACCAGCGTTTTCTGGCCAAGTTTGGTTTCTGGCAGGGGGCACACGGCCTGGGACACGGGCGTGTCAGGCTCCCGTTGACATTTTTGTCGAGAGGTCGACGAATTTCGCTCGACGATGTGTCGAGACAAGGCACACGGCCTGAGACACGGGCGTGTCTCAGGGCGTGTCGAGCCCGTATCGTTGATCGGTCCGGGGAGTCGATGATTTTAGCTCGACGATGTGTCGAGACAGGGCACACGGCCTAAGACACGGGCGTATCCAAGGCTGTGTCAGTTAGTCGACGAACTTCGCTCGACGAAGTTCACTCGACGAGTTTCGAGTGTCGAGATTGGGGCACACGGCCTGTGACACGGGCGTGTCACATGGCCTTTCCTGGTGTCGACACAATTTACTCCAAGTGTCGACACCGCTTTTCTCCAGTGTCGACACAAGCCTTCATAAGTGTCGACACTGCTTCTCTTGGTGTCGACATATGGACTTAGAAATTTTTCAGCATTTCCTGCAATTACTTAACCTACACATATAAACTCAAAACACATCAAATACACCTTGATGTATATCATTGAGTAGGGTGAGGCTTCTTCAAATCTGGTACACATTTTCCAATGTACCCAACACATATCCATGTGGATACTCCACCAACTCCACCTCCTCAATCTCCACTTCCATCTCATCTTGATGTTATTCCATCCACTTCTACTCATCAAGAACCACTCCTATCATCTCCAACACAATGTCCATATTATTCAACTATACATGACATCCCTCTATCAGATGCACCACTACATTTACCTAGTATTCCACTTACAGACATCCCCTCAGGATTCACTATATGTCCAAACTGTGGATATACATCCCCTTGTACCACTTCTAATCCAGAACAACTGTATCTGAATTTCTCTGATATTGCTAATGATCTTCTAAAGTTAATTTCTTCAACTCTAGAACATCTCATAACTAAGGCTATTGCCCCTCTTTCTGCTTCTATCTCTCTTCTATTTACTCAGTTTGTTGCCTCCTCTGTCCCTTCTTCTAGGGTCCTGGGTTCAGGGCCTTCTGAAACCAGGTAGGGGCAGATGTTTTGGGAAGAAGCTCCAGCAGCAGCAGCTCCAGCTTCTCCAGCAGCAGCAGTTCCAGAAGCAAAACTTCCAGCAGAGATTATTGAAATTCTCGATGAAGATACTGAAATGATCTATTCTGAAAAAGATTTAGTTGATATAGAAATAATCATTGTTGGCGATTTCATCATAAATACCACAGTTGATCTTCTTTCTTTATTGTATTCTTTTGATACAGTCTTATCATTTCTCCTATTTCTGCAAATTACTCTACAACTATAGTAAAGTATACAGCTCCTATTAGTCCCGAAGTTTTGCATCAAATAAGGACTAGCTTTGTAGTTCAAGAAAATAGTATAGAGAGAAAAATTCCTTCAAAGCCAAAAGCATTTTCTCTGCCATCATATGACTGGTGTGAATCTCCCATACCAGATCTTGACGACATCATGTTTGTAGATATGGACCAGAGATTACCTGTTCTCAGGCTCAAGATATTTCAGAATCAGATATTCAAAAATCAGAAGTTCAAGCTAAACAGCCTCAGGCTCACCCTATGTTCACTGATGATATGCTGAAATAAATTCATGCCCTCTATGATAATCCAGCAAATGATTCTGATGATGATGATAAAGATTCTAATGACTCTGAGGACACCAGTTCTAAGAAGAGAAAAACAAAGAAGAAGGCTCCTCCAAAGGCTGCTCCAAAGCCAAATCCAACTGTTAATACTCTTTATTATATTCTACATAACATAACTCTCACTCCAGATACTACACACTGGATGAGAAATTCTAAAAATAAACTGAAGGCCAGGAAGAAGAGCAGGAGATGCTCTCCTCCACCTCAATTCAGGAGAGGTCCTCCTCCTCCTCCTCCAACTGCTGGATCCTCAGGAAATGTTTCTCAAGGTCAAAGATCTACTTCTCACTCCTATTAATACAGATCAACTCAAAGCAGCAGAGACAAGCCCTCTAGATCTCACACTCACTCTAGCAGAAAGCAACAGCAGCAGCAACAATCTGTCAGTCTAAGTAGCCAGCAAAAAGTTCATGATATTCAGAAATACAGTCCTGAAAGGCCTTTATCTCCAGTGTGTGATCCAGAGATGGATCCTAATTCTACGATGACTAGGTTCAAAGAACTTATGGGACTTTCGCAAATCAGGAAAGCTAAAGACGAAGGACATGATATTTCTCAATATACTACTATGTCTTCTTACAGGAAGAAAGAGCTGGAAAAATATCAGGTACAAAATCTCTTTAATGTTGATACATATATGTCTTTGCATCCTGAAGCAGTTGTACCTAGAGCTGCTTCAGTGATAATTCTTGGAGCAGAAGATATAAAGATGTCAAAGCAGCAAGCTACTGATCCCAACAGAGAAATCATCTTCACCAAACCTTCAACTGGGACTTTTCAAGATTAATCCAAAAGAGTTTGACAGTTTTTTTTCTGTTTTTGGACTTAACTTTTATTTATTGTAAATATGTCACAAGGCAATCTTGTTAATATCTCCTGAAACTTTATAATTCTGCCAGATATTATTTTTCTGCTTTGTGATTTTTCTTTTAATGTTGTTCATAGTGACCTCACCCAAATAGGGGGAGATTGTTGGAACCCCACCTTGTTTAGGCTTGATTTGGGCTAGGTTCACTATTAGGTTTCTTTGATGACCAACATGTATAGTCTAGGGTCATAAGTCTCTATCTAGGTCTAGGTCAGGTCAACAAACTTAGTTTTGTTGGATCAACCTTCAGAAGACTTAAAGACAGAAGAACCTTTCAGAGAAAAGCAGTTTTTCCAAGTCAGAAAATGCGTTCTACGATAGCTGAACTCAGCTCGACGATCGTCGATCTCAGATCGACAAACTCAGGACTACTTCTCTGAGTTGAGCTCGACGAAAGTTTAGCTGAAATCAACGATTTGTCAGCCTATATCAGAAACTCAGTTCGACGAAGTGCTATCACAGCTCGACAAAGTGCTACCTCAGCTTGACAAACTTGGAGTTCTGTTCGACAATTTTTTTACTGCTTGTCTGCCTTATTCAGCTCGGCGATAGTGGATCTCAAGTCGACAAAATTATTGAGTTCGACTATTCTATGACAGATTCTGTTTGATTATTCTTCTATGCAATTTTCTAGTATTGACTAAGGCAGTTTGATTTCAAATCTAATCTTATATGCCAATAATGCTCTGATAATTAATGCTACATATTCTCTAGAATATATCCGTTCCAAGGCAACATTAATTATGGTATTTGTTGTTGTATTGAGGTTGGGCGGTCTGACGGTCTGACTCTGGCGAATTAGAGACCGAGCGGTCAGTCGGTTTCTCTCCAACGGTTTGGTTGTCGGACTGTTGTTGTTGGTGTCCGGGCGATCTGATGGTTTGTCTTAGGCGACTTGGAGACTGGTCGATCTGGCGGTCTCCCATGGCGGCGTGTTCTCTCCTTCTAGTGGTTGTCGGGTGGTTAGCCTATTTGTCTAACTGTGCGGCTTGTTTGTCTTATTTTTATATTAAACCGCTTACACCTATAATTATTTAGTCTCACATTGCTTAATTATAATCTCTCTCATCTCCTCCATTCTATAAAAGGGAGGCTATACCTTTGTAATAGATACCTCTTTTGGATAATAAAAATTGTTACTCCAAATTTTTGGTTTGTTTGTTTTCTGTTCGTACATGGTATCAGAAGACTCGATCTTTTCTGCCTGATTCGGTTCCTTCTTCTAAACCGCGCGGTTTGCCCTTCTTCTTGTAGTCTGTTCGCGCGACCTCTCTTCTTTGCTTTGTCGTTGCCCTTTGTGTGTGCGGCCTCTCTTCTCATTCCGTCTTTCTTTCTATCTGAGACCTATTCTCGAGGTTTCTCTCTCTCCTGTCCGCGCGACCTTCTCTCTAGCCGCACAGTCTCTTTCCCTCTGCTTTATCTGCTTCTTGATTGTGGCCTTCCTAGCCGCTAGGTGTTGACACAGTGACCGCTGCAAATCCTCGTATTCTGTCCGCTGCGGCTTCCTCTCTTGTCCGCCGCGGTCTTTTCTTGTTCCTCTCTTCTTGTTCCCGCAAACTCCACGGTTTGTTGTTCGCGTGACTTTTCTCTACCCACGCGACTTCTCTACCATGGCTCTTTCTGGTACCTTTACCACCACCACTACTCATGTAGCCAATCTGCCTCCTCCTCTTACTCCTTTCGGGAATCTTGGCACCGTCTCCAAACTCATCGGTTCCAACTACCCGAATTGGAGTGTCTCCTTCACCTTCTTTCTTCGCTCACAACACAAACACCACCATCTTAATGATGAACCTCCTCCTCCCACTCCGCTGAGTTTGATGACTGGGACACTAGCGACGCACTTGTGTGCACTTAGCTAGCTAACAGTCTTTTGGATGAATGTCTTTCCGTCATTCGTCATGATGAGACGGTCAAGAATGCGTGACTTCATCTTGCTGCTCTGTACTCAAAGGGGGCTCAGACGTCCCCATCTATACTTTGTATGCGGATCTCTTTGCCCGTCCTTCCATGTCTCCCACTATTGCTTATCAACAAGTTTAGGCTCTAGGGGCTGAGATTCTTCAGCATAGCCCCTTCTCTGAGGATTTGGCCGAACAACACAATCACTTCAAAGAACTTCTTGTTGTGTGCTATTTGTTGTGACTTCCTGAGTCCTATGACATGATCTGCCAGCAAATCTTGGGCGAGGCGGACTCTCCCACCTTGGATGCTACTACTGCATGTATTATTGCAGTCTCCTCTCTACTTCAGCATCCTCTTCTATCATCTCCTTCTCCTCCAGATAACTATGCTCACCAAACTTAACAGAGTGGCTCTGGTAGCCGCAACCACCATTCCGATGGGTGTGGCTCTTACCGCTTCCTCTGCTCTTATTGTGGCCGCACCGAGCATCTCGTGGATCGTTGTTGGATGAAACATCCACATCTTCGCCCCTCTGGTCACTCTTCCACTTCCTCCTCAAAGCCGTCCTCCTGGGTGGTCACGTCATCAGGTAGTGCCCACGTGGTCACTCAAGGTAAATGGCTCATCGACTCTGGTGCGACTAATCACATGACGGGCAATCCTCAGTGCTTTTCTCTCCTAGAAACACATGATCGGTTTCCCCTGTCATTGTTGCAGATGGCTCTCCCTCCCCGGTCCATGGGACGGGAGTGGTTCATGTACTCCATCTCTTCGCTTAGCAGACACTCTCTATGTGCCCAAATTTCCATGTAATTTATTGTCAGTTACCTCTTTATGCAAGCAGCTTCAGTGCTCCGTCACATTCACTCCAACTTCTTGTTCTTTTCAGGATCTGAGCTCCCAACGGATGATTGCTCCTGGGACTGAGAGCGGCGACCTCTACTTCCTGGACAACATTTCTACTCTGTCTGCCTTCTCCACCTCCTCTACAGATCTTCTACAGTGGCATCTCTTCCTTGGTCATCCTCCTCCACACCTTCTTCGTCAGCTTCTGCCCCACCTCCCTCCGCACAGTTCTCCTCTCAACTACGATGCCTGTCAGCTTGGCAAGCATCACCGTTCCTCCTTCCCGCCGAAGCAAGGTCGTGGCTCTACACGTCTGTTGGATCCCATTCACTCTAATATCTGGGGTCATGATCCTACCCTCACCATTGGTCAGGGTAGTTCGTATTTTGTTACCTTCATTGATGACTTTTCTAGATGTACTTGGGTGTATCTCTTATGAGATCGCTTTGAATTATTCGATGTATGGACATCCTTTTATCATTTAATTCAAAATCAGTTTGGTGTTTCAATTAAAGTCTTACTCTCTGATAATGCTAAGGAGTATATTAGTCAAGCTTTTTCATCCTTCTATATGCAACGTGGGATTGTTTATCAAACTAGTTGTTTCTATTCCTCACAACAAAATGGGGTGGCGGAACGTAAAAACCGTCACCTCCTTATATTGTTCTCACTCTGCTAACGCAAATGCATGTCCCTCGCTCCTATTGGGGCTATGTGGTTCTCATTTTCTGTTACCTCATCAATCGCATTCCCTCCACGGTTCTCCACGGTAAAACCCCATTCTCCATTCTCTATCCGGGCAAGGATCCTTTTCCTCTCCCTCTACGTATCTTTGGGTGCACAAATTTTGTGCACGCTCCCTCTGCCACCCGTGACAAAGTCTCCCCTCGCTCCACCAAATGTGTCTTTCTGGGGTACTCTACAACTCAGAAAGGGTATTGTTATTTTGACCCCATTCTACACAAGAAGTTCATCTCCGCTGATGTTACCTTCTTCGAGAATGCTCTTTAATTCTCTGATGACTCCCCTTCTCTTCCCACGGCTTCTGATTCTCCTACTATTCCCTCCAACCCATCTACACCTACCAAGGTTTTTCCACCTTCACCATCTCTATCGTCTCCTCTTCTCTCTTCACATCCGCTATCTCCCTCTTCTCTGCCACCGTCGCTCTCTACTCTCAGGCCAGCTCTCTCCACCACGGATGCTCCGGATGTTGAGGAGTCTGCTAACCTGGATCTCCCCATTGCTCTTCACAAAGGGGTTCGGACATGTACCCAGCACCCGCTTGCTACTATTGTCTCTTATGATCGTCTTACCCCTTCTCGCAGAGCTTTTGTACTGGCTATCTTGGCCACTTCCACCCCCCGTTCCTACCAGGAGGCCCTTATTGTTCCTCATTGTAAGGTTGTCATGGATGACAAGATTGCTACTCTCACTAAATAGGGTACATGGACCCTTTGTCGTCCTCCCTTCGGCACAGATATTGTTGGTTGTCGCTGGGTCTTTATAGTGAAGTTCTGACTTGACAGCAGTGTGGATCGTTACAAGGCCCGTCTTGTTGCCAAAGGCTTTACCAGACTTATGGAGTTGACTATTTTGACACCTTCTCTCCAGTTGCTTGTCTTAACACTATCAGGGTCTTGCTCTCTATAGCTGTCAACAGGGATTGGCCCATTTCTCAACTGGATGTTAAGAATGTCATTTTATATGGGGATTTTCAGGAGGACGTCAACATGGAGCAACCTCCAGGGTATGTTGCTTAGGAGGAGACACAGGTATGCCAGCTCAAGAAGGCTATCTATGGCCTAAAGCAAAGCCCTCGGGCATGGTTTGACAAGTTCAGCGGGATTATGGAGGCTGTGGGTTTTACGATAAGTTCTGCCAATCACTATTTATTTATTCGCAAAACCTCCCTGGGTCTAGTGGTGCTTGCAGTATATGTGGATGATATTCTTCTCACTAGAGATGACCAGACTAGGATAACCTTGACAAAGAAGCTTCTTCGCCAACACCTGGTCACAAAGGATATGAGCTCTCCAAAATATTTTCTGGGGATAGAAATCTCTCGGAAGCCCAATTCCCTTGTCCTCTACCAATGCAAGTATGCTCTTGATTTGCTAAAAGAGGCAAGGTTTATTGGGGCTAAACCTGCTCGATGCCCTATGACAACTAGAGAAGATAAAACATGGACGGATGACTCTCCTCTTCTTTCAGATGTTACGAGGTACAGACGTCTGGTTGGTAAACATATATATCTCACGATGACCAGACCCGACAACGCCTATATTGTAGGCAAGGTTAGCCAATTCATGCGAGCTCCTAGGGAGTGTCATCTACAGTCTACCCTGAGGATATTGGAGTATGTTAAATCAGCGTCTAGGAAATGACTACTCTTTTATAATAATGGTCACTTGAGAATTGAAGCGTACTCAGATTCGAGTTATGCTGATGACAAAGGAGTCTGCAAGTCAACGTCGGGATTTTGCACCTTTGTGTGTGAGCTGGAAGAGCAAGAAACAGTCTGTCGTCTCTAGTTCCAGCGCAGAAGCAGAATATCAAAGTATGGCATCGACCACATGTGAATTGAAGTGGTTACGGGCTCTCATGCTTGACTTAGGAGAGGTCTACAACCATCATCTACCTATGTTTTGTGACAACAAGGCCGCTATATATATCTCCAAAAATCTAGTCTTCCATAAGAGAACAAAGCACATTGAAGTCGACTGTCACTTTATTTAGGAAGAGATCTTGAAGAAACAAATTTGTACTTTGTTCGTTACCTCCGATAAATAGTTGGCAGATATTTTCACCAAGCCGGTGTCCGCCTCCTTTCTTCATATTTGCAACAAGCTGGGCATGATCGATATATATGCTCCAGCTTGAGGGGGAGTGTTGATGTATGGAGACCGGGCGGTCTGGCGGTCTGACTCTGGCAGATTAGAGACCGAGCGGTCTGTCGGTTTCTCTCTAGCGGTTTGGTGGTAGGACTGTTGCTGTTGGTATTCGGGCGATCTGACGGTTTGTCTCAGGCGACTTGGAGATCGGGCGGTCTGGCGGTCTCTCATGGCGGCGTGTTCTCTCCTTCTGGTGGTTGCCAGGCAGTTAGCCTATTTGTCTAACCGCGCAGCCTGTTCGACTTGTTTTTATATTAAACCATTTACACTTGTAATTATTTAGTCTCACATTGCTTAATTGTAATCTCTCTCATCTCCTCCATTCTATAAAAGGGTGGCTATACCTTTGTAATAAATATCTCTTTTGGATAATAAAATTTGTTACTCCAAATTTTTGGTCTGTTTGTTTGTTGTTCGCACAGTATTCACAGAGTAATTAGCTTATTTACTGGGACTGTTGAGGAAACAAATTAATGGCATTTTGTAGACGTTCAACTCCCAGGATTTTGGCAATAAATCAAGGTTAAGATTCAAAATTCAAAATATTTTTTTTAAAAAAAAGGATATAAGGTTTCTTCTTCTTCAACAACAACAATGAGATATACAGATACAATACCAGACATACATAGTATATACAGAAAACTGATAGAAGAACACAACAACATTACATCTTCAGTCTTCTTCAGTTTTCCTTCAGGAATTTCAAGAGACAGAAAAACTTCATCAGTCTAAAAAAGTTTCCTGAAGATCATTCATCAATTTGAAGACCTATACCCTGTGCAAAGCTTTTTTTCTCCTGAAATATTCTTCATCTCAGGGTGAGCTTTGACAACAGCCATATCTACAAGTCTTCTCTCTGACTGTTGGCAGAGAAGACATCATCTTTTATTTTCTTTCACCACTATACAAAGGGTTTCTTAACTCCCTTCAAAAGTTATTCCTTTTGGTTGTCAAGTCTCATGATCAAAAGACTTGGGTTGGTTTTTGGGCACCTGGTCAAAAGCTCAAAGGTTGCTATATCTCCCTTATAAAATAGATATTGTGGTGGCAGGACACCTGATCAAAAACCTGTAGTGGATTCCTATCAGGGTGGTAGAAGAGTGGATGTACACAAGTTTAGGGGAACCACTATAAATTCTTTGTGTCGTCTGGGTTGCTCTACTTTTTATTTGTTGTGTTGTGATTGTCTTTGTTTTTATTTCTCTCTATACATATAAGTATCACTTATTTTAATTTCGCTATAAAAATTAATCAAAAGCTTTTCAAACTATATTCACCCCCCCCCCTCTATAGTTAATATGATCTATCCCTTCTCTTTCAAATTATATGGACGAGGTGGCGGAGGTGGAATTCACCCGCCCAGTTCCTTAGAAGGTGATGGTAGATGGCGCCTCAAGAAGGCATTCCATGGGGGGTAGGAGTGATCCTGGAGAGCCCCCATGGAAAAAAGATCAAGCAGACGGTGGTCGTTCACTTCCCCATCACAAACAACCAGCCGGATTATGAGGAGGTAGTAGCGAGGCTTCGGCTAGCAAGGGAGCTGGGGCTGAATAATGTGGAAGTGCTCACGGATTCCATGGTGATGGCCTCTCAGATCAATGGGGAGTTTGAGGCTAGGGAGCATACTTTCCAATTGTACCTAGCCAGGGTAAATGGATTTATCGGCAGGTTCCAAACATTCTCCATTCGACACGTGCTGCGGGAGGAGAACAAGCAGGTAGATCAATTGGTAAAGCATGGACCCCGGGTGGGAGGGACCATCACTGACCTTTTTTGCCCCTCTATCGAAGAAGGAGAGCTGATGGAGGTAGACCAGCGTCCTTCGTTGATAGACCCCATCGCCGCCTTCTCGTCTACCGACGAGTTGCCAGAAGGCCTGGACAAGAAGCATTGCAAGCAGAAGATGACATACTATCTTTTACGCAATGGGAAGTTGTATCGCAAGATCCTCTCAAGACTCCTAGCACGTTGTGTGGCTGAGGGGGAGGTCTAGAGGATCTTGGAAGAAGTTCATGTCGGGGAATGCAGGAGTCACTCGGGGAGCAGGACCTTGGAGGGGAGGATAGTGAGGCAAGGATATTTTTGGCCAATCCTGGGTCGGTATGCTGCCAAGTTTGCAAAGAAGTGTAAGAAGTGCCAGCTGTTCGCCCCTCTGCAAGTGCTACCAGACCAATGACTAAGGAGCATCATTACGCTCTGGCCCTTCGCCATTTGGGGAATGGACCTGGTAGGGCCCTTCCCCCAGGCCAGTAGGCAGAGGAGATTCTTATTGGTGATGATAGATTATTTATTTAAGTGATTGGAGGTGAAGGCGCTGGCCAAGGTGACCTCCCAGGTGGTTTAGAATTTTGTGTGGGGGAGATCATCTGCCGGAATGAGTTACCTTAGGCCATTGTCACGGACAATGAGCTGCAGTTCGCCAGCACCGAGTTTATCAGTTTCTGTGGACAGCTTAGGATTTATCTCAGGTTCATGTTGGTCCATCACCCCAGGAGCAATGAGCAGGTGGAGACAACGAATAAGATCATTGTGAACTTGCTGAAAAAGAAGGTAGAGAACTTAAATGGGACCTGTGTGGAGCAGCTTCCTTCGGTCCTGTGGGCCCTTAGAACTACTTCCAATACGGCCATGGGGGAGACCCCATTCAAGCTCTTCCATGGCTGTGGAGCTGTGATCCCAATATAGTTCAAGGTCCGGACACCTCAGGTAGTCGAGGCGGAAGAAGGAAGAGAGGAATGGAGAGCTGAGAACAAAGATGAGATGCGACTCTCCTTGGATCTAACGAAGGAACTTCAAGATGTGGCCGTTGTTAGGCAGGAAGAAATTAAGCAGCAGATGGCCAAGTATTTTGACAAGAATGTTAGGGTCAAGAAGTTCACGGAGGGAGACTTGGTCCTCAAGAAGGTAGATACCGTAGGAAGATCAGCAGCCGTGGGGATGTTCAACCCAAACTGGGAAGGTCCATACATTGTTAAAGAGGTATTGAGGTCAGGGGGATATCGCCTCCAGAATGTGGAGTGCGAGACCCACAGTCACACCTGGAGCGGTGATGACTTGAAGCGCTTCTATCCATGAATAAAGTGTAACATCCTCTTTTGTGAATATGAGATATCACGGATTTTTAGATCTTTTTGCAAGCATTGTGTGACAAGTGATGTCCATGAAATAGACCACGAGAAGATCCCGCTGTCATGCTCCCACTAGCTGGCATGGCTGAATGTCACTCAAGAGAGTCTCCCCGGACCCTGAGAAGATCCCGCTGTCAGGCTCCGACTAGCGGCAGGGCTGGATGTCACTCAAGAGAGTCTGCCCCATACCCCGAGAAGATCCCGCTGTCAGGCTCCCACTAGCTGGCAGGGCTGGATGTCACTCGAGAGAGTCTGCCCCAGATCCCGAGAAGATCCTGCTGCCAAGCTCCTACAAGCTGACAGGGCTGGATATCACTCGATAAAGTCTGCCCCAGACCTCGAGAAGATCCCGCTGCCAGGCTCCCACTAGCTGGCAGGGCTGGATGTCACTCAAGAGAGTCTCTCCAGACCCCAAGAAGATCTCGCTGTCAGGCTCCTACTAGCTGGCATGACTAGATGTCACTCAAGAGAGTCTCTCCAGTCCCCGAGAAAATCCCGCTTCCAGGCTCCCACTAGCTGGTAGGGCTGGATGTCACTCGAGGGAGTATGCCCAGACCACAAGAAGATCCCGCTGTCAGGCTCCCACTAGCTGACATGGTTGTATGTCACTTGAGAGAGTCTCCCGAGACTCCGAGAACATTTCGCTGCCTGGCTTCCACTAGCTGGCAGGGCTGGATGTCCCTCGAGAGAGTCTGCTTAAGTCTCGAGTTTCTCCCGCTGTTAGGCTTTCACCTAGCTGACAGGGCAGGGGTCCTCAGTGGATGTCGTTGATGCTATGGAACCGAGTCCCGGGCTGCTCTTTCCAATCAACATGAGGTATTTGAAGGAACTTGGGGCAGAGGCCGAGGGCAAAAATCACAAGGTAAATAAAAGGTCAAATACGTAGTGGCGAGCCGAGATCTCGACAACTACTAAGAGGCGACAATAACTCAGTAAAGTGATGCCAAAGGGTGGCAAGCCGAGATCTCGGCAACCACCAAGGAAGGCAAACCGGGGGTGTTCTCGGTAATCGAATTCCGCTCCACCAGGTATTTACTTGGGAAAATCCGATCTTGAATAAGCTTCCAAAGGAAAAGGGATCCATCGGGCGAGCCAAGAGGTCGTGGCTCCCACTCGGTGATTGGTCCAACTCCTACTTCTACGGGGTGGCGAGATCCCGAGTCTTGCTAGCAGGCACATAATCTAAAATTAATCTGGTTGGGCACTCACAGCAAATTCTATCCTAACGAGGTCACACAGCAAGGGGCTAACATGCACGTGCGAGTGCAAAGCAGAAAATAAACATAGGACAGTGAAATTTGCTAAGTAAAAATTTTTTATTATTGATATCTTTTCTATTACAAAAGCACTCGCCTCGCGGCGAGGTTACAAAATCAAGGGGGGAATCATTACAGGAAAGTGAAAGAAAAGTACAGCTCAGCTCTCGCCCTCTCCCCCAGAAGGAACATCCTGAAAGCCCGACACTTCTCTGAAGAGCGAGTCGAAGTTGTCTTCCGGTTTGCCAGGAGTAGGGACAGGGAGGAATAGTTCCGGCACCAGGTCCTTGGAGGTCACCTCCTCGCAGTCCATCGTCAGCACCTGTAGATCTCGCATGACATGCAGGGTATGATCAGCAGCTTTGATGGAGTTCAGCCGCAACATTTCGTTGACCTCCGCCTGGCTGAAGATCTTCCTGTCCTTGCCTTGAGTTCTTGTCTCGTCGCGAGCTGGAGGGAGGAGAGTGTCCATCAGGCGATTGACCTCACTATAAAGCAGCTTATTCTGTTCTTCTAGCCGCTTGTTCTTTTCCTCGAGGTCAGTCGTACGAGTGTGCAGGAGGTCGGCGATCTCGACATCCTGCGAGGTGCATAGCATGAGCCAAAGAATTATGAAAACAAAGTAAAATAGGAAGAGGTTGACTCGAACTCACCACCTCATCGACGCTCTTGCTAATGATTTTCTCAGCAATTGCCAGCCGCCTCGCCAAGTCGGCGGCATCGTCTTTGGCGATATCTCGGTCCTGCTCGACACTCACCAATTTGTGGCTGAGGGTGAAGCCGTGGCGGATGGACATGTGGGCAAGCTCCATGGAACGCATTTGGGCTCGCGTGCATTCATGGGCAAGCCGCTGGAGGGTCATGTCATCGAAGGCCTCGGCATCCTTGCGTCCATAGAGGCCGAAGCCGAGGACAAATGCGTACCCGCTGGGAGGATGACGCTCGGACCAGGAGAGACGGATAGATGAGATGGAGACTCTGTAGGCCCATTCATCCAACTAGACCATCGGCTCACCGAGTTGGTCCATTACCTTCCCACTAAGACCAAAATGGCTATGGTCCTTTGGCAGGCCCGGCTTGCGGACCTTGAACTCCTCGGAAACTAGGGAAGTAGGAGGGCCGTCATCGTCTTGCTCTTTCTCTGGCGAATTGAGGATGATCTGCTTCTCCATAGAGACCACTGCCTTCTTCAGCTTCTTTGGCGGTGGCGGTAGGCGGGGCGAGCTGGAGCTGGCGAGCTCATTCTGCTTCTGGCTGGAGGAGGGCTTGGAGGATTCCTGCTACATTCGGTGAGCCGCCGTAGCATCCCTCTGGCACGCGAGCGGGTCAGGGTGCAACCCTGAATCCGTGAAGGGCGGGTTCTCCGGGATGAACCGCTCCCCTACAAAAAGCAACTTTGTTAACAAAGGATCGTATCGGCTAGCCTGCAGTGAAAGTAATAATAGCAAGGCATACCTTCGCCAAGAAGGACTTGCAGGAGCGAGTCGAGGCCCCTTTGCAGGAAGGCGATCTCAAAGTCTTTATGCAGGAAGAATTGGTGAAGGCTGGCGTCATCGCCCGTCAGGGTCGGCGGCCGATACACCTGCTCAACCCGTTGGATAGGTGAGAAGGGTATGTTGTCGAGTTTGCCCTTGATGATGACGAACTTCATGAACCAATATGATTCTTATTGGCCATCTCATGCACCTTGAGCTGCGAGCCGGCAAAGAAGGCGATCTCATCACTGGTGGCGCGGTAGATGAAGAGCTTTCGGAAGACAACGAGATTGAATTCAATTCGCTCATTTCGAATGAAGTTCGCAAAAGCCACTAGCATGATGATCGCATTGGGGTTCATCTGCGTGAGGATGGCCCCAAAGTACTTCAACACCTAGTGGACCTACGACCAGAGGGGCAGGCGCAACCCCACTTCGAAATGCGAGATAGAGAAGGCGAGTTCCTTGGTGTAGACGGTGTTGATTGACTCGCCTCGCCTAGGCCGGCACACGGTGAACCCTGGTGGGACATAGTCCGCCATGAAGTCGTTAAGTTACTCCTCCGTGGTACTCCTGCCAAAGAAAGGGTACTCTGAAAACTGTTTAGCGCATTTTAACCGTCCATCGGCGTCGGGTCGCGTCTTGCCCATTTTTTAGATCTCGATGCGAGTACAAGTGGCAAGGAGAACAACAAAGTGGTATAAGCCGACAATAAATGTGATACGCTAAGGGTAGGTAAGGGGGCCAATTTATAGAAAGCGGATTAAACCTGTTGAGCCGACTGCTGTAGTCCAGCTCGCGGGTCCCGACTCGCTAAACCCTGCTACCTACTCTACCCTAATGCGAACTGACTCTGAAACGTAGCATAATTCGTGAGGAACAAATATTGGAAATAAGATTTAAAAATAGCTAAACTTATTACACAGCAGTGTCAAATGTTCATAAAATACATCAACAAAGAAATTATTGTCTTAACATCTACAAGATGGGGGTCTGTGGGACGAGTGTCGGTAGGCTCAGCTAGGGAGACAATTCCATCTACCCCGGCCTCGTGTCCCCATCCCCGGAGGTCGGTGTGGGTTGTTGAACTCACGGACCAGCTCTAGATCCTTGTGGAAGAACCACATATTCTCGTTGATCCGATCCATGAGGGGTCCTGGGGAAGTCATCCCACTTGCCGAGCCGCACCTCACCTCATCCGCCAACAATACGTAGTCTCGTTCCAGCATGCGCAGCCTCTCCCCATCAACAACTCGCTCTTCTTGGATCTCACGCAGCGTGAGCCCGTGCTTCCTAAGAATTCTGATGGTTCTCCTCCTCATCTCGGCAGGCTCTAGGAGGCGTCCAGGAAGCCTTCCAGCACGTTGGGAGTAGGAGGTAGCGAGTAGCCCCCTGGATTGGAGGACTCTGTAGGATTAAGCGCATACCCCACTATTCCAAAAGCCCGGACTGTTGGAAAGGGTGCTGCTTAATTTCTTAAATAAGTAGCAGAGCGCCACGGAGCAAGTGAAGGAAAGCCAGACCCAACAATCCCCGCCACCGGCGTCCAGCATAACCCGTCGGCTTAGAGGTGGGGTTACCACATGGCTCAAAGGTGGGGTTACCACATGTCCACGGTTGCCTGACCCTCCAGACCCACACATGTAGAAGGGAAAAATCAGGATTTAATAGCCCCCCGGTCTTGAACCCGTGACCTCCTCTGATACCAAATGTAGGATCAAGTGCATACCCAACTATTTTAAAAGCCCGGACTATTGGAAAGGCTGCTACTTAATTTTTTAAATAAGTAGCAGAGCCCCACGGATCAAGTGAAGGAACGCCAGACCCAACAGATTCCTCAACTTTAGATTCTCCAAGAAGGCCTGCGATGATAAGTCAATTCAAGTAAGGGACCTGGGGTACAAAATATGGCTAACATTCCAACTAACCATGCAAGGAGAATGCCCCTGGAGGTATGGATGGCGGGAAGAACTCGGTTGTACCTATAGAGGTCAAGCAGGAGCAGAGATAAGGGTCTTTCTGCGAACCAGAAGTTAAGTGCCTGGGGAGGTAACCGGCCCGAAGGTGGGGACGGGGATGTCTTCAACCTCCTTCCCTTTGTGACCGCGAGCCGGCAAGTTTGGCGGCGACAAGCCCAGCCCAGTGGTCCCAAAGGTAGGTGTCGGGCTCTTCGTGCGAGAATCAGTGGTAGCTTGGAAGTGCGAGCCCACCTAAGGAGAATCTACTCGCACCGGAGGGGTACCCATATCGCCTGGGCAGGTATCAGAATCAGCGGGGATGCCTTCAACCCCTTTCCCTTTTGGTTCTGCGACCATCTTGGAGGAAGAGGCGAGTCCATGATCCGGCATATGGACCAGATCAGTATGGATGGCCTCGCCAACCTTGGGGCCAGGTTTGGCCTTTTTTGTGGACTTATGTTGTTTCGACCCGCTAGGTGACGGGGTTGAGAGTTAGGGGCTCAGCTCGACAACACGGGATGCATTGAGCATTCTGGCACGGTTGAGCCTCTCTTGGAACTCCTTTGAAAGAGGCATGATGGAAAAAAAGCAGAAAGAGAAGGGATTGGCGCCACTCTCCCAGGCAGGCGGGCTTATATATAGCATCTTGTGGATCCCACCAAAAGATTCCCCCCGGCTCCTGTCGCACTCCCCAAATTTCTTGGTGGTTGGACGATTCTTTCTAATATTGGGGCAACCTCGCAAAGAGCGGGGATTTTGTACAACCCCATATCCGGCGAGCGGGATCGACAGGAGCCGGCCCCGTCATGATGCACAGCTCAAAGACCACTCACCCAGTAACATGTGCAATCCAGTGTTCACCAAGCAAGCTGAACGAGCCCATCCCCTGGTGTTGAGTGAGGCGGGTGTCGTCGACGCCTTCAGCTCGCATGGCGTTGAGTGAGGCTGGCTCTGTCAATGCATTCAGTTCCTTGGTGTTGAGTGAGGCAAGTGTTGTCGACGCCTTCAGCTCACCTGGCATTGGGTGGGGCTAGTTCTGTCAACGCCTTCAGTTCCTTGGCGTTGAGTGAGGCGAGTGTTGTCGACGCCTTCAGTTACTTGGCGTTGAGTGGGGCGAGTGTTGTCGATGCCTTCAGCTCGCCTGGCATTGAGTGAGGTTGGCTCTGTCAAAGCCTTCAACTCGCCTACGTTGAGTTCAGCTCGCTCTGTCGACGCCTTTAGCTCGCTTGGCGTTGAGTGAGGCTGGCTCTGTCAATGCTTTCAGTTCACCTGTGTTGAGTTCAGCTCGCTCTGTCGACTCCTTCAGCTCGTCTGACATTGAGTGAGGCTGGCTATGTCGACACCTTCAGCTTGCTTGGCGTTGAGTGATGAGAGACCCTTCCAGTATAACATTGCCCCATAATGGGGTACCGTGGAGGCAAGTGTCTGGCTTACCCAGCATTCGCCCATTTAGGCGAGTGGCGCCTTCATGGTCCACTCGCCAGTTGGGTCCAGAGGTAGAATTACCCGGATGTCCTTATAGGGATGCAAATAGCCTTCCAGAACAACGGAGTTTGGCTGTTGTCAGACCACTTTTAGCTGCATATAACCATTCAGAATAGTAGTGTTACACTATTTGCATGCCCAAGCTGGTACCTCAGAAGGCAAGCTTTCAAGTTCTTTAGCTCTCTTGTCTTATAGCGCTTTCTGAGGTGCCCTTAGCTCAGCACAGGCTAAGGAGGGGAAGGGCTCTAAGATATTTTGGGTGTGTGGTGGGACCTCTGTTATATAACCTTGGGCTAGTTTTAAGTTCTAAGTCTTCGGTCAGCCAAGTTTGCCAGGCAAAGTAAGTGTGCGGTCACGCCTTCCCCAAGGGTTCAGACTCCACAAGAAGCCAGTTTTTTATTTCAATTGTAGCAAGTGCTAATGGGCTCAGAATTTGTGCCACTTCCATCCCCCCTGCCTCGCAACCCCACCCTAGGTGATCGGCGAGGATCATTGTACTCGCAGATTGTTGGGTATTGCATCCACAATAACCCAGATTTGTATGAAGTCACCCTTGAACTAACATGAATTAAGTTTGTGTTTGATGTCCTTTCTAGTTGAGTGTTTGCAGGATATATTTGCCAAGTGTAGACCAATGTCAGTCTACAATAAGTCACCAAACACAAAAGCATACAATGTAATTCCTTATTGTGTGATAAATGGTGTTGACACATGTGTAGCCTCTCTATTGGGACATTCTTTTTCAAGCACTAAAGCCATGAGAGAAAAGTTGATTGCTGAATTTATTGAAGAAAATAAGTTTTCAAACTTTCAGAAAAATTGCCAAGTATTTTTCTCGAGTAGGATCTTTTATACTCGAGTAGAACTTAAAGTTCTACTCGAGTAAGATCTGTCATGTATTCGAGTTACAGAAGCAGTTCTCGAGAAAGCTTAGTGTTGTTCTCGAGAAAGCCATGTGTACTCGAGTACTCCATGACTCTCCTTCTCGAGTTACCTCATTTCCAGTCAATATTTTTTCTAAGTCTTTTTCTCGAGAAGCCGGGGATTTTTTCTCGAGAAGGCCATGACTAGTTCTCGAGAACCAGAAACTTTTTCTCGAGACCTAGAATACTTTTCTCGAGAGTCAGAAATCTTTTCTTGAGATACTTCCTTGATCTCGAGTACCAGAATACTTATTCTTCGAGAACAAACATTTATTCTTCTCGAGTACTTATTCTCATTCTCGAGATAGCTGGATTCCACCTCTACATTTTTGCTAAGTACTTTTCTCGAGAACCTCATAATTCTTCTCGAGAAACAAAAAACATCTTCTCGAGTACACTTATTCCTCTCGAGAAATGCAATTCTGATTTCTGAATTTTTTTCTAAGTCCTGACAGAAGTAATTTTAAATATTATTAGCACTTGATTGGTCCACGTGACATGCATTTAATGTGATTATGACCGTTAGATAAGTCCTATAAAATGTCTTATCATAATCGACCAACCCTAACAAAAAAAGAAGAAAAACCTAAGTATTCTGAATCACAAATTATCTTTCTAATTCGGGAGTTGTCGTTGTTCATTGCCTTCATCGCCGATCTGCCTTCGATCCAGAAATTCAGAACAAGAGATTCAATAGCTCAAGATTTTCTACATCGATAGATTCTTTCCTTGATCGTGTTGAGTCCAAAGTTTTTAGATCCAGAGATTTAGCCTTGTCTTCTTCGATCTATTTCTGACAGAGCTTCAAAATTTAAGAAGGAAAAGGGCTGAAGATTCAGATCTGGAATAATATTGTTTGTATATTTTTTTTGTAAATCATTTTATTCTTGTAGGAGATTCTTCTTCGAGTTGTAGGTGCTTTGTTCTCCGAGATTTTTGTAGGAAGTTTCTCTTCCGAGTGTAGATCCTGTTTTGAGGGATCGAGTTGTAGGAACTTTGTTCTGAGTGGTAGGATTGTTTTAAATCCAAGAATAGTGGAGTAGCCGAGTCTAGTGCGTTGCTAGATTGGTGAGGTGGAAAGTGGATGTACTCAAGGTTGGGGAACCACTATAATTCTTGGTGTCTTCTGTGTATGCTTGTTTAGTTTTTGTGCATCACTCTTACAAATTTTTTATTCCGGAAAAAGACGCAGAACTCACCTATTCACCCCCTCTGGGTGATTTAGGTAGACAACTTAAACATTTTCAATTGGTATCAGAGGGATATTATTCATCAACAGGTTAACACCTTGAAAAGATCTGCCCTAGTTGTCTTTTGAGTGATACAATTATGGAGAGAGCCAAGGATTTTGCTAAGCTTCTTTATGCACAAAGACAAATTTTCTCATGTTGAAAGAAAGAATTAAATTTTTCATGGAAGCTGTGGATCCAACAATCTTTATGATTGTGGAAGAAGGACTCTTTGTTCCTATGACAGTCTCCACTATTGATCCCACCAAGAAAGTCCCAAAAAAACTGATGGATATTGATAAGGATGAGATTGCACTTGTCTCTTTAGACAAGAAAGCCAAAACTATCATCGCAAGTGCAATCGATTACTCTATGTTGCAGAATCTGATTCACTGCCAATCCACCAAGGAAATGTGGCAGTTTCTCATCATCTTGATGGAAGGTACTGAAGAGGTTAGGGATGACAGGAGATCCCTCCTGAATCAGAAATATGAGGCATTCAGACAAGGTCACAAGGATTCAATTGCTGATACATTTGAAAGCTTCTTCAAGATTGTCAACGGCCTAAGAGTCTATGGTCGGGTCTTCACTAATGGAGAACTGAATGATAAATTTCTAAGGTCCCTGACTAAGGAATGGGAAAACAAAGTCTGTGCAATCCTGGAATTTGGTAAGCTGGCAGAGACTGACCCTCAAAATCTCTTTGCAAAGCTTATGTCCTATGAGCTGCAAATAAATTCAAGAAAATCTAAAGAAGAGAAGAGTCGATATTCATCCAAGGAGAAGTTTGTCGCTCTAAAGGAAGAAATCCCATGGAAGTCAAACGCTGCATCTCCTGCTCCTACACAGGAAGAGAGTGAAGAAGAAGCTTTAGAGCCAAGTACCTCAGGCTCAAAGCTATCTGAAGGAGAGTTTTCTATTCTTTCAAGGCAGTTCAAGAAATTCTTGAACAAAAAGAAACAATGGAGAGGCAAAGATGTCTCGTTCAGAAGATCACGTCATGATGGTGATCGTCACAAAAAGGCTCAAATAACCAAGACAGGTATCATTCTGAACAGAACAAACATATTTCTTATGATATTGTTTGTTATTGTTGCAATAAGCCAGGACACGTTATAGTCGAATGCCCTCACAATAAGAAAGAGGGTGGAAGAAGAGAGGAGAAGAAATCTTCTTATAATAAGAAGAAAACTGAAAGAAGCCTAGTAGCCAAGAAGAGCAACACTCTCAACGACTCTGACTCATCTGAGTCAAGTGAGGAAGAGGAAGCCTACTTTGGGCTAATGGCACAAGCAGACGAGGAAGAAGATCCCCAGTACACTGGGATGGTAAACTCTCACACTCCTCTCTAGGAATTAGATGCTTCTGACCATGATCATGAGGACTGCTCTTCTGACGATGAGTCTGAACTCATGGCTCAATACAAAGAGTTAATCAAGGCTTACAATAAATGTCAAAAAGTTGTGAAAACTTAGGCCAAGGAGATTAAATCTCTCAAGACTGAAGAGAGCACTTTGAGAGAGGAAGTCGCAAAGACAGACTCAGTTAGAGAGAATTCCAATGCTGTAATTGAAGAATATAATAAGGATCTCGAGCACCTAGATATGAAGGAGAAAATCATGAAGGGATTGGAAGAACAACTTGCAGCTGAAAAGAAACTTTTTGAAAGTTTCTCCAAGCCCAAGACAACCCTTTTGTTTGTTGTTGAGTTCTCTGCTTAGGCCAAAGGTGCTGGCTTAGGCCATATATATGCTCCTAGTAAATCTTCTAGGAGAAATAAGGCTCAACGAAAGAATAAGGCCGCCAAGAAAGCTTTGGCCAAGGAGAATGGGAAAGCTCCTCAAGATCAAACTTCATTCAAAAAGGTTATCTTTCCAACTAACGAGTTTGATCTTGACTCCTCCTACGGTCACTTTGCTAGGCCTACTTATGTAGAGCCCAAGTCTCGGTACTAAGGATGGATGCATCCCCGGAACTTTGGTGAAAGTGTCTTCAAGGCACCTTATGAGGAGATCACTCTTCAGAACTATGACCCTTATAGTCATGGTCACAACATCAAGAAAGCTCCAAAAGTAAAACCTGTTGTGGAAAAGCCTCTTAAGGAGAAGAATTTATGTGAGTGCCTTCACCACGAATCTTCTACCTCCAAGCCTGTAGCCCATGCTAGACCACACTCTCAAAAGGTCAAGCAGGAGAACTTTAGGTAAAGATACAACAGGTTTGACTATTGGTGCTGCGGCAAAGTTGGTCACTTTGCTATAGATTTCTGGTTTAACCTCAAGTATTATGTAACTCCTCAAGTTAATAATGTGATAAAAACCACTCATAATGTTAACACACGCAGGGAAGTATGCTAACTAGAGACCAAGGACCCAAACGATTTTGGGTTCCTAAGGCAAACTGATTTGTGAATGCAGGTATGTCCAAAGGCCACCAAAAATCCTATCTGGTATTTGGACAGTGGATGCTTTCGGCATATGACCGGGACTAGAGGCCTAGTTCTAAATTATTCTTCAGTCATGAACGGGCCAAAAGTCATTTTTGGAGGTGCTGGCAGAGGAATTATAAAAGGCTACATTATGATTACTAATGGTAGTGTATCCTTCTCAGATGTGGCTTATGTTGAAGGATTGGAACACAATCTTATAAGCATAAGCCAGCTCTGCGATAAAGGATACATTGTAGAATTTCATGCAGACAAGTGCTTGATAAAATCGGTAGATAATTTGGAAACGATTCTATCAGACACTCATAATAGGAATATATTTTGTTTAAATTTTATTTGCATAGAATTTTCTACGCCAGTGTGCTTTTTAGCAAAAGATAGTGCGTCTTTGGGTGACCAATGACACAAGAGACTTGCATATATAAATTTCAAAACAATTAATAAATTGTTTTCTCTTAATTTAGTACGTGATGCCCCAAATGTCAAGTGCGTTAAAGATAGATCTTGTCACGCATGTGTAAAAGGCAAGCAAACAAGGGCTACCTTTAAAAACATCATTGGCAGATACTCTAATAGGTGTTTACACCTACTTCATATGGACTTATTTGGTCCACTGCAAATTAGAAGTTTGGGAGGTAAGGATTATACATTGGTTATTGTTGATGATTACTCTCGCTTTGCATGGGTTTTTTTTCTAAAACACAAGTCAGATACTTTTGATATCTTTAATAATTTTGTCAAGCAGGTTCAGAATGAATACAGTTGTTTCGTAGTCAAAATTAGAAGTGATGATGGAATAGAGTTCAAGTTTGGGGCCATGACAGAATTCTGTGAAAGCTTAGGTATCTTTCATGAGTTTTTCTCTTCTTGTACTCCTCAACAGAACGGAGTAGCTGAGAGAAGGAATAGAACACTCATAGAGGCCTGCAGAACCATGTTGAGTGATGCCTCACTACCGGAATATTTTTGGGTTGAAGCTGTCAACATTGCATGCCACGTGTAAAATAGAGCACTCATAAATAAGAACCATAATAAGGCACCTTACGAACTACTAAATGGCAGGAAACCAACTATTTCATATTTTATAATCTTTAGTAGCAAATGCTTCGTCCTTAATAATGGTAAGTATCATACCACTAAATTTAGCGAAAAGAGCTTTGAAGGTATTTCGTAGGCTATAGTAGCCATAGTAAGGCATATAGGATTTTTAATAAGAAAATCATGGTTGTAGAAAAATCTATTCACGTTGTATTTGATGAGACGAGCTTGCTACAAGACAGCTCTTCTAGTGTGCTTATTGAAGATTCAGGTTCAAGTATAAAGGAATTAAACTTGTATGAGCCGATTGAAGAAAAAGATCAAAATTTCATCAAGATCACTACTCTAACCCCAATTGGAGAGGTTGATGACCATGATGAAGATATCATTCAAGTTGATGAAGTCACTCTAGTGGTTGAAGAAGCTCTAGATGCAAGGACTCTAGAGCTCAGACACTTGAAGGATCACCCAATGGATCAAATCATAGGAGATCCCTGGGATGGTATCAGAACTCGTAAAGGTGCAGCTAATGAAAATCTATATTTAAGTTTCCTCTCACAGGTTGAACCAAAGAAGTTTGATGAAGCAAACTCAGACGGGTCTTGGATAATGGCAATGGAAGAAGAATTGAATCAATTCAAGTGTTGCCAAGTCTGGAAGCTTGTTCCAAGACCCAAAGGCAAGAATGTTATCAGAACAAAGTGGGTCTACAGGAACAAGATGGACGAGGATGGGACAATTATAAAGAACAAGGCCAGACTCGTCGCCAAGGGATACAGACAAGAAGAAGAAATCGACTTCGATCAGACGTATGCACTAGTGGCACGGCTGGAGGCAATCAGGTTGTTCCTAGCATATGCAGCATTTAAGGGCTTCACTGTCTATCAGATGGACATAAAGTCGGCCTTACTTAATTGTGACATAAAGGAAGAGGTGTATGTGGAACAACCTCCAGGTTTCGTTGATTATAATTTTCCTGAGCATGTTTATCTTTAGTTTAAAGCTTTATATGGTTTGAAACAAGCTCCTAGAGCTTGGTATGAGACGCTATCTAACTTTCTTCTTGAGAACAAGTTCACAAGAAGAAAGATAAATAAGACATTATTTCTTAGGGAAATAAAAGGCAAGATTTTGCTAGTGCAAATCTATATCGATGATATCATATTTGGATCTACTGATGACAACCTTTGCAAAAAGTTTTCCAAACTTATGCAAGGGAAGTTCGAAATGAGCAGTATGGAAGAACTGAAGTATTTCTTAGGACTTCAGGTGAAATAATCTGAAGATTAAATTTTCATCTCTCAGGAAAAATTCACAAAGGCGTTAATTAAGAAATTCGGAATGGAAAATGCAACCTCTATGAGGACTCTAATGGGTTCAACTATGTCTTTAGACAAGGATGAGAAAGAGAAATCTTTTGATGGAACATTTCTCTAATGGGTTCAAGTAATGATAGCGAACTAATTGGTTTTTCAGATGCAAATTTTGCAGGAAGCAAAGATGATAGAAAGATCACTTCTGGGACTTGTCAATTCCTTGGAAGGAGGCTCATTTCATGGAGCAGCAAGAAGCAAAATTATATCGCAATTTCAACGGCCGAGTCAGAATACATTTCTGTCGGCAAGTGAACTAATGTGAAGACTACAATATGAAGTTCAAGAACATTCCAATGTTCTGTAACTCCTCCAGTGCAATTGTAATAGCCAACAACCCAGTCTTCACACCCGGACAAAGCACATAGAGTTGCGGTACCACTTCATCCGTGAGCATGTGGAGCATGGAGATATCAATCTCCAATATGTTCCAACTGACAGGCAGATTGCAGATATATTCACGAAGCCGCTGGACGAGGCCAAGTTCTCGTTCTTCAAAATAGAACTTGGCAAGCTCAACAAGGAAGAATGAAGAAAAAGGTCTCAAACAAGTTCAAGATCGGGTTATACTTCAAAATCCAAGAAAATTCAAAGTGTGGACTTCATTTCTCGAGTACATCACTTGTACTCGAGAACAAGGACTTACTTCTCGAGAATAAAAACTCTACTCGAGAACTTGACAAGTTCTACTCGAGAACAAGAAGAATTCTACTTAAGTGCTAATCTTCTTCTTCTCGAGAACAATAATCCACTCGAGAAATAAGATTGGAAATTTCTCTTCAAGTTCAAAATTTTCATATTGGCACCCTGGGCACTTCCCCGGCATACTCCAAGTATTTTTAGCATTATTTATGTCATTTATCATCAAGATTGAAGGAAAATATAAATAGATTTAGGTCCAAGAATTTTCTATTCCTAATTTCAATCCCTATCTCTCGAGAAAAACTCTTCAACTTCTCTATCTCCGCCGAACTGCCGCAAACAAGCCTACTTCTCCATTCGCCGGCTAGCCAACATCACTTTCTCCAAATCAATGGCATCTTCATCCAAGTTAGGAATCGACAACAAGAATCCGCAACAAGAATCCGCAACAAGAATCCGCAAAATTTCTGATGATTTCAAGAATGTTATCATTTTACTCGACACCGCCGGATTATTGTTCGTTCTTGAACATCCCTGCAAAGTACTCCTTTCTGATGTCGAAGAATTTTTCCAACGTGCCAAGATCAAGCACAATGAAAAAGTATTGAAATCAAGGGTTCGAGACATCAAGGTAAAGATGTCTTCCAACTCTGTTTCAAAATTTTTGCAACTACCAGTGATCAATGAAGAAGACCTAAAAGTGACTTATTATGAAAGGGCTTACAGTTTTTGTGGCCTTCCCCAGTCAACTCACACAGTTCGCCGGCAGTTTATGAATGGTGAGAGTAAATTGCTGGCAGATATCCTTGGAAAAGTACTCCTCTGCCGCACAAGCTCTATTGGCTACATCACACCAGAGTTCTTCGATATAATGACTGTTGTGATATGCAGGAAGAAATTTCGGTGGGGCATGATGATCTTTGATAAAATTAAGGCAAATATCAAGAGCCCTAATTATGGTAGAATCATATCTCTGTACTTAAACCAGATGATGTCAGATGTCTTCCTTATGAATAAGGGTATGACCCTTCACCATATGAAGAAAGTCTCCATCACCTCCATCCAGAGATGGGAAGTCAAGCTTTAGAAATCTAACCCAGCACCAAAGAAAAATGAAGATGTGGATAGGACATCATCTCCTCGTTCTCATCAAATAACTGATCCAGTTATTGGGGGAGCATGTCCCATCTGTCCCAGATCAGCCCTCTCAAACTCCAACTCCTGCCCCAGTTTCTACAGAAATCCCTGCCCAAGTCACTCCACCTGCTGCCATTCATACAGTTCAAGAAGACAATACCTCTTCTCATGCTGCTTCCAATACTATTTTAGATGATAGTTCAACTTCATCTGCTGCTGCCACAGCCACTTTGCTTCATACAGACAATTCAGATTTTATTGCTGGAGATCTACCAGATGCAGAAATCCTGATTGATGCTCAGGTTCATGAATAGATCTTGTCTACAGATGATGATATTAACAGGATGATAGAGGAACTCTCTTCTAAAGAGCCTCTATTCACTATACCTGAAGAACATCCCTCTCCTCCAGCAAAGTCTCCAGAACATCCCTCTTCTCTAGTAAAGTCTCCTCAAGAAAAATCCCCAGAACCTGAAAAATCTCCTGAACCTTAACCAGGAAAGTCTTCACTTGAAGATGTACATAGTGAAGAGGTTGTTTTTATTCCTGACTCTGAAGATGAAACACATGTTGAAGATGTTGAACCTCCTCTTCTCAGTCTCAATTTCAACATTCCCTCCATAATAGCCAAAGATGTTGAAGATGAAGAAAGTACAGTCAGCAAAAAACAAACCTCTACCTTTACAGTCCTCATTGAAGAAATTGCCCCATGGACTGCTCCAATTCTACCTACTGCACCTCTTTAAAATGAAGTATTTCCTGAAGGTACTATCTTGAGTAAGATTGACCCTATGCTAGCTGAATAAAGAAATTATTTTGATACTTCTATTAAAGTTGTAACTGATGAAGTAACTACTATGGAAAAAAGATGAGCCGAGGATATGCTGGAATCCAAAATAATACTGATGAATTTAAAAGGCTTTTACAAATTGGAGGCAAAGCAATAGATCACACTATCACCAGTAATGGTACAGTGTTGGATCCCTAGTTTGATTTAGGCTAGGTTCACTAACTTAGGATCTTCTGACACACAATGTATAGCCAGGGTCATAGTTGTGTCATAGAGTCTAGGCAAAGTCCTTAGAGTCAATATCACATGGACCAGCTATCAACAAGACTGCCAGAGACTCAAGACTTAGAAGATTTCAAGACTCTGTAAAGTGAGTTCGACGTTTGTTGAACTCAGGTTGACGATAGTCGTGCTCAGCTCGACGATATCAGAGTAAATTCTCTGAGCTGAGCTCGACGAACTTGGTACTCAGGTCAACGAAAACTTGGACACTACAACAACACTTCAAGTTCAGAAAACATCAAGATATTTTAAGTCCTTAGTATTAGACTTTGGTCAACGAACTTAGTTCTCAGTTCGACGAACTCTATTCTTTGGACGACGAATCTTTGGACTACTACAGTATTCTGTCAAGACTATGTTCTCTAGTCTCAGGTCGATAAACTCAGTTCTCTGCCCGATGAATTCTGAATTATCTACTTCAACAACTTAGAACTAGAAGACTTGTGTCGACACTCAGAGTATATGTCTACACCAACTGAGTCGACACTAGAAGAACTTGTGTGAATACCCAGATCATCAGTCTATACTTTGGAAAGGTTGTGTTGACACCACACAAAATATTTGACAACTCCAGAAACTCAGCTCGACGAACTTAAGACACGGAATAGACAAAGTTCAGAAGAGACAACAGTTCAGTTTCCAGCTCGACGATCATGGAACTCAGCTCGACGAACAGAAGCCGTCTGGTCGACGAACACAACATCTCAGCTCGATGAACTGTGGACTCAGTTTGACGATTTTTGTCAACTGTTCGACGATTCCAGACTAAGTCATTTACAGCCCTGTCCCCATGATTACTGCAATAATTCCTGAATAATCAATGCTCTAACATTCTCTGAATATAACCGTCAGAGGAGCATTGATTAGGATATTCTCCAGGATTATTGCTTGCCATTTTTCCACGGGACAGTTGGGGAAATTATTCAATGCTGCTTATTCTCTAGGCCTTCAGCATTGAATGTAGAAGGAATTCAAAATTCGAAAGACCAATTTCCCCAGAAAATATAAAAAGAGATTTTTCTCTTTTCTTACACAGACATAGATAGAAAGAAAGTCAGAAAAATATACAGGGAGAAGATTACTAAATCAGACAAGAAAAACACAACCCGTCTGCTCTCAGTCTTACACAAGATTTCTGATATAAAAGAAAGCCCTAGACCAGAACATCATCTGTCATCTGAAGAAGAAGAACAATCATTCAAATATCAAGAGTCTTCATTCTTCAAACTCTCTAGGTCACTTCACAGGACAATAAATCTTCCATCTGTCAAAGAAGTTCCTGAAGATCTATCTGATCAAGGCTGAAAGCTTGAAGGCCTATCTCCCAGTGCAAAGCTCCAGTTCTCCTGAACTCTTCTACATCTCAGGGGGAGCTTTGACAACATCACTGAATCCACTTAAGTATTCTCAGTTTATTGAGAAAGAGAAGACCTCATCACTCTCTCATCCCCACCTCTGTAAAGGTTATCATCTCCCTTCAAAAGTGATTCCTGGTTACAAGTCACCTGATCAAAAGACTTGAGGATTTGGTTTTTGAGCACCTGATCAAAAGCTCATTGGTGTCAGGCACCTGATCAAAAACCTGAGTGGATTCCTACCAGGGTGGTAGAAGAGTGGACGTACCCAGGTTTGGGAACCACTATAAAATTTCTTATATCGTCTGGTTGCCCCTTTTTCTTTGTGTTCTTGATGTGCTTGTGTTTTTAGGATTGTTGTGTGCTTATTTATTTTATTTTAATTATGCACTTTTTAATTACAACAGAAGTTGTAATAATTTTATAAGGACCTATAAATACTCTATTCACCCCCCCTCTCTAGAGTATATTAGACCTAACACATCACTTTCAATTGGTATCAGAGGAGGTTCCTTTGGTTGTACAAGCTAAACCTTGAACCAAAGATCCTTTGTTAGATCTAAACATTATTTCATTTTCATTTAGATTATAAACACATCCATGGTACAGAATAAGGATTATGCAAGCACCAGCCCTCCAGTTTGCAACCTTAATAGGTTTGCCATCTGGAAGGCAAGAATCAAGTTGTACATGAACTCTATTGATGAAGACATCTACAACTCTATTTTGACAGGTCCCCCACAGGCATATACATCTACAACATCTTCCAGCAATAATGCAGTCCCACCACCTGAGTGGACTGAAGCCCAGAAGAAAGCAAAGATTGCTGATGCCAAATCCATGAACATATTGGCTCAGACTATGTCAGATGATATCTTTCAGAAGGTGGCTGAGTGCACCTCTGCAAAAGCAATCTGGGATTCACTCAATCAAATGGTTGTTGGCTCAGCAGATAAGAGGAAAGATAGAAGATCAAACCTCATCACACAATATGAAAACTTCAAGAAGGATGAGGCAGAAATAGTTGAAGTGTTGTACAACAGGCTTAGCTCCATCATCAGTGAGCTAAGGACATTAGATAAATAAATCACCTTGACTGAAGTGAATGACAAGATCCTAATGTGCTTCCCAAGCTCATGGGACACCAGGATCTGGCGAATCAAAGTGGCCAGAAGCTTGAATGAGATTTCAACTGAATCTCTCCTGGGAAAGCTCAAATCTTATGAGCAGCTAATCAAGTCCAGAGAAGCAGTGGAACATAGGACTCCTCCTCCAGCAACGAAATAACAATCCATTACATTCAAGGCTGCTGAAGAAACTTAAGCCCCAATAGTCAATGAAGAGCTAATGAGTCTCTTTGCCAAGAGATTCTTCAAAATGGCAAGGAAAGACTTCAAAAAGAAGTCATCCAAAAATGACAGACAGCCAAGGTATGACAAAACCCCCACTAAAGAGGTAGTGTGTTTTCGGTACGGGAAACCAGGACATTTCATGTCTGAATGTCCTGAAAATCAAAAGAAGGAAAGAAGAAGAGAGAAGGAATCAAGAAGCAAGCATTACAGCAAGCCCTCTTTCAGCAAGCACAAAAAGAAGGACAAAGGATTTGTGGCTGAAACATGGAGTGACACAGAAGATGAATCCACATCTTCCAGCTCCAGTGAAGAAGAAGAGGAGGACAAGGCAAAGGAGGTTTTCCTCATAGCAATTGATGCAAGCAGTAGCAGATCAGATACAGATGAATCTGATAATGAAGAAAACCTGTCAGCTGAAGATCAGGTAATAACATCTTATGATTTTGAATCTGATGAATTTAAATTTGAATTTAAAAACTTATGCTTAGATTTGATAAGCTCTGAGAAGGAAATCAAACTTCTCAGAGATAAATTAAATGATCTAGATAAAATCATTAATGAAAATGCAAATCTATCTAGTGAACTGAAATCTGCAAATGAACAAATTACTTTTCTGAAATCAGAACTTAGCAAAGCTAAGATATTAGAAGAATCATTAAATGACAGAAGTTTGAAATTGCTAGATATAACCAACACAGTAAATACTAGAACTAATAGCTGCAGATTAGGATTAGGAGCTACATTCAGTGAACCAACCCTAATCCCAAGGAATCATCTTTCAAAACCTGTAAATTTTATCTCTGATAAAGGAAAAAAACACTGAACAAGTAAATAAGGTTAATAAAATTCTAGAACAAATTGAAGCTAAGGATAAAATTAAAAACCAGAAGAATGATAAAAATAACAATATTCAGCAGTTATCGTCGAACTCAGATCGACGATATAGGAATAGATCGTCGAACTCAGAACAACGATCTCTGAATGCAAACTTCAATAATAATCATTCGTCTAACTGTGATCGACGAACTTTGTATGGTTCGTCGAGCAGAGGTCAACGAACGTGGGACACAAAAAATGAATATGTTCATTCTCTGCGCAGAGGTCGACGATCTCAACCCAATTTGTCAAACTCTGGTCGACAAACTTACAGAAATTTGTCGAATCCAGAAAGACTTAACCAAAATTTTAACTATAATTGCAACTTAAATAATTCTAGAAAAGCTTTTAATCCTCTAGCTGATTGGGTTATACCACCTAGAAGATATCACCCTCTAGGATATAAATCCCAACCAGAATTTTCAGTTATTTCCATCTTTTCATATCAATAAAACAAAGGACCCAAGGTAACCCGGGTCAAAAATATTTAACTGCTTTCATTGCAGGAGAAGAGCTATCCAGGAGTGCATCAGCCATGGTACCTGGACAGTGGATGCTCCAAACACATGACAGGTAGCAAGGACAATATCACAAATTACAAGTCCAAGCTAGGGCCAAAGGTGATCTTTGGTGATTCAAAAAGTGGCCAGTCTGAAGGATATGGAGCAGTGAAGATTGGAGCAGTTACATTCAAGAAAGTAACATATGTAAGAGGACTCAAACATAACCTCATCTCAATAAGTCAACTTTGTGATGAAGGTTATCAGGTAACTTTTAACTCGAGCTCTTGTATTATTTCATCTAAAGAAAACAAACTTGTTTTAATTGGAAATAGACAAGGCAACATATATGAAAGATATAGTACCTAAACACCTAGAGGGGGGGGGTGAATAGGTGACCAAATTCTTTTTAAAACTTTAATGGCAGCAATCAGTTATATCACAGAATCTATACTACTTTTGCACAGCAATCACACAAGTATTCACAATCACATCACAATCACAGCAGACACAGAGTTTTATAGTGGTTCCCCAAGCATTGGGTACATCCACTTTCCCCCTTCGCCTATCTAGCAGTGTACTAGATTCGGCCAAACTCCACCACTGTCTCAGAACCCAAATTGGTTCCTACACCTCAGGCCCAAGACCCTACAACTCAGCTTTATCCCAAAGCCTACACTTAGCCACAAAGGCCTACACTCAGCCAACAAGGCCTACACTCAGCCAACAAGGCCTACACTCAGAGATTTCAATCTCCTATACTCAGGCTCTCAAGCCCTACCCTCAGCCTTTATAATTACAGGCTTACAATTCACTCAGATCCAAAGGATCCTACAAGATAAAAATGTTTATACAAATGATAACTCAGCAACTCAGAAACAAGAGAGGGGAGTTGAGAGTTTCTTGATGAGTTCTTGGAAGAACTCAGCTGGACTCAATCTGACTTAGCTTTCTTCAAAGCTTCTTGAAAGTAGAACTGAATAAGACTGATTCCTTCTGCAGTTGATCCTTGACCTCTGCTTCTTAAGATCCAGAATGAATCTGAATCCTTCTTCTCAGCCTAGTTCCAATGGCTGATTTCTTGGATGGAGCCCTCTCTCTCCAACTTCTTAGATCTGCACTTGGACAGCTAGATCTTCTTGATTTGATACTTGATCAATAACTCTGTGAACCACTTTAATAACTTGTTCAACAACAACCTGAACAATAATTTCCGTAAACTGTATGAGCCTATTTATAGGCCTTCTTCATGGTAACCGGCTGGTCCGGTCCATAACTGAATTCTGACATCTCTGACAGGTGTTGTAGATCGGCTGGAACGGCAGCTGTCAAGTCATCCAGTCAATTCTTGAAAGTTCTCTAACTGTCTGAAAGTGTCGAGACTTTCTGTCTTTAAGTGTCGACACTTATAGACCAAGTGTCGACACAAGTTGTGTAAGTGTCGACACAAGTCTACAAGGTGTCGACACAACTCCTTGTGTTGTAGATTCTATGTCTCGACACAGTTTCTTCTGCATGTGTCGATACTGAAATTGAGTGTCGACACAAGTACTTGATCTTCTATCTTTTGCTGAATTCTTCTAAGTGTCGACACATCTCCTAAGTGTCGACACATCTCCTTTGTGTCGACACAACTTCTTGTGTTGAATCTGTTAAGTGTCGACACTGCTTCTTGGTGTCGATACATAGTCTTCTATGTTGATACTTGTTGAGTGTCGACACAGCTCCTTGTGTCGACACTTGATTCTTCTGTTGAGACTTCAGCTGAGTGTCGACACATTCCCTTAGTGTCGACACTTATACTTAGAATAATTTGATCTTTCTGTTCTTTGCTAAGTGTCGACACAGCTCCATGTGTCGACACTTTCTTCAAGTGTAGAGTCTTCAGCTGAGTCTCGACACATTATTCTAGGTGTCGACACTTACTTCATGTGTTGACTCTTCTGTTGAGTGTCGACACATTGTTCTTGGTGTCGACACTTTAACTTAGTCTCTGCTGACTTTTGCTGAGTGTCGACACATCTCCAAGTGTCGACACTTTCTGGTGTAGACACAGCTTCACTGGGTGTCGACACAGCTCCTTGTGTCGAATCTTTCTGTCTGCACTTTTCTTCATTGAGTGTCGACATAGCTCCTTGTGTCGACACTTTCTGTCTGGTGTCGACTCTGCATCCCAGGTGTCGACACAATGACTCCAAGTGTCGACACTGCTTGTCTGGGTGTCGACACAAGTCTTCTTAAGTGTCGACACTTTCCATCTGGGTGTCGACACATGGACTTAGAAATTTTTGCTTCAGTCCTGCAAATACTTAACATGCACAAGAACTCAAAAACACATCAAATACATTTTGATGTATATCATTGAGTTGGGTGAGGCTTCTTCAAATCAGGTACATTTAACCAATGTACCCAACAATCTCCCCCTATTTGGAGAAGTCATAACCCTTAGTCAATGATATACACCATTCATAATTAAAATTACAAAATGATGTAAAGCAGGATAATGTACAGCAGGGTAAACATAAACATGTATCAATTTCACATGTATACAAATTCATCATTATAGAACAAATAAGAAATAGACATAGACATATTCACAGAACACACATGAAATATATTAATCATATATTGTTCTAATATCTATCTTATACATCTTCAGAAGTTCACTAAATGTTTTCCATCCAAAAGATTACAAAATAAACTTCAAGAAAATCTAAATCTATTTTTGTTCTGGCTCCTTGATAACTATTCCTTTGCCAGCTTGGACTTTAGCTTGGACAGGAGCAACAGCAGTTTCAGTATCAGCAGGCTTCTTGCCTTTCAGATCTTTCTTTTTAAGCTCTTCAACTTTGATCTTCTGCCTTTCAAAATAATGGTATGGCTTAGGAAAGTACTTGCTAGGCTCCCGGGCAGTAGGAGGTAGCTTTCCCATCTTTGCCTTCCTTCTATATTGGACTATTTCCTCTTGTCTGGTTTCATGTTTTCTCCATTCAGTTTCAGAAAACCATTTGTTCCTGTCTTGAATGTTATCTTTGGCAGCTTTCCAGGCAGTTAGTATAATGTTCCTAGAGGTAGGGCTCCACTGTTCAAAGTCTGGCATTTGTTCTGCTTGTTCCCTAAACCTCTTCTTAGACAGTCTTGTCTCTTCCTCTTTCTGCAATGCCTCTTGCATAGCTTCAGAAATAGGCTGAACAACCTTTTCAATATGAACATTGTCCTTGCCCCCAGGTGGGCTATACATAGACTGGACATCAGCATGTATCATGTCAAAATCTGGAGGAGGGTAGATGACTTGAGCCACTTCAGCTTGCTCCCCTCCTAGATATGCAGGTTGAATTCCAGATTCTGCCACATTATCATCATCACAAAGAGGAGGGTATCCCAGTGTAGCCCTGATGGAATTTGATATCCATTTTGCATGATCAGAACTTGTCTTGACTAACACTCTCTCCCCCTTTATGACTTCTCTTTCAATATGATCTCTCACATCATCCTTCTGAAATCTGACTTGATTATCCAAGTAATTTACTTCATCTTTAAAGAAAGGTTTTAACCTTTAGAGTTTGTCAGTTATCAGCTTCTGAGAATCTTGGATAGTAGTTTTAAGAGCAGTGAGTTCTTCTAGGAAAACTTTGTCAAAATCTGCCTTGGCTATAGCTGGAGTCTGCCCTGCAGCAATATTCTTCAGTTCTGTAACTATGGCATTGTGAGATGCAGTGAGATTGTCATTCATTCTTAGCTGATTTTCAAGAACATAACCTTGTTTCAAGGCTATGTCATCCACTTGTGCCTTTATCTTTTCCTGGTGAGTTGCAAGATAGACTACTGCATTCCCACCCTTGTGGAAGCAGTCAGTCATCTCCTTCTTGTTGAGATTCATCTCAAACCTGATTGATTTTATATCCTGGGCCAGATCAAATTGGAGTGATTTTTGCCCTTCATCTACATATTTCTCTATGGCCTGCCTTTGCTCATCCAACTTGATTTGCATTGCCACCATCAGTGTACTATAATCAATGGCTGGGGCTGGTTGAATTATAGGCTGTGGTGCAACTATTTGGAGAGCCTTCTTGTAACTCTGGCTTCTTCACTTGAAGACATAAAGTTTCTTTTTCTTTGCCCTTTCAGCTTCCTCATCTTCTGATGCAGAGGTGCTGGTTATATCCACCCTCTCCTTAGGGCTTGGAGGCCTTTCAGTTTGCACATCTTGTGCCTTCTCAGTTTCTTGCCTTATAGGCACTTCATGAACTTGCACTTGCTCCCCCTTAGCAGCAGCATTCTCTCCTTCAGCAGCAGTAGGTTCTTTGTCAAAATCCACTTGATCCAGATTTAAAAATAAATCCTCCATAGTGTACTCTTGTGGTGAAGGAGCTGGAGTAATTCTAGGCTCTTCAACCACTGGATCAGGAACCACTTCTAGTACAATAGCAGATGTGTCTTCTATAACAGCATCTGGAACTTGACTATCCAGCTGAGTTTGCTGATGAACATCAGACAAATCAGCATCTTCTATAAGAAATTCTAAAGTATTTAGGTAAGTGAGTACCTCTAGTATTGTGTTGGTGGCTTGTTCACTTTCCAGTGTAGAGGGTTCTTCTACAACTGGAAGCTCCCCCTGGCTGTGATCCTTGTGGATGGGGCTAGCTTGAGGTAGCTCCCCCTGGATCTCAGCAACCTCTTGAGGAGCAGGAGTCTTCACTACAGGCTCTTCCTCATGCTCATCTGGAGTGAAGACAACATGTTCTTCACTATCAGAGCTGCTAGTGGACTCTGGAGCCACTGGAGCAGTCTTCCTTTTCTTCTTGGGAGGAATCTCTTTCTCAGTAACTGTCTTCTCATGGGTTGGCATCTCTTTTGACAACACCCTGTCCTATCTTGAAAAGATCCTCAGATCCATCCTTCTCATATGATTTATCTTACTTCCTGCAGCTTGTTGCATTACCTCTGGCATGGCACCAGCTAGGTATAGACTTAAGATTCTGCCCAGATTGGGCTTCTTCAAGCTTTCTTTAATCTTCTCATAAACTATCAGAGACCAGTCAGTTTTTAGAGTGAAGATTATCCTGGTCATTATACCAAACATATAGGCAGACACTCTGTCATGCCCTCTTGGCTTGCTGAGAATAACTTTTCCAACAATCTCAGACAAGAATTTGCCTTGATTGTTCATGCCTTTTCTGTTGAAGACAGAACCAATCTTCATCATAGAGTCTAGTCCACACCAGGTTAGAGCTTCCCTGGTCCTTGAAGCAGTAACCTCATCTTCCTCCTTTGTTCTTGGCAATTGAAGCACCTTCCTCAAGCTCTTTGGTGAAATCTTAACCTTTGTTCCATGAACTCTGGATTTGATTCTGTATCCAGATTCATCCATTTCAGCTCCATTTAGGAATTCAAGAACCTCTTTCTTCCATATCTTAGTAGGTTCTGAAACTAAATATTCTAATCCAGAATCGGCAACTAGGGTTACGACCGCCCGGATTTCTTGATCAGCATCAGTGAAAGCGCCGCGCACCAGCTCATATCCTTCGTTGACGTTCTCCTCTAGCTTAGGCACCATTAGGGTTTGTAGAATTTGTCTTGAGAGAAGAGAGGTGTCGACACAGTAGTTTTAATCTCGAAACTTTGAAAGTGTGTCGACAAACAAAGACAAAACCCTATTTATACCTTTCTAATTTTGAAGATGAACAGGCTGGACAGCTAACTTAAAATGTGTCGACACTGCCAATAAGTGTCGACACTGACTTATAATGTCTCGACACATATGTGTCGACACAAGTTTAGTCAACAGATTTTATGTGTCGACACTTGGTTATGTGTCGACACAACATAACTCGACACATTGTCGAGACTTTACTTAGAAAATTCTGAGTAAATACTAAGTGTCGACACCACATTGGATGTGTCGACACCTACTTGACATGTGTCGACACTAACATTCTGAAGTGTCGACACCAACTTCCTAGATGTGTCGACACCTTTTTCCTGAAGTGTCGACACCATTTTTCTGTGTCGACATAGACTTGTCTATGTGTCGACACCTTTTTACTTAGCCAATTTCAATTCTGTAAACTTACTCTAAGTTTATCATTCCTAGTTCAATTTTGAATCTATTGAACTTAGCTTCTTCTAGGGGCTTAGTAAACATATCAGCTACTTGATTATCAGTTTTAACATATTCAAGTAAGATATCTTCTCTTTCTACATGCTCCCTAAGAAAAAGATATTTAATTTCAATATATTTAGTTCTACTATGGGATACAGGATTATTAGCTATTGAAATAGCATTTGTAGAATCACAGAAGAGTGGAGTTCTACTTACCTGAAATCCATAGTCCTCTAGCTGATGTTGTATCCACAGAATTTGAGCACAGCAGCTTCCTGCAGCCACATACTCTGACTCTGCAGTGGAGATAGCCACACTGGTTTGCTTTTTGCTACTCCATGAAATTAGTCTCCCACCTAGGAATTGACAGGTTCCAGTAGTGCTTTTTCTATCTTCTTTGCATCCTGCAAAGTCTGCATCTGAATAACCTATTAGATCAAAATCTCCATTCCTAGGGTACCAGAGGCCTAGATAGGGAGTGCCCTTTAGATATCTCAATATTCTTTTGACTGCTGTCAAATGAGACTCTTTAGGGCGGGCTTGATACCTTGCACAAACACATGTATCATACATGATGTCGGGTCTACTAGCAGTCAAGTATAATAGGGAGCCAACTATCCCTCTATACAAGGTTTCATCTACAGGTTTTCCTACATCATCCTTGCTAAGAGACATACTTGACCCCATAGGAGTCTTCATGGTACTGGATGAATCCATACCATATTTCCTTATGAGTTCTAGGGTGAACTTGGACTGACATATGGATAAACCACTTTTAGTCTGTTTAACTTGGAGACCCAAGAAAAACTTCAGCTCTCCCATACTACTCATCTCAAATTGACCTTGCATAAGTTTTGCAAATTTTTTGCAAAGGCTGCTTTCAGTAGACCCAAATATAATGTCATCTACATATATTTGGACTAGTATAACTTTGCCTCTAGATTCCCTAAGGAATAGAGTCTTATCTATTTTCCCCCTTGAGAACTTGTTCTCAATGAGGAAACTAGATAGGGTTTCATACCAAGCCCTAGGGGCTTGCTTTAACCCATATAATGCTTTCCTAAGTCTATAGACATGATGAGGTAGAGTTGGATCAACAAAACCTGAAGGCTGCTCCACATAGACTTCTTCCTTAAGATTACCATTCAGGAATGCTGACTTGACATTCATTTGGTAAACCTTGAATCCTTGATAGGTTGCATAGGCCATGAACATAATTATGGCTTCCAGTCTGGCTATTGGAGCAAAAGTTTGATCAAAGTCAATACCTTCTTCTTGCCTATATCCTTTAGCAACCAATCTTGCTTTATTCTTAATGATGACCCCTTGTTCATCCATCTTATTCCTGTAGATCCACTTGGTTCCTATTATATTGTGGTCTTTAGGTTTAGGAACAAGATCTCAGACCTTGCACCTCTTGAACTGATTAAGCTCTTCTTGCATTGCTTCAGTCCATTGTGGATCTTGTATTGCTTCTTCAAACTTCTTAGGTTCAACTTGAGATAGAAAACTGGAGTATATTGCTGCATTTATGTTTCTGCTCCTGGTTTGTACTCCTTGTCTTGGATCTCCAATAATCTGCTCTAATGGATGATCTCTAAGATGCCTGTTGGCTGGAGGCATCCTAACTTCTGGTTGAACCTCTTCAGCATCTCCATCATGCTGTATTCCTTGAACTTCATCAGCAATTGGTACATGTAGTTCTCCCCCTGGACAACAACCACTGTCTTCTACTTGCTGTCTTACAGCAGGTACTTCATCTATAGTTAGCTTGTCTATTTTCTTTGTTAAACCTGTGGGGCTGTATACACTACTAGATAACTCATTGTTAATAAGTTTAGTCTCATCAAAAACTACATGCACAGATTCTTCTACAACTTGTGTAGTCAAGTTGTAGACTCTATAAGCCTTACTATTATTGTTGTACCCAACAAAAATTCCCTCTTGGGACTTGGCAGCAAACTTGGTCAAGTAAGACTTCCCATTGTTAAGTATGAAGCATTTGCAACCAAAGATCCTGAAATAGGATAGGTTTGATTTCCTGCCTTTCACAACTTCATAGGGGGTCTTGTTTAGGCTTTTAGTGATGGTAGCCCTATTTATAACATGGCATGCAGTATTAACTGCTTCAGCCCAGAAATACTCTGGTAGTGATGTATCACTTAATAGGGTCCTACCAGCCTCTATCAAGGTCCTATTCTTCCTCTCAGCAATGTCATTTTGCTGAGGTGTTCTAGGTGAAGAGAATTCTTGAAATATCCCAAAGTCTTCACATAGTTTTGTCATACTATCAGACTGAAATTCAGTACCATGGTCACTTCTAATCTTGACCACTGTACTGTCTAGTTCATTCTGAATTTGCTTGACAAAGCTATGGAAGACACTAGGTGTTTCAGATTTCTGTCTTAAGAAGAACACCCAGGAAAACCTTGAGTAGTCATCTACAACTACAAGGGTATAGACCTTCCTACCTAAGCTGTGAACTGGCATTGGACCAAAGAGATACATATGCAAGAGGTATAAACACCTCACAGCATCTTTATTTTCTATGCTTCTAAAGGTGGATTTAGTCTGCTTGCCCTTTTGACAAGCTGAGCAAATACCATCTTTAACACACTTAACTTGAGGACCATTCCTCACTAACTCTTTGCTAAAGAGTTTGCTAATAGTCTTGTAGTTAAGATGGGCAAGCCTCTTGTGCCATTTGACACAATGAGAGACTGTCTCATCAGCTACAAGACACACTGGAGAACCATTGGTCTCGCACATAATGTCTAGGCAGTAGACATTCCTCTTCCTATAACCTGTCAAAATGATCTCTTGATCACTTGACCTCTTGATATGACAACCATTTTTAACAAATGAGATGTCATACCCTACATCACTTAATTGACTTATACTTATTAGGTTGTGTTTCAACCCTTTAACATAAGCCACTTGAGTAATGGTAACTAAGTTGCTAGAAATGTTACCAAATCCTTTGATGATTCCTTTTTCAGAACCACCAAAGGTAACTTTTGGACCATCTTTTATTGGAATGTAGTCCTTTAGTAATCCTCTAGTTCCAGTCATATGTCTGGAACATCCACTGTCCAAGTACCATGTTGGGGTATGGCCACTTGGACTCACCTGCAAAACAGATTAATGAACCTTAGAACCCAAAGAATTCTTGGGTCCTTGGTACTTGTTAGTTTGCAATCTGACAAAGCTACCTACTGGCTTTCCAACAGGTAGTTTGGTACTCACTTTAGCACTAGCATTGTGCCAACAGTCCACTGCAAAATGACCAACTTTGCCACAGCACCAACATTCAAACTTATTGTACCTTTGCTTAGGTACTGTCTTTGTTGTCTTATCTACAGCAGACTTGTTGAATGTTGGGGTTTTGCCCTTGGACTTGGGCTTGGACTGCTCAGTCCTTGCAGGTTTAATAAAACCCAGTCCAGCCTTGCCTTTATGATGAACAAATTCATCAATTAAAGGTAGCACTGATTTAGGTTTAGAAAACCTAGCAACAAGCTCTCTCTCTTTCTGAAGATTGATCTCCAGACTCTTGATTTGATCATTCTTAAAGGTGATAGTCCCCATCTGAATCACTGTTATGTGTTTCAGCCTGGCTATCTCATTAAGCTTTTGATCAAATAGCTTCTCAGAATCTGTTACAGCAGCTTTTAGATCAGCAATTTCCTTTGCCTGACTTTTGGCTAGGGACTTGCTTTTCTTGTAAGCTTGCAACAGTACTTTATATTCATCTATAAGCTGATGAATATCATCCTCAGACTCAGATACATTCTCATCACTTGATGATGATGAATCTGATTCTGTACTGGAACAAGAAACTGAACTTAGAGTTGAACTTTGTACCTTACTGGGTCCTGGCTGCTCCAGGATTTTGTCACTCTCAGTCAATGCCATCAGTCCTTGGCACTGACAGTCTTCTTGTTCATAAATAGACTCAATTATCTGCATGAAATCTTCTTCTTCTTCTTCAGCAAACAGCCCTATGTATGCCTCAGCATCAGACTCAGTTTCTGAAGAGATATCTGATAGAGTCTTCTCTTTCTTGGCTACAAAAGACTTCTCTTTCTTGCCTTTAAAATGAGTCTTTTTCCTGTCACTAGACTCTTTTCTCTTTTCAGGACAATCTGCAATAACATGGCCTTGTCTATTGCAGCAATAACACACTATCTTAGAACCAGTTGCCTTGCTAGATTTTGTCCTCTTCCTGTCTTTCTTTGAAGTCTTTTTATCCTGATAAAAATCTTCTTTTCCTTTTGAAGTAGAAGGCCTTGACCTCCACTTTTCTTCTTCAAGAATTTCTGAAAGTGTCTAGTGAAGGCAGCAAAGTCTTCATCACTTTCACTGCTTGCAGATTTTGTGCTGACTGACTCATCTGACTCTGATTCAACTACCTTTGGAGGTAGAGTTGGTGACTTATTCCTGCACTTTCTGGAGGCTTCTGTCTTGAAGGCTACTGTTCTTTCCTTGTGTTCAGTTCTTGTTGATTTCTCCTCCTCTTTCCTCACTGTCAACTGCATTTCATAAGACAATAACTTGTCAAACAGTGTAGGAGGAGGAATTTCTCCCAACTTATCCTTTCTCTAATGGCACAGATCTTGGTGTCCCAATCTTTAGTTAGGGACCTTAGGAACTTGTCATTTAGTTCATAATTGCTGAACTCTCTTCCATAAGACATGAGTTCATTCACTATTCTGTAGAACTTCTTATAGCACTCAGTTATGTTATCACCCTTTCCTTGTCTAAAACTTTCATACTCCTGATTTAGCAAGGATTTTCTATCTTGTCTAACTTCTTCAGAACCCTCCATATACACAATAAGAGTGTCCCACATCTCTTTGGCTGTCTTACAGTGTATAAGATTCTGAAATGTTGCATCATCTATGGCACTCACTATAATGTTTTGTGCCCTTTTGTCCATGGTGGCTAGGACAATCTCATCCTTAGTCATTTCATAGAAATCATTTGGGGTTCTCTGATTTGCATCTAGAACTGATATCTTCATGGGCACATAAGGCCCCTCTTTTACTGTGATGTAGATCCTATGGTCTGAGGCCTCCATAAACAGTCTTACCCTTTCCTTCCAGATCCCAAAGATCTCTTTCCTGCATATGGGTAATTTCATGGAACCCAATTCCTTGTGATTCTCAGAGGAACCCATGTTTCTTGATTTTCTTGAATCTGAAATTCACTTAAACTGAATCTGCCAATCAGGATCTCCTTAGACTGTTAGTCCTTTTTAAGGAACCTCCCTCTGATACCACTTGAAAGATATAGTACCTAAACACCTAGAGGGGGGGTGAATAGGTGACCAAATTCTTTTTAAAACTTTAATGGCAGCAATCAGTTATATCACAGAATCTATACTACTTTTGCACAGCAATCACACAAGCATTCACAATCACAGCACAATCACAGCAGACACAGAGTTTTATAGTGGTTCCCCAAGCATTGGGTACATCCACTTTCCCCCTTCGCCTATCTAGCAGTGTACTAGATTCGGCCAAACTCCACCACTGTCTCAGAACCCAAATTGGTTCCTACACCTCAGGCCCAAGGCCCTACAACTCAGCTTTATCCCAAAGCCTACACTCAGCCACAAAGGCCTACACTCAGCCAACAAGGCCTACCCTCAGCCAACAAGGCCTACACTCAGAGATTTCAATCTCCTACACTCAGGCTCTCAAGCCCTACCCTCAGCCTTTATAATTACAGGCTTACAATTCACTCAGATCCAAAGGATCCTACAAGATAAAAATGTTTATACAAATGATAACTCAGCAACTCAGAAACAAGAGAGGGGAGTTGAGAGTTTCTTGATGAGTTCTTGGAAGAACTCATCTGGACTCAATCTGACTTAGCTTTCTTCAAAGCTTCTTGAAAGTAGAACTGAATAAGACTGATTCCTTCTGCAGTTGATCCTTGACCTCTGCTTCTTAAGATCCAGAATGAATCTGAATCCTTCTTCTCAGCCTAGTTCCAATGGCTGATTTCTTGGATGGAGCCCTCTCTCTCCAACTTCTTAGATCTGCACTTGGACAGCTAGATCTTCTTGATTTAATACTTGATCAATAACTCTGTGAACCACTTTAATAACTTGTTCAACAACAACCTGAACAACAGTTTCTGTAAACTGTATGAGCCTATTTATAGGTCTTCTTCATGGTAACCGGCTGGTCCGGTCCATAACTGAATTCTGACATCTCTGACAGGTGCTGTAGACCGGCTGGAACGGCAGCTGTCAAGTCATCCAGTCAATTCTTGAAAGTTCTCTAACTGTCTGAAAGTGTCGAGACTTTCTGTCTTTAAGTGTCGACACTTATAGACCAAGTGTCGACACAAGTTGTGTAAGTGTCGACACAAGTCTACAAGGTGTCGACACAACTCCTTGTGTTGTAGATTCTATGTCTTGACACAGTTTCTTCTGCATGTGTCGACACTGAAATTGAGTGTCGACACAAGTACTTGATCTTCTATCTTTTGCTGAATTCTTCTAAGTGTCGACACATCTCCTTTGTGTCGACACAACTTCTTGTGTTGAATCTGTTAAGTGTCGACACTGCTTCTTGGTGTCGACACATAGTCTTCTATGTTGATACTTGCTGAGTGTCGACACAGCTCCTTGTGTCGACACTTGATTCTTCTGTTGAGACTTCAGCTGAGTGTCGACACATTCCCTTAGTGTCGACACTTGTACTTAGAATAATTTGATCTTTCTGTTCTTTGCTAAGTGTCGACACAGCTCCATGTGTCGACACTTTCTTCAAGTGTAGAGTCTTCAGCTGAGTGTCGACACATTGTTCTAGGTGTCGACACTTACTTCATGTGTTGACTCTTCTGTTGAGTGTAGACACATTGTTCTTGGTGTCGACACTTTAACTTAGTCTCTGCTGAGTTTTGCTGAGTGTCGATACATCTCCAAGTGTCGACACTTTCTGGTGTAGACACAGCTTCACTGGGTGTCGACACAGCTCCTTGTGTCGACACTTTCTGTCTGCACTTTTCTTCATTGAGTGTCGACACAGCTCCTTGTGTCGACACTTTCTGTCTGGTATCGACTCTGCATCCCAGGTGTCGACACAATGACTCCAAGTGTCGACACTGCTTGTCTGGGTGTCGACACAAGTCTTCTTAAGTGTCGACACTTTCCCTCTGGGTGTCGACACATGGACTTAGAAATTTTTGCTTCAGTCCTGCAAATACTTAACCTGCACAAGTAACTCAAAAACACATCAAATACATTTTGATGTATATCATTGAGTTGGGTGAGGCTTCTTCAAATCAGGTACATTTAACCAATGTACCCAACAATATACTTAGTTAATTTTCTATCTGTCACTTCTGATATCTGTTTACTTAGTTTAATTAGTAACCAGAATGATTTATGGCACAAAAGACTAGGTCGTGTAAATCTGAAAAACAGTGTTATGCTATCTAAAGACAACCTTGTTAGAGGTCTACCTCCTGGTCCCTATAAGAAGGAAGGCCTTTGCAGGGCTTGTTAATTAGGCAAGCAAACTAAATCTAGTTTCAAATCTATTAATAAAAGTGAATCACCTAGGATTTTGTATTTGCTACACATGGATTTATTTGGACTCATTGCTGTACAAAGTCTAGGAGGGAAATCCTACACTTTGGTTATTGTAGATGACTTCTCCAGGTTCACTTGGGTATCCTTTCTGAGATCTAAGTCAGATACCTTCAAGGTTCTTACTGATTTTCTCAGGACCATACAGATTGAGTTCTCTACTCATGTTGCATTGATCAGAAGTGATCATGACACAAAGTTTGAGTCTCTTCTTATGCATGAGTTCTGTGAGAAGAAAGGTATCAGGCACTGCTTCTCAGCTCCTAGAACTCTCCAACAAAATGGGGTAAGTGAAAGGAAAAATAGGATACTCATTGAAGCTGCAGGTACATTATGTTAAATTTTCTCAACGTGGTCAGCAAGATAGCCCAAACACCAAATTAATATCTTCGGAACTACCCAGTTCGCACGCTGAACCTGCGGAAAACCCAAGGACTAGAGGTTGCACCCAACAAAACAATGGAAGCACAAGAAGGTCTTATTATGCATTCACTTCTTTACAATCCGAGGCATACATAGCGAGACATGATTTCGCTAGTATTACAGCTGTAAACAGAAAGAACCAAAAAACAAGCCGGGCGGACAGCACTCCAGTCCGCCGAGACCGCGAGGTCGCCGAGACCGCTGAGCTCGCCCAAGCTACGCTGCAATCCGCCGAATACCACGGAGTCCGCCGAAGCCGCGAGGCCGCGCGGACAGACCGTTATTCGCCTCCTGCTGAACCCGAACTGAGGAACTCCCCTACCCGCCTGACGCCGGCGGACAGGTTATTGAAGCTGGCAAAGATGAAACAGAACTGACAAGCCGCAGAGCGACCTCCTGCTGAGTCCGCAGAGACCGCACACTTCCAAGCACTGACCGAAGTCACAGCCAAACTCCTGGCTCCTTGAAGTTATCCGCGCGACCTGCACACAGCAAACCGTCAGGCTGAAACAATCCGCGCGGACTGGCAAACACAGACCGCAGCACTTCGCACACCCCAACTTACTGTTCACTCAAGTTACTTAGGTTACTGTAGATGTGCCAGGGGGGTCCTATTTATAGGCAAGGTGAGGAGTGTGGTCACCGCCCAAGAGATAGCGACACCACCCTCAGTCCGCGCGAATACCACCACCGTCCGCTGAGTCCGCATGGACTTAGCTGGATACCAAGGAAACCGCCAGGAGCAAGGCAACCATTGACGAACCCTCTCCAGTCCGCCCAAGCTAAGCGGACAAGGCACCAGCCCACAAAGCTCCAACTGCTTCAGGACAGCAAACCCCCTTCAATGGCTGTCCGCACCAACCCGAGGCAGTCCGCAAGACTCACACCTCAATCCGCCACAAGTCCACGACCAAAGGCAAACAGCAACAGTCCGCCCGGTCACAGCGGACTTGGCGGATACGGCGGACACCATGAACTTGACACCAAGTGTGACCAAGTCCAAAACCATCAAGGGCCAGTGCGAGCATGGCGGACACAAAGTCCCGTCCGCCAAATACCCTAGCACAGACCGCAACCAGTCCGCGAGCTCCTCGCACTTGTCCAACACAGCAGCTTCCTCCCGGACTCCAAACACCAGTCCGCCAACCGGTCTCCACAGCAAGACCTGCTGTAACACCTGAGCTCGACAAGGCCTCAGCCAAGCTCAAGGCCCAGTCCGCAACAGCCCAAACCGCGGACACACCAGTCCGCAAGGCTTCCCGCGAACTCGAACCAACCCTCCAACAGCGCAAGCTTGCACCCGCGACCACTGAGCAAAGCACCAGTCCGCAAGCCTCTCTATCCGCAGATACCAGGCCGCACCAAACCGCGGACTCCATGCAACAACCTGCTCAGAACACAGCCGGCTTCCACCAGACTTTTCACCAGGCCGCAAACCTCAGTCCGCCCAGTCCGCCCAGTCCGCCAAAGCTATCCGCCACAGGCCGCGCGGCCTGTCCTGTCACCCACTTCCACTTCACAAATTTCAACACTCCCCCTTGAAGTGAGAAGTGGTGACCAAGCCCAGCAAGCTGCGCAAGCGTTCAAAGGGCCCCTTCGACAGTGGCTTCGTGAAGATGTCAGCATGATTATCTTCACTCCGAACATGCCCGACCAGCAGAGAACCCTCCAACACCTTCTCCCTGATGAAGTGGTGATCAATCTCTATATGCTTGGTCCTGGCATGACACACTGGATTATTTACCAGTTTGAGAGCACTCTCATTGTCACCCCGGAGTAAAGTAGGCCCTTGCACTTCTTCATGAACATCCTCTATGAGTCTTCTCAACCAAACGGCTTCCCGAGCAGCCAAGGCCGAAGCCTTATACTCCGCCTCCGTGGTTGAAACCGACACCGAGTCCTGCTTCTTGCTACACCACGAGATGCTAGCTGAACCGCAAGTGAACACATAACCTGAAGTAGACCTTCGATCATCCGAATCACCGCCATAGTCAGCATCTGTGTACCCGAGCAATACAAACTCCGCGTCCCTTCCATAGAGGAGTCCCATCTCAGAAGTCACCTTGACATACTTCAGAATTCCCTTTGCCGCCACTAGATGAGATTGCCTTGGTTCAGTCATATACCGACTTACTCGGCCAACAACATAAGCTATATCCGGCCTTGTAATCGTCAGATAGATCAAGCTCCCAACAAGAGCCCTGAACACCAAGGGATCATTAAGAACCCTTCCCTCATCTCGTCGAAGCTTTAGCCCAGGTTCCAGTGGAGTAGAGCACTTCTTCCCTTCGCCCATGCCAAACCGCTTCACAATACGATCAGCATACCCTTTCTGGCTAATGAGAATCCCGCACTCCTTCCTCTCCACTTCCAGACCGAGAAAGTGATGCAACTCTCCCAAGTCCTTCATCTCGAAGCGTATAGCAAGCTCTCCCCTGAGCCTTGCTACTTCCTCCTCTGAGTTCCCTGTGATGATCATGTCATCCACATACAGCAGGACCAAGACTCTTAGCTCCCCCTTCTTCTTGACGAACAAGCTTGAATCCGAGTTAGAAGCCAGGTATCCACAGAATTGCAAGTACTCTGCAATCTTCCCATACCACACTCGAGGAGCTTGCTTCAACCCATAGAGAGCCTTCCTGAGTTTGCAGACATAGTCTGGATGCTTCTCAGAGACAAAACCAAGCGGCTGATCCATGAAGATGTCCTTGTCAATCTCTCCGTAAAGAAAGGCATTCTTCACATCGAGTTGCCACAACCTCCATCCCTTGCTAGCAGCCAAGGTGATCACCACTCTTACAGAAGTCATCTTCGCAACTGGACTGAATGTCTCCTCATAGTCTTCTCCATACTGCTGTGAGAATCCTCTAGCGACCAGGCGAGCCTTGAACCGATCAATGCTCCCATCAGCCTTCTTCTTCAACTTATACACTCACTTGCAAGTAACCGGAGTAACGCCATCAACCTTGGGCACAAGGTCCCAGGTTTCATTCTTCTTCAGAGCATCAATCTCTTACTTCATGGCATCATCCCACTCCTTCACTCCAGTGGCCTCGTTGAAGTTTGCAGGCTCTCGCTCATCCAGAGGACCTGCAAAGAAGCAGGAGACAAAGCTCACTGCATTCCCATCACAGTACCGAGCCGGTGGCTTAACCACCCTCTTCGATCTCCGAAGACACGGCTCCTTGCTCACGGCTTCCGTTGCTTCTTCAGGCTCCACTCCTACCTGGGGCAAGCATTGAGCAGTGCTCCCCCTACTTCCTGAGCCAGAAGGCTCAGCCTCGGAGTTCGAAGCAACAGGAGCTGCTGGTGAAACAGCAAGCTCCTCTTCCAGGCCTTCAGCAGCCTCCACTGGTGCTTCATCATCTTTGCTACTTCCGGTTAGCTCCACCGAGCCACCTCCATATGACGTCAGCTCGTCAAAGACAACGTCTCTTGACACCACGAACTTCTTCGTCACAGGGTCCATGCATTTCCATCCCTTCTTCCGCTCATCATAGCCAACAAAGACAAGTTTCCTTGCCTTCGCATCCAGCTTTGTCCGTAAAGCATCCGGGACATGCACGTAGCAAGTTGAACCGAACACCCGAAGGTGTCCAACACTCGGCTTCTCCTTCAGCAACAGCTCAACAGGAGTCTTCATGTTGATAGGGCTGAGTGGCATCCGGTTGATAATATAGGCAGCACAAGACATTCCCTCCGCCCAAAAGGACCTTGGGATATCTTTCGCATGAAGCCAGCATTTGCAGGTCTCCGTCAAATGACGGATCTTCCGCTCCGCTACCCCATTTTGTTGTGGAGTGTGAGCACAAGTAAGCTCTCGTTGGATCTCGTGCTTCCTGCAGAAGTTAGAAAACTCGGAAGAGACAAACTCCCCCCGTTATCAGTTCTAAACTTCTTAATCCGCAAGCCAAGCCGGCCTTCTACCAACTCCTTGAACTCCACGAACAAATGGAAGGCTTCCGACTTCTCCTTTAAGAAGTACACCCAAGTATACCTTGAGTAGTCATCAACTAAGACAAGCATGTATTTGCTTCCACCAAGGCTGGCAGTAACAGTCGGTCCCATCAGGTCGCCATGAATACACTCCAATGGTTTCTTGCTCCTTGTTTGAGATTTATCAAACGGAAGGCGATGTGCCTTACCGTATTGACAGCCCGCACAAACATGCCCATCACCAAAGGAGGACAACATTGGCAACACCCTCACCAGACTTCTACTTGCCATTGCCTTTAGCTTGTCCATGCCAACATGCCCCAGCCTCTCATGCCAGATAGCCGCACTATAATTGGCTCTCATCCTATCAACTTAGGCACTGGTGGAAAAAACAAACAAGTTCTTCACCCTCCTCCCAACATGAGCAACATCAGCCTTCACCGCTGATACGTTGCGAAGGAACCTCACGTCTGTTGGCCCAAACAGAACGTGATACCCAGCGTCCACTGCGTTGGTCACCGAGAAGAGGTTCTTCTTCATGCCCGGCACGTGATACACACTCCTTAACGTGAGTGGCCCCTGATCACTACCCAAAGACACGACCCCCTCCTTCTCTACTGCATAAACAGTATTATCAGCAGTGATAATAACTTCATTACCTGAGTAAGCCTGCATGGAGGTGAACTTCGATTTGTCTCCGGTGAGGTGATGACCACACCCGGAGTCGACGATCCACTCGCTGTTGAAGTCCTCAGTAGATAAGGCCCGGACACAAGTGCCCGTCATGAAAGCTCCTCCCCATTCTGCTTCTTCACTTCGCGAGCAAGCTTCCTCCTTTCCCGCAGCATGCCCAGGCTGCAGTTTGACCTTGCAGTCCCGCTTGAAGTGCCCTCGCTGATGACACCGGTAGCACTTCAAGTTCTTCTTCCAGTCCTTAGGAGCATTGCTCCTCTCCGGCGGATATGAAGATGAAGTCTCCTTCTCAACAGCAGCCTGCACCTTCTTCTTCTTCTTCCCTTCCCATCCCTTCTTCTTGCCTGAGAAGAGAGCCTCACTGCCTTCCTGATTCAGATTCACTCCAGCCATCTGCCTTGCTAAGCTCTCCTGCGAGGCAAGCAGATTCTCCAGCTCCAGCAGAGACGGCTGAGTAGCCCACCCTTGAACAGATGTAACAAAGGCCACATACTCCTTCCGCAAGCCGCGGATAATGTGCCTTTTCATCTTTGCCTCAGAGATAGGCTCATCAGGATCCAGTGCCGACAGTTCGGCACACAAGCTCTTCATCTTTAAGAAGTATTTGGAGATGGAAAGGTCTCCCTGAGTTGCCCTGGCCAACTCATTCTCCAGGAACTGCAGCCGCGCCACATTCTTCCTATTGAACAACTCATCAATGGTTGTCCAAATATCAGCAGCCGACTCACATCCAATGATGTGATCAAACAGTTCCGGAGAGACAGCTCTCTTCAGAATGAACTCAGCCTTAGCATTAGTTCTTCTCCAGAGCCTCACCCGCTCAGCAGTACCGAAAGCAGCAGTTACTTCCTGTCTGTCGTCTCCACCGACAACTTCCCACAGCTCCTCGCCCAGAAGATAACTCTTCATGCACGACTTCCACTTCTTGTAGTTAGTCGGTGTTAAGAGTTCAATGCCCAGACCTCTTGCTAAGCTTCCTTCCATTGCAATCACCTGTTGGTACCCTTCAGTAGCTCCGAGCAACAACACAGGTTGATCACCACTCAATCACTGAGTTAACAACGCTGGTTGACCTCCGCTCACGCAACTGAACCTCCGCAACCTCAGAAACCTCCCTCTGATACCATGTTAAATTTTCTCAACGTGGTCAGCAAGATAGCCCAAACACCAAATTAATATCTTCGGAACTACCCAGTTCGCACGCTGAACCTGCGGAAAACCCAAGGACTAGAGGTTGCACCCAACAAAACAATGGAAGCACAAGAAGGTCTTATTATGCATTCACTTCTTTACAATCCGAGGCATACATAGCGAGACATGATTTCGCTAGTATTACAGCTGTAAACAGAAAGAACCAAAAAACAAGCCGGGCGGACAGCACTCCAATCCGCCGAGACCGCGAGGTCGCCGAGAGCGCTGAGCTCGCCCAAGCTATGCTGCAATCCGCCGAATACCACGGAGTCCGCCGAAGCCGCGAGGCCGCGCGGACAGACCGTTATTCGCCTCCTGCTGAACCCGAACTGAGGAACTCCCCTACCCGCCTGACACCGGCGGACAGGTTATTGAAGCTGGCAAAGATGAAACAGAACTGACAAGCCGCAGAGCGACCTCCTGCTGAGTCCGCAGAGACCGCATACTTCCAAGCACTGACCGAAGTCACAGCCAAACTCCTGGCTCCTTGAAGTTATCCGCGCGACCTGCACACAGCAAACCGTCAGCCTGAAACAATCCGCGCGGACTGGCAAACACAGACCGCAGCACTTCGCACACCCCAACTTACTGTTCACTCAAGTTACTTAGGTTACTGTAGATGTGCCAGGGGGGTCCTATTTATAGGCAAGGTGAGGAGTGTGGTCACCGCCCAAGAGATAGCGACACCACCCTCAGTCCGCGCGAATACCACCACCGTCCGCTGAGTCCGCATGGACTTAGCCGGATACCAAGGAAACCGCCAGGAGCAAGGCAACCATTGACGAACCCTCTCCAGTCCGCCCAAGCTAAGCGGACAAGGCACCAGCCCGCAAAGCTCCAACTACTTCAGGACAGCAAACCCCCTTCAATGGCTGTCCGCACCAACCCGAGGCAGTCCGCAAGACTCACACCTCAATCCGCCACAAGTCCACGACCAAAGGCAAACAGCAGCAGTCCGCCCGGTCACAGCGGACTTGGCGGATACGGCGGACACCATGAACTTGACACCAAGTGTGACCAAGTCCAAAACCATCAAGGGCCAGTGCGAGCATGGCGGACACAAAGTCCCGTCCGCCAAACACCCTAGCACAGACCGCAACCAGTCCGCGAGCTCCTCGCACTTGTCCAACACAGCAGCTTCCTCCCGGACTCCAAACACCAGTCCGCCAACCGGTCTCCACAGCAAGACCTGCTGTAACACCTGAGCTCGACAAGGCCTCAGCCAAGCTCAAGGCCCAGTCCGCAACAGCCCAAACCGCGGACACACCAGTCCGCAAGGCTTCCCGCGAACTCGAACCAACCCACCAACAGCGCAAGCTTGCACCCGCGACCACTGAGCAAAGCACCAGTCCGCAAGCCTCTCTATCCGTAGATACCAGGCCGCACCAAACCGCGGACTCCATGCAACAACCTGCTCAGAACACAGCCAGCTTCCACCAGACTTTTCACCAGGCCGCAAACCTCAGTCCGCCCAGTCCGCCCAGTCCGCCAAAGCTGTCCGCCACAGGCCGCGCGGCCTGTCCCGTCACCCACTTCCACTTCACAAATTTCAACACATTACTTGTTGATGCATACATGCCACTAACCTTTTGGGCAAAGGTTGTACACACTGCAAACTATGTCCTGAACAGAAGCTTAATTCACAAACTAAAGAACAGGACTCCCTATGAATTACTAAAAGGGAAGAAACCTAAAATAAACTATTTTAAAGTATTTGGTTGTACCTGTTATATACATAATAATAACAAGAAATACATTAGAAAGTTTGAGGCTAAGGCTGAAGTGAGAATTTTTTTAGGATATTCCCAAGTAAGCAAAGCATATAGGGTCTTTAATAAATCATCACTAAAAATTGAGGAATCAATTCATGTAAGCTTTGATGAGAATAATACGTATTGCAAGGAGAAAGAAGTTTATACCAGTAACTCTCTGCAGGTACCTCACTTGTGTGAGAAGTTGGATGACCTAAACCTTACCGAAGGGGTTCCAACTCATCCTTCTCCACAAGTTAATGAAGATAGTGAAGAAGAAAGCATTGAAGGGATTGACTCTCCTCCAACAACCAACATAATTCCACAAGAGGAATTGGTTTCAAATGTTGTTGCACAACCAACTCCACCCACTAATCTTGTCACACTTAGGGATCACCCCAGATCTCAAGTGATTAGAGACATATCAGCAGGTGTACAAACAAGGCATCAACTCAATCAAGATATGATGCATGCCTGTTTTCTCTCTCAGATTGAACCTCAATCCATTCATGATGCAGAGCAAGATCCCCATTAAATCATTGCAATGCAGGAGGAATTAAATCAGTTTGAGAGATGTAGAGTTTGGTATTTGGTTCCAAGACCACAAAACTACCCAGTTATTGGAACCAAATGGGTATACAGAAATAAGCTTGATGCCCAAGGAGTTATTGTGAGAAATAAGGCTAGGCTTGTTGCTCAAGGCTACACGCAAGAGGAAGGAATAGATTATGATCAAACCTTTGCTCATATTGCAAGCTTAGAAGCCATAATAATATTCCTAGCCTATGTAGCCTACAAGAAATTCAAGGTCTACCAAATGGATGTAAAGAGTGCATTCTTGAATGGAGTATTAAGAGAAGAGGTTTATGTTGAACAACCTCCAGGTTTTGTCTCTCCAACTCATCCTTTGCATGTATTCAAGTTGCATAAATCCCTCTATGGTTTAAAGCAAGCTCCAAGAGCTTGGTATGAGACCCTAGCAAGCTTTTTATTAGAGCATAAATTCATTAGAGGCATAGTGGATAGAACACTTTTCACTAGACATCATAAGGACCAAATCTTGTTAGTACAAATATGTGGATGACATCATCTTTGGGTCTACTGATTCAAAATTATGTAAGAGGTTTTTTGACCTCATACATTCCAAATTTGAAATGAGTAGCATGGATGAGCTTTCTTATTTCCTTGGTCTCCAAGTAAAACAGCTCCCTGATGACATCTTCATCTCCCAAGCTAAATATGCTAAAGAGCTAACAAAGGAGTTTGGGATGGCTGATGCCTCAGCAAAGAAAACACCTATGGCTACAAATGCTGTGATTGACTCTGATGCATCAGGGAAACCTGTAGATCAGAAACTATATAGGGGCATTGTTGTGTCCCTACTATATCTCACAGCTAGCAGACCTGATATCATATTTGCCACATGCCTTTGTGCTAGGTTCCAGGTGAACCCTAAAAAATCTCAACTTATTTTCCTAAAAAGAATTTTGAGATATATAAAGGGTTGTCATAGTCTAGGTCTATGGTATCCCACAGAATCAGAATTTGAGTTAATTGGATACTCAGATGCTGATTTTGCTGGATGCAGGGTGGACAGAAAAAGTACCTCAGGAACTTGCGAGTTCCTTGGTATGAGATTAGTGTCCTAGTTTTGTAAAAATCAATCCTCTATGTCAACCTCCACTACTGAGGCAGAATACATTGCAGCTGGTAGTTGTTGCTCACAGATGATATAGATACAAAACCAACTACTAGACTATGGTCTCAACTTAAATAATTCAACTCTACTCTATAATAACTTAAGTGCTATAACAATAACACAAAATACAGTACATCACAGTAGGACTAAACATATAGACATTAGGCACCATTTCATTAGAGAGTGTGTGGACAAAAATAAAATTAATCTTGTCTATATCTACACTGATTTACAAAGAGCTGATATATTCACCAAACCTCTGGATGAGAAAATTCATGTATTCTTTATAAATCAGCTTGGAATGATAAATGGAGAAGATTTAGTTTAAGTTCTGTCTGCACTCGACGAATTTTCCAAAGTTCGTCGAATGGAATTCGGCGAACCGGGGAGAGTTTGAGAGATCTTCGTCGAATGCAAGACAATGAACTCTTTGTGAGTGAAACAATTTTCGTCGACCGGAGATCGCCGAACTTGCTTCAGAAGATATTCGTCGAACTCAGTTCGAAGAATTGTTTTTGTTTTCTTGGAACGGAGTTTGTTGCTTCATATTCTGGAAAACCTTCTATCTAGGTTTTTCTTTGACCTCCATCCCGCGCTTTCTGTTCTCTTACACTTGATCGTCGTTTCTCTCTTTTGCAGGTGATTCCATGACGATTCCATCAGGAGCTCTAACCGCTATGAAGTTTAACACCGGATTTGATGTCGACTTCGAATCGTTCCAGCACTCGGATCCAATCTTTCTATATATTCTAAAACTTCTGGAAGAACAGAACTTGAAGAACCTGATGACTACAAGGATAAAGTTGGCAGGAACCAAAATCAGAGAATGGGTCTATACTTCATCCACATCTGAATAAAATACTATGACAGGATCAATCGCAGGTAACACTGTTTCCTTAACTCCCGCAGTTTTAACTGAAATCTTTGGTTTGATAAATGGAGAAGAGGAATTAGAAATTGATTCTGAAGAGTTTGATATGTTGTTGAGTTTAATGGGATATACTGGAGATAATCCCAATAAGTTGTTAAAGAAACATCTGTCTGCCGAATTTAAGTTCTTGGCAGATATTGTAGGAAAGGTCTTGCTTGGCAAGCATACTGCCCATGACTACATTACAAGGCATCAGTTCTTGGTCATGTGTGCAGTGATAAATAAGAAGCAAGTATATTGAGCTCAGATCATCTTTGATATGATAAAGAAGAAAAATAATAAGAAAGAAGTATGTTTTGGAAGGATCCTAGGGATCTTCCTAAAGGAGAAAGCTGCTAAATCCCTGGTCTCCCAGAGCATATTCATTAATGCCAGCAAAAGGCTTACATGTGCCTTGTTTGGCAGGTGGTAGAGGACCATAACTAAGACATCCAAGGCTTCTACCTCCTCCATCCCAGCTTCTGAAGGCACCAGGGCTGTTAAAGCCACTCCCCAACCAACTGAAGAGATTCATCCAACACCACCATCTCTTCAAGCCCACCTTCCAGCAACACAAATCCATCCCTCTTCCACACCTCCATCATCCCCTACTCAACTTGCTACTCCACCAAAATCTCCACATGCTTCACCAACACCAACTCCTCCATCATCTCCACTTCCTCCCCATTTATCCTCCATACCATTTTTCAACATACCTCCATCACCTCCCAATTCCCCTTTTCCTCCAAACACCCACATAGAAGATGCCACCCATCCATCCCCATCAACATCTACCCTCCCTCAGCATGAATCCCCTCTAGATGCTCACATACCAGATGCTCTACCTCTTATCCCTCCCACAGTTCCCACTTCTACACCTTCTGCAACACCATCTACCACTCCACCATTGGACACCTCAACAATTACTTCTCTCATTGCCCTCCTCACTACCCTTCTCAAAACACTAATAGCAGAGGCCATTACACCTTTTGCTACTTCAATTACTACCCTATCTGCACAGATCACTTCCCTCACTACTGCCCCATCTTCAGTCAGGGGCCTGGCTTCAGGTCTTACTGAAAACATGCAGGGGGAGATGTCTGATGATGAAGCTGCAGTAGTTCCAGCAGTAGCAGCTCCAGCAGCATAGGCAGCAACAGTAGCAGCATATTGTATAGAGTATATTGATACAAATGATATTAATTTTATTAATTTTATTGATACTGACATGGACTTGGAAGAGTCAGTCTCTGAGAAAATAATTCCTGGTGGTGATTTCATCATTAATCCCACAGTTGATTTAGAGAATTTTTGAAGAATTTTGAATTTGTAGTTTTGAGATGTCTTACAGCAGAACATACTACTAAGCCATCCTTGGCTATTGTACCATATACATCTCCAGTAATTCCACAAGTTGCAAAGCAACTTAGTGATAGTTTTGCTATTCCTGAGCCCATAGTTATTCTAGCTCCTTCAGCAATTTCTTCCGCTCTTAGTTATGTCATGGATGACTCTCCATTGCCAGATCTGGATGATGTGATCTTGGCTAACATTCAACAAGAGGAAAAGGCAGCTGCTGAAAGCACTGTCAGAGTTGATGACACTCCAGCTTCTTCGATGGCTTCTCCTCCAGCTCCTGTTGATATTCCTGCTCAAGCTACTTCTCAACCTGATAAGCCTATCATTTCTGATGAGGCACTGAAGGCTCTGAATGATTTATATGCTAATCCTCAAAGATCTGATGATGAGGATAGTGATGATGAGGATGATGATGATGAATCTGATGATGAATCAAAGAGGAAGCCAGTATCCAAGAAAAGAAAAGCTCATCCTCCTCCGCTCCTAAGCCTAATCCAAATAATGACACTCCTTATTATATTCTCCAAAAGATAACTCCATACAAATGGATGTTAACCTGGATGTGGCTATCTAAAAATCAGCAGAAATAAAGGAAGAGAAGCAGAAGGTACTCTCCTCCTCCAGTTAAAAGATACAGAAAGGATCCACCTCCTCCACCTGCTGGTGCTTCAGGTTCTAGTTCTCAAAGGTCTGCGCCTATTCAAACATTTCAAAGACATCAAGGGAGATCTCATTATGGAAGCAGCCAGCATAGACAACATTCTTCAGGAAAGCAACATCAGCAGCAGCAACAACAGCAACAATCCACTGAAAATCAACCAGCTGAAGGCTCTAAAAGACCATCCTCTCCTCCTGTTCCTTTTGAAGATCCTGAAACAGCTACTAATGCTAGAATGGCCAGGTTCCAGGAACTTGTAGGCCTTTCTCTGATTAACAAGGCCAAAGCTTAAGGAAAGGATCCTTCTGAATACTCAACAATGTCAAAGTACAGGAAAGAGGAACTCAAAAGATTTGAGAAGGCAAATAAGTTCTTTAATGTAGATGACTACATGAAGTTGCACCCAGAAGAAGTTGTCCCCAGGGCTATATCTCTGAAGATTATAGGGGCTGCTGACATGACCATGATCAGTGTGCAAGCTTCAGATCCTAACAGAGAAATAATATTTACAAAGCCAGGAGACAAGAGCAAGGATGCAATGCCAAAGGAAAAGAAGCAGAAGAAGTGATTTTGAACTCTCTTTATATTTCTACATTATTTATAACTGCCTTATATTTTTTGAACAAAGCTCATGTATATATATATATCTGCTGCATGTGTTATCTATCCCTGCCAGATATATGCTTTTCTGCTTTGTTTATTTTCAGTTTAAGTCTGAGTCTGTGGTTAGTAACCTCACCCAAATAGGCGGAGATTGTTGGATCCCTAGTTTGATTTAGGCTAGGTTCACTAACTTAGGATCTTGTGACCCACAATGTATAGTCAGGGTCATAGTTGTGTCCTAGAGTCTAGCCAAAGTCCTTAGAGTTAACATCACATGGACCAGCTATCAACAAGACTGCCAGAGACTCAAGACTTAGAAGATTTCAAGACTTTGTAAATTGAGTTCGACGTTCGTCGAACTCAGGCCGACGATAGTCATGCTCAGCTCAATGATCTCAGAGTAAATTCTCTGAGCTAAGCTCGACGAACTTAGTACTCAGGTCGACAAAAACTTGGACACTACAACAACACTACAACAACACTTCAAGACTATAGAACATCAAGATATTTTAAGTCCTTAGTATCAAACTTTGGTCGACGAACTTAGTTCTCAGCTCGACGAACTCTATTCTTTGGATGACGAATCTTTGGACTACTACAGCATTCTGTCAAGACTATGTTCTATAGTCTCAGGTCGACGAACTCAGTTCTCTACCCGACGAATTCTGAATTATCTACTTCAACAACTTAGAACCAGAAGACTTGTGTCGACACTCAGAGTATATGTCGACACCAACTGAGTTGACGCTAAAAGAACTTGTGTCGACACCAAGATCATCAGTTGATACTTTGGAAAGGTCGTGTCGACACCACACAGAATATTTGACAACTCCAGAAACTCAGCTCGACGAACTTCAGACACAGAATAGGCAAAGTTCAGAAGAGACAGCAGTTCAGTTTCCAGCTCGACGATCATGGAACTCAGCTCGACGAACAGAAGTCGTCTGGTCGACGAACACAACATCTCAGCTCAACAAACTGTGGACTCAGTTCGACGATTTCTGTCAACTGTTCGATGATTCCATACTAAGTCATTTCCAGCCCTGTCCTCATGATTACTGCAATAATTCCTGAGTAATCAATGCTCTAACATTCTCTGAATATAACCGTTAAAGGAGCATTGATTAGGATATTCTCTAGGATTATTGCTTGCCATTTTTCCACGGGACAGTTGGGGAAATTATTCAATGCTGCTTATTCTCTAGGCCGTCAGCATTGAATGTAGAAGGAATTCAAAATTCGAAGGACCAATTTCCCCAGAAAATATAAAAAGAGATTTTTCTCTTTTCTTACACAGACACAGATAGAAAGAAAATCAGAAAAATATACAGAGAGAAGATTACTGAATCAGACAAGAAAAACACAACCCGTCTGCTCTCAGTCTTACACAAGATTTCTGATATAGAAGAAAGCCCTAGACCAGAACATCATCTGTCATCTTAAGAAGAAGAACAATCATTCAAATATCAAGAGTCTTTATTCTTCAAACTCTCCAGGACACTTCACAGGACAACAAATCTTCCATCTGTCAAAGAAGTTCCTGAAGATCTCTCTGATCAAGGCTGAAAGCTTGAAGGCCTATCTCCCAGTGCAAAGTGAAAGTGCAGATTAGATCTGAAATACTGTAGAGGGGGGAGGGGGTGAATAGAGTATAGTACTCACTAAAAACGTTTTACAACTTTTGTTGTAAGCCTAGGTGGACAGGTCAATAAGTAAATAAAACTAAGCACAGCAAACTAAGCAATCACAGAGCACAACCAAAACACAAAGAAAAGGGCAACCAGACGACACAAGAATTTTTATGGTGGTTCCCCAACCTGGGTACATCCACTCTTCTATCACTCTGATAGGAATCCACTCAGGTTTTTGATCAGGTGCCTGACACCAATGAGTTTTTGTTCAGGTGCTCAAAAACCAAAATCTCAAGTCTTTTGGAAGGAGACTTGCAACCAGAATAATTTTGAAGGGAATTAAAACCCTATATAGGAATTAGAAGTAAAGGAGATGGTGTCTTCTCTGTCAACAATCAGAGAGAAGACTTGTGGATTGATGGTAGCAGATATAACTCCCCCTAAGATCTTTAATTAATTAGGAATGCTGGAGAACTGCTTCAGGGTGATAGGTCTTCAAAGACCTAGAATGCCTGGACAAGGATTTGTTTCAGGAACTCCTTTGACAGACTGAAATTTATTGTCCTTTGAAGTAGTCCTATAGAGTTAGAAGGAAGAATACTGTTGATAGTGATTGGTTGTTCTTCTTCTTCTTGAAAATGTTCTCTAGTCAAGCTGATTGCAGTAGAACTTTTGATTTCAGTATGATGGTTCTTCTGTGCAATCTGAGTGTGTCAATCTGATTGTCTGTATTGCTTGTTGTCTGTGTGACTGTATGACTGACTGTGTTGATCCTTTCTTTTCTTGTCTATATCTTTTTAAATGACTGAGAACATTCAAAATTCGAATGTTGAGCAGTAATTGCAGTCGGCCTTGGAAGGAAGCGACAATCAATAATTTCCCCAACTGTCCCATGGAAAAATGACATGTAATAATCCAAAGTCAATGCGCGTTCTAACGGTAACATTCCGAGAAGATCTGGCATTAATAACTCCAGAATCATCGCCAAAAAACGGGACGGGAAACTGAAGAAGACCTAGTCTGGAATCGTCGAACGAAGAACACAATTCATCGAGCTGAGATTGAGTTCGTCGAGCTGAGCTTGAGTTCGTCGAGCTAAGCTTGAGAGAGTTCATCGACCAGACAATCTTCATCAGTTGAACAGACAATCTTCATTCGTCGAGCTGAGCATCAAATTCGTCGAGCGAAGAAAGGTTGTGGACTTAGCCAAAATATTCTGCATCTGCTGCTATTCAGTGTCGACATAAGCTGGTGTCGACTGATATCTTGGTGTCGACTCAAATCCTTTGGTGTCGACATAAATTGACTGGTGTCGACACATGCCCTAAGTGTCGACACAAATACTCTGAGTTCAGAAATCGTCGAGTAGAGTACTACATTCGTCGACCTGAGAATATGACTTCGTCGACCTAAGTAGCTGAGAACTTGAGGTCCAAGTTCGTCGAGCTCAGAATCTAATTCGTCGACCAAAGTTTGAAGCTGGACTTAGAAAAATTCTGAAGTTGTCCTGACTTTAGCTTGATGTAGAAACTCAGACTTCGTCGAATAGAGAACCAAGGTCGTCGAGCTCAGCACTAAGAAATGTCTCATGATCGTCGAGCGCAGAACACCTTTCGTCGAGCTGAGTTCGATGAACGTCGAACTCATTTAACTTAGTCTTGAAATCCTCTAGGTCTGAAGTCTCTGATGGTCTTGATGATAGCTGGTCCATCTAAAGTTGAACCTAATGAATTGACCTAGACTCTAGGACACACAACTTGACCCTGGCTATACATGTTGGGTAACATCCTAAGTCAGTGAACCTAGCCCAAATCAACTAGGGATCCAACAATCTTCCCCTATTTGGGTGAGGTCACTAACAGAGACTCAAAATAGAAACAAACAGAAAACAAAGCAGGAAAAGAAATATATCTGGCAGAGAATTACCAACACATGCAACAGATATATATATACACAGCATTGTTTAAACAGATAGCATTGTTTGAAAAAACAAAAACAGACAGAAATAGAAACAACAAGAAAATTACTTCTTTGGCTTCTTCTGCTTGGACCTGTCTTCAGTTATTTGCTCTCCTGGCTTCTTAAAAATGATTTCTCTCTTTGGATTTTGAGCTTGAGCTTTTGTCATAGTCATATCAGCTGCCCCAATAATAATCAATGATGTAGCCCTGAGAACAACTGCTTCTGGATGTAGCTTCATATAACCATCAACATTGAACAATTTATTGCCTTTGTCAAATCTTTTCAGCTCTTCTTTTCTATACTTTTACATAGTTATAAGACTTGATGTATCTTTGCCTTCAGCCTTGGCTTTATTGATCAGAGATAGTCCAATTAACTCCTGATATCTGGCCATTCTTGCAGTATTTGCAGTTTCAGGATCTTCAAATGGGATTGGAGGAGAGAGAGAGGCCTTTTGGACTTTCAGCTTTTTGTACTTCAGAGATATGTTGTTGTTGCTGTTGATGCTATTGATGTTGATGGCCTGAAGAGGATGGCTGCCTCTGCTGGCTGCTTCCAGAGGATCTCCCTGACTGTCTCTGATATGTTTGCATGGGGGCAGATCTCTGGGAGCTAGAGGAGCCAGAGGCACCAGCTGCTGGAGGAGGAGGAGGATCCTTCCTGTATCTGTGCACTGGAGGAGGGGAATATCTCCTGCTTCTCTTTCTGTCCTTCTACTGGTTTTTGGTGTAACACCCCCTATCCGTCGCATAGCATATAGCAGTAGGTCCGGCCGGGGCCCGACACCATATACCACAGACAGACTGGGTGGTTACTCATGGAAACCATCCAACCAATCATAACGTCCTACACAGAGCATTCTAGTGGAAGCATATTATAAAAGTTGCAATAAAGAACCCAGCACTAAAGCATGAATGTACACTAATACCAAATAGGAATGTTGTACATACACAAGTACCGGCCTTAAGGCCTTACAAAATTGTTCACTTCATATTACATGTTTTACAAACCACGGCACGCAGGCCGGTCATACATGAATAAAAGCAATAAACACTCCAAATAGGCCTTCGTGGGCCGGCTTCGCAAATTGGGCTTTAGCACGCTATTGACCGCTTGGTCCAGCAGCACCTGTAAGCAACAAACCACCGCACGGTGGCAAAACAAGGAAACGGTCAGCAATACTGACCAAATTATAACGATCCCGCCCCCAGCTCGGGGCGGCGATGCTCCTTCCCTGCATTTCATTAGCATAAGCGAGCAATGTAACAATATTCAATTCATCACAGACGTTGGCTCGCACGGCCTCACGCCTCGTGCTCTCAGGGCACATTCTCGGTGAACCGGTCGATGTCATGTCAATTAAAGCCATAGACATTCCGATCTCACCACCGTCACTTTGACGGCCAAACCTATGAGCATTTTGTCTTCTTGGTCTGGGTCACGACAATTTAAGCCATTGACCGCCGAAGACCCTCATCTATGCCAACTGCTCTAACCGAACGACATAGAATGGGTACGGTTCCATCTAACCCAAGCTCACATCACAACGACAGTTTAAGCCATATGCGCGGGTCAAACTTCTCCCGAGTCCCATTTCCATCACATTTCACATAACCCGGTAATGTTCTAGTTGGCTCCCATGCCATCAAGTTGGCAAGATCACGTATCCGCCCAGTTTTTTGGGTGTACCTTAGGGTTAATCCCCAAGGCTCACTGCTGCAATCTACCTTGTAGAAAACTCAAAAAACAACCAATCGCACGGAGTCTTCTCCGGCATTTATGTAATGCAACATCACCGATCCAGACCAACATGTCCGGATAGGCTTCACACATCATGCCTATGTCCGTTCTCGCTTACGAACTCTACACAACGGTCGCTTTACATATCTACCCGAAAGAACGCCTCCAACTCACCGCAAACTCGCGAGAGCGGGCTTCCTATGCAAAGAAGGAGAGCTTCACATGCTCAAGGAGAGAATCGTTACCCTTGCGCTTCTCTTTGGCGCCATGGAAAAGTAAGTGGATGAAAAGCACCGCACTCTCTTCGCCTCCGTGGATCCGGAGTCGGCTCGCGATTTGGAGCTTCGAAGCTCCTCCAATGGCCGGGTCTAGCTTCTTCTTCCTTCCTTGGCTCTCCTCTCTCTCTCTCTAAGCTTTAGAAAGATAACTACTCAAGTAAAAGTGAGGGTTTCAAGGGTCCAATCCCGTGTATATCCCATCAGGAATAACCCCCAGCCGTTGGATCTCCAATTAAAGAAACGAACTTCTTTGATTCGGGCCTGAAATGTACAATCTAGACCGAACACGGCCTGGCACACGCCCATGTCCAGGGCCGTGTCCCCCATTCGCCGTCAAAATAGACATGCCTGGAACATCACACGGGCATCGAACACGCCCATATTCGACCTGACACTCATGTGTTCCACCTGACACGGCCGTGTGGTCGGCCGTGTGCCCCCATCTTTTTATCCCGAAAACAACCCGAGAACTACACGGGTTCCTGGACACGCCCGTGTCCTAACCCGTGTCCACTCGAACACGCCTAGGCTCTAGGCCGTGTTCACGGTCTCGACACTCGACACTTCGTCGAGCGAAGTTCGTCAAGCTCACGACACGGCCTTGTACACGCCCGTGTCCTAGGCCGTGTGCCTTCTCTCGACACTTCGTCGAGCAAAATTCGTCGACTCCCCGGGACGAGTGTCGACACGGGTCGACATGCCCTGCAACACGCCCGTGTTGCAGGCCGTGTGTCATGTCTCGACACTTCGTCGAGCGCAGAGTGTCGAATTCGCGGGCTGAGTGTTGACACGGGTCGATACGCCCTGCGACACGCCCGTGTCGCAGGCCATGTGCCCTGTCTCGACACAACGTCGAGCGAAATTCGTCGACCTCTCGACCAACTCGACGACACAAGCCTGACATGCCCTGGGACACGCCCGTGTCCCAGGCCATGTGCCTCCTGCCAGAACCCAAAACTGGCCCAAAACGTCATCGTTGCTCTTTTGAGTTTCGGGGCGTTACAACTCTCCCCCTCTTAAAAGAATTTCGTCCACGAAATTATATAAAGGAAAGACATGTACAAAGCCAAAATTTGTACCTGAGCGGAATAACTCCGGATACTCGTCAAGCATAGTCTACTCTCGTTCCCAAGAGAGCTCCTCACGATCGCAATTGTCCCATCGGACCTTGACCATCCTAATCTCTTTATTGCGTAGCCGCTTGACCTCCGAGTCCTCAATCCGCACGGGCTTGACTTTTGTCATCAACCCACTATCCACCGGCACTTGATCAACCGCGATCACTTGCGAAGGCTCTTGCACCGGCTTTCGAAGCACCGAAATATGGAATACATCATGTAATCCACCAAGCTTCGCTGAAAGCTTCAACTGATAGGCTGCTTCACCAACCCGCTCCAAAACCTCAAACGACCCAAGGTATCTCGGGCTTAGCTTTTTCAATCGCCGCACCCGCAAGACACCCTTGAACGGCTTGATCTTTAAGTACACATAGTCGCCCACAGCGAACTCCACGTTCATGTGCTTGGCATTATAGTACTTCGCTTTCCGGTCCTGAGCGATAAGCAACCTCTCCCGAATGGTACGCACCAACGAAGTAGCATCCTCCACTTCTAATCACTTGTACAACTTTGACTCACCCGTTTCTAGCTAAGACAACGGCGTGCGACATTTTCTACCATATAGGGCCTCGAAGGGCGCCATTTGGATACTCGCTTGGTAACTATTATTGTACGCGAACTCCACCAAATAAAGATGGTCTTCCCATTGTTTTACAAAATCCAATACACACATGCGAAGCATGTCTTCCATAGTTCTATTGACCCTCTCGGTCTGCCCATCCGTTTGCGGATGGAAGGCTGTGCTGAATTTTAGCTTTGTTCCCAACATTTGCTGCACAAGCCTCCAATCATTGGACGTGAACCGCCCATCTCGGTCACTCACGATGCTGCGGGGCACACCGTGAAGCCGTATAATGTTATCCACATAAAGTTTTGCCAACTTCTCCACCGGATCATCCTTCCTATGCGGAATGAAATGCGACACCTTCGTTAGCCGATCCACGACCACCCAAATGGCATCGTTCCCCTTTTGCGACCTTGGCAAACCTTGCACAAAGTCCATAGAGATGTCGTCGAATTTCCACTCCGGAATAGGCAAGGACTTAAGAAATCCTCCCGGCTTTTGGCATTCTGCCTTCACTAAGGCGCAAGTTTGGCACTTCGCCACGTAGAGCGCCACATCTTTCTTCAAACCCGGCCACCAAAACAGTTTCTTCACATCGCGGTACATCTTCGTGCTCCCCGGGTGAATCGAGTACTTGGTATGGTGTGCCTCGTACAACAACTCCACCCGCAAACTACCCACACTTGGGACGCACAGAAGACTGTCTTTCCAAAGCAATCCGTCCTCCACAATGAATTGGGAATTTGACCCATCCAGAGCCTCTACCATGAACTGCTTCATATGAACATCCATATCCAAAGCCTGCCGAATCCGATCAGCCAGGTCATATTGGACTTCAGTCCAATTTAGAACTACTTCAGCACTTGATTGCCTATCCACACAAACAATCTCCAACGCCTCCAACTCCCGCACCAACCGCTCATCATGCAATGATAGTCAATTGGCTTGAGCTGGGGCTCGGTGACTCAACGCGTCAGCAACCGCATTTCCCTTACCAGGCACGTAGTGGATCTTGAATGTATAGTCTCCCAAGAACTCCATCCATCTATGCTGCCGCATATTCAGATCTTTCTGATCAATCAGATACTTCAGGCTCTTGTGATCGATGTAGATATCAATCTTCACACCGTACAAATAGTGTCTCCACAGCTTCAAGGCAAAAATCACGGCCGCTAACTCTAAGTCATGGACCGGATAGTTCCTCTCGTGCACCTTTAGCTTTCTCGAGCCATAAGCTATCACACTTCCATGTTGCAGCAGCACGCAACCTAAACCACTGCCCGAAGTGTCGTTATAAATCTCATAGCCTTCGGTCCCAATCGAAGAACTCAGTACAGGCGCCGTGGTCAACCGACACTTCAACTCCTCAAAAGCTCGCGCGCACTCCGGCGACCAAACGAACTTCTGCTCCTTCCTCATCAAAGTAGTGAGAGGTAAAGCTATCCACGAGAAGTTCTCTACGAAGCGCCTATAATAGCCGGCAAGCCCCAGAAAGCTCCAGACTTCCACTACCGTAGCAAGCTCAGGCCACTCCTGTATCGCAACAATCTTCGTCGGATCCACAGCAATACCCTCTCCACTCACTATATGCCCGAGGAACGCTACTGAGGATAACCAAAACTCGCACTTCGAGAACTTGGCATACAACTGATTCCTCCTTAGCATCTCCAAAACCAAATGAAGATGCTTGAAGTGATCTTACTCACTTTGCGAGTACACCAAAATATCGTCGATGAAGACGATCACAAAATGGTCTAAGTACTCTCTGAAAGTCCTGTTCATCAAATCCATGAACACTGACGGCGCATTAGTCAGCCCAAACGGCATGACCGTAAACTCGTAATGTATGTATCTCGTACTGAACGCTGTCTTCGGGATATCACTCTCCCTTATTCGCAGCTGATAGTACCCGGACTTGAGATCCAACTTTGAGTACACCGTCGACCCGACTAACTGATCAAAAAGATCATCAATCCGGGGGATCGGGTACTTGTTCTTCTTCGTCAACTTGTTGAGCTCTCGGTAATCAATACATAGCCTCAAGCTTCCGTCCTTCTTCTTAACAAAGAGGACTGGCGCGCTCCAAGGCGAAGAACTTGGGCGCACATACCCTTACTCCAACAACTCTTGCAGTTGAACCTTCAGCTCCGCCATTTCTTTAAGTGCTAGCCGATAAGGAGATCATGACACAGGCTTTGCACCTGGCACCAGCTCAATCATGAAGTCTATCTCCCGCTGAGGCGGGGCTCCAGGAATATCTCTAGGGAACACATCAGGGTACTCTGATACCACTGAAATATTATCCAACGCGGGCTTCGGCTTTGCAACCTCCACTAGTGTAAAGAACAGTTCTGCACCGGCACGAACCACCTTCACCACCTGAAGAGCAGACATCAACGTCTTGCTCGACCCCTTTAAGCCCGTAAAAGTCGTTTCACGACTTGCTCCCAGCTTGACTTCCTTGCGACCGCAGTCAATATAGGCCTGCTGCTCCGAGAGCCAGTCCATGCCAAATATAACGTCGAACTCCACCAACGGAAGTAAAGACGCCTGCAGATCGAACTCATGATTCCCAATATGAATCTTAATATCGCAGATCCTATCCGCGCGCATCGAACACCCATTGGGCAACAACACATCCAACTTATCCTTCGTCATCGAAGAAGGGACTCCGATGCGTGACATAAATCCTTCGGACAAGAAGGAGTGTGAAGCTCCTGTATCGAAGAGTGCCCTTGCCGGATTTTCACAAATCAAAACAAATCCTAAACAAGCTGTGGTAAGGTAACATGTGCATAACAAGTATTTAAAGAAATTGACTTGCTATAAATTAAACCGTACCTGTCACCACATCCGCCTGCTTAATGGCCTACTGTTGGCCAAGATTATACACCCTTGGTTGGGCCGGAGCATAATGGGACACTGTCGACTCCACCGCCTTGCCCTTCTCTTCATAGGTTGCTCCCGGCCTTCTCTCGGACTTGGGATGTCCGCTCCAACAATCGCGGGCAAAGTGCCCCGACTTTCTGCAAGTAAAACATGCGCCCGAGGTCCGACCCGTAGTTGCCCCAGAAGCACCAGAAGGAGCTGGACCCGAAGTCCTATGCTTCTTGAAGGACCTTCGATAGCCGGACTTTGAAGTAGTCGGCACTTTGAACTCAGATTTCTTGTCTCCAACGCTCTTCTTTGCTTGGACATTCTTCATGTCCTTCTCCAAGGACCGGGCCGTGTTGACCAAGGTTAAGAAACCCTGCGTCATCGGCCCTGAGAGTAGTAACATCAACTCATCTCTCAACCCTTCGTAGAATCGATTCGTCTTGCGCTCCTCATCCACGATGGTGGAGCTAGCATATCGACTCAGACGAGTAAACTCGTGGAGGTATTCATCCACACTACTATCCCCTTGTACCAACTTCAGGAACTCGTTCTCCAACGCTATCTTCTGCACTGAAGGGAGGTATCTAGCCAAGAACATTCTCGAGAACTCCTCCATCGAGACATCAACAAGTTGCCTACCTCTCAATAGGTGCAGCTCCAAACCTTCCCACCACATCCTCGCTTCACCGTCTAGAAGGAACGTAGCAATGGTCATTTGCCACTCCTCCGTCTCCGTTGCTGTCATGACTCTCGTCACCCTGGAGAGCCAGTCTTCAGCTTGAGATGGGGTTCCCAACCCCGAGAATACCGGAGGATTAAAGCTCATGACATGCTTGAGCTGTCTCTTGGTTGCCCTCCTTGGCACCACTTGTTCCTCTACCACCTGTTCCACTCTCCTCGGCTCAGCCGCTTGCAGCGGTACCTGCTCCATCGCAGGAGTGGGCTGCTGCGTTTGCCTTGCAGGCTGCGCATTAATCATGGTCAACACTGCTTCGGCTACCAATATTATGGTCTTCGCCGATAGAGGTGTTGCAGGAGCTACATCGGGTGCACTGCTAGCCTCAGAAACTCGACGTTCCGACGGCCCAGCACCACTTCTGGTCACCTATAGTGGTACAAAACACCGTTAAGCGACCAAATAAAATTACAAACATCAATTATAGGAACACGCAGGTTCCTCAAACACGTGTATTTTCATTCCTAAGTGGACATTCATGGGTTCTTTTACCGTTATAACGATGACGCACACAATGTGCTCACCACCCCTTAAAAAGAATTCGACCACGAATTCAATTTAAGTCCGACCAAAACCAGTAGCCTGACAAAAACCAGAGTGGCGCAGCGAAAGCGGCGCGTCGATTTTGACGGCGAATGGGGGACACGGCCATGGACACGGGCGTGTGCCAAGCCGTGTTCGGTCCAGATTGTACATTTCAGGCCCGAATCAAAGCCGTTCGTTTCTTTAATTGGAGATCCAACGGCTGGGGGTTATTCCTGATGGGATATACACGGGATTGGACGCTTGAAACCCTCACTTTTACTTGAGTGGTTATCTTTCTAAAGCTTAGAGAGAGAGGAGAGCCAAGGAAGGAAGAAGAAGCTAGATCCGGCCATTGGAGGAGCTTCGAAGCTCCAAATCGCGAGCCGACTCCGGATCCATGGAGGCGAAGAGAGTGCGGTGCTTTTCATCCGCTTACTTTTCCATGGCGCCAAAGAGAAGCGCAAGGGTAATGATTCTCTCCTTGAGCATGTTAAGCTCTCCTTCTTTGCATAGGAAGCCCGCTCTCGCGAGTTTGCGGTGAGTTGGAGGCGTTCCTTCGGGTAGATATGTAAAGTCCCCGTTGTGTAGAGTCCGTAAGCGAGAACGGACATAGGCATGATGTGTGAAGCCTATCCGGACATGTTGGTCTGGATCGGTGATGTTGCATTGCATAAATGCCGGAGAAGACTCCGTGCGATTGGTTGTTTTTCAGGTTTTCTACATGGTAGATTGCAGCAGGGAGCCTTGGGGATTAACCCTAAGGTGCACCCGGAAAACTGGGCGGATACGTGATCTTGCCAACTTGATGGTCTGGGAGCCAACTAGAACATAACCGGGTTATGTGAAATGTGATGGAAATGGGACTCGGGAGAAGTTTGACCCGCGCATATGGCTTAAACTATCGTTGCGATGTGAGCACGGGTTAGATGGAACCGTACCCATTCTATGTCGTTTGGTTAGAGCCGTTGGCATAGATGAGGGTCTTCGGCAGTCTATGGCTTAAATTATCGTGACCCAGGCCAAGAAGACAAAATGCTCATAGGTTTGCCATCAAAGTGGCGGTGGTGAGATCAGAATGTCTATGGCTTTAATTGACGTGACATCGACCGGTTCACCGAGAATGTGCCCTGAGAGCACGGGGCGTGAGGCCGTGCGAGCCAACGTCTGTGATGAATTGAATATTGTTATATTGCTCGCTTATGCTAATGAAATGCAGGGAATGAGCATCGCCGCCCCGAGCTGGGGGCGGGATCGTTATAATTTGGTCAGCATTGCTGACCGTTGCCTTGTTTTGCCACCGTGCGGTGGTTTGTTGCTTGCAGGTGCTGCTGGACCAAGCGGTCAATAGCGGGCTAAAGCCCAATTTGCGAAGCCGACCCACAAAGGCCTATTTGGAGTGTTTACTGCTTTTATTCATGTATGACCGGCATGCGTGCCGTGGTTTGTAAAACATGTAATATGAAGTGAACAATTTTGTAAGGCCTTAAGGCATGTACTTGTGTATGTACAACATTCCTATTTGGTATTAGTGGACATTCATGCTTTAGTGTTGGGTTCTTTATTGCAACTTTTATAATATGCTTCCGCTAGAATGCTCTGTGTAGGACGTTATGATTGGTTGGATGGTTTCCATGAGTAACCACCCAGTCTGTCTGTGGTATATGGCGTCGGGCCTCGGCCGGACCTGCTGTTATATGCTATGCGACGGATAGGGGGTGTTACACTTGGATAGCCACATCCATCCAGGAATTCCCTTGTATGGAGTTACATTATGACGAATGTAATAGGGAGTTTCAGCATTGGGATTGGGCTTAGGAGCTGGAGGAGGAGGAGCCTTCCTTTTCTTTGCTAGCATCTTCTTTTTCTTACTGGCAGCATCTTCATCTGAGTCATCATCATCATCTTCTTCTGAATTAGAACCCTGAGGTATGTCATAAAGAGCATCCAAAGCTTTCAAAGCTTTATCAGAAAGAGTAGCTTTTTTTGGAGGAGGGGCAGAAGGTTCAGGAACTGGAATATCAGCAATAGGAGAGGAGGAGACTGTAAAGGAATCTGAAATAATGGGGATAGAGCTTTCAGCTGCTGCCTTATTCTCCTCTTCAATATCAGCTAAGATAACCTCATCCATGTCTAGCAGGGGAGAGTCATCCATAACAAAAGTTGGGGCTAGAATTTCTTCTGGAATGACCTCTGGACTAGAAGCTGAGATAGAAGCTGGAGCTGAGATAGCAAAATTGTCACAGAGTTGCTTAGAAACTGCTGGACTGACTGGAGAGGTATAGGGTACAATAGCCAAACTTGGCTTAGTAAAATCAGCTGGAAGAAACTGCATAAAAGCTGTATCAAAACTGCTCAACAAAACAGATAAATTAACTGTGGGATTTAAATGGAAATCACCAACAGGTTTTATTTCCTCAACTGACTCATCTAGATCATTATCAGTATCCATAAAATGAATTAATTCAATCATTTCAGAATCAAAATCTGTCAAAATTTCTGTATCCTCATCTGAATCTGCATTTGCTGGAGAGAGAACTGCTGCTGTGACTACTGCTGTTGTTATATCTACCTCTGCTGCAATTTTATCACTGAGCATCTCCCCCTGCCTGGGTTCAGGAGAACCTGGAGCCAGGCCCCTAGATGAAGAGGGGACAGTAGATAGGGCAGAAATCTGGGCTGATAAAGAATTAATGGAGGTCACAAGAGGTGTAATGGCCTCTTGGATTAGGGATTTAATGAGGGGAGTGAGCAAGGATATGATGGTAGATTGATCAAATGGGGAAGGGGAAGATGATGGAATGGAGGATGGAATAACATGAGTGTGATGAGTGGACGGAGATGAAGATGTAATGGGGGCATCTGGCATGACAACATCTGTGGGTTTGTTGTAACATGGAATGGAGGATAAGTGAGGGGGAAGAGGAGGAATAACAACTGGTGTGGCAGTGTCTAGAGGGGGGGGGAGGAGACTGAGGAGGTGTAGGGACAGATGTCTCATGAGGTGAAGCTAGAGGTGTAGGAATGTTGGTAAGGTCCAGTGGTGGAGATGGAGGAGGAGTAGGCACATGAGTATGTGGTGGAGATTTAGGTGTGGTAGCAGGAATGGAAGAGGAGGGGAGTTGTTTGGCTGGAAGTGCAGGAAGAGATGATGGAGATGGAAGGACCTCTTCTACAGGGTGGGGAGCGACCTTTACAGCCCTGGTGCTCTCAAAAGTTTGGATGGAAGAGGAAGCAGCCTTTGAGGGCTTGGAGATAGTCCTCTCCCACCTGCCAAACAGAGCACAGGTGAGGCACTTGCTGGCATTTATGAAGATGGTCGGGGAGACCATACATTCAGCAGCCTTCTCCTGGAGGAAAATTCCCAAAATTCTGCCGAAGCAGACTTCCTTCTTAATATTCTTTTTCTTTATCAATTCAAAGAAGATTGTGCCCCAGTTGACACGTCTCTTGTTCACCACGGCGCACATAACTAGGAATTGGTAGCGGGTTATGTAGTCATGCGCTGAGTGCTTTCCCATCAGCACTTTTTCTACAATGTCTGCCAGAAACTGGTACGCGACAGACAGTTGCTTCTTCAACAGTTTATTAGAGTTGCTTCCTGAAAAACCCATTAGCTTCAGCATATCACCAAACTCTTCAGAATCCATTTCTATATTGTCTTCTCCATTGACTAATCCAAAAATCTCAGACAGAGTTGCGGGAGATAGGGAAACAGCAGTACTCCCGATAGTTCCTGTCACGGTATCATCTTCAGAAGCAGTAGATGTATATACTCATTCTCTTATTTCAGTCACATGTAGTTTAATTCGTCGGGTCATAAAGTCCTTTAGATTCAGTTCCTCTAGCAGTTCCAAGATGTAGAGGAAAATGGGATCAGAATGCTGAAAAGAATCAAAATCTATATCAAATCCAGTATCAAACTTCATCGCTGCTAATGCTCCTGCGGGAATCGCCATTGATGACATGTAAGAAAGACATAGAGAAAAATGGTGATCAAGAGAAAAAGAACTGAAAGTGCGGGACAGAGGTCGATGAAAACCTAGATATAAAATTTTCAGAATATGAATCGACAAACTTCGTTCCACGAAAAAGAAAAATTCTTCGAACTGAGCTCGACGAAATAATTTATAGACAGATAATTCGTCGATCTCATCCAGAAGAATCGAAAATAGTTCGTCGAACTCCGTTCGACGAAATGTCTTCTGAAGCAAAGTTCGTCGATCTCTGGTCGACGAAAGTTGTTTCCACACACAGAGAATTCGTCGATCTACGTTCGACGAGAATCTCCCAAACTTTCCCTAGTTCGACGAACTCTGGAAAATTCGTCGAATGCAAACAGAAGTTAGGTTAACTCTTCTCCTTTAATCATTCCCAGTTGATTTATAAAGAACAGATGGGTTTTCTCATCCAATGGCTTGGTGAAAATGTCTGCTCTCTGTAAATTAGTAGGAATATGGATTAAGTTAATTTTCTTTTTGTCTACATTATCTCTAATGAAACGATGATTATTTCAATATGTTTAGTCCTAGAATGGTGAACTGGATTCTGTGTTATAGCAATAGCACTAGTATTATCACAAAATAGTGTTGAATTATTTAAGTTGACACCATAGTCTAGGAGTTGATTTTGTATCCATAACATTTGTGAACAGCAGCTGCCACCAGCCATGTACTCTGCTTCTGCAGTTGATGTAGACACAGATGTCTGCTTTTTATAAAACCAGGAGACAAGTCTCATACCAAGGAACTGGAAAGTTCTAGAGGTACTTTTCCTGTACACTCTACATCCAGCATAGTCAGCATCTGAGTATCCAGTTAACTCAAATTCTGACTCTGCAGGATACCAGAGTCCTAGATTAGGGCAACTCTTTATATATCTCAAAATTCTTTTTAGGAAAATAAGGTGAGATTCTTTAGGGTTCACTTGGAACCTAGCACAAAGGCATGTGGCAAACATTATATCAGGTCTGCTAGCTGTTAGGTATAATAGGGATCCAACAATTGCCCGATAATTTTTCTGATCTACAGGTTTCCCTACTGCATCAGAATCCACAACAGCATTTGTAGTCATAGGGGTTTTCATTCCTGAAGCATCACCCATCCCAAACTTCTTGATAAAGCTCTTTAGCATACTTAGCTTGTGTAACGGTCCAGGCCCATCGCATGGGAACCCGCTGGCACCGCCGGCCTACCAGGGTCCAGACCCGGGCCCACCACTGGTAGTCAGCCTTTCACATTCAAGCCTGCAGGCCATGCACCCCAACCCCTCTCCGGCCTGTTTATCAGCACGGTAGGTTGTTGCCACTAGGTCTCGAACCCAGGACCTTGATAAGAGAGCTTTCCACCACTCCCTCATCACCAACTGAGCTGCAGCTCAGTTGGTGATGAGGGAGTGGTGGAAAGCTCTCTTATCAAGGTCCTGGGTTCGAGACCTAGTGGCAACAACCTACCGTGCTGATAAACAGGCCGGAGAGGGGTTGGGGTGCATGGCCTGCAGGCTTGAATGTGAAAGGCTGACTACCAGTGGTGGGCCCGGGTCTGGACCCTGGTAGGCCGGCGGTGCCAGCGGGTTCCCATGCGATGGGCCTGGACCGTTACAAAAAAGTGCACTTTTTTGTAACGGTCCAGGCCCATCGCATGGGAACCCGCTGGCACCGCCGGCCTACCAGGGTCCAGACCCGGGCCCACCACTGGTAGTCAGCCTTTCACATTCAAGCCTGCAGGCCATGCACCCAAACCCCTCTCCGGCTTGTTTATCAGCACGGTAGGTTGTTGCCACTAGGTCTCGAACCCAGGACCTTGATAAGAGAGCTTTCCACCACTCCCTCATCACCAACTGAGCTGCAGCTCAGTTGGTGATGAGGGAGTGGTGGAAAGCTCTCTTATCAAGGTCCTGGGTTCGAGACCTAGTGGCAACAACCTACCGTGCTGATAAACAGGCCGGAGAGGGGTTGGGGTGCATGGCCTGCAGGCTTGAATGTGAAAGGCTGACTACCAGTGGTGGGCCCGGGTCTGGACCCTGGTAGGCGGCGGTGCCAGCGGGTTCCCATGCGATGGGCCTGGACCGTTACAAAAAACTTTTTTGTAACGGCCTCCCCATCCCACGGCTCGCAAGGACGGCCGTCGGCACCCCCAGCACCACGCTCGAAAGGGTTCAGCCTAACCAGGTCTGCAGACCATGCACCCCAACCCCTCTCCGGCCTGTTTATCAGCACGGTAGGTTGTTGCCACTAGGTCTCGAAGCCAGGACCTTGATAAGAGAGCTTTCCACCACTCCCTCATCACCAACTGAGCTGCAGCTCAGTTGGTGATGAGGGAGTGGTGGAAAGCTCTCTTATCAAGGTCCTGGGTTCGAGACCTAGTGGCAACAACCTACCGTGCTGATAAACAGGCCGGAGAGGGGTTGGGGTGCATGGTCTGCAGACCTGGTTAGGCTGAACCCTTTCGAGCGTGGTGCTGGGGGTGCCGGCGGCCGTCCTTGCGAGCCGTGGGATGGGGAGGCCGTTATAAAAAAAGTGCACTTTTTTGTAACGGTCCAGGCCCATCGCATGGGAACCCGCTGGCACCGCCGGCCTACCAGGGTCCAGACCCGGGCCCACCACTGGTAGTCAGCCTTTCACATTCAAGCCTGCAGGCCATGCACCCCAACCCCTCTCCGGCCTGTTTATCAGCACGGTAGGTTGTTGTCACTAGGTCTCGAACCCAGGACCTTGATAAGAGAGCTTTCCACCACTCCCTCATCACCAACTGAGCTGCAGCTCAGTTGGTGATGAGGGAGTGGTGGAAAGCTCTCTTATCAAGGTCCTGGGTTCGAGACCTAGTGGCAACAACCTACCGTGCTGATAAACAGGCCGGAGAGGGGTTGGGGTGCATGGCCTGCAGGCTTGAATGTGAAAGGCTGACTACCAGTGGTGGGCCCGGGTCTGGACCCTGGTAGGCCGGCGGTGCCAGCGGGTTCCCATGCGATGGGCCTGGACTGTTACAAAAAAGTGCACTTTTTTGTAACGGCCTCCCCATCCCACGGCTCGCAAGGACGGCCGCCGGCACCCCCAGCACCACGCTCGAAAGGGTTCAGCCTAACCAGGTCTGCAGACCATGCACCCCAACCCCTCTCCGGCCTGTTTATCAGCACGGTAGGTTGTTGCCACTAGGTCTCGAACCCAGGACCTTGATAAGAGAGCTTTCCACCACTCCCTCATCACCAACTGAGCTGCAGCTCAGTTGGTGATGAGGGAGTGGTGGAAAGCTCTCTTATCAAGGTCCTGGGTTCGAGACCTAGTGGCAACAACCTACCGTGCTGATAAACAGGCCGGAGAGGGGTTGGGGTGCATGGTCTGCAGACCTGGTTAGGCTGAACCCTTTCGAGCGTGGTGCTGGGGGTGCCGGCGGCCGTCCTTGCGAGCCGTGGGATGGGGAGGCCGTTACAAAAAAGTGCACTTTTTTGTAACGGTCCAGGCCCATCGCATGGGAACCCGCTGGCACCGCCGGCCTACCAGGGTCCAGACCCGGGCCCACCACTGGTAGTCAGCCTTTCACATTCAAGCCTGCAGGCCATGCACCCCAACCCCTCTCCGGCCTGTTTATCAGCACGGTAGGTTGTTGCCACTAGGTCTCGAACCCAGGACCTTGATAAGAGAGCTTTCCACCACTCCCTCATCACCAACTGAGCTGCAGCTCAGTTGGTGATGAGGGAGTGGTGGAAAGCTCTCTTATCAAGGTCCTGGGTTCGAGACCTAGTGGCAACAACCTACCGTGCTGATAAACAGGCCGGAGAGGGGTTGGGGTGCATGGCCTGCAGGCTTGAATGTGAAAGGCTGACTACCAGTGGTGGGCCCGGGTCTGGACCCTGGTAGGCCGGCGGTGCCAGCGGGTTCCCATGCGATGGGCCTGGACCGTTACAAAAAAATTCTTTTCTTCTTCTTTTTTTTATTTTTTCTTTTTTCCTTTCACATTCAAGCCTGCAGGCCATGCACCCCAACCCCTCTCCGGTCTGTTTATCAGCACGGTAGGTTGTTGCCACTAGGTCTCGAACCCAGGACCTTGATAAGAGAGCTTTCCACCACTCCCTCATCACCAACTGAGCTGCAGCTCAGTTGGTGATGAGGGAGTGGTGGAAAGCTCTCTTATCAAGGTCCTGGGTTCGAGACCTAGTGGCAACAACCTACCGTGCTGATAAACAGGCCGGAGAGGGGTTGGGGTGCATGGCCTGCAGGCTTGAATGTGAAAGGCTGACTACCAGTGGTGGGCCCGGGTCTGGACCCTGGTAGGCCGGCGGTGCCAGCGGGTTCCCATGCGATGGGCCTGGACCGTTACAAAAAAATTCAGCTCAGTTGGTGATGAGGGAGTGGTGGAAAGCTCTCTTATCAAGGTCCTGGGTTCGAGACCTAGTGGCAACAACCTACCGTGCTGATAAACAGGCCGGAGAGGGGTTGGGGTGCATGGTCTGCAGACCTGGTTAGGCTGAACCCTTTCGAGCGTGGTGCTGGGGGTGCCGGCGGCCGTCCTTGCGAGCCGTGGGATGGGGAGGCCGTTACAAAAAAGTGCACTTTTTTGTAACGGTCCAGGCCCATCGCATGGGAACCCGCTGGCACCGCCGGCCTACCAGGGTCCAGACCCGGGCCCACCACTGGTAGTCAGCCTTTCACATTCAAGCCTGTAGGCCATGCACCCCAACCCCTCTCCGGCCTGTTTATCAGCACGGTAGGTTGTTGCCACTAGGTCTCGAACCCAGGACCTTAATAAGAGAGCTTTCCACCACTCCCTCATCACCAACAACCTACCGTACTGATAAACAGGCCGGAGAGGGGTTGGGGTGCATGGCCTGCAGGCTTGAATGTGAAAGGCTGACTACCAGTGGTGGGCCCGGGTCTGGACCCTGGTAGGCCGGCGGTGCCAGCGGGTTCCCATGCGATGGGCCTGGACCGTTACAGCTTGGGGGAGGAAGATACCATCTGGGAGCTGCTTCACTTGGAGACCAAGGAAGTAGGAAAGCTCACCCATGCTACTCATCTCAAATTTATAATGCATGAGGTCAGCAAACCTCTTGCACAATTTGGGATCAGTAGACCCAAAAATAATATCATCCACATATATTTGTACTAACAATATTTGTTCCTTATGATGTCTAGTGAAAAGAGTTTTATCTATGGTTCCTCTTGTAAATTTATGCACTAAAAGAAAGCTTGTATGGTCTCATACCAAGCTCTTGGAGCTTGCTTTAAACCATAGTAAGCTTTATGCAATTTAAAAACAAAAGAGGGTTGAGTTGGAGAGATAAAACCTGGAGGTTGTTCTACATAAACCTCTTCTTGAAGTACTCCATTCAGAAATGCACTCTTGACATCCATTTGGTAGTCTTTGAATCTATTGTGAGCTGCATAGGCAAGGAATATTCTTATGGCCTCTAACCTTGCAACAGGGGCAAAGGTTTGGTCATAATCAATTCCTTCCTCTTGCCTGTAGCCTTGAGCAACAAGCCTAGCTCTATTCCTTACTATGTTGCCTTAAGCATCCAACTTGTTCCTGTAGGCCCATTTGGTTCCAATAACTGGGTAGTTATGGGGTCTTGGAACCAAATCCCAAACTCTACATCTCTCAAACTGATTTAGTTCCTCTTGCATTGCAATGATCCAGTGGGGATCTTGCTCTGCTTCATGAATGGTGAGAGGTTCAATTTGAGAGAGAAAACAGGCATGCATCAAGTCTTGGTTGAGTTGATTCCTTGTCTGTACACCTGCTGAAATGTCTCCAATCACTTGAGATCTGGGGTGATCTCTAAGTGTGACAAGATCAGTTGGTGGAGTTGGTTGAGCAACAACTTCTGTATTTAATTCCTCTTGGGGAATGGTACTAGCTGTTGAGGGAAGTTCAGCAACTTCCTCTTGAATTTCTTCTTCACTTTCTTCAGCAACCTGTGGAGTAGGATGGGTTGATACCTCTTAGGTAAGGTTTAGTCCATCCATAGACTCACACAGTTATGGAACCTGCAAGAAGCTATTGGTAGAAATCTCTTTCTCCTTGTATGACATGTTAGCTTCATCAAAAGATACATGAATAGACTCTTCAATTTTAAGGGTGGATTTATTAAAAACCCTATAGGCCTTGCTTACTTGGGAATATCCTAGAAAAATCCCTTCTTCAGCCTTGGCCTCAAACTTTCTAATGTATCTCTTGTTATTTGTGTGAATGTAACAAATACAACCAAAAACTTTAAAATATGTGATTTTAGGTTTCTTCCCTTTAAGTAATTCATAGGGGGTCTTATTTTTCAGTTTATGTATAAGACTTCTATTCAGGATATAGTTAGCAGTATTTATAGCTTCTGCCCAATAGGATAGAGGCATGTAAGCATCTGCTAATAATGTACCTGCAGATTCAATGAGTGTCCTATTTTTCCTTTCAGCAACCCCATTTTGTTGGGTAGTTCTAGGAGCTGAGAAGCACTGTCTGATAACTTCTTTCTCACATAACTCATGCATAAGAAGAGACTCAAACTCTGTGCCATGATCACTTCTGATCAATGCAACATGAGTAGAGAACTCAATCTGTATGGTCCTGAGAAAATCTGTAAGAACCTTGAATGTATCTGACTTAGCTATCAGAAAGGCTACCCAACTGAATCTAGAGAAATCAACAACAATCACTAAAGTATAAGATTTCCCTCCTAGGCTTTGTACTGCAATTGATCCAAATAGATCCACATGAAGCAAATACAATATCCTAGGTGAATCACTTTTATTAATGGATTTAAAGCTAGTTTTGGTTTGCTTGCCTAATTGACAAGCCCTGCATAGGCTTTCCTTCTTGTAGGGGCCAGAAGGTAAACCTCTAACAAGGTTGTCTTTAGATAACCTAGATATATTCTTAAGATTTACATGTCCTAATCTTTTATGCCATAACTTATTTTGATTACTAGTAACATTCAGTAAGCAGATATCAGTTGTGGCAGAGATAAAATCTACTAAATATATGTTGCCTTGTCTAAGTCCAATTAAAAAAAGTTTGTTTTTATTATCAATAATAGAACAGGAAGAAGAGTTGAAATGTACCTGATAACCTTCATCACATAATTGACTTATGGATATAAGGTTATGTTTAAGTCCTCTTACATAAGTTACTTTCTTGAAAGTCACTGATCCAATCTTCACTGTCCCATATCCTTCTGATTGACCACTGTTGGAATGTCCAAAAATCACCTTTGGTCCTAGCTTGGGCTTGTAGTTGGATAGATTGCCCTTGCTTCCTGTCATATATTTGGAGCAGCCACTGTTCAAGTACCAGGTCTAACTTACCCTTGGACAGCTCTTCACCTGTACCTGTAATGAAAAACAAAACTCAATTGTTCTTGACCCAGGTTACCTTGGGTCCTTTATTTGGTTGAAAGGAGAAACTGAATATAATTGATAATGTAGGTTGTGATTTGTAACCTAAGGGGTGATATCTCCTAGGTGGAATAATCCAATCAGCTACTGGATTAAATGTCTTATTAGTTGGTTTAAAGTTTCTGTAAGAGAAATAGTTTAGGTTTGGTATTTCTGGGTTCGACGAATTGTTGTAAATTCGTCGACCAGAGTTCGACGAATAGGGTTGATGAAAGATATGGTACCTAAACACCTAGAGGGGGGGGTGAATAGGTGACCTAAACCTTTTTGCAATTTTGTTGGCAGCTCAACAGTTATTTCACAGATTATTACAACTAACAGCAATTACAGAAATAAACAGTAATTCCACAGCACAGCACAGCACAGAAGACACACTAATTTATAGTGGTTCCCCAATCTTTGGGTACATCCACTTTCCCCCTTCGCCTATCTAGCAGTGTACTAGATTCGGCCAAACTTCTCCACTAACTCAGAACCCAACTAGGTTCCTACCTCAGGCCCAAAGCCTTACACTCAGCCAAAAGGCCTACACTCAGCCACCCAGGCCTACACTCAGCCAATTAAGGCCTACACTCAGAGTTCTTCAACTCCTACACTCAGGCAAGCAAGCCCTACCCTCAGCCTTTATAATATAGGCTTACAATTCTCTCAGATCCAATGGATCCTACAAGTTAAAAATAGAAAGTACAATAGCTAACTCTACAACTCAGAAAATAAGAGAGGAGTTGAGAGATTCTTAAAGAGTTCTTGGAAGAACTCAGTTAGATCCAAACTGACTTAGCTTCCTTCAAAGCTTCTTGATTAGAACTGAATTAGTCTGAATCTTCTGCAGTTGTTCTTTGACCTCTGCTTCTTGAAATCCAGATGACTCTGAATTCTTCTTCTCAGCCTTAGTTCCAAAGACTGAATTCTTGGTTGGAGCTCTCTCTCTCCAACTTCTTAGATCTGCAGTTGGACTGACAGATCTTCTTGTGTTGATCCTCTGTGTATCACTTCTTGATTTAAAGTGATCAACTACTTTAAATATTCTCTCAAGCTGTAACTCTTGTTTCTCAATCACAACGACTGTTTCTGTAAACTAAGGATGCCTATTTATAGGCTTCCTTCATGGTAACCGGCTGGTCCGGTTCATAACAGACTTCTGATATCTCTGACAGTTGATGTAGACCGGCTGGATCGGCAGCTGTCTTGTCAACCAGTCACTTCTTGAAATTCTCTAACTGTCAAATAGTGTCGAGACTTTCTGTTCTTAAGTGTCGACACTTATAGGCCAAGTGTCGACACATGTTGTGTAAGTGTCGACACAAGTCTACAAGGTGTCGACACAATTCCTTGTATGTCTCGACACAGATTCTTCTGCATGTGTCGACACTGAAATTGAGTGTCGACACAAGTACTTGTACTTCATTCATTAACTGTATTCTTCTAAGTGTCGACACATCTCCTTTGTGTCGACACATCTTTATGTGAAGAAACTGTCAAGTGTCGACACTGCTTCTTGGTGTCGACACAAGTCTTCACTTTTGTTTCTTCAGCTGAGTGTCGACTCATTCCTTTAGTGTCGACACTTGTACTTAGAATATTTTGTAACTTTTCTGTTCTTTGCTAAGTGTCGACACAGCTCCTTGTGTCGACACTTTCTTCAAGTGTAGAGTCTTCAACTAAGTGTCGACACATTGTGCTGAGTGTCGACACTTTCTTCAACTACTGACTCTCCAGCATAGTGTCGACACATTGTGTTGAGTGTCGACACTTACTTCAAATACTGAGTCTTTAGCTAAGTGTCGACACATTGTGCTGGGTGTCGACACTTTCTTTAAGTGTTGACTCTTCTGCATAGTGTCGACACATTGTGTTGAGTGTCGACACTTGTACTTAGATTCTGCAGACTTTTGCTGAGTGTCGACACAGCTCCAAGTGTCGACACTTTCTGGTGTTGACTCAGCTCTTCTAGGTGTCGACACTTCTGCTAAGTGTCGACACAGCTTTTCTGCATTCTTCTACACTGAGTGTCGACGCAGCTCCAAGTGTCGACACTTTTTGACTGGTGTCGACTCTTCATCCCAGGTGTCGACACAATGACTCCAAGTGTCGACACTGCTTGTCTGGGTGTCGACAAAAGCTTTCTCAAGTGTCGACACTTTCCCTCTGGGTGTCGACACATGGACTTAGAAACTTTTAGCTTCAGTCTAGTGAATACCTAACCTGCACAAGTAACTCAAACACACATCAAATACATTATGATGTATATCATTGAGTTAGGTGAGGCTTCTTCAAATCAGGTACATTTGACCAATGTACCCAACAATCTCCCCCTATTTGGAGAAGTCATAACTCTTAGTCAATGATATACACCACTCATAATTAAAAATTATAAAATGATGTAAAACAGGTATATGTCAACAGAGTTAAACTTAAACATGTAATAAAGCACACATGTATACTCATTCAGCATTACAGAACAAACAAGAATTAGACACATTCATCTGAACAATCATGAAATTTATTTAACAAAAATTGTTCAAACATTGTTGTTAATACATTTTCAATGATTTACACAAAATGTTTGATGTAACAGATTACAACATTCTTCAGTTTAATCTTAGTCTAATTCTGCTCTGGTTCTTTTATGACAATGCCTTTTCCAGCTTGCACTTTGGCCTTTACAGCAGCAGCAGCAGCAGCAGGCTCAGCTTCAGCAGTCTTCTTCCCTTTGGAGTCCTTCTTCTTCTGTTCTTCAGCCTTGATTTTTTGCCTCTCAAAGTAATGATAGGGCTTAGGAAAGTACTTGCTAGGCTCCACAGCTGTTGGAGGTAGCTTTCCTAACTTAGCCTTCCTTCTATGTTGGACAATGGCTTCCTGCCTACTCTCATGCTTCCTCCATTCTGCCTCTGAGAACCACTTGTTCCTCTCATGGGCATTGTCCTTGGCCGCTTTCCAGGCTGTGAGAATGATGTTCCTAGAAGTAGGGCTCCACTATTCAAAATCTGGTTTTTGCTCAGCAAGTTCCCTGAACTTCTTCTTTGATAGCCTAGTCTCTTCTTCTTTGTCCAAAGCCTCTTGCATAGCTGCTGTAATAGGTTGAACAACCTTTTCCAGAACAATATTAGGCTTACCAGCAGTTGGACTATACATTGTGCTTACATCAGCATGAACCATGTCAAAATCTGGAGGTGGATAGATCACCTGAGCTACTTCCTGTTGCTCACCTCCAAGATATGCACTTTGAATACCAGATTCAGCTACATTGTCATCATCACACAGGGGAGGATAGCCCAGTGTAGCTCTGATGGAATTAGAAATCCATTTGGCATGGTCAGAGCTAGCTTTGACTAACACCCTCTCCCCCTTTATGACTTCTTGTGCTACATGATCTCTCACATCATCTTTTTGGAATCGTATCTGACTGTCCAAGTACCTGATTCCTTCCTTAAAATAAGGTCTAAGCTTGGTAAGCTGTTCAGAAAGGACCTTCTGTGAATCTTTGATTGCAGTCTTGACAGCAGCAATTTCTGCTTGAAAAACTTTATCAAATTCAGCCTTGGCAGCAGCAGAGGATGTTGAAGGTTCATCAGACTTATTCTTGAGTTCAGTGACTATGGCATTGTGAGATGCAGTCAAATTATCATTCATCCTCAATTGATTCTCCAGTACATAGCCTTGCTTTAGTGCTATATCATCCACTTGAGTCTTTATTTTCTCTTGGTGGGTTGCCAGATAGACCACTGCATTACCACCCTTGTGGAAGCAGTCAGTCATTTCCTTCTTATTCAAATTCATTTCAAACCTTATTGATTTGATATCTTGAGCTAGATCAAACTGTAAAGATTTGTGGCCTTCATCAATATATGTCTCTATAGCCCTCCTTTGCTCATCCAGCTTAACTTGCATTGCTACCATTAGGCTACTGTAATCTGTTGATGGAGCTTGTTGGACTAGTGAGTGTTGAGCAACAGTTTGTAGAGCTTTCTTATAGCTCTGACTCCTTCTTTTGAAGACAAAGAACTTCTTCTTCTTATCTTGCTCAGCTTCATCATCCTCAGACTCTGAAGTACTTGCTATATTTACCCTATCCTTAGGGCTTTCAGGCCTTGCAGTCTGCACACCAGGTGCTTGCTCAGTTTCCAGCCTAATAGGCTCTTCCACAACTTCCATGTTCTCCCCCTCAATAGCAGCACTCTTCTCTTCATCAGCAGCAGTCTTGTCCATGTCAAAATCTTCTTGATCTAAATTCAGAAATAGATCTTCCATTGTATATTCTGGGGGTGACTGTGCAGGAGATGTACTGGTTTCATCAAGTACTTTATCAGGAACTTGTGGCACAACAGCAGATGTGTCCTGAAGAACAACATCTGGTTTTGTACTTGCTTGCTGAATGTGCTGATGGACATCAGACAAATCAGAATCCATTACAGAAAAATCTAATGTATTAAGGTCAGAAAGTACCTCTTGGATAATAAGTGTAGCCTGCTCACTCTCCAGTGTAGATGGTTCTTCTACACCTGGCAGCTCCCCCTGGCTTGGATCCCTAGGGATGGGGCTAGTGTGAGGCAGCTCCCCCTGAATCTCAGCCACATCTTGACCAGCTGGGGTCTTTTCTACTATCTCCTCCTCTTGCTCATCAGGTGTAAACACCACCTGTTCTTCACTCTCAGAACTGCTTGAGGACACTTGTGTCACAACAGCAGTTTTTCTTTTCTTCCTGGGAGGAGAATCTTTCTTAGTAACTTGTTTCTCAGGGGTGGTCAAGTCCTTTGACAGCACCCTTTCCCACCTAGAGAAGATTCTCATGTCCATCCTTCTCATGTGGTTGATTTTAGCTCCAGCAGCATTGCTCATTACCTCTGGTATTGTACCAGCCAGGTAGAGACTAAGTATCCTGCCCAGATTGGGCTTCTTCAGACTGTCCTTTATCTTCTCAAGGATAACCATTGACCAATCTGTTCTTAGGTTGAAGATAATTCTGGTCATGACATTGAACATGGAGGCTGACACCCTGTCATGTCCTCCAGTTTTACTGAGAATGACCTTGCCTACTATCTCTGACAGAAATTTTCCTTGAATGTTCATGCCTTTTCTGTTAAAGACAGAACCTATTTTCATCTTAGAATCAAGACCACACCAGACCAAAGCTTCCCTGGTCTTGGATGTAGAAATTTCTTCTTCTTCTTGAGTCTTAGGTAGCTGAAGTACCTTTCTCAGACTTTTGGGTGATACCTTGACCTTGGTTCCATGCACTCTGGATTTGATCCTGTATCCAGAGTCATCCACAGTTGCTCCAGTAAGAAATTCAAGCACCTCTTTCTTCCATATCTTGGATGGTTCGGAAACCAAGAACTCTAATCCTGAATCGGTGACTAGGGTTACCACCGACTTGATTTCTTGATCGTCATCGTCAAAAGCACCTCGCACGAGCTCATAGCCTTCGTTAACATTCTCTTCCAGCTTGGGAGCCATTAGGGTTTGAAGATTTAGTCTTGAGAAGAGAGAAATGTCGACACAAGAGTTTTGGTCTCGAAACTTTGAAAGCGTGTCGACAAACACAAACAGAACCCTATTTATACCTTTCTTGTTTGAAGACGAACAGGCGGGATGAATTTCTAAAGATGTGTCGACACTGTCAATAAGTGTCGACACTGACTTATAATGTCTCGACACACATGTGTCGACACAAGTTTAGTCAACAGATTTTATGTGTCGACACTTGGCTAAGTGTCGACACCACTATACTCGACATGTAGTCGAGACTTTACTTAGAAAATTCTGAGTAAAACTTAAGTGTCGACACCTTATTGGATGTGTCGACACCTACTCGACATGTGTCGACACTAACATTCTGAAGTGTCGACACCAACTTCCTAGATGTGTCGACACCATTTTCCTGAAGTGTCGACACTTACTATTCTGTGTCGACATAGACTTGTCTATGTGTCGACACCTTTTTACTTAGCCAATTTTTAGTTCTGTAAACTTAGTCTAAGTTTATCATACCTAGTTCAATTTTGAACCTATTGAACTTAGCTTCTTCTAAGGGCTTAGTAAACATATCTGCTATCTGATTATCAGTTCTAACATATTCAAGTGCAATATCATTTCTTTCTACATGCTCTCTAAGAAAGTGATATTTAATCTCAATATGTTTAGTTCTACTATGTGATACAGGATTGTTAGCTATTGAAATAGCACTAGTAGAATCACAGTAAAGTGGAGTTCTACTTACCTGAAATCCATAGTCTTCTAACTGATGTTGAATCCACAGAAGTTGAGCACAGCAACTTCCTGCAGCTACATATTCTGACTCAGCTGTGGAAATAGCCACACTAGTCTGCTTTTTACTGCTCCATGAAATTATTCTTCCACCTAGGAATTGACAGGATCCAGTAGTGCTCTTTCTATCTTCTTTGCATCCTGCAAAGTCTGCATCTGAATAGCCTGTTAGATCAAAATCTCCATTCCTAGGGTACCAGAGGCCTAGATAAGGTGTGCCCTTTAGATATCTCAAGATTCTCTTGACTGCAGTCAAGTGAGACTCTTTAGGGCAGGCTTGATACCTGGCACAAACACATGTAGCATACATAATGTCAGGCCTACTTGCAGTCAAGTATAGTAGGGAGCCAACTATCCCTCTATACAAGGTTTCATCTACAGGTTTCCCTGCATCATCCTTGCTTAGAGACATACTTGACCCCATAGGAGTCTTCATGGCACTGGATGAATCCATACCATACTTCCTTATGAGTTCTAGGGTGAACTTAGACTGACATATGGATAGACCACTTCCAGTCTGTTTAACTTGGAGACCCAAGAAAAACTTCAGCTCTCCCATACTACTCATCTCAAATTGACTTTGCATAAGCTTTGCAAACTTTTTGCAAAGGCTACTTTCAGTAGACCCAAATATAATGTCATCTACATATATTTGGACAAGTATTACTTTGCCTCTAGATTCCCTAAGGAATAGAGTCTTATCTATTTTCCCCCTTGAGAACTTGTTCTCAATGAGGAAACTAGATAGGGTTTCATACCAAGCTCTAGGTGCTTGTTTTAACCCATATAATGCTTTCCTAAGTCTATACACATAATGAGGTAAAGTTGGATCAACAAAACCTGCAGGCTGCTCCACATAGACTTCTTCTTTCAAATTACCATTTAGGAATGCTGACTTGACATCCATTTGGTATACTTTGAATCCCTGATAGGTTGCATAGGCCAAGAACATCCTTATGGCTTCCAGTCTGGCTACTGGAGCAAAGGTTTGATCAAAATCAATATCTTCTTCTTGCCTATATCCTTTTGCAACCAGTCTTGCTTTATTCTTTATGATGACCCCTTGTTCATCTAACTTATTTCTGTAGATCCACTTAGTTCCTATAACATTGTGGTCTTTAGGCTTTGGAACCAGCTCCCAAACCTTGCACCTTTTGAACTGATTAAGTTCTTCTTGCATAGCTTCAGTCCACTGTGGATCTTGTATAGCTTCTTCAAATTTCTTTGGTTCTATTTGAGACAGAAAACTTGAATATACTACAGCATTCTGATTTCTGCTCCTTGTCTGAACACCTTGTCTTGGATCTCCAATAATTAGCTCTACTGGATGATCTCTTAGATGCCTGTTGGCTGGAGGCATCCTTGCTTCTGGTTGAACTTCTACAGCATCTTCATCATGCTGAGTTCCTTGTACTTCTTCAGTTCCTGGTACATGTAGTTCTCCCCCTGGACATAAGCCATCTTCTTCAACTTGCTGTCTTGCAGCAGGTACATCTTCTATGGTTAGCTTGTCCATCTTCTTAGTAAGACCTGTGGGGCTGCACACACTACTAGACAACTCATTGTTAATTAGTTGTGTTTCATCAAAAACTACATGCACAGACTCCTCTACAACTTGTGTAGTCAAGTTGTAGACTCTATAAGCCTTACTATTATTGCTGTACCCAACAAATACTCCCTCTTGGGATTTGGCAGCAAACTTAGTTAAGTAAGACTTTCCATTGTTAAGTATGAAGCATTTGCAACCAAAAATCCTGAAATAGGATAGGTTTGGTTTCCTGCCTTTCACAACTTCATAGGGGGTCTTGTTTAACCTTTTAGTGATGGTAGCCCTATTTATCACATGGCATGCAGTGTTAACTGCTTCAGCCCAGAAATATTCTGGCAGTGATGAATCACTTAATAGGGTTCTACCAGCCTCTATCAAGGTCCTATTTTTCCTTTCAGCAATGTCATTTTGCTGAGGTGTTCTAGGTGAAGAGAATTCTTGAAATATCCCATAGTCTTCACACAGCTTTGTCATGCTTTCAGACTGAAACTCTGTACCATGGTCACTTCTAATTTTGACCACTGTACAGTTCAATTCATTCTGAATTTGCTTAACAAAACTATAGAAGACACTAGGTGTCTCAGATTTCTGCTTTAAGAAGAACACCCAGGAAAACCTTGAGTAGTCATCAACCACTACAAAGGTGTAGACCTTCCTACCTAAGCTGTGAACTGGCATTGGACCAAATAGATCCATATGCAAGAGGTATAGACACCTCACAGCATCTTTGTTGTCTAAGCTTCTAAAGGTGGATTTAGTCTGCTTGCCCTTTTGACAAGCTGAGCAAATGCCATCTTTGACACACTTAACTTGAGGACCATTCCTCACTAACTCTTTACTAAAGAGTTTGCCAATAGTCTTGTAATTAAGATGAGCAAGCCTCTTGTGCCATTTGACACATTGAGAGACTGTCTCATCAGCTACAAGACAAACTGGAGAACTATTGTTCTCAACCATAATGTCTAAACAATAGACATTTCTCTTTCTATATCCTGTCAAAATGATCTCTTGATCACTTGACCTCTTGATATGACAACCATTTTTAACAAATGAGATGTCATACCCTACATCACTTAACTGACTTATACTAATGAGGTTGTGTTTCAACCCTTTAACATAAGCCACTTGAGTAATGGTAACAAGGTTTGAAGAGATGTTACCAAACCCTTTGATGATTCCTTTTTCAGAACCACCAAAGGTCACTTTAGGACCATTTTTGATTGGAATGTAGTCCTTCAGTAGTCCCCTTGATCCAGTCATATGTCTGGAGCATCCACTATCCAAGTACCATGTTGGGGTATGGCCACTTGGATTCACCTGCAAAACAAATTAATGAACCTTAGAACCCAAAGCAAACTTGGGTCCTTGGTGATTGTTAGTTTGCAACTTGACATAGCTACCTACTGGCTTTCCATCAGGTAACTTGCTACTCAACTTGGCACTGGCATTGTGCCAACAATCCAAGGCAAAGTGGCCAACCTTGCCACAGCACCAGCATTCAAACTTGTTGTACCTTTGCTTAGGATACAACCTTTGCTGTCTTGACTACAGCAGGCTTGTTGAATGTTGGGGCTTTACCCTTGGACTTGAACTTGGACTGTACAGTCCCTGCAGGTCTAACAAAACCTAGTCCAGCTTTGCCTTTTTGATGAACAAATTCATCAATTAATGGTAATACTGATTTAGGTTTTGAAAACCTGGCAGCAAGTTCTTTTTCCTTCTGGAGATTGATCTCCAGTCTCTTAATTTGATCATTCTTAAATGTAATAGTACCCATCTGAATCACAGTAATGTGTTTCAGCCTGGCTACTTCATTCAGTTTTTGATCATACTGCTTCTCAAAATCTGTTGCAGCTGCCTTGAGATCAGCAATCTCCTTTGCCTGACTTTTGGCTAGGATCTTGCTTTTCTTATAGGCTTGCAACAGTACTTGGTATTCATCTAAGAGCTGATGAATATCTCCCTCAGATTCAGAAACACTTCCATCACTTGATGAAGATGAATCTGACTCTGAACTAGAACTGAAATCTGAACTTTGAGTTGGACTTTGTACCTGACTAGGTCCTGGCTGCTCCAGGATTTTGGTACTTTCAGTCAATGCCATCAGTCCTTGGCACTGACACTCTTCTTGTTCATATATTGATTCCATGATCTGCATAAACTCTTCTTCTTCTTCAGCAAATAGCCATATGTAGGCTTCAGCATCTGTCTCAGTGTCTGAAGAAGAAATGTCTGAAAGAGTCTTCTCATTCTTTGCAACAAAGGACTTCTCCTTCTTTCCTTTGAAGTGAGTCTTCTTTTTGTCACTGGATTCTTTCCTTCTTTCAGGACAATCTGCAATAACATGACCCTGTCTATTGCAGCAGTAACACACAATCTTAGACCCAGTTGCCTTACTAGTCTTTGTCTTTTTCTTATCCTTCTTTGAAGGCTTCTTCTCCTGATACTGGACTTCTTTCCCTTTGGAATATGAAGGTCTGGACCTCCACTGTTTCTTCTTAAGGAATTTCTGAAAATGTCTGGTGAATGCAGCAAAATCTTCATCACTTTCACTGCTTGTGGATTTAGTGCTAACAGACTCATCAGATTCTGATTCAACTACCTCTGGAGGAGGAGTTGATGACTTAGTCCTGTTCTTTCTAGGTACTTCTGACTTAAAGGCAACAGTCCTTTCCCTGTGTTCAGTCCTTGTTGACTTTTCCTCCTCTTTTCTTACTGACAATTGCATCTCATAAGATAACAACTTGCCAAACAGTGTGGGAGGAGGAATTTCTCCCAACTTTGCCATTTCTCTGATGGCACAGATCTTGGTGTCCCAGTCTTTGGTTAGGGACCTTAAGAATTTATCATTCAATTCATAGTTAGAGAACTCTCTTCCATAGGACATGAGTTCATTAACAATTCTATAAAACTTCTTGTAGCATTCAGTGATGCTATCTCCTCTTCCTTGCCTAAAGCTCTCATATTCTTGATTAAGCAAGGACTTCCTATCTTGTCTTACTTCTTCAGAACCTTCCATGTAGACAATGAGGGTATCCCACATTTCTTTTGTTGTTTTACAGTGAATAAGGTTCTGGAAGGTGGCATCATCAATTGCACTAACTATGATGTTCTGTGCCCTTTTGTCCATTGTAGCTAGGACAATCTCATCCTTGGTCATCTCAGAAAAATCCTTTGGAGTTCTCTGTGTAGCATCCAAGACTGAAATCTTCATGGGCACATAGGGCCCTTCTTTGACTGTGATGTAAATCCTAGGGTCAGAGGCCTCCATGAACAGCCTTACCCTTTCTTTCCAGATTCCAAAAATCTCCTTTCTGCATATGGGCAGTTTCATTGAACCCAATTCCTTGTGATTCTCTGAAGACCCCATGTTTCTTGATTTTCTTGAAACTGTTTCCTGACTTACACTGAATCTGCCAAACTGGATCTCCTCAGACAGTTAGTCCTTTTTGAGGAACCTGGCTCTGATACCACTTGAAAGATATGGTACCTAAACACCTAGAGGGGGGGTGAATAGGTGACCTAAACCTTTTTGCAATTTTGTTGGCAGCTCAACAGTTATTTCACAGATTATTACAACTAACAGCAATTACAGAAATAAACAGTAATTCCACAGCACAGCACAGCACAGAAGACACACTAATTTATAGTGGTTCCCCAATCTTTGGGTACATCCACTTTCCCCTTCGCCTATCTAGCAGTGTACTAGATTCGGCCAAACTTCTCCACTAACTCAGAACCCAACTAGGTTCCTACCTCAGGCCCAAAGCCTTACACTCAGCCAAAAGGCCTACACTCAGCCACCCAGGCCTACACTCAGCCAATTAAGGCCTACACTCAGAGTTCTTCAACTCCTACACTCAGGCAAGCAAGCCCTACCCTCAGCCTTTATAATATAGGCTTACAATTCTCTCAGATCCAATGGATCCTACAAGTTAAAAATAGAAAGTACAATAGCTAACTCTACAACTCAGAAAATAAGAGAGGAGTTGAGAGATTCTTGAAGAGTTCTTGGAAGAACTCAGTTAGATCCAAACTGACTTAGCTTCCTTCAAAGCTTCTTGATTAGAACTGAATTAGTCTGAATCTTCTGCAGTTGTTCCTTGACCTCTGCTTCTTGAAATCCAGATGACTCTGAATTCTTCTTCTCAGCCTTAGTTCCAAAGACTGAATTCTTGGTTGGAGCTCTCTCTCTCCAACTTCTTAGATCTGCAGTTGGACTGACAGATCTTCTTGTGTTGATCCTCTGTGTATCACTTCTTGATTTAAAGTGATCAACTACTTTAAATATTCTCTCAAGCTGTAACTCTTGTTTCTCAATCACAACGACTGTTTCTGTAAACTAAGGATGCCTATTTATAGGCTTCCTTCATGGTAACCGGCTGGTCCAGTTCATAACAGACTTCTGATATCTCTGACAGTTGATGTAGACCGGCTGGATCGGCAGCTGTCTTGTCAACCAGTCACTTCTTGAAATTCTCTAACTGTCAAATAGTGTCGAGACTTTCTGTTCTTAAGTGTCGACACTTATAGGCCAAGTGTCGACACATGTTGTGTAAGTGTCGACACAAGTCTACAAGGTGTCGACACAATTCCTTGTATGTCTCGACACAGATTCTTCTGCATGTGTCGACACTGAAATTGAGTGTCGACACAAGTACTTGTACTTCATTCATTAACTGTATTCTTCTAAGTGTCGACACATCTCCTTTGTGTTGACACATCTTTATGTGTAGAAACTGTCAAGTGTCGACACTGCTTCTTGGTGTCGACACAAGTCTTCACTTTTGTTTCTTCAGCTGAGTGTCGACTCATTCCTTTAGTGTCGACACTTGTACTTAGAATATTTTGTAACTTTTCTGTTCTTTGCTAAGTGTCGACACAGCTCCTTGTGTCGACACTTTCTTCAAGTGTAGAGTCTTCAACTAAGTGTCGACACATTGTGCTGAGTGTCGACACTTTCTTCAACTACTGACTCTCCAGCATAGTGTCGACACATTGTGTTGAGTGTCGACACTTACTTCAAATACTGAGTCTTTAGCTAAGTGTCGACACATTGTGCTGGGTGTCGACACTTTCTTTAAGTGTTGACTCTTCTGCATAGTGTCGACACATTGTGTTGAGTGTCGACACTTGTACTTAGATTCTGCAGACTTTTGCTGAGTGTCGACACAGCTCCAAGTGTCGACACTTTCTGGTGTTGACTCAGCTCTTCTAGGTGTCGACACTTCTGCTAAGTGTCGACACAGCTTTTTTGCATTCTTCTACACTGAGTGTCGACACAGCTCCAAGTGTCGACACTTTCTGACTGGTGTCGACTCTTCATCCCAGGTGTCGACACAATGACTCCAAGTGTCGACACTGCTTGTCTGGGTGTCGACACAAGCTTTCTCAAGTGTCGACACTTTCCCTCTGGGTGTCGACACATGGACTTAGAAACTTTTAGCTTCAGTCTAGTGAATACCTAACCTGCACAAGTAACTCAAACACACATCAAATACATTATGATGTATATCATTGAGTTAGGTGAGGCTTCTTCAAATCAGGTACATTTGACCAATGTACCCAACAGTTGAGATCGTCGATCTCTGCTCAGAGAATGACAGTAGTCATTTTCTGTGCCCCAAGTTCGTCGACCTCTGCTCGACGAACCATACACAGTTCGTCGATCGCAGTTGGACGGATTGTTATATCTGAAGTTTGCGTTCAGCGTTCATCGATCTGGGTTCGACGAACTGGCTACATTTCGTCGATCTGAGTTCAATGAATGCTGCTGAACTTTATTTTTATTTGCTGTTTTCAGATTTTTGTTTCTCTTGTCTATGGGTCTTGGATTGCTTTCTGACATTGGTTTATCTATCAACTTTTCTTTTCCCTTTGCAGAAATAAACTTGATGGGGGTTGAAAAAATGTTTTTCTTAATTATAGGGGGTAAACTTGATGAAGCACCCAAGCCCAGCTTGCCATTTAATCTGGCATTCACTGTGCTTGTAATGTCCATCAGCTTGAGGCTTCTCCCATTGAGAGATTGCTCAAGTTGCTTGGCCTCACATAATTCAGATTTTAGTTTAATTATTTGTTCATTAGCTAAGATTAATTGGTCTGTTAGCTTTATGTTTTCTGAATTTACAGATTCAAGACTTCCTAGTGTTTCTCTAAGAGTTTTTATTTCCTTTTCTGAATTGATTAAGTCTAAGCACATAGATTTGAATTCAGCTTTAAATAAATCAGAGCTAAAGTCAAAGTTAGAAATAAACTGATCTGCCTCTGAGTCTGAGGCAGCTTCATCTTCAGAATCTTCTTCTGATCCAGAATTGTTCCTGGAGGCATCAATTGCCATTAGGTACACCTCCTTGGATCTTGCTTCTTCCTCTTATTCACTTGAACTGGAGGAAGATGTTTCTTCTTCTGTATCACTCCAAGTTTCAGCAATAAATCCCTTGTCCTTCTTTTTATATTTGTTGGAGGAGGGTTTGCTGCTATGCTTTCTCCTTGAATCCTTTTCTCTGCTCTTATCTTTCTTCTGATTTTCTGGACATTCTGAGATGTAATGTTCAGGCTTTCTGCAACCAAAGCACACAACCTCCTTGGTTGGTGTCTTGTCATACTTGGGCTTATCATCCTGTCTGGATGATTTCCTTCTGAAGTCCTTCCTTGCCATCTTGTAGAACCTTTTGGCAAAGAGGCTCATGAGCTATTCATTGGAAGTTGATGTCTCACTTTCTTCAGATGCTTTGAAGGCTATGTTGTGCTAGTTTCTAACTGGAGTTGTTGTCTTCTGTTCTGCTGCTTCTCTTGATTTTATTAGCTGCTCATAGGACTTCAATTTGCCTAGTAGAGACTCAGTTGAGATCTCATTGAGGCTTCTGGCTTCTTTAATTGGCCAGATTCTGGAATCCCAAGAGCTAGGGAAACACATTAGAATCTTATCATTCACCTCTGTCAAGGTGATGTCCTTATCCAAGGTTTTGAGCTCATTGATGATTGAGCTCAATCTGTTGTACATGTCAGCCACTGATTCTGTCTCATCCTTTTTGAAGTTTTCATACAGGGAAATGAGACTGGATCTTCTATCCTTTCTTTCATCTACAGAGCCAGCTACCATTTGGTTAAGGGAGTTCCAAATGGCCTTGGTTGAGGTGCACTCAGCTACCTTCTGGAATATATCATCTGACATAGTCTGGGCTAAGATATTCATTACCTTAGCATCAGCCATCTTGGCTTTCTTGTAGTCTTCATTGTTCTTTGGAGGAGTAACTGCAGTCATGTTTGTTGAAGTGCTTGTAGAAGTTGTAGGTGTTGGAGGTACACCTGTCAAGATAACAGAAAAGATATCCTCATTAATAGAATTCATGTATAATCTGATTCTTGCCTTCCAGATGGCAAACTTGTTGAGATTGCAAACTGGAGGTCTGATGCTTGCATAGTCTTTGTTTTGGGCGATGTCTGTGAAGAAATAAATCTAATAACAAACTTAAAATAAACAGATCTATTTAGAGGGATCTTTGTGGTTCAGGTGTTAGCCTGTGCAACCACTAAGGTGTGGTATTGTTAACCAACCTCGCTTTGATACCAATTGAAAGTGCAGGTTAGATCTGAAATACTCTAGAGGGGGGAGGGATGAATAGAGTATAGTGCTCACTAAAAACTTTTTACAACTTTTGTTGTAAGCCTAGGTGAACAGGTCAGTAAGTAAATAAAACTAAGCACAACAAACTAAGCAATCACAGAGCACAGCCAAAACACAAAGAAAAGGGAAACCAGATGACACAAGAATTTTTATAGTGGTTCCCCAACCTGGGTACATCCACTCTTCTACCACCCTGGTAGGAATCCACTTAGGTTTTTGATCAGGTGCCTGACACTAATGAGCTTTTGTTCAGGTGCTCAAAAACCAAAACCTCAAGTCTTTTGGAAGGATACTTGCAACTAGAATAATTTTGAAGGGAATTAAAATCCTATACAGGAATTGGAAGTAAAGGAGATGGTGTCTTCTCTGTCAACAATCAGAGAGAAGACTTGTGAATTGATGGTAGCAGATGTAGCTCCCCCTGAGATCTTGAATTAATCAGGAATGCTGGAGCACTGCTTCAGGGTGATAGGTCTTCAAAGACCTAGAATACCTGGACCAGGATTTATTTCAAGAACTCCTTTGACAGACTGAAATTTGTTGTCCTTTGAAGTAGTCCTGTAGAGTTAGAAGGAAGAAAACTCTTGATAGTGATTGGTTTTTCTTCTTCTTCTTGAAAATGTTCTCTGGTCAGGCTGATTGCAGTAGAACTTTTGATTTCTGTATGATTGTTCTTCTATGCAATCTGAGTGTGTCAATCTGATTGTTTGTATTGCTTGTTGTCTGTGTGACTGTATAACTGACTGTGTTGATCCTTTCTTTTTTGTCTATATTTTTTGACTGACTGAGAACATTCAAAATTCAAATGTTGAGCAGTAATTGCAGTCGACCTTGGAAGGAAGCGACAATCAATAATTTCCCCAACTGTCCCATGGAAAAACGGCATGTAATAATCCAAAGTCAATGCGCGTTTTAACGGTAACATTCCGAGAAGATCTGGCATTAATAACTCCAGAATCATCGCCAAGAAACGGGACGGGAAACTGAAGAAGACCTAGTCTAGAATCGACGAACGAAGAACACAATTCATCGAGCTGAGATTGAGTTCGTCGAGCTGAGCTTGAGAGAGTTCGTCGACCAAACAATCTTCATCAGTTGAACATACAATCTTCATTCGTCGAGCTGGGAATCAAATTCGTCGAGCGAAGAAAGGTTGTGGACTTAGTCAAAATACTCTGCATCTGCTGCTATTCATTGTCGACATAAACTGGTGTCGACTGATATCCTGGTGTCGACTCAAATCCTCTGATGTCGACATAAATTGACCGGTTTCGACACATGCCCTAAGTGTCGACACAAATACTCTGAGTTCAGAAATCGTCGAGTAGAGTACTACATTCGTCGACCTGAGAAGCTGACTTCGTTGACCTGAGAAGCTGAGAACTTGAGGTCCAAGTTCGTCGAGCTCAGAATCTAATTCGTCGACCAAAGTTTGAAGCTGGACTTAGAAAAATTCTGAAGTTGTCCTGACTTTAGCTTGATGTAGAAACTCAGACTTCGTCGAACACAGAACCAAGGTCGTCGAGCTCAGCACTAAGAAATGTCTCACGATCGTCGAGCGCAGAACACCTTTCGTCGAGCTGAGTTCGACGAACGTCGAACTCATTTAACTTAGTCTTGAAATCCTCTAGGTCTGAAGTCTCTGATTGTCTTGATGATAGCTGGTCCATCTGAAGTTGAACCTAATGACTTGACCTAGACTCTAGGACACACAACTTGACCCTGGCTATACATGTTGGGTCACATCCTAAGTCAGTGAACCTAGCCCAAATCAACTAGGAATCCAACACAAAGCTCCAGTTCTCCTGAACTCTTCTACATCTCAGGGGGAGCTTTGACAACATCACTGAATCCACTTAAGTCTTCTCAGTTTATTGAGATAGAGAAGACCTCATCACTCTCTCATCCCCACATCTGTAAAGGGTTGTCATCTCCCTTCAAAAGTGATTCCTGGTTACAAGTCACCTGATCAAAAGACTTGAGGATTTGGTTTTTGAGCACCTGATCAAAAGCTCATTTGTGTCAAGCACCTGATCAAAAACCTGAGTGGATTCCTACCAGGGTGGTAGAAGAATGGATGTACCCAGGTTGGGGAACCACTATAAAATTTCTTGTGTCGTCTGGTTGCCCCTTTTTCTTTATGTTCTTGCTGTGCTTGTGTTTTTAGGACTGATGTGTGCTTATTTATTTTATTTTAATTCTGTACTTTTTAATTACATCAAAAATTGTAATAGTTTTATAAGGACCTATAAATACTCTACTCATCCCCCTCCTCTAGAGTATATTAGATCTAACACATCACTTTCATACAGTAATGGAACAGTCAGCTACTCTTGCAAATAATCAAATTCAATTAGAAAAGAAAGCCCAAGAACGTAACTTCAAGACTTGTGAAGAAGTTGGGCAGTTCAAAGAAGCTATAATCAGCACCCTGAAGGATGGTATGGAAGTTGCCACCAAGGGTGTTAGATCTGCTTAACTCTAGAGGGGGTGAATAGAGTATTTTAAAATCTTGTTAGATTTTTATTGCGGAATTAAAATAGTAATACTTATATGTATAATCAGATAGTGCAAAAATAAAGCTAAACTATTCAGCAAATAGCACACAGTAAAAATAAGATAGCATCACAGATGACACATGAACTTTATAGTGATTCCCCTAAAACTTGGGTGCATCCACTCTTCTAACACCCTGGTAGGAATCCAATCAGATTTTTGATCAGGTGCCCAGCCACTAATCAGGTTTTTGCTCAGGTGCCTGTCACCACAAGATCTGCTTCAGGTAGATCAGGAAACCCTTCAGGATTTTGATCAGGTGCCTAAAAACTAAATCAAGTCTTTTGATCAGGAGACTTGCAACCAAGTGTTTAACTTTTAAAGGGAGCTAGAACCTTGTGTACAGTGGGGTGAAACAAATAAAACTATATGTTGTCTTCTCTTTTCTCAAAACAACTGAGAAGACTTCTGGATCCTTGATGGTGTCAAAGCTCCCCTTGAGATGAAGTTCTGTTCAGGAAGATTGAGAGCTTTACAGGGTGAGTAGGTCTTCTAAAAATTTCTCCAGAAAGCTGTAGATAGATTAAAGTTGATTGTCTCTTAAAAGCTTGCTGGAAGGAAAACACTTGATGAAGACAGAGCAGAATTCTTTTTCTTGAATTATTTCTTGTGTTCTGTCTCTGCTGTCGACTGAAAGAGAAAATCTCTTTTATATGTTCAGCCAAATTCTCCTTTGAATTTTGAATTCCTTTTCATTAAATGTTGACTGCCTGGAGAATGAAAATGCGGCTGGAGAGAACATTTACATTAAAGAATTTCCCCAACTGTCCCATTAAAAACAACAAGTAATATTCCTGATGAAGACCATAATCAATGCTGTCACTAACGGTTATATTTAGAGAATATAAGCATTAATTACTCATGAATTATTGCTATAAAATAAGGACAAAATGAAGGAAATTTCCAAGTCTGGAACTGCACAGGAATCGTCGACCAGAGAACAAATTTTGTCGACCTGAGATCCAAGTTCGTCGAGCTGAGAAATCATGTTCGTCGACCTGAGAAAGTTTGTTTGTCAACCTGAGAACCAAGTTCGTCGACCTGAGATCAGTTAACTGCTTTTTGTGAAAAACTTCCCAATTCTGTGCTCCAAGTTCTTCGAGTTGATAATATAACTTTGTCAACCTGAGTTCAGAGAAAGTATTCTGGACTTAATGTGTTGAAGTTGAACTTCCAGAATTCGTCGACCTGAGCTCGAATGTCGTCGAGCTGAACTCAGAGAATTTACTCTGAGTTCGTCGAGCGGAGCACGACTATCGTCGAGCTGAGTTCGACGAATGTCAAATTCATTTTTCTGAACTTTATTTTCTTCTAAGTCTTTGAGTCTGCTGTTGTGTATTGTTGGCTGGTCCATGTGTGGTTGATTCTAAGGACTTAGCCTAAACACTAGCACACAGACATGACCCTAGCTATACATGGTGGGTCAATCATCCTAGTTAATGAACCTAGCCCAAATCAAACTAGGGATCCAACAATCTCCCCCTATTTGGGTGAGATCACTAATACAAATGAAATGAAAACATTCACAAAGCAGGAAGAAATATATCTGGCAGAAAAATTAAAACATGCAGCAGATATTTACATAGTAGCTTTTTGACAGTAAAAAAGTAAAGAGTTTTAGACCAACAGAAACTAAACAGAATATATATCGTTTTTTTTCTCCAGCTTCTCCTTTAGCTTGTCATCTTTCTCCTGGTCAGTAGGCTGTGTAAACTTGATTTCTCTATTGGGATTAGCTACTTGCTTCTTGGACATTGTCATATCAGTAGCTCCGATAATATTCAGAGATGTAGCTCTAGGCACAACAGCCTCTGGATGTAGATTCATATAAGCATCTACATTAAAGAATTTGTTAGATTTCTCATACCTTTTTAATTCTTTTTTTTGTATTTAGACATTGTAGAATATTATGATGGATCTTTTCCTTCAGCTTTAGCTTTGTTTATCAATAAAAGTCCAACAAGTTCCTGGAACCTTTCCATTCTAGCAGTTATCTCTGTCTCTGGATCCACAAAGGGAATGGGTGGAGACTCTGGCCTTTTAGGACTGTCATCTTTTTGTTGTTCAGGAGCTTGTTGTTGCTATTGATGATGATGTTGTTATTGTTGCTGTTGTTGAGGTTGTTGATGTTGATGTCTGCTTGAATAGTACCTCTGTTGGCTGCTTCCTTGAAATGATAAGGATCTACCTTGATGTCTGTGGTAGTTTTTAGCATATGAGGCAGGCCTCTGAGGAGTATTGCATGAAGCACCAGCAGCAGGTGGAGGAGGAGGAGGACGACCTTTCCAATGTCTCTGAGGAGGAGGAGGAGAATATCTCCTACTTTTCTTTCTTGCTTTCTGCTCATTTTTAGAAAGCCACATCCAAGTTGGCATCCCAAAGTATAAAGTGATTTTCTGTAGAATATAATAAGGTGTGTCATGTGTGGGATTTGGCTTGGGAGCAGCAACTGGAGGAGCCTTTCTTTTCTTTGAAACTTTCTTCTTGGCAGAAGGGCTATCATCAGAATCATCAATATCATCATCATCTTTATCAGAGGAGGATCCCTGAGTATTATCATATAAATCATCCAGAGCTTTCAGAAGATCTGAAGAAATCTGCTTTTCAGCCTGAGGCTGTACTGGAGGTTCTGGAGCTAGAGCAACTATTTCAGGGATAGGTTCAGCAACTGATACATTTTCTGCTTCTATATCTGCCATGATTATCTCATCCAAATCAGGAAGAGGATTGTCATCTATCTTATAAGTGGGAGCTGAGACAGCCTCTGGAGAAGAAATATCCTTGGGAGCTGATATTGTTTGACTCTCAGTAATTGCAAAACTGTCCTTAAGTTGTTTGGCAACTGTGGGACTTATTGGTGTTGTATATGGTACAATAGCCAAGGAGGGCTTTAGGCAGACAACTGAAGAGAATTTAAATAGATTGTATCAAAAGAATTTAACAAACTTGAGAGATCAACTGTGGGATTGATAATGCAAACACCAACAGTTATTATTTCTGTAGTCTCTATAGTTGTATCTGTGCAGAGCATATCAATATCTATAACTGTTGTATCTATAACCATATAGATATTTGTATCTATTTCTTCTTCTGCTGCTGCTGAAACTGGAGCTGCTTCTTCACTGAGCATCTCCCCCTGCCTGATTTCAGTAGGAACTTGAATCAGGCCCCTAGTAGAAGAAGTAAGGACAGAGGAAGCATCAATGATGGCAGTAAGAGAAGAAATGGAATTAGCAAGAGGTGTAATAGCCTATGTTATAAGAGTCCTATTCACTGGAGTGATGTGCTCCAGGATGGTGGACAGGGAGGGAGAAACAGATCCATAAACTCAGGTGGAGTTTGAGTGGATACAGATGGAGGAGCAGAAGGAGTGACATCTGGTATGATGTCGTCCTGTGGAGATGATCTGGAAGGGGATGGTGTTGGACTGGGAATGTCATGGATAGATGAGGTGGGTGTAGATGGTAAGGAGGAGAGCAGATTAAAGGTGGGGGATGATAAGAATGTGTCAGTTTTTATGTCTTGTAGGTGGGATGGTAGTGGAGATTGAGGAGGTGTGATATGTTGTGGATATTGAATAGGTGTGGGCAGATGTGTTGATGAAGGAATTGAAAGAGCTGGTGGTTGCAGGGGAGGAAGTGATGATGGCTGGGGAAATGGAGGAGTTATTGTTGGAAGAGATGTTGTTGAAGGAGGTGGTGGAGGAGGACCGGCTTTAATACTAGGGTGGGGAGTGGTTGTTATAGCCCTGGTGCCCTCAGAAGGCCTTGAGGAGGAGGAAGCCTGGGATGGCTTTGTGATTCTCCTCTCCCATCTACCAAATAGGGCAGAGGTTAGCCTTTTGGAGGCATTGATGAACACTGTTGTGGAAACTAGATGTTCAAATGCCTTGTCTTGTAGAAATATCCCCAAAATCCGTCCAAAACAGACCTTTTTCTTATTGTTCTTCTTTTTAATCAGATCAAACAATAACTTGCCCCAGTTTACATTTTTCTTTTCAACCAAGGCACCCATCACCAAGAACTGGTGCCTGGTGATGTAGTCATGTGCTGTATGTTTGCCCAGTAACACCTTCCCGACTACATCTGCTAAGAACTTGTACTCAACAGACAAGTTCTTCTTCAGCAGCTTGTTTGGGTTATCTCCAGTATGACCCATTTTAATCAACATATTATTATAGTCCTCAGTGTCCATTTCTATCTCTTCATCACCATTTTGTAGACCGAAAATTTCGGTTAGTACAGTAGGGGAAAAGGAAATGTTGTTACCAAAAATAGTTCCCGTCATATTATCTTCAGATGCTGATGATGTAAAGGCCCATTCCTTTATTTTAGTCATTGCAATCTTGATGCGGCGGGTCATAAACTGCTTCAGATTTTGATCTTTAAATAACTTCAGAATTTCCACATAGATTGGGTCAGTATGCTGAAATGAGTCAAAATCAATATCAAAACTCATATCAAATTTCATTGTGGAGAGAGCGCTCGCTGGAATCTCCATGAGTGCACCTGTAAGAGAAAAACAAAGATCAAGTGCAAGGGAACTGAAAGCGCGGGATAGAGCTCGAAGAAAACCTAGATATAAGGTTTTCAGAATATGAACCGGCAGACTCCGTTTGACGAAAAAAGAAAAGATCTTCGATCTAAGCTCGACAAAGTATTTTAATATAAAATGACTTTGTCGATCTCAGTCTGAAGAAGATGAATAAATCGTCGATCTCAATTCGACGATAAATTCACTGAAGCAGGGATCGTCGATCTCCGTTCGATGAAAACTATTTCACTAAGAAGTGATCGTCGAGATCCGTTCGACGAACTCTTCACGAGCAGTTCACAGATCATCGATCTCCGTTCGACGAACTGTCAACAAATCGTCGACCACAGACAAAATTTAAATTAACTTATCTCCATTGATAATTCCTAACTAATTTAAAAAAACAGATGTTTCTTCTCATCCAATGGCTTGGTGAAGATGTTTACCCTTTGTAAATCAGTGGAAATAAAGACAAGATTAATTTTCTTTTTGTCTACACAATCTCTAATGAAATGATGTGTTATTTCTATATGCTTTGTCATACTATGATGCACTGGATTTTGTGTTATGGATATAGCATTGATACTATCATAATATATAGTTGAATTATTTAAGTTGTATCCATAATCCAGTAGTTGGTTTTGTATCCACAAAACTTGTGAGCAACAACTGCCAGCAGCTATATATTTTGCTTCTGCAGTGGATGTGGACACAGAGGTTTGGTTTTTACAGAACCATGACACTAGCCTATCACCAAGGAACTGACATGTTCCTGTTGTGCTTTTTCTGTCCACTCTACATCCAACATAGTCAGCATCTGAAAATCCAGTTAAGTCAAATTCTGACTCTGATGGATATAGAAGTCCTAGATTTGGACAACCCTTTATATATCTCAAAATCTTTTTTAGCAAAATATAGTGAGATTCCTTAGGGTTCACTTGGAACCTAGTACAAATACATGTAGCAAACATTATGTCTAGCCTACTTGTTATGAGATATAATAAGGACCCAACAATGACCCTATACAACTTCTGATCAACAGATTTTCCATGCTCATCAGAATCTATCACAACATTTACAGCCATGGGTGTCTTCATTGCTGAGGCATCACACATCCCAAATCTCTTAATAAGCTCCTTAGCATATTTAGATTGGGAGATGAAGATACCATCAGATGATTGCTTCACTTGGAGACCAAGGAAATATGAAAGTTCACACATGCTACTCATCTCAAACTTTGAATGCAGAACGTTAGAGAACCTTTTGCATAGTTTGGGATCAGTTGAGCTAAAGAATATCATCTACATAAATTTGTACTAATAAGATTTTATCTTTGTGATGCTTAACAAAAAGAGTCCTATCTACAATGTCCCAAGAAAATTTATGCTCTAACATGAATCTAGCTAAGGTATCATACAAAGCTCTTGGAGCTTGCTTTAAACCATAGAGAGCTTTATGTAATCTAAAGACATAAGAGGGATAGGTTGGAGAGATAAAACCTGGAGGTTGCTCCACATATACTTCCTCTTTGATTTCTTCATTTAGAAAAGCACTTTTAACATCCATCTGATATACTTTGAACTTTTGAATGCAGCATATGCAAGGAAGATTCTTATAGCCTCAAGTCTTGCAATAGGAGCAAATGTCTGATCATAATCAATGCCTTCCTCTTGCCTATAGCCTTGAGCCACTAGCTTTGCCTTGTTCCTCATAATGTTGACTTCCGCATCCAACTTATTTCTGAACACTCATTTGGTTTCAATGATTGGACAGTCTTTGGGTCTAGGAACCAATTCCCAAACTCTACATCTCTCAAATTGATTGAGCTCCTCTTACATTGCAATGATCTAATGGGCATCTTGCTCAGTATCTTTAATGGATTGGGGCTCAAGTTGAGAGAGGAAATAAGCAAGCATCAAGTCAGGGTTGAGTTGATGCCTTGTTTGCATACCAGCTGAAATGTCTCCAATCACTTGAGATCTAGGATGATCTCTAAGTATGACAAAATCAGTGGGAGGAGCTGGTTGGGCAACAGCTTGGGGAATAAATTCCTCTTGTGGAATTTCATTGGTTGTTGGATAGGGTTCAGTCACCTCTATACTTTCTTCTTCAACTTGTGGAGAGGGATGTATTGGAACCTCTTGGGTGAGGCTTAGATCATCCACTCTCTCACACAAGTGAGGTACCTGCAAAGTGCTGTTGGTAGAAATCTCTTTCTCCTTATAAGACATGTTAGCTTCATCAAAAGTCACATGAACAGATTCTTCAATTTTTCAGGTAAATTTATTAAACACCCTATAAGTTTTGCTGACTTGGGAATATCCTAGAAAAATTCCCTCTTCAGCCTTAGCTTCGAACTTTCTAATATATTTCTTGTCATTGATATGAATATAGTATATGCAACCAAATATTTTAAAATAGGTGATTTTAGGTTTCTTCCCTATATGCAATTCATAGAGAGTCTTATTCTTAAGTTTATGTATCAGGCTTCTGTTTAGTATATAGTTTGTTGTGCTCACAGCCTCTGCCCAAAAGTATAGTGGCATGTAAGCACCTGCAAGTAATGTGTTTGCAGCTTCAATTATGGTTCTATTTTTTCCTTTCAGCTACCTCATTTTGTTAAGGAGTTCTATGAGCTGAGAAGCAATGCCTGATACCTTCCTTCTCACAAAACTCATGCATATGAAGAGACTCAAACTCAGTACCATGATCGCTTCTGATCAATACAACTTGAGTAGAGTACTCAATCTGTATGGTCTTGAGAAAATCTGTAAGAACCTTGAATGTATCTGACGTAGATCTCAGAAAGAACACCCAAGTGAATCTTGAGAATTCATCTACAATAACTAGAGTATAAGATTTCCCTCCTAGGCATTGTACATCAATAGGGCCAAAAAGGTCCATGTGTAGTAAGTACAAGATCCTAGGTGCATCACTCTTATTAACTGATTTAAAGCTAGATTTAGTTTGCTTGCCCAATTGACAAGCCCTGCAGATGCCTTCCTTCTTGTAGGGACCAGAAGGCAATCCTCTAATAAGGTTGTCTTTAGATAACCTAGCAATGTTTTTCATATTAACATGTCCTAATCTTTTATGTCATAAATTATTTTGATTGTTAACAAGATTAAATAAACAAATATCTGATGTTGCAGATTGAAAATTAACTACATATATATTGCCTTGTCTATTTCCAATTAAAAGAGTTTGGTTTTCTTTAGTAGAAAAATACAAGAGATTGAGTTAAAAGATACTTGATAACATTCATCACATAGTTGACTTATGGAGATGAGGTTATGTTTCAATCCACTTACATATATAACCTTTTTGAAAGTAACTGTCCCAATCTTAACTTCTCCAAAGCCTTTAGACTAGCCACAGTTTGAGTCACCAAAGATCACCTTTGGTCCTAGCTTGGACTTATAATTATTTAGGTTGTCCTTGCTTCCAGTCATATGCTTGGAGCATCCACTGTCCAGATATCATTATTGATTTGAAGCTGGATAGCTCTTTACCTGCAAGGGGAAAAATTAGTGGTTCTTGACCCAGATTACTTTGGGCCCTTTGTTTTTCTGATATGAGAATATTGATATAATAGAAAATTCAGGTTGAGATTTATATCCTAAGGGATGGTATCTTCTAGGTGGAATTTCCCAATTAGCAAATAGATTAACAGATTTTCAAGATTGATTAAAATTTCTGTTAAAGTTATGATTTTGGTTAAGTCTGACTGGGTTCGACGAAATGTTGTAAGTTCGTCGATCGGAGTTCGACGAGATGGGATGAGATCGTCGATCTCTGCTCAAAGAATGAATACATTCATTTTATGGGCCCCAAGTTCGTCTATCTCTGCTCGAATAACCATACAACATTCGTTGATCGCAGTAAGACGAATTATTATGGCTAATGTTGGCGTTCATAGATCGTCAATCGGAGTTCAATAAACTAGTCACATTTCGTCGATCGGAGTTCGACGAAATCTGCTAAACATTGTTTTTATTTTGATTTTTCTTGTTTCTGTTCTTATTCTTAAGTTTTAATTCAGGTTGTTTATCATTTTTATTATTGTCTATCTTTTCCTTTCCTTTTTCAGAGACAAATTTTATTAGAGTAGTTAATATGTTTTTCTCAAGTATGGGAGGTAAGCTTGATGAAGCACCTAAGCCCAGCTTGCCATTCAGTCTGGCATTGACTGTACTTATGATGTCCATCAGCTTAAAGCTTCCCCCATTGAGAGATTCCTCAAGTTGACTAGCCTCACATAATTTTATTTTTAGTGAAATGCTTTTTTCATTTGCTAAAACTAAATCATCCTTGAGCTTAGTGTTTTCAGCAAATAAATTATCAAATTCAACTTGCCTATCTCTTATCATTTTGATTTCTTTTTCAGATTTGATTAGGTCATTACATAAGGCCTTGGGTTCATTTTTAAAATCAATAGAGTTGAAATCAAAGGATGAGATTACCTAATTCTCTTCTGTCTCTGATTCCTCTTCTGATTCCTCAGAATGACTTTCTGCTTAGTCTTCAGCATTAGGTCGGCTGCATGAGGCATTGATTGCCATGAGGCAGACTTCTCTTGCCTTTGCCTCTTCTTCATCTTCACTTGAGCTGGAAGATGAGGTCTCTTCATCAGTATCACTCCAAGTTTCAACAATGAAGCCTTTTTTCCTTTCTTCTATATTAACTAGAGGAGTGTTTGCTTGAGTGCTTGCTTGAGTTCTTTTTGTTCTCTTTATCTTTTCTTTTATCTCTTTTTTGAGCTTCTGGGCATTCAGGAAGAATGTGCCCAGGCTTTCTGCACCCAAAGCATATAATTTTCTTGTTAGGAGTTCTGTCATACTTAGGTTTATCATCACTATTGGATGGCGTTCTCCTGAGGTCTTTCTTGGCCAGTTTGTAGAACATTTTGGCTAGCAAACTCATCAGCTCTTCATTGGCAGAAAGGGTTTCTGATTCTTCTATTGCTTTGAAAGCAATATTGTGCTCCTTCCTTGAAGAGGTTGATGTCTTCAATTTAGCAGCCTCTCTGATCTTGATTTGTTGTTCATAGGATTTTAGATTTCCAAGGAGAGATTCAGTGGATATCTCATTCAAACTTCTGGCTTCTTTGATTGGCCAGATCCTGGAATCCCAAGTGCTGGGGAAGCACATTACGATCTTGTCATTAATCTCAGTTAAGGAAATATCTTTATCCAGGGTCTTTAGTTCATTGATGATAACATTAAGCTTGTTATACATCTCAGCCATTGTTTCAGATTCCTCCTTCTTGAAGTTCTCATATTGAGATATTAGGAGGGATCTTCTGTCCTTTCTCTCATCTGCTGAGCCTGCCACCATCTGGTTTAGAGAGTCCTAGTTTTCTTTGGCAGAAGTGCATTCAGCCACTTTTTAAAATATGTCATCTGACATAGTCTGGGCCAGTATATTCATAGCTTTTGCATCAGCTATTTTGGCTTTCTTCTGAGCATCAGTCCACTTAGGTAGTGGAACTGCATGAGTGCTAGAGGTTGCTGTAGATGTAGAAGCGGTTGGTTGAGGAGGACCTGTCAAAATAGAATTGAAAATATCATCATCAATAGAGTTCATGTAAAGTTTGATTCTTGCCTTCTAGAATGCAAATTTATTTAAGTTGCAGACTGGAGGTCTGGTGCTAGCATAATCTTTATTTTGTGTCATTATTGTAATAATAGAAAAACTAAAGAAGATAAAAATAATCTAACAAGGATCTTGGTTCAGATATGAATCTGTGAAACCAAAGAAAACAAGCCTTTGATACCAATTGAAGGATGGTATGTAAGTTACCACCAAGGGTGTTAGATCTGCTTAACTCTAGAGGGGGGTGAATAGAGTTTTTTAAAATCTTGTTAGATTTTTATTGCAGAATTAAAATAGTAATACTTATAAGTGTAATCAGATAGTGCAGAAATAAAGCTAAACTATTCAGCAAACAGCACACGGTAAAAATAAGATAGCATCACAGACAACACATGAATTTTATAGTGGTTCCCCTAAAACTTGGGTACATCCACTCTTTTACCATCCTGGTAGGAATCCACTCAGGTTTTTGATCAGGTGCCCTACCACTAATCAGCTTTTTGCTCAGGTGCCTGTCACCACAAGATCTGCTTCAGGTAGATCAGGAAACCCTTCATGCTTTTGTTCAGGTGCCTAAAAACTAAATCAAGTCTTTTGATCAGGAGACTTGCAACCAAGTGTTTAACTTTTGAAGGGAGCTAGAACCATGTGTACAGTGTGGTGAAACAAATAAAACTATATGTTGTGTTCTCTTTTCTCAAAACAACTGAGAATACTTGTGGATCCTTGATGGTGTCAAAGCTCCCCCTGAGATGAAGTTCTGTTCAGGAAGATTGAGAGCTTTGCAGGGTGATTAGGTCTTCTAAAAATTTCTCCAGAAAGTTGTAGACAGATTGAAGTTGATTGTCTCTTGGAAGCTTGCTGGAAGGAAAACACTTGATGAAGACAGAGCAGAATTCTTTTTCTTGAATGATTTCTTGTGTTCTGTCTCTGCTGTCGACTGAAAGAGAAAATCTCTTTTATATGTTCCATCGAATTCTCCTTTGAATTTTGAATTCCTTTTCATTAAATGATGACTGCCTGGAGAATGAAAATGCGGCTGGAGAGAACATTTGCATTAATGAATTTTCCCAACTGTCCCATTAAAAACAGCAAGTAATATTCCTGATGAAGACCATAGTCAATGCTGCCACTAATGGCTATATTCAGAGAATATAAGCATTAATTACTCGGGAATTACTGCTATAAAATAAGGACAAAATGAAGGAAATTTCCAAGTCTGGAACTGCACAGGAATCGTCGACCAGAGAACAGATTTCGTCGACCTTAGATCCAAGTTCATCGAGCTAAGAAATCATGTTCGTCGACCTGAGAAAGTTTATTCGTCGACTTGAGAACCAAGTTCGTCGACCTGAGATCAGCTAACTGATTTCTGTGAAAAACTATCCAATTCTGTGCTCCAAGTTCGTCGAGCTGATATTATAACTTCGTCGACCTGAGTTCTGAGAAAGTATTCTGGACTTAATGTGTTGAAGTTGAACTTCTAGAATTTGTCGACCTGAGCTCGAATTTCGTCGAGCTGAACTCAGAGAATTTCCTCTGAGTTCGTCGAGCAGAGCACGACTATCATCGAGCTAAGTTCGACAAACGTCAAACTCATTTTTTTGAACTTGATTTTCTTCTAAGTTTTTCAGACTTCTGCTATCTTCTGTTGGCTGGTCCATGTGTGGTTGATTCTAAGTACTTAGCTTAAAATCTAGGACACAGACATGACCCTAGCTATACATGGTAGGTCAATCATCCTAGTTGGTGAACCTAGCCCAAATCAAACTATGAATCCAACACACCCTATCTCTAGAAGTCAGAAAGGGGGAGGATAAAGTTAAAGAACAACTAGAAAAACAAGTTCAAACAATGAAAGGTCATTGGGATGATCAAATGAAAGAGATTCAAGCATCAGTGCTCAAAGAAGTTAAGAGTACAAATCTTTACACATATGATACTGCAATATGGATGCACAATCAGCTTTTTCCTTATTTATCAATGGATCCTTCTGCACCCCCTCCTACATACCTTGATGTAAACAGACCTACATTCTCTCCAGGGCCTGAATACTTTGAAGGACCACCTCCTGAAACCAATGAACAAGTATGGGAGCCTGAACAAGCAAATGTGCCTCCTCAAGTACCTCCTGAGATTCAGAAAGCTAAAAGAAGAAGACATGAACATTCAGTATAGCTCCTATAAATGTGCCTCTGCTAGCAGATCAACTCCTTATCTTGAAGCTGAAAGAAGAAGAGCTCAAGAATTTTCTGAAGTATGGAGTCCAACCTCCAAAGCCCTGATTCTTGAAACTCTTAAACTTGTTGTTGATTTTAATGAAGACATGAACATTCATTATAGCTCCTATAAATGGGATTTATATGAGAAATCTCTTACCAAGAAGAGATTGTATGACAGAGAGTATGTAAAGAACAATCATAAGGTTCCACCCAGACCTCCCAAATATTTTCCTAAACCTTACAGTTAATGTGATTATGACTGTTAGGTAAGTCCTATAAAAGGTCTTATCATAATCGACCAACCCTAACAAAAAAAGAAGAAAAACCTAAGTATTCTGAATTGCAAATTCTCTTTCTAAATCGGGAGTCGCCGTTGTTCATCGCCTTCATCATTGATCTGCTTTTGATCCAGAGATTTAGAACAAGATTAAGATTTTCTACATCGACAGATTCTTTCCTTGATCGTGCTGAGTCCAAAGTTTTCAGATCCTGAGATTTAACCTTGTCTTCTTCGATCTATTTCTGACAGAACTTCAAAGTTTAAGAAAGAAGAAGGGCTGAAGATTCAGATCTAGAATAATACTGTTTGTATATTTTTCTGTAAATCATTTTATTCTTGTAGGAAATTTTTCTTGGAGTTGTAGGAGCTTTGTTCTCCGAGATTTTTGTAGGAAGTTTCTCTTCCGAGTGTAGATCCTGTTTTGAGATATTGAGTTGTAGGAACTTTGTTCCGAGTGGTAGGATTATTTTCAATCCTAGAATAGTGGAGTAGCCGAGTCTCGTGTGTCGCTAGATTGGTGAGGTGGGAAGTGGATATACCCAAGGTTGGGGAACCACTAAAATTCTTGGTGTCGTCTGTGTATGCTTTTTTAGTTTTTGTGCATCGCTCTTACAAATTTTTTATTCTGAAAATGACGCATAACTCACCTATTCACCCCCCTCTAGGTGATTTAGGTAGACAACTTAAACATTTTCACAGATGGCTTCTAAATCAAGGTGTTAAAGATGAAGGTGCTCCTTGATTCGCTCAATGAGCAGGCCCGTGGAAGTCAGCTCGCTACCAGCTCCTCACCTCACCTCATTGGCAAGTCGCTGACATTCGCACTCGAGCGCGGCCACTCGTTGTTCACTGATCATCCACTCTTGCATCTCGCGAAACATGAGTCCATATTTATGGAGGACGCCAGCCATTCGTCTCTTCATTTCAACAGGGTCGTTCGGGTCACCCAAGAAATCCTCAATCGAGTCAAGTGAGGGGGAGGGGGAAGAGTAAGCTCCTGTGTCAGAAGGTTCATTAGCTGTTGAGACCACTCGAGTATCTGGGACATTGGAATTCAAGTGAGAAAATCATGAAAGAAAAGGAAAAAAAGAAGAAGAAAGTAGTGGTAGTGAATGCTTTGGCGAACCAGAGTCAAAAGGTCGGCGAGACGAACTCGGCCTTTCTTGAAATGGTGGAACTAGAGGCAGTACAAGTGACTTTCCGTAGCCAGGGCGGGAAGGCTCCTGACCAGAAAATAGAGCATAAGAAGGGGTGGGAATGTGAATGGTACCGACTCCTGCGAGTGTCGGGTCTGGGTTAGGCTCGTGTGATGGCTCGCGAGCCGGTGTTCTAAGCGACAGAGTATCTAAGCTAGTAGTCCCAAAAGGAAGATCTACATCCATTAATGCGGGGTCAAGCCGAGGCGAAGATCATAGTGCAAGCTCTAGAGGGCGAGCAACATATAGCATACCAGATGCCACTTGGGAGTACAAGGGGGTGGCATGTGTGTTTGTGTCCCCTTGTAGAAGAGTTTCCCAACCTACTTATGGGGTCGCGTTGTCGCAATGGGGCGCATCGATAGCCATCTGGTTTGCGGAAGTTACCGTCTCATCGGCGAGCCATGCATGCAAATGATCAAAATGATCAAAGTCTGGTATTCCAACATGCGGTAAGAAAGATAATTTCCCGGTAACCTGAGCACTGGCAGGAAGCATGAGCCCAAGTTCAGGGGCTGAGGGCACCGAGTTCAAAGCAACGGAATCACCCGACGTCTCGACGGCCTTCGCCTTCTCGACCTTCCGTTTGAGCGGTGCGTGTGTGGACTTACGCGAAATCCAAGGCATAATTTTGGAAACTTCAGACTTATTTTGCTCTCGCACGGCGACCATGCGATGGCGAGCATCATGTAGAAAAGACACCTAGAGTAAGGGGCAGAAGAGAAGAGAGAACAAGATGACAAGGTGCTCTCCTTACACCCTCCGGGGGGGCAGGGGGTGTTTATAACTCCAGGGGGATCCACCAAAAGATTCCCTCAGAGGAAGCTGCCACTGCCACTCGCTGAATACCCGGGGTTGGACTTTTCTTTCCAAGATTGAGATAATCTCGCAAAGAGCGGATATTATGTACAACCTCGTATTCACCGAGTGGATCCTTCGGATCAGGATCGAGGCTGAGGAAGTGGTTTCTAAGAGTCAGGGGAGTCGGATGGGCGAGTTGGCCAGGATCTCTCCCCGACTCGCGTAAGCCATGCAGCCAAGGGCATAGGAGGCGAGTGGGGTACATGAGCCCTCACTCGCCCCAGTATCAGACCAAGGGAGAGGTGAGTGTGACTACCACGCTCTTACTCGCTTAGACCCTCTAGTCGGCAGCGAGTGTCAACCCCACCAAGGGCACTCGCCGGCCCAGGCGAGTGGAAGCTGCGCATGCCACTCACTTAGTCACATTTTTACCAGAATGTCCTCGCTTGTCTGCTAATAGTCTCTCCAAATAGCAGAGTTTGGCTGTTGATAGACCTATATGGGTTGCACATAGTATTTCCAAAGGGCGAGATTGCGCTGTTGGCAGGTCAAGTCAGAAAACCTATAAATATACCCTTAAGGGTCCCTTTGGAAGGGATCGTTCTTTGGATTTTTTCCTCATCTGGTTTGCTTTGGTTGGATTCAAGAGCCCTTTAAGGTGCCCAACTCAGCTTTGGCTTGGGAGGGGAAACTCTCTCAGATCTTCTGGATGTATGGCAGGATGTCCGCGCTACAGCTCAGAGTCTGTTCCTAGTTCAAAGTCTTTGCCCGAAATTCAGTTCAAGATAAGTTCGAGATAAATAAGTGCATGCTACCCCATTTGAGTCTGAACTCTCTTTGAGACCGGATGACGGTTTCAACAACTATATGAAAAGGAAAAACACCATTTTGTTAAACACTCGACTTTTTTGATTCTCTCTCTTTATTACAAAATTTCACTATCATTAATTTATGTGTTTTTTATTTTAAAATAGGTGCTCTCATATAGGCAAAATCTTCTACATACAATAAAAAATGTGGCGCAAGGAAAAAAATGAGCGACGCGTGGAGTATAGCGTTCGGGGGTTTGTGATCGGCTGGAGCGTTGTCATGTCAGGGCAATGTCGTGGCAAAGTACCGTCGCGCCGGGCATTGGGGGCTCGCCTCGTTCAGTGTAGCGATCGGGGTACTTGTTGAAACTGATTCCTCGATCTCCTGTGGAATCGCCCTTGGGGAAGGGGTGGTCTCGAGCCTACTTCACTCATGCAAACAAAACAACAAAGAAGACAAGGTGATACCGACCCAAGGGCTCGGTAGGGAGGTCCCACCACAAACCCGGAAGATCTCAGAGCGCTTCCCCTCCTTAGCCAGAAGCCGAGCTAAGGTATCCTCAGAAAGCACTTGAAAACTGAAGCAGGGAGGCACCGGAAGCGTCCTTTCTGAGGTACCCCTTGGGTCCTATTTATAGTTTTTAGAATCTGAACTGCCGATAACCAAAAGAGCTGATTTGAAATTACCAAAAAGCCCTTGGTCGGGTCTGCCAACAGCCAAACTCCGCTGTTTTTAACAGCTATGCGCAGTCCGGCCTGGTCTGCCAACAGCGTGGCTCCGCTGTTCTGAGGAGCTATTCGCACCCATGGGGAGGGCATCCATGTAATTCCTCCTCGGGGCTTCTACTGGGCCCCATTCATGAGTGAGAAGGTCGGCTCGCCACTAATCCCTCCCTGCGAGACGCGGGCGCGACATGGCCCTAGCGGCTCGTCTATCCTTCTTGGGCGAGCGCGAGCCGGGTCATCGCGACTCGCCGAAATTCCGCCGAGTCGGACGGGCGGCCCAGTCGCGGGTAGGGAGCGGGCTGGCGGCCGCGGTGAACATTAGAACGGCTCGCGGATCGCGGGTCGCAGATCGCGGGTCGAGCGGGCTGGCGGCCAGGAGTCGCCTCGCCTGGCTCGCTCGACTGAACTGAGCGGGAGCGGACCAGCCTCTTGCCGCATGTCCTCTTGTTGCTTGGGAGCGGGTCGTTGTCCTGGAGGGGTCCGCTCGGCGAACACGGGGTTGTACACAATCCCCGCTCTTTTTGAGCTTGATAAAGCTCAGAAAGAACCATCCAACCCGCGTGTTCGGTGAGTACTGTGCTGAGCTGGCAGGGAATCTTCTGGTGGGGCCCCACTATTCGGCTATAAATATACCACTGAGCCCGGGGGGTCTCCCCAGGCCATCTCGTCTTTTCAAGCGGACTGCAGCTTCCTGATGCCGGTCAGCGAAGAGGTGCGAGCCTGCCTGGCGGCCGCGGGCCAGAAGATACGGGAGGAGGCCCTCGAGGCCACCCCCTGGCTAGCACGTGGGTCTCCCGGCCCTCTCTTTAGACCGGTAAAGGGAAAGATTGTGAGGCGGTCCCCGGCAAATAACTTCCCGGGTTCCAGCTCGGCTGTCTGTGTCGAGGTCGCTTCTGAGGTACGTGATCTCCCTTCCCGGCTTGTTGCTACGTTTCTGACCCTTTGTCCCGTAGGTGCTGCCTCGTGAAGATGATGGCGACGGGGGGGATGATCGCTCCCCTCCCTTGTCGTCTGAGAGGGTTGCTAGCCCCTCAGGTCTGGACCGTCCGCCCCCGAACACCCATCGTTCGCTGGTTCCCCCCGGACTAGGGAAATCTCTTGCGGTCTTCGAGGGAGAGCCCTTTCTGGGTCGGCCGGGCTCTTCTCATCCTTCCACTGGTATGGGCAGCATGCCAACCCCTGGTAAGCTCGCACTCAGCTCCTGCCTTGTTCTGGCTCGTTCCCTCTGAATATCCCTTTTGCAGGCTATAACATGATCTCCTCCGAAACTGAGATGAGCGAAGGGTACTCGCCTCCGCCTGACGTGGAGGGTGTTTCAGATTACCTGGGCGACCCGACTGATGCGGTGGGGATGAAGAGGCAGGTGACACGGCTGTTCCAGAAACATACTCTGCTGCTTCAGGAGCTCGTCAAGAGGGTCGACCAAGACAAGGCCGACACCGAGGCTCGGCTCGCGGCCTTGGATGGGGCTTCGCGCGCAGTAGAAGGTGGCGATGTCACGTCGCCTGGCGTGCACATTACGCGGGCTGAGGAGCGCCTAAGGAGTGCCTCGGAACAAGTTGGCCTGGCCCAGCAGGAGCTGGTGGCGGTGCACGATTATCATTATCCTCGCGTGCCGCCGCGAACCGGAAAGCAACGGCGGGGCAGATGGAAGTGGATCCAGTACTGATTCAAAGACTTATTCTGTATCTGTAACGATTTGCGACTCTCTTCTCCCACCTATGGGCCTGATTTTTGATTTCTGATGTATGTCGTGCTTACCATGTTGTGGCTTTATTCTCCGCGGGGCGGGTTTGAGTGCACCCGCGCCTTCCGCTCGCCTCCCCCCCCCCCCTGGGCGAGGGCAGGTAAGGGGATGGATTCGCTCAACCCGCCATCCCGATTGTAGCAGGAGCGGGCCGAGAAGCTCGCCAGCAAAGAGTTTCCCCGACTCGCTCAGAATCCTGGGCGGGTGCTGTTGGAACACCCTATTACTAATTTGGGTCAGGATCACTATGTCTTTAGGAAACCTGTTTTTGACCTCTTATATAGATCTAAAGGTCAACTAGAATTGAGTCTAAGGGTTAGTAGTTAGGTTTGGAAGTTGCCCTCAAGACCAAGGTTTTTCAGTTTGGAGACTAGTAGAGCTCAGTTCGACGATTTTCTGAAGAGTTGAATGTTTTTCAAGATTCAAATTCAGAACAGTTAAGGAGTTATTCAACAATTAATTCAGAAGATTTTCTAACCGTTTTCATTTATTCTGGACCAAGTTTCAAGGGATTATCAAGGAATGTTTCTTTGGACTTTCCCCCAGAAGACAAAGGCAATTAAGGATGCAATTAATGACAGGCCAACGGCTATTCTTGACAGAGGATCATTTTCTATTCAGAACCAGGGGAATAAAACATAATTTTTTTTGAATCTCTCTAACACACAGAGAACAGATAAGCAGAACAAGAAGAACAAGAACAAAATATTCTCTGAACAACATCTTTCTCAACATCAACTGTTCACAAGAGAAAAAGAGAAAGAGCTGTAGACATTCTCTGTCTAAAAGAATTCATACAAGAACACACAACTAAGGAGATCAACCATCTGAAATCTTCTAATCTCATTTGATTCAAGTGTTCAAGGCCAACATCTTCCAAGACTCCAGACACCTAACATTTCAGCTGTTGCTGAAATCATCAATTGCTGGAGATCATTTTCTGAAGGCCTATCACCCTACAGCAAAGCTTCATTTACTGAACATCTCAAGAACTCAGGGGGAGCTTTGACAACATCAAATCCACATAGTCTTCTCAGCTGATTTGAGAAAGAGAAGACTACCATAACTCTCTCATCCCCAACTCTGTAAAGGGTTTTTCAAACTCCCTTCAAAAGTTTGTGCTTGGTTTTTGAGCACCTTATCAAAAGCTCATTGGTGGCAAGACACCTGATCAAAAAATCTGATTTGGTTTTTGAGCACCTTATCAAAAGCTCATTGGTGCCCAGGACACCTGATCAACTCATCCTGCAGTGGATTCCTACCTATGGTGGTAGAAGAGTGGATGTACCTAAGTTTAAGGGAACCACTATAGCTCATTGTGTCTTCTGGCTTGCTTGTCTTTATTTTTATTTCTGGCTGTGATTGATCTGTGATTAGTTAAGATCTGTGATTAATTGCTTTTGTAGGTTACTCTGTGATTAGATTTAATAGTTGCTTCCCTGTTCACTCAGATTACAACAACTGTTGTAAAAAGTTTTTAAGCATCATACTCTATTCACCCCCCCTCTAGAGTATATCAGATCTAGCTGCACTTTCAGGTGCGGATCGAGAATCTCCCGCTCATTCCTCGCGCGGATGCAGACGGGCGAGACCCGCTCCTGAACGGTCTTGGCGGTGCGGTTGCGCGTCGGGAAGTCGAACCGTCAGGCCTGATTTTTGCTACACGCACCTTTCCTGTCGGCGGGAAATTTTCCGCCCTTTCTTTCTTCCTATAAATAGGCCTTGCCGGTTCTTGTCCTCCCACCGCTTCAAATCACTCTCCCATTTCCTCCTCTTTGTGAAGCACGGTTCGCGCTCTCCCTCTGGATCTGTCCCGCTCGATCGGCGGCTGTTTGGCGGAATGGGCGGCGGCGGCGGCGATGCGGACGGGCGAAGTAAATGCGCCTGGACCTTCTCGGAGCATGACTTTCCCCACGCCGTCATCTCAGAGCGCTTGTACTTAGATGCCCTTAGCGACCACGTCCCGCCTGGATTTTCGGCGAGACGGCCCGGGGAGGGGGAGAAGATCAATGATCTGTCCAGGGACGAGCTCGCCATACCCCTGGCTCACTTTGAGGTGGGTCTTCGGCTTCCCCTGTGGCCAGAGGTGCGTCAAGTGCTGAAGTACTTCAGGGTCGTCATAGGCCAGATGACCCCGAACTCCGTAGCTATTATGGTAGGGTTCGCCTGCTTTTTGCGGGAGGAGTGGGCCGAGTTTAGTCTCGCGGTTTTCCGCAAACTATTCTCCTTCCGCGCGAGCCGAGACGGGACCGCCTATTTCTCCAGCGCCCACCTCAAGGTGCGGGAGACCGTTAATAAGAGTCACAACTGGCTCAAGAAGTTCTTGTTCGTCAAGGGGGATTTTGGCAATGTCCCCTTCTCGCAGGTGCAGCTCAGCGAGGCGAGTTACCACCCGCCCAGCCTGGAGGGCCATGAAGCCGACCTGTGGGGGTTCTTCGCCGGGAAGAACTTCGAGGTCGCGTACTTGCGCCGCAACCTCGATGACCTTGCTGTCGTCCCGCCTGGGGGAGGTTTTCCACTCGCCATTGCTCTGTCTCGCTCTTTTCTTCTTTGGTTTCACCCTCTCTTCTTGGCAGGAGAGCGAGACGTTCCCCTTGACCCCCCCTACGAGAGTGCTCGGATCGCCTCCGGGGTCCTCGCCCGAGCTCAGGCCGCAGACGCCGCTCAGCGCGACGCCCCATCGGTCCCTGCTAAGAAGCGGCCGGGCTGCGAACAGCCCGCTCCCCCGCCCAAGATGGCGAAGACTACGGGGCAGCAACTCGTCGGGGGCCAGAGAAAAGGCAAGGCCCCGACGGATCAACCGGTCGAGGGTCTTCCCCCCTTGGTCGCTTCGACCAGCGAAACCCCCGGCGGGGCGGCGGGCACTTCTGGGCCGCCGGATGGGTCGCAAATTGCTGCGAAGTCGGTGCCGAGACGGCACCGCAATTTCGGCTACGGCGAGAAATACCTGGACGAGCTCGGCGTCCCGCTTCTGTCATGGGACAAGGAGTCAAATCGCGCGGTGGTCTGGACTCTGTTGCCGAGGTGGCTGGAGCAGGAAACCATCGGCGGGGAGGCCTATAACTTCTCGTCCGGCCTCTACTCGCGAGAGGACTCCGCTATCTACGACAAGGAGGCGACGCGAGTACTGGTGCATGCGAGCGCGCGGGCCCAACTGCGCGGCCTGGAGTTGGCCCATATGGTTGGGAGGCGCTGCACCCAGCTGGATCTGAACACCGCCTCTCTCAAGAAGTCGGCGGACGAGAAGGAGGAGGCCCGAAAACTTGCTCAGGAGGACGCGGATCTCCAGAGGAAGCGGGCCGACGCGGCCGAGGAGACCCTCGCGCAGTACTTGGGAGGGGTGGTACGTGCTTACTCCTAATTACCGCTTCTTCTCGCGAATCCACCTTACGATTTTTTCCTTTTCTCAGGATGCGGCGACGGCCAGTCGGATGGGTGCTGAGATCGCCGCCCTTGGTCAGGACAAGTCAGCGCTGGAGGCGCGGGTGCGCGAGCTGGAGGCTGCCGCCGCTGCCCCTCCGCCAGATAACAGAGGCTGCCCGCTCGAACACCATTCTGACTACGAGTTGGAGGTGCTGATGCAAAAGAACGCCGCCAGTGCCGCGAAGTACACAATGTAGATGCTGCGACGTGCAGACCTCCTCAAGAGCGAGGCCGCGGAACTCTCGGCGGGCGACGTGGTGCCGGCGCTGTTCCTTCCCGTGCCGGACCCCGGGGATAAGTCCTACCAGCCCATCTAGGACTTCCCGCCCAGGATCTCGCATCGCCCTCACTCCTTTGACATTTGCTTGTTAGGTGTATACCCCGTGTATTTTTTAGTTGTTTGAGATGTAAGTGCGAGCCGCGCCTAGACTTTGCGGTTTTCATCTATTAATGTTCTTATAAATGCTTCCTCGCACGCCTCATATGCATATTTGCTATTATTGCGCGATGTAAATTCTCCATTTTCGTGCCCGCGGTCGTTCATCTCGCGTTGTGTCGACGAGGTCGCATGCCCACGGATTTGGCTTAGGAGTCATAGGAGGCCCGATCGGTCGTCCCGCTAGGGGCGACCTGCCTCTCCGGCCCGGCCCCCGCTGTGGTGGCTACTCGCTCACCAGGCGAGGCGAGCAGGATCGTCGCTTGCCTAAGTCATCAGATATCTTGCGGGTTGACCCTTTTGTAATGCGGCCTGGGTTCTCGCCTCCTTTCGGCCATCATTTTGGGGGCTGGGTGGTTACGTTAGACGCCCTTTTCGGTTAATCTTCGCGACTCCAGTCCCTAATCAATACCGTCGAGTGGCTTTCTCCCCCGCTAGCTAGGTGAGAGCCTGGCAGCGGGATCTGCTCGGGATCGAAACACATTCCATCGAGTGACTTCCGGCCCTGTCAGCTAGGTGAGAGCCTGACAGCGGGATCTGCTTGAGGCCAAGGATGACACCGAGTGACTTCTGGCCCTGCCAGCTAGGCGAGAGCCTGGCAGTGGGATCTGCTCGGGGTCCAAACACATTCCATCGAGTGACTTCTGGCCCTGTCAGCTAGGTGAGAGCCTGACAGCGGGATCTGCTCGAGGCAAAGGATGACACCGAGTGACTTCTAGCTCTGCCAGCTAGGTGAGAGCCTGGCAGAGGGATCTGCTCGGGGTCCAAACACATTCCATCGAGTGACTTCCGGCCCTGTCAGCTAGGTGAGAGCCTGATAGCGGGATCTGCTCGAGGCCAAGGATGACACCGAGTGACTTCCGGCCCTGCCATCTAGGTGAGAGTCTGGCAGCGGGATCTGCTCGGGGTCCAAACACATTCCATCGAGTGACTTCCGGCCCTGTCAGCTAGGTGAGAGCCTGACAGCGGGATCTGCTCGAGGCCAAGGATGACACCGAGTGACTTCCGGCCCTACCAGCTAGGTGAGAGCCTGGCAGCGGGATCTGCTCAGGGTCCAAACACATTCCATCGAGTGACTTTCGGGCCTGTCAGCTAGGTGAGAGCCTGACAGCGGGATCTGCTCGAGGCCAAGGATGACACCGAGTGACTTCCGGCCCTGCCAGCTAGGTGAGAGCCTGGCAGCGGGATCTGCTCGGGGTCCAAACACATTCCATCGAGTGACTTCCGGCCCTGTCAGCTAGGTGAGAGCCTGACAGTGGGATATGCTCGAGGCCAAGGATGACACCGAGTGACTTCCGGCTCTGCCAGCTAGGTGAGAGCCTGACAGCGGGATCTGCTCGGGGTCCAAACACATTCCATCGAGTGACTTCCGGCCCTGTCAGCTAGGTGAGAGCCTGACAGTGGGATCTGCTCGAGGCCAAGGATGACACCGAGTGACTTCCGGCCCTGCCAGCTAGGTGAGAGCCTGGCATCGGGATCTGCTCGGGGTCCAAACACATTCCATCGAGTGACTTCCGGCCCTGTCAGCTAGGTGAGAGCCTGACAGCGAGATCTGCTCGAGGCCAAGGATGACACCGAGTGACTTCCGGCCCTGCCAGCTAGGTGAGAGCATGGCAGCGGGATCTGCTCGAGGTCCAAACACATTCCATTTCTCTATGCAGGCTAGCTATGACAATACTGGAGGGTTGAAGAAATTTATTATAATCAAAGTATCGCTTACATGCTTCAGGGGAAAAATCGTTTTAAGTCGTCAGCACTCCAGGTGAGACTCAGGGTCTCGCCCTCTACATTTTGGATTCGATATCCTCCTGACTTCAAAGCTTCCTTTATAATATATGGTCCCTCCCAGCTGGGGTTGAGCTTTCCTATGGATGCTGACCTCCCTGCCGCATCTACCTTCTTCAGCACTAAATCCCCTTCCATGAACTGTTTGACCCTGACATGCTTGTCACAGTACTTGGTCATTCTTCTTTTCACCTCCTCCTACCGGATAGCGGAAAGGTCCCTCAGCTCTTCCACCATGTCAAGGGAGAGCCCCAGCTCCTCCTCGTTCTCGGCTTGTCATTCCTCTCGGCCCTCTTTGGATGCAACGACTCGAGGTGTTTGGACTTCAAATTCCACGGGAGCACTGCCTCGCACCCATGGGAGAGCTTGAAGGGGGTCTCTCCAGTAGCCGTGTTGGGGGTGGTTCTTAGGGCCCAAAGAACCGCGGGAAGCTGCTCCATCCAGCTCCCCTTCAAATTCTCCACTTTCTTCTTGAGGAGGTTGACGATGATCTTATTTGCGGCCTCCACCTTCCTGTTGCTCCTGGGGTGATGGACCGAGGCGAACCTGAGGTCAATTCCAAGCTATCCGCAGAAGTTGGTGAATTCAGCGCTGGCAAACTGGGGCCCGTTGTCCGTGACGATGGCTGAGGTAATCCGTGGCGGCAGATGATTTCTCCCCAAATAAAGTTCCTGATTACCTGGGAGGTTACCTTGGCCAGCGCCTTCACCTCCATCCACTTGGAGAAGTAGTCAATCATTACTAGGAGGAACCTTCTCTGACCACTGGCTTGGGGGAATGGCCCAACCAAATCCATCCCATAAATTGTGAAGGGCCAGGGGGCCATGATACTTTTGAGTCGCTGGGCCGGCTGTAGCTGGAGGGGGCAAACAGCTGGCACTTATGGCACCTCCTCGCGAACTACGCGGCGTCTCGGCCCAGGGTGGGCCAGAAATACCCTTGCCTGACTATCCTTCCTTCCAGGGTCCGACTCCCGGAGTGACTCCCACATTCCCCGGAGTGGACTTCCTCCAAGATCCTTTGCACTTCGCCCTCGGCCACACAGCGAGCCAGCATCCCTGAGAGGGTCTTACTGTACAGCTGCCCGTCCTGGAGGAGGTAATACGCTGACTTGTGCCTTAGCTTCGTCTTATCTACCCCCTCCAGATACTCTCCCGTGGAGAGGAAAGCCACAACCGGGTCCATCCACGAAGTTTGTTGATCAATTTCCATGAGCTCTCCCTCTTTGATGGAGGGGCGGAACAGGTCGGTGATGGTACCCCCCCCCCCCACCTGGGGACCATGCTTTGCTAGCTGGTCGGCTTGTTCATTCTCTTCCCTGGGCACGTGTCGGATGGAGAAGGTTTGAAAAGTTCCTATGACCCCCTTCACTTTGGCCAAGTATGATCGCAGGGTGGGCTCCCTTGCCTCGAACTCCCCGTTGATCTGGGAAGCTACTACTATGGAGTCAGTAAGGACCTCCACGTCCGACACCCCCAGCTCCCTAGCCAGGCGTAGCCCTACAATCACGGTCTCGTACTCGGCCTGGTTTTTTGTAATGGGGAAGTGCACCACCACTGTCTGCTCAATTCGAGTCCCCTGAGGGCTTTCCAGGATCACCCCCACTCCTACGTAATGCCTCCCTGAGGCGCCATCCACCCTCACCTTTCAAGGAGTCGGGCGGGTTAGTTCTTCCTCTGCCACTTCAACCACGTAGTCGGCCAAGAAGTCGGCCATCGCTTGAGCTTTGTTCGAGAGTCGCGGAACGAAGGAGACATCGAACTCGCTCAGTTCCACCGACCACTTAGCCAGCCTGCCTGAATGCTCCACCCCCTCAAAGATGTTGCGGAGAGGATGGTCGGTCACCACTCGGATTGAGTGTGCCTGGAAGTAAGGTCGCAGCCTCCGGGCCGAGATGATCAGGGCGAAGGATAGCTTCTCCAAAATAGGGTACCGGAGCTCGGCCTTCCTCAGGACCCAGCTCACGTAATAAATAGGGAGCTGCTTCTTCCCCTCTTCGCGAACTAATACGGAGCTCAAGGCCTCCGCCCCGACCCCGAGATATAAGAACAGGTCCTCCCCCTCCTTCGGCCCTTGGAGCAGCGGAGCCTGAGTCAATTGCACCTTGAGGGCCTGGAACGCCTCCTCGCCTTCCTTGGTCCATTCAAACCTCTGACCACCCCTCAGCGTTTTGAAGAAGGGGGGCACTTCTCCCCTGCCCGGGAGAGGAACCTACTCAGCCCCGCTAGCTTCCCCGTCAGCCGTTGGACCTCCTTAGCATTCCGCGGAGACCCCAGCTCCAGGATATCCCTGACCTTATCAGGATTCGGCTCGACCCCCGCGGGGGTGAGGAGGTGCCCCAAGAACTTTCCCCTGCTGGCCCCAAAGATACATTTTAGGGGGTTCAACCGCATCTTGTATTTGCGTAGGGTGGCAAAGGTCTCCTCCAGGTCCCGGAGGTGGGAGTACACATCCTGACTTTTGATCATGAGGTCATCTATATACACCTCCAAATTCCTCCCCCTCTGCTCCTTGAAGACCCCTATCCATCATTTTTTGGTAGGTTGCCCCAGCATTCTTCAGCCCGAAGGGCATCATCTTGTAGCAGTAGCATCCATCCCCTGTGATGAACGAGACATCCTTGATGTCTGGGGGGTTCATCCTGATTTGATGATAATCTGAAAAAGCATCTAAAAAACTCATTACAGAAAAACCGACGGCTGAGTCAACCAGCGCGTCGATTCGAGGCAAAGAATAACAGTCCTTAGGACAAGCTTTATTAAGTAAGGAAAAATCGATACACATCCTCCATCTGTCGTCTCCTTTTTTAACCATGACCACATTGGAGACCCAGCCGGGGTACTGAATCTCAGACACGAAGCCAGCCTTGAGGAGCTTCGCCACCTCCTCCCTGATGGGCTCCGCCAGCTTGTCCGCAGTGGTCCTCTTCTTCTGTTGAACGGGACGTGTTCCCGTGTCCAGGTTGAGGCGGTGGCAGGCCACATCCGCGTCAACCCCCGGCATCTCCGCGGCGTTCCAAGCAAAGATTTCCACGTTCTTCTGGATGCACTCCAGCATCCTGCCTTGGTCCTCCGGGTTCAGCCCCCCGCTGACGCGGATCTTCTCCATCCTGCCTCCTCGAGTGAGCACTTCCAGCTCCACCACTTCCTCTGCAGCCTCCAACCTAGACTGCTCTCCCCACCCTTCAGCATCCCTCTCTTCCGGGACTGGGACCGCTACCTCCATCTCTTCCCCTACGACCGTCACTTCAGCCACCTCCTCCAGGTCTCCTCCTGTCGCCTCCCCGGCCCAGCTCTCCGTCTCCAGCTCCTCCCTCCTTCCTCCTTGCTCAGCTTCCTCTAGCCTCCGACCCATCTCCTCGGCTTCCTCCTGCCAAGAGATGGTGTTCACCGCAGTGACATAGCACTCCCGCGACACCTTTGGGTCCCCCCTGACCCGGACCTGAATCCCCTCGGCGTTGAACTTTAAGCATTGGTGGAAGGATGAGGGGATGCAGCGGAAGGCGCTGATAAGGGGCCTTTCGAAGATGGCGCTGTAGCTGCTGGGGGCGTCCACGATGACGAACCTGTAGTTTCGGGACTGCCCCCCCCCCCCCCCCCCCCAAGGTGACATGGAGGCCTACGCCTCCCTCCACTTCCTTCCTCTCTCCCGAGAACCCGAACAAGGGTCCATCCGAGGCCAACACCCTCTTTGCCTCCACCTTCATCGTGTCGAACGCCTTTTTGAAGACGACGTTGACGGAACTCCCGTTGTCCACGAGGATCCGAGAGACGGTGAAATTCTCGATGGCTGCCTTGATGACCAGCGCATCGCAGAATGGGTCCTCGTGGTCTGGCATATCGCTCCTGGAGAAAGTGATCCTCTCCTTCGGGGGTGGTGTTTTGGATGTGGAGGCAACGCTCCGCCGGTACATGGTGTGGAGGCTTGCCTTGCGGGAAGCCTCGACCCCTACCCCTCCGTGGATCACTCTGATCCCTCCTCGGGTCCCCACGTCCACCCGGTCTTCGCAACGATCCTCATTCGCCCGAGGCAGGACCTCCTCAATCCTCACTTCTTGCTGCTCCTGCTGCTGCTGCTGCTCCTTATTCCCCCTCATCTCCAGGAATTCCGGGCACGTGGTTGTTGTGTGCCCCTCCTCCTAATGAAAATCGCAATAGGGCAACTCCACCCTAACTTCTCTCCTCCTCCTCATCATCATCATCCCCCTTCTCGTCCCCAAGGCTATGGACATCGCCTCTTCTTAATCGGGAAGCCAGGGCCTCTAGGCATGCCTCCAGCCCGGGGGGTGGAACTGATCCTGCCCCCATTGGTATCGATCTCTTCCGTGGTATCCCCTCTGTGGCCCTTGCCCTTGCCACTCAGGTCTCCAACCTAGCCGACGGTCGGGCTCCTGGCGCCCCCACCTCGGCTGCTGCTGCTCCTGGAGCTGCCTCTGCTCCCTCTGCCTGGGCTCCCCTCTCCTTTCCTCCTGTCCTCTTCCTCCCTTCGACTCCTTTTCCTCCTCAGTGGCCCACCTGGCCAGTTTCCTCGCGAATTCCGGGTTTGATGCCTCCCCGTCAACTTCTCTTGCCGCCCTCTCCATCAGCTCCTCGTAGGAGAGGGGGGACTCTCTTTAGCTCCATTCTGAAAAACCCCTGTTGCAGGCCCAGGGTAAAGGACATCATCAAGCTATGGTCTGGCATCTCCTGGACCTGGGTGACTTCCTCCTGAAACCGATCCACGTAACTCCTCAACGTCTCGTTCACCCCCTGCTTGATGTGGAACAGGGACTCGGACTCCTTCTTCCTCTTCTTCGAGGTAGTGAACCTCAGCATGAACCCCCGGCGCAGGTCCTCGAAGCAGTAGATGGAGCTGGCCGGTAGCTGATGGAACCACTCCCTTGCCTTCTCTCTGAGCCTGTCGGGAGCGTCCTCACCCAAAGAGGGGGCGGCCGCGATCGGGACCGCTTGAGTCGAGCACTCGGCCAGCGTGCCGAGTGTGAACTTGACGAGGCTCAACACCTCATTCCTGAAATCTTCCAACATCCCCACCGTGGCAAGAGGCGGGGGGGCGGCGAGTTCGGCCTGTCGGATCCTTGTCCCGTCATTGAACTCGCAGAAGCTTCTCTGCACTGACCACTCTCCACGCTCACCGCACCAAAATGTTGAAACTGATTCCTCGATCTCCTGTGGAGTTCGCCCTTGGGGAAGGGGTGGTCTCGCGCCTACTTCACTCCTGCAAACAAAACAACAAAGAAGACAAGGTGATACCGACCCAAGGGCTCGGCAGGGAGGTCCCACCACAAACCCGGAAGATCTCAGAGCGCTTCCCCTCCTTAGCCAGAAGCCGAGCTAAGGTATCCTCAGAAAGCACTTGAAAACTGAAGCAGGGAGGCACCGGAAGCGTCCTTTCTAAGGTACCCCTTGGGTCCTATTTATAGTTTTTAGAATCTGAACTGCCAATAACCAAAAGAGCTGACCTGAAATTACCAAAAAGCCCTTGGTCGGGTCTGCCAACAGCCAAACTCCGCTGTTTTGAACAGCTATGCGCAGTCCGGCCTGGTCTGCCAACAGCGTGGCTCCGCTGTTATGAGGAGCTATTCGCACCCATGGGGAGGGCATCCATGTAATTCCTCCTCGGGGCTTCTACTGGGCCCCATCCATGAGTGAGGAGGTCGGCTCGCCACTAATCCCTCCCCGCGAGAGGAGGGCGCGACCTGGCCCTAGCGGCTCGTCTATCCTTCTTGGGCGAGCGCGAGCCGGGTCATCGCGACTCGCCGAAATTCCGCCGAGTCGGACGGGCGGCCCAGTCGCGGGTAGGGAGCGGGCTGGCGGCCGCGGTGAACATTAGAACGGCTCGCGGATCGCGGGTCGCAGATCGCGGGTCGAGCGGGCTGGCGGCCAGGAGTCGCCTCGCCTGGCTCGCTCGACTGAACTGAGCGGGAGCGGACCAACCTCTTGCCGCATGTCCGCTTGTTGCTTGGGTGCGGGTCGTTGTCCTGGCGGGGTCCGCTCGGCGAACACGAGGTTGTACAGTACTGTCATGATTGGTCATAGAGGCGAAGTCATGCACCTATAATCACAAAATATATAATATTTTGCAGTAATTATAATAACTTCCGGATATAAACAAAGTTGGAGGACCAAAACTGGATAGCTAAACCAACGAGCTGCACGATCGAACCCATCCACTCAAGTCTCAATTTTGCAGTATTTATATTTGAATAAGAGTTTTGATACCACCGAGCATACCTAATATAGCTTAAAATAAACATAATTATATAGCTTGTAACTCGTTAAGATCAGAAATGCGTAAAAATAGGCCTATTTACAGACCTCGAGGCGAGCAAGGGTGAGCAGAGACGAGCTTGGACGAGCAGAGGCGTGCTTGCGCGAGCAGTGGCGAGCTTGAGCGAGTATGGGCGAGTACCTCACGAGTTTGGGCGAGTAGCCCTTGTAACTCGCTAGCAAAGGCTAGATGCTCGCATATACCCCCGAGGATCTCTATAAATAGACTCTCAGGGGTACTAGAAATAGACTTTTGGAAGAGGTTGAAGTCCCTCCAATTTGGATACTCTCCATTTCCATGCCTGCCTAGTGCTTTGACCAGCTTTTGATTGCGGAGGGAAATTTCTCCTAAGCTTCCGGATATATGGTGGAACTTCCCTGCTGGAACACTTGTGATGTGCTTATAGATAATTCTCTCTCACACGCTATCCATCCGAATTGTGATGTCGAACCGCAGAATCAGTAACCTTAATCTACATTGACCCGAATTTTAGGATAAAATTTTTTCCAGCTCCAACAATATTATTCATTAATTAATGTAGACGATAGATATAATGACTTCAATTTTATTAAAAAATTATTATATTGATGCATGTATCATCATTCATATCAAATCAACTTTAATAAGTTAATTGTTTAATAATAGCTTCTCAAAAATACCACTGACATGCATAATAACAGCCTTTCTCGAAAAGACTGTTGACATGCCTAATGACAGCTACCATAGTAAGTGTAGGGCTCTATTTTTTTTTTTTATACATTTTCATCATTAATTTTAATTTTAGAATAGAATATAATTACTTGAATGAATATTATATTTTAATTTCATTTGAAATAGTCGATAATATATATTAAGTTGTTAAATAAAAAAAATAAGAATATAAATATATAAGTCAAATGAAACATATACATCACCTCACATCATCAATTTTCAGTTCATGAAAGTTGTTATCTGGATGTTTATGAAACAAATAAAAAAAATCCATCAAATAGTTGGTGGAAAGGCCCAGACTGGACTTCTTAATGAAAAAAATGTTGTGTAGGCTGTTGGCTTTCAAACCATGTTAGGTCTCTGGGGAAGCAGAAGATTGTAGAACTTATCCTTGAGGAAGAAACTCCTTCCCTTGCTGTCAACAGCACTCTTCCACCCGCACCAACCGCCGCTCACAATCTTCTTCAGATCATCATTTCCCGTGTAGTGAGGATCGAGGATGAGGAAGGCGCAATCTCCGCTCGCTTCATTATAGTCGACTCCCAGCAGCGTATATGCAAGTACGCCTCCACCTGCAACATTATTCACAATGCTTATCACTATTATCATCAATAGACACCATAATGCGGGCGGACTTCTCTCCAAATCGAGTGAATGATCAAGTTCAACTAAAATTCAATTTATGACCCTGCAAATGCTAGAACATTCGTTCTTTTTAGATTACTAATTTGGCTTGTTTGGCGGGACGTTTTTGCTCTGGTGAGTTTGGACAAAAAATGCCGCCAGCATATAACGCATGTTTGGCATGACAACGGTTATGACCGCCAACAAGAAAATAAAACTAGTTTTGAACAAAAAATAGATGAAGTTTATTTGGGGAGGTCATGTGCTCACGAACGACGTTTCATAAGTACAGTGTTCACGACCGCCACAGCCATGCCAAACGGAGCCAAAGACTAATATGATTTTAGGGAAATACAATATAATTTGACATGTCTTCCAATGTATCAACATTTTCTCAAAGACGGTGTTTTTATTTTGTAGGGCCCTTCAAATCCATATACAGGTTGATAATGATAATTAGAACATCTTTGATAGTTACTGACTAGTATAAGTGTATAACTAAGGATACTTTTCATGCAGCGATTTGTCGCGGCGCGGATTCCAGGAGCAGCTGTCTGTGGCTTCAGCCCGTTTGGTGGAGGCCGAGGACAGGGACGGCTGTCCATGTGCAAGATTTATGTGGTTGCCAACGGGCAGTGGCGGATTTGGCATGCTATGCCAAACCAGCCCTAACTCATAAGTATAATGTAGAACCCAACTACAACCATAAAATTCTACCGTTAGAATAATTAAGTCAGCATATTAGGTATTAGTCCCACATCAGCTGTATCTATGTAAGAGGTGGTACTCCTGTTTTAATGCAATGAGAATCCTACAAATTTCACATCTACAACTGGAGAGAGAAATAAATAAATACAGGTATCATGTATTAAGAGTGTTGTTATATGCAGATTATTTTCAGCTATGTGCAGTCCAAGAATAAATGCAGGTCAAATCAAAAAAACATGGGAAACTGCAAACCCATAAAGGCTTGACTTGCATCTAATCATTATGAAATTGGGTGACCTGCACATAGTTGAAATCAGCCTACATATATTCATCACCAATATTAATAGCATACCTATCATTACAGGAGTTCCTTGCGACTCAAAATGTGCGGTAAGCTCTCTGCATTTCTCTGGAAGCTCAGCCCCCGACCGCACGTTCATGATCTTGCAACTAACCTGTTTCAACGGACAATCTCGAGTTCTGAGCCATGGAAATTCTTATGACAATCCTGTTATTTGTGCAATATTTTATAAGGCCTAATAATTCATTGGTCAAGCATGCTGAGGCGGAAGCTTTGTAGGCTTAATTATTTAATGTAGTTTTATGACGGATAATGTCATCCATATCATGCAAATGATGTGAATGGTAAACAACTGGCTTAACAGACTATCCATGATGCAACTCTGTGGTGCGTTGAATGATTCCAAGATGAGAGATCTCGTCAGGAGGTTCATCAGCTAGGTAAAAGACTTCGTTGAGGTTCGTGTATGATCATCAAAGTGAGTGCTTGAAGTATAGGTAGTACCTTAGACGCAGATGAGGCAGCCACTACGTAATCTACACTAGACTCTCGACACTTGCACAGGGTCTGACTTAGATAAAATTTAAGAGGCTTCGTAGGTCCTGCACTCGAAGATGAGTCCTTTGTCTGAATCATATCCTTACCACTATCTTTGACAGAGTTCGGGGATAGACTGATCTTGCGACCCTTAACGTAAACTGCACATATTCAATCACCGGAAACATAACACCTGTAGGCCAATAGGCTTGCTGATTTTTGCGCAAAATATGGCATGTATCATAATTTTTTGTGGACTGATGGTAGTTTGGCCCCTTCTGAATTCTCGGATATTCTCCAAGAGGACTTAGAAGGGATGCCACGTGTGTAACTTTTGTATTTTTTCTTCCGCACTTTTGATGCTAATGCATTTATCATGGAAACATAACACCTGTAACAATTTTCTGGAAATCCTGTTTGAGGAGTCGGCCATCAGCTCAACATCCAGCAAGATTAAAATTTTAGCATTCATTATTTACCATACTTGGAAAGCTAGGAATCAGAGGGTGCATGGCGAGGCCCACCTACAACCCACCTCTATCGTTCTACGCGCATTATCGGATGCATCTGATGGTAACTGGACGACTCTTAGCAATCATGACACTTCATTGTCGCCCCCTCCTCTCAGGTGGTTAAAGATAAATTTTGATGGCTCTGTGCATGCTAATTGCCAGGCTGGGCTTGGATGCACTATTCAGAATCATGACGGGGAACTCATTGCTGCGAGAGGTTATGGAATTAGTAGCCGATCGGTAAACATGGAGGGAATACTTGGAGTTATACTCGAGGGGGATTCGGCCTATGCATGCTCTACCTTAAACCGAATTCTCACAGGTTTTCATGAAGGGTCCATTGAATACTCACTTGCTAAGGCCATGAAGGACTGCCCAAGACTCATTATTGTGCAAATTGATCGAAGAGCCAACTCCGCAGCTGACTACGTCGCCAACATTGCATATGTTAGAGATTTTATGTTGGAAAGGGGAATGCCCCTAACCCAGGCCCTCTCCTTTATTCTATCTCAGGACTTTGTGCCTATGTAATCCATAAACTTATATTTATATATATATATATATATATATATATATATATATATATATATATATATATATATATATGATAGGAACTAATAGAGAGAGAGGGGAAGAAGACTAGAGAGAAGAAGGAAGGAGGCTAGGGTTTAGGGGAAGAAGGAGAAATACCTTAGGGTTAATTGCTTCCCCACAAAAGATGACATCCCCGGGTATAAATACCCGGGCCAAGGAGGGAGCCGGCCGGCCTCCACATAGGGCTGAACCGGTTGGTTCAGCCCTTGGCCGGCCGGTTCTACTGAATGGGAGCTGAACCAGATGGTTCAGCTCCTTCGTTGCTCGTCGTCTCCTTGCGCCTGCGAGCATAATAACGCCCCGAGAAGTGGGCCGCGGTCGGGGGCGTAACATTCCCCTCCCCATCAAGACCCAGCTTGTCCTCAAGATGGAAATCTGGGTACAGCTGCTTGAAGTCCAACAGATCAACCCAGGAGTTATGTGCTTCCGATAAGTGCTTCCACTTGACCAAGAGTTCGGCCCGAAACTCGGCGATCTGCTGCTTCCACCTGAGTAATAGAACGTTCTCCGGCATCGGCCGAAGTTCTCCTGCAACGGTAGCTTCCAGCAAGAAAGGGCTCGGTTGGGCACTGTCACCAATCTTCTTCTTGAGCAAAGAGACATGAAATGTCGGATGGATCCGGGAGCCCACGGGAAGCTGTAACGTGTAAGCGACCGGCCCCACCCTTTTGAGAACACGAAAGGGGTCATAATATCGAGGAGCCAGCTTCTGATTTGTACGGCGAGCCACTGAGAGCTGTCGGTAGGGTTGGATCTTAAGGAATACTTCATCGCCCAAGGCAAACTCCCTCTCCTCGAGGTGCTTGTCCACCTGGGCCTTCATGCGATTCTGGGCAAGGCGAAGATTCGCCTGCAATGTCACTAAGGTGCGGTCACGGTCGCGGAGGGCCCGATCAACCGCCGGTAACGCCGTGTTGCCCGGCTCATAACTGCTCAAAGAAGGTGGTAGGCGGTCGTAAACCACCTCAAATGGCGTCATCTTGCTGGCGGAGTGGTAAGCAGTGTTGTAACAATACTCGGCCCAGTGTAGCCAACTGGTCCAAGTCCGAGACTCGTCCATGACGAAACACCGGAGGTATGTCTCCACGCTGCGATTAAGAACCTCCATTCGGCCGTCGGTCTGGGGGTGATTTGCGGTGCTGAAACTCAAGCAAGTCCCTTGAAGCCTGAAAAGCTCTCGCCAAAACTGGCTCACAAAAGTGGGATCACGATCAGAAATGATGGCGCGTGGGAGGCCGTGCAAGCGGACGACTTCCTGAATAAAGAGTTCGGCGACCGACTCCGCCGTATAAGGGTGACTGAAAGCGAGGAAGTGCCATACTTGGAGAGCTTGTCGATCACCACCAGAATGACCGACTTGCCCTAAGACTTGGGCAATCCATCAATAAAATCCATCGACACAGTATCCCAGATGTGCTGCGGAATCTCAAGTGGGTAGAGCAACCCGGCAGGTGTGGTGGTCTCTTACTTCTGTCGCTGACATGTCTCACACTGTCGTACAAACTGCTGCACATCCCGATGTATCCCCGGCCAAAATACATTTGCTCTCGCCCTTTGGAGGGTACGGAGCACTCCTGCATGACCCCTCACGGGAGAGGAATGAAACTCGTGGAGCATAGCTGTCTTCCATGCTGAGCCCAGAGGTATGACTACTCTGCCATGGTAATGTAGTCGCCCATTCTGTAGATGATAACCGGGCTTCAGTCTCCCCATGCTGGAGGGCCTCCACGAGGGCGCGTAGAGAGGGATCCCGCAAGACCTCCTCATGTATGTCATCGAACGAGTCGAGGACCGGCCCCGAAATCTGGGTGAGTGCACCATCAGGTAGGCGGGACAAGGCGTCCGCCACCACATTCTCCTTGCCCTGGCGGTAAACGATCTCATAATCGTAACCCAAAAGTTTGGTGACCCACTTTTGTTGAAGAGGAGGGGAGACTCGCTGGTCCAACAAATGCTTCAAACTTTGGTGATCCGTACGAATCTTGAAGTGCCGCCCCAAAAGATATGGCTGTCAAAGGGCCACTGCCTGAACCACTGCCAACAACTCTTTTTCATACGTGGACAGTCCCAACGTCTTAGGCGCCAACGCCTTACTATAAAAAGCCAGTGGGCGGCACTCCTGCATCAATACTGCACCCAGCCCCACCCCTGAGGCGTCCGTCTCCACAACGAATTCCTTAGTGAAATCCGGGAGGGCTAACACTGGGGTGGTCGTCACCGCCTGTTTGAGCGCCTGAAAAGCCGCCTCAGCATCATCCTGCCACGAGAAGGCATCCTTCTGCAGTAGATGGGTCAGTGATCGAGCAATCTTCCCATAATCCCGCACGAACTATCGGTAGTAGCCGGTGAGGCCCAAGAATCCTAGCAGAGCCCGAACAGTCTGGGGTCGCGGCCAAGAAACCATGCTCTCAATCTTCTGAGGGTCAGCTTTGACACCTTCAGCTGAGACCAAGTGGCCCAATTAATCGACCTCCTCCTGCCCAAAAGAACACTTGGAGCGCATAGCATAGAGCTGATGCTTGCGTATAATAGAAAAGACATGTTCAACATGGCACAAGTGATCTTCCCAATTAGCACTGTATATCAAGATGTCATCAAAGAAAATCACCACAAAAAGGCGAAGTAGTGGGGGAAAGATCTCGTTCATATTGGCTTGGAAGGTGGACGGCCAGCCAGTCATCCCGTTGGCCATCACCAGAAACTCGTAGTGGCCGTCGTGGGTCCTGAAAGCCGTCTTATGGACGTCCTCTTCTCGCATAAGGATCTGGTAGTAACCCGATCGTAGGTCAAGCTTTGTGAATCGAGTCGCCCCGTGTAGCTCATCCAAGAGCTCTTCAACCAATGGAATTAGAAACTTGTCTTTCAAAGTGATGTTGTTCAAAGCCCGGTAGTCGACACAGAATCGCCACGAGCCATCCTTTTTCTTGACGAGAATAATCGGGGCCGAAAAGGAGCTCGTGCTGGGTCGAATGATCCCGGCTTCGAGCATCTCCCGGACGCTGCGCTCGATCTCTGCCTTCTGCATGTGAGGATATCGGTAAGTCTGGAAATTGGTAGGCTCCGCTCCGGCCTTGAGTACAATCTGGTGATTCTGAAACCGCGATGGCGGTAGTGTACGTGGCTCCTGAAAGACGTCAGAATACTGCTCAACTAAGGACTGCAATTGTATGGGTACCTCAGACGACCCGGCCTCATCAGACCGCACCCCCAAAAGGACTGCCATCAAGCGCCCTTCCTCTCCGAGCTGCTGCATGCTCCGAAGAGAGACTTCCTTTACTGGCGAAACTGTGAGACCCTTCAAATAGAACTGTCGGCCACACTGCAGGAACTCCATCGTCATGAGCTCCCAATCAAAAGTGACCCGCTTCAGCTGCTGCTGCCACTGAACTCTGAGTACCATGTCTGATCCTCGGATGGGTAGAAGGTATACATCCGTGCTCTGAATGTATCCCTGAATCCGCAACTCCACTCTCTTCATGACCCCTTCGCACTGCAGCTTGCTGCCGTCAGCCACCATAACCTGGAATGCTGCTCCCCTATCAATGTCATGCCCAACCCGCTGAGCAACGGCCGGATGAATGAAATTGTGGGTGCTCCCACTGTCCACTAATATCGTCACTTTCTCCTGTCTAACCCGCCCGGCAACCCGCATCATGCGGGGCGGATTGCACCCTTCCATGGCCTGGATGGAGACCCCAAACTCCGTCACATCCACATCCTACTCCAATAGCGCCTCCTCGACTGCTACCTCGGGCGAAGACTCGTCGGCCACCTCTTCATGTAGCATGAAAACATGTAGCTTCTGACATTTATGCCCGGGCACAAACTTCTCGTCATAGTTGAAGCAGAGGCTCTTCTCCTTGCGTGCCTGGAGCTCGCCCCACGACAAACGAGTCACCGTAGGCTTGGCAACCGCCTGTGGCTCTCTCCTGGTTATGACGGGTGTGGCAAGAGGCTTCCCCGTGGTTCGTGACTGTTGCCGGTTGAATCGCTCCTCCTGAATGTGCGCTAGGGTGATAGTGTGATTCAAGCTCTGTGGCATATAAGCATGAACCTCATCCCGCAAATGCTCCTTCAAGCCCGACACAAAACAACTCAGCAGTGACTTCTCTTCCCAGTGTACCCGGTTGGCCAACTTCTCGAACTCAGTCCGGTACTCGGTCACTGTCCCCTTCTGTCGTAAGTTAGGCAGCAGCGCCTCAAAGTCCTCATACTCCAGTGGCCCGAACTGGGCCGTGAACCCCTCCATAAAATCAGTCCAGGGTACATAATCTCTACTTCTCAGGAACCACCGAGTCCACTGAAACGCGTTGTATTCCAGATGGAACGACGCTAGTTGCACCCATTGCCCCTTCGGGACCTCCTGATAGCTGAAGAGCAACTCCACCTTATAAACCCACTCCAACGCATCCCCTCCTTTGAATTTGGGGAAGTTCATACGTGTCAACTTCGGTGGCATGTACGCACGCGGCCCAGCCTGCCCTTGCCATCCCTGTCCTTGCCCATTCTGTCGTCCCACATGCCCATCGTGTCCACCCGGGTAGCCTTGAGGTGGCTGACCCTGATGAGGAACGTGTTGCCCGGCCCACGGAACGTGGCCTCCAAACCCGTCGGGAAGAATGTCGCCTCGCGGGTGAGGAAGAAGCCCCGCTGCACCTCCTGGAGCCCGTAGCCACGGCTGCCACCCGCAATCCACTGGTCCAGCAATACCGGAGCCGCCGCCTGGATGTCTGGCCGGCCCGCACTCAGCCGGCCCTGCAAAACTGGGGCCGCCGCCTCCTGCTGCTGCCGCCGGCCACGCCGCCGCTTCCCCTCCTTCGCCGGTGGTCCCCCAGGGTCGGGAGAACCCGACGCCTGTGTTCCCGCCCAGCCCGGTTGCTCCAATGCTCGCCGATCGAGCAAAACTGGGCCCGACGCCCCCTGCTGCAGCCACCGACCACGTCGCTGCTCCGTGGCCTTCGCCGGTTGTTCCCCAGGGGGAGAGGCCGATGTCGCCGTTTCCGCCAAAACCCGATGCTTCTGTGCCCAAACGCCCCGGATTGGGCGTTCTGGATGCTTCAGCGGACCAATCGGGTCTTCCGCCGATCGGTTCTTCGTCGCTCGCGCTTTTTCCCTTCAACAACGTTTTAAGCTCCTCCATACGCACGTCTATGCGGTCCTCCAACCGCTGTGTAGATGTGCGCATCTCTTGCTCGATTGCGGCTACCGAATCCATCAATCCACCATAGTTCTCCTCCAAGGTCTCCAAACGGGTGACCTCCTCTTGCATGCGAGTGGTGACCATCGTCGGAGAATGACCGCCTCTGATACCAAATGATAGGAACTACTAGAGAGAGAGAGGAAGAAAACTAGAGAGAAGAAGGAATGAGGCTAGGGTTTAGGGGAAGAAGGAGAAATACCTTAGGGTTAATTGCTTCCCCCCAAAATATGACATCCCCGGGTATAAATACCCGGGCCAAGGAGGGAGCTGGCCGGCCCCTCCACACAGGGCTGAACCGGTTAGTTCAGCCCTTGGCCGGCCGGTTCTACTGAGTGGGGGCTGAACCGGATGGTTCAGCCCCTTCGTTGCTCGTCGTCTCCTTGCGCCTGCGAGCATAATAACGCCCCGAGAAGCGGGCCGCGGTCGGGGCGTAACAATATATATATATATATATATGTATATATGTATATACATATATATGTATATATGTGTATACATATATATGTATATATGTATATACATATATACACATATATACATATATATATATACATATATACATATATATGTATATACATATATATGTATATATGTATATACATATATATGTATATGTATATACATATATATATATATATGTATATATATATATATAGGCCAAGGCCAACTTCAAGGAAACATAACATTAGGTTCGTGTAGCTGGTGTTTACCTAGTAATACATGGGCAATGCCTACATGCGAAAATGTCACACCAAGCACGATTCTCAAATTAAGTAAGACTAATCGGTACAAGACATTCTTGTGTAACATGTAATGTCGTCTTGTCAAGCCAAACAATGTGAAGGATATTGGTAACGCTCAACCTTCTCTTGTCAAGCCAAACAATGTGATAAGGATATTGGTAACGCTTAACCTTCAACCACATAAGCACTAAGCGCCAATATGCTACCAAATTAACACAATTCACACCATTAATGACCAGCTTACAAACAACACTCGCACTAGAAAAATAAGTACAAAATAAATGTGCCTTCAACTACATCACAGTGTCACATAAACTAAGCCCTAAACCTAAAGCTCTGATATCAAATCTAACACAAATCTAACTTTGTATAATTGTATGAGAATGCAAGCACACACAACAAACGCAATATTAAATAATGCCTAACATTATTGAGGTGCAATTAAGTGATAGACTAAGTGATAACATTGACAATCGACAACATTAACTAAATTATTCTCAAGCTTAAACAAAAGTAAAGTTAATCGCAATGACTTTAAATTAGGATTAGTAGTGAAGATGGTGTATTAAAACAAGTGCGATGAAATTAAATACATGGCGAATGAACAATGTACACTTACTGAAATAAAGAAACAAAAACACTAAAATTGAATACGAAGCTTGCCCGGGGCAGCGGAGGTGTGGTAGTAGCCATCCAAGGGAGGCTAGAGATTGGGCCTCAACAGGTAAGGGCTTCAACACCCATGTCATGACACAGGAGGATATCAACACTCGAAGAGACCGACGACTCCTATAACAACCAGTGTTGTAGATTTCAGCCAACATGTCAACCAACATAAAGGTTTTGGGAAGAAAATATCACAGCATCGACATTTTAAATAAAAATGTCGTTTTTTAAAATATCGCCCGATATATCGATTTTACCTGATATATCGGGCGATATCTCGTGGCTGATATATCGTCGAGAGTATTGAATTTTTAACATTTCTTTTAAGCGACCGAGCAATAATATTTTTTTGTGCTTCATTTTGTACATCTCTCTAAGCCTAACTTCGACGACTTTCTTGTCTTACTCTAATTTGGTGCTCTTTATGTAGTGTATCGTTGCCGACGCCTATTTATTATGTAAATTATAAATATACATTATGTGTAATATGTCTAATGTGTAATTGATAAACATATATATTGTGTACAATTGTACATATTTATAAAACACGTATATCTATACTATATTAAAAGAATAAAACATCCTTTGGTTAAACATTCACTTTACGATTTTACCCATCTTTATTAAAAAAATTCCAATTTTTTAATTTATGTATTTTTTTATTTTCTTTTCTTCTATTTTAAAAAATGTGTTCTCACATAAACAAAGTATTCTGATAAAAAATGTTTTCTCCATGTCCCTCACAAATTCATGTGCAAAACACAAAAATGAGCAACGAGCGGCGGGAGCATCGTCGCGTCGAAAAAATATCATGGTCGGGATAATGTCGCGCGGAGCACCCCCCCCCCCCCCTCTGGGTACTATCGTAGTTGAGGTACTGTCGTGATTAGTCGTAGGGGCAGAGCCACATGCCTGTCACTCGTATATATATGAATAAATTTATGTTAATATTAAAATTCGACATTATAAAATATCTCTGATATATTACTGCAATTCTGACATTTCAAGTTCAAGCTGATATGAGCCCGATCCGAAATCTAAAACCTTGAGAACCAACAAACCCAATGGTGACAATGATGAAAATAGATCCTAACGGACCCTTGATGCTCATTTATCTAGTTGACGTGCCTGATTGTCATCATGCGGTTTCATACAGAAATTTCTCGATTGAGGTGTATAACAAAGTTTTTCCAACACAGGTATCCTTCTATAATAGCATAAATTTTGTTTCCTCATAAACATTGTGGTCACCTTGACCCACGAGATGACGAGTGTTTGCTTTTCTTGAAGGGCTCTAGGAAAGATCTATGTTTTCTAGAAGAGCGTAATAGGCTTCTTACCAAAAGAAAGAGAGAGATTAGGCGGGAATCGGTTACCAGAAGTTCCATTGAAAGAAGAATTGTCCATACCACAACAAAAGACCCAGAAATAGGAACTAGACCCGAGGTTCAGGGAAAAGACTGAATAAGAGTTTTGACGCCATTGAATAAACAACACAAACTCACTCCATGAGAGGAGGCCTAGAACCAGCAAAGCAAATGTGATCCGAACAATACAGACCAGCACCAATCAAAAGGAATATGAGCCATGATTTCTCCGTTGTAAGCCGCAATCAGTGTGGTCTCCTCTAGACGTCATGATAGTTGTACAAAAATGTGACGCTGGCCACAAAATAATACATGTATTTCATTGTTGTGTCACAACAGTGTGAGGGCCAGTCCATTGAGATCACATTGACTCTGTTTTCTCCGCAAAAAGATCATTGTAGAATCACTTGGTGAATATGACGGCCTGCACAACCTCAAACCTCCCGACTTCCTCTCCGGCTAATCAAACCATTGTCTCTATGGCTCCCAAATAGGCAGCTAAGTTTTGGTTTGTACTTGTTCAGATTTGAACACTAGATGTTACCAAAGCATTTCACTATCGACAACATTTAGCCCATGAGTAAATCAGAAGCACAACTATCATCGTTATATTCACCTTATACTCTATTTCAAGATTATTGTATGCCAAGAAGCATAAATACATATCTTTACACATTAATATTTCATTTTAAGAAAATTCACTTGATATAATCTTCATAGAGGCTCAATTCCCAAAATCCTAATGATTCAACCTTCCAAACACATAAGAATCGGTAATAAAAAAACACAAAGATCAAGACGAAGTTCTAACAATACAAATACTTCTAGACTACATACACTTGCAATTATCAAACTGCTGTACTCCCAAATAAATATATTAGTCCTGCAGCAGATGAGAATTCTTACCCCAAGAAGTTTGTCCAAGACAAAGCCCAACTCTACTGCTCCAATCCATTCATGTGATCCTACAAAAGAAGGCTCCTTATCACCAATTTCAACAAGAGCTTGCTGAATTTCCCTAAAAAAAACTATATCAGAAAGCACGGGTGAATCATGTAAATGAAAAAAGCACTCTCCAGAGGGTCCCATCTGTTAATGATAAGGGCAAATAAAGCATCTTCTTCAAATAAAGTGATAACAAGCAGTGGTTTTATGCCATGTAAATTTATAAAAGATAGCAAAGACATACATAATACATATTCTAATAAAATAATATTTGTAGAAAAAAGAAAAATTCACCTGTGTGAAGGAACTTCTACTGATGTGTAATGTTGAAGCCCAAACCAAGACATGATAGTTTGCAGAGAACGATATGCACATCCCCATCCCTAAAAAGGAAAAAAAACGTCACTGATGGACTCAAAAACAAGCAAAAAAAACATGTTTTACTGGTGAAATGAAGTTTATGAATGGGCAGGGATGAATAAATAACCCAAACAGAATGATATTAAATGATTAATTTGCATAAAAAATGTAGAAGTGGTAAGAATTATCATACAAAATAGACAATATTTGACATTTGAAGATATTGGTTTTCAGTTTGAAGAAATAAAATTCATTGAAGGAACCTCTCTTAATACACATTTCTAAGATAAATAAATAAATAATACAACATTTCTAAAGCTAGTAAGTCCAATATATCTTGAACATTGAAGGAACCATTCAAAGGGGCAATCGTACATTGTCATCTATACCATCGAGCAGGTAATGATAATATTCGTAGGAGCCAGCAACCAAGGAAATAACACCTCCGGAAACTACAATAACAAATTTAGTTAGGATTTTTGAAAAAGTTTACCAGTAAAAGAAAATTTGAAGATGAAAAGACAAACCTCCACTGCTTGGAATCTGGGTATGGACATTCTTAAGATATGGATGGCCTGTACGTAATCTTCTTATCATTAGAAAGCAATAAGTATGAGCGCCAAAAGTAGCCACACAACTACAATTTAGGTACAATACCCAATGTCCATAGTTATGAGGATACCATTTCTTAGTAAGTTGTTGGATTTTCTGCCACAAGTTAGCGCATTAGCAATAAGCAAAAGAGGGCGGTCCAATGGTAATCCCAGCCGTGAATGCAAGCTCCTCCTCTTTTCACCTATAAACAAACTGCATATGTTAAAATGTAGAGAAATAATTGCAGGGTTTGTAGTAGTGCATTTTCGAATAAACTAGGTGTGTAATAAAAAATTTCTCAAAAATAAAAGAAAAAAATACAAAACCAGTTTTAACTTACTTTGCTCCACCTCCCTTTCCCCATGTGTCAATTCATAAACGGCAGTTATAGGATGTAAAATGCCAGGGGGCAGGAAGTGATAGGCCTGTAGCTGCAGAAAACAGAAGGAAAATCTGCATAGATCAGAAACTTGGTGATGCAGGAAGTGATAGGCCTGTAGCTGCAGAAAACAAAAGGAAAATCTGCATAGATCAGAAAATTGGTGATGCAGGACCAGGAATCCACCTGCCTGTCACCCCGGAGTCCACCAGGGGTGCACCTTGGAGTCCACCAAGGGGACTTATCAGGGCCGCGTCCCGTACACCCCAACCAGCTCTCCGCCACAGAGTCCACCAGATGGCAGGTTGTTGAGGCTGAGGCTCGATCCCCAGACCTCATTGATAAGAGGTCATTCACAGGCGCTCTCATCACCAACTGATCCTGCACTTTTATGATGAAGAGCGCTGGTGATGGCCTCTTATCAAGGAGGTCTGGGGATCGAGCCACAGCCTCAACAACTTGCCGCCTGGTGGACTCCGTGCCGGAGAGCTGGTTGGGGTGTACGGGCCGCGGCCCTGATAAGGCCCCTTGGTGGACTCCAAAGTGGACCCTCGGTGGACTCCGGGGTGGCAGGCAGTTGGATTGGACTCCTGACCCTGCATCACTTGGTGCATGGAAAACATTTTTGGTAGTGAAAACACAATTGAAAAAATAAATAGAAAATTAATGTCATTAGGTTCAGATGTCTTGCTTATATTATAGAGTAGATCAAGCTGATCCTGTATATTGCACAATGAGACAATATTGTTAGAGAATATTAGGAAAAGTTGATGTAAAGGCCCATTAATATGGCCCATTTAGGATTCTAGTTTAGTCTCACATCTTTTGTATACTTGTCTTTCTCCCTCTTCTCTCCTATATATTTGTACTCATACTTGTATTTTACAATTCAATAAGGATATACAAGGTTTGAACCATTCTTCTACATGGTGTCAAAGCGACCGATCTTCCTCTGAGCGGATACCTCTTTTGTGACTGTTGTTATCCTCTCTCCTCTGAGCGGGTATGTTTTGTGTGTGACCGTTGTTATTCGCTCGGCCTCCTTTATCCGCAACCCGCAGTTTCTCTTCTCCTACCCGCTTTTCGTCTTCCGTGGCTCCACATCACTTCTTCTCTTCCTCCATGTTGGCTTTTATAACTTCTCCTCTCTGCCTACTCCCCCCCCCCCCCCCCCCGTCCCGTCCCTCCTCGCTGGTCATTGCATGTAGCCGCTACGGCCTTTTCTCCTCTAACCACGGATTGCTCTCCCGCGAAATCTTCTTGTCACACAGTCTTCTAACCGCAACCCTCTCTACTCGTAGTAGCCTTGTCGGCTAGTCGCTTGTGTTGTTCGCTAGCCGCTCTCTGCCTTCTAACCACGGGTTCTCCTTTCTAACCGCGTGGTTAATCAGTTAAAACCGTTGCGGCCTTCCTTAGCCGCTTTTCTGCTATCCGTAGTTAAGCTCCTTCTAACCGCCGGTCTCCCCGTGTTAGTCGTTGCATTCTTGTGGTGTCTCTTCTCGCAGATTGCGTTGTCTAGTTGTCCGCCTAGCCGTTGTGCTTTTGTTCGCCTCGCCGCTGGTTCTTCTAATCGCTGTAGGCGCTGCTAGCCACTCCTCGACCTTGCTTGCCGCTGTTTCTGTCTGCTTGGCTTCTCGCGTATTATCGGCATCTTCTAGCGGCTTGCGGTCTCTCTGCCTAGCCGTTGAGTCTCGGCCAGTTGTGCTTCTAACCGCGAATCTGCTGAGTCGTTGGTGTGCTCTCATCTTGCCGCTGCGGGTTGTCTTCTTAATAGCTGCGGGTTCCCCTGCTATTTTATACCAGCTGTTTCTATTCGCTGCGGGCCCTCCTTCCTACCACTGGTGGGCCCTCCTTCCTACCGTTGCGGGCCCTCCTTCCCGCCGTTGCGGTCTCTTTTCTAGCCGCTGCGGTTTCTTTTCTAGCCGTTGGTGTGGTCTCGCCTTGTCGTTACCTTCGTAACCGCTGCTGTCTCTTTTCTAGCCGCCTCTCCTTTATCCGGAGCAACTCTCTCCAGTATCCTTCCTACCCTCTCTAGCCGCACCAATCTGTGCCATCTGTTTATAGGTTCTGATGATTCCAATGCTACTTCTGCTCTTCCTGCACATGTTGCGGCTCCGGTTCCCGAACTTCGTGATGAACTCCGAATTACCACTATCACCCTCAGCGGGAAGCGAAATTTCGTGGAGTGGATGCACTCTGTTCGTCGAGTATTGCAAACAAAAGGCCTTCTTCATCACTTGATCTGTGTTACTCCTACTGCCCCCACCGATGAGTGGCTTCGTGATAATGGTCGGGTTCAATCATGACGACTCAACTCCATGGATACCGAGCCCTATAGGATGGCTATATATCATGAAACGGCAAAGAAAATGTGGGAGGAGCTCCACTTCTTCTACTCTTGGTAGTATAGTCTTCAACACTTGTTCGACATCATTTCGGATCTTCAAAACCTTGATTCCGGGGCTCCCGGTGATATGATCTCCTTTGTTCCTGAAGCCAAGACCCCGGTTGAGGCTTGGATCTAGCAGCAACCTCCTACTACAGATCTGACTACTCAACAGGCCCAGAAAGAAGCGATCGGGATTGCGATGATGATGTCCCGAGTTCCTTCTCACATGCACAGTGTTCGAGCCCAGATTCTCTCTTTTATTACCACTCCTTCTCTGTCAGATGTGTGTTCTATGCTTCTGAAGGTTACACCGCCCCAGGATGCTCCTGTGACTCTCTCTCCAGCTCTTCTACAGCAACCTACACCTGCTCCGCCAACTCGAGGTTCCTCGGCATGTGGGAGACGCAACACATCAGGGGACGTGGCCGGTTTGGCGGATCTACCTTTAAGTGCACATATTGAGGTCGGGATGGTCATCTTGAGGCCACCTGCTATCGCAAACATGGTCTGCCTCAACATCTTGTTGCTTCTGTTATTGTTGACCCTCCCACGGATTCTCTCGCACCTCTAGATCTGTTGCGTCTATTTTCAATGAAGGTATATCTTATCTCTCACAGGGCTCCCACTGGATTGTGGATTCGGGAGTCACTCACCATATTACTTCGCAGCGCCCACCTCAATATTCGACGGCTGCCCACCCCAAGTTCATTATTGTGGCTAATGGTGATACCACCCTCGTATCCAGCACTGCTGATATACCTCTCATACCCACTCTCTCTGCATTCTGCTCTTCATGTTCCAGGCTCACCATTTAACTTGCTTTTTGTTAGCCGCCTTACTCAAGATCTTAATTGTTGTGTTATATTCTCACCCTCTACCTTTGTTGTGCAGGATTGGCAAACGCAAAATATCATTGGTAAGCGTCGACCGTCGAATGGGTTTTACCCCAATGTTTCTCCTTCTGCTCTCTCCGTCGTCTCCACTATTGATTGAGATCGTCGTCTTGGGCATGTTCCCCTCCAGATTCTCAAGAAAACTCTTTTGGATGTCTCCCTGCATGAGTTTTCTTGTGAATCTTATATTTCTCGCAAACATCGTATTTATTTTCATCCTATTTGTATTCGGAGTGATACTCCTCTATCATTAGTGCACTCTGATATTTGGGGACCTTATAAAACCCCTAGTATGTTTGGCTAACGTTATTTTGTCACTTTTATGGATGATTACTCTCACTTAACCTGATTATACTTACTCCAAGATCGTGCTGAACTGACATCTACATTTCGTGCATTTCTTATGGAAACTCGTACTCAATTCAGCTCTCCTTTAAAAATCATTCGCACTGATAATACTCGGGAATACACTAGCCGGATATTCTTGAACCTATGCACAGAGTTCGACATTATACATCAAACCTCGTGTGCATATACGCCTCAACAGAATGGTGTGGCAGAACAAAAGAATCGTCATCTTCATGATATTACTCGGTCACTCATGATTCAAATACAGGTTCCTACTCGTTTTTGGAACTTTGTTGCGTCCGCAGCATGTCACCTCATCAATCGCATGCAATCCTCTGTGCTCGACTTTGCCACTCCATTTAGTCACCTACTTACGTACCAATCCCCGTTTACTCTCACGGCTCGTGTGTTTGGCTGTACTTGTTATGTTCACAATCTTGGTCCGACCTCAGATAAATTTGCCCCATGTACCAGCAAATGTATGTTTTTCGGGAGCTCTCGGACTCAAAAAGGCTATATGTGTTATTCTCCAACTACTAACAAAGTAATTGTCTCTGCTGATGTCACCTTTCGTGAGGTCCTGTGAGGATCAATCATTCTATGACTCACCGTCTACCTCTGCTCCTCCTCTCTCCCCTTCCATACCTTGTCCAACCGTTTCGGTCACGTCTTCCCAACCAACTCTTCTTCTCACTCCACTTCCGGCACCTGTTCCACCTCAACCACCCCAACCGCCTTTTCTTCGCGTATACACTCGTCGTACCCCTGTCTCTGGAGCTCTACAACAGCCCCCTCCACCGGTGTTATCTCACAAACTGACGATCCAACATCAACATCTACCGCTCACCCCATGACAAATTATGTATCTCTGCATTGTCTGTCTCCACCTCTACGCAAGTTTGCTCCTTCTCTCTCCTTCATCTCTATTCCTAACTCTATGCATGAGGCTCTTCTTCATCAGGGGTGGCGTGCGGCTATGGATGAGGAAATGACCACTCTTTGGTCTAACCAGACTTGGGATCTGGTTTCTCTTCCTCCTGGGCAATCTTGTGTCAGTTGCAAGTGGGTGTTTGTTATCAAACATGCTTCAGATGGGGCAGTTGTTCGCCTCAAAGCCCGACATGTGTCTCGGGGGTTGACTCAACAACAGGTACTTGATTATGATGAAACCTTCTCTCTCGTCGCCAAGTTGAACTCTGTTCGGGTGCTGATCTCCTTAGTTGTTCATCGTCACTGACCTCTTCATCAGCTGGATATCAAAAATACCTTTTTGAATGACGATCTTCAAGAAACAATCTGCATGAACCAACCTCCCGGGTTTGAGACCGCAGGGAGTCTCGTGTATGTCATATTCGAAAATCTATTTATGATCTCAAACAATCTCCCATAGCTTGGTTTGATAAATTTAGTAAGGTCGTTTGCGAAGCTGGATTCAAGAGGAGCTCAGCTGACTTCCCCCTCTTCACTCGTCATCAAAAAACTGAAACTGTCATTCTCTTGGTTTATGTGGATGATATTTTGATTACTGGTGATGACTCCACAATGATACAAAAAATCAAGCAACATTTAAACTCTGTCTTCCAAACAAAAGATCTGGGGGTTCTCCGATACTTTCTTGGACTTGAGATTGCAAAACGGTCTGATGGTCTTGTCCTTTCACAACGAAAGTACTGTCTTGATCTCCTCCAAGATGTTGGCTACTTCGGGTGCAAACTCATGGAAACCCCGATAAATGTCAATCACAAGTTATGTGCTCATGAGACTGACTCTAATTCTCTGCTTACGAACCATGAGTATTATCAGCGTCTTGTAGGAAAACTGATATATCTGACAGTTACAAGACCTGATATTTCTTTTGTTATTGGAGTGGTCAACCGATTTATGCATGATCCTCAGATTTCTCATCTACAAGCAGTAGAACGCATCCTCAGATATTTGAAGTTAGCTCCTGGACAAGGATTGGTATATAAGTCATCCTCCTCTCTATCTCTTATTGCATATTCAGATGCGGACTATGCGGGCTCCCTGGATGATCGACGTTCCACTATGGATTTCTGTACCTACTTTGGAGGGAATCTTATCACTTGGCGTAGCAAAAAACAATATGTGGTTGCTCTCTCTTCTGGTGAAGCTGAGTATCATGCAATGGCGGCCGTTGTATCTGAACTAACCTGCTTTGAGGGTCTTCTTGGTGATTTGGGGGTCACTCTATCCTCACCAGCAATTTTATTTTGTGATAGTCCGGCTGCAATCCATATTACGAAGAATCATGTATTTCATGAGCGGACCAAGCACATTGAAGTTGACTGACACTTCGTCCGTGAAAAGGTTCAATTGAAGAAGTTAGAGCTGGAGCATGTTCCTGCATCTGAGCAAGTTGCCGACATTCTCACCAAGGCATTACCATGACAAATGTACCATCAGTTCCTATCCAAGCTTGGTGTCTACGACTCGTACGCTCTAGCTTGTGGGGAAGTGCTAGAGAATATTAGGAAAAGTTGATGTAAAAGCTCATTAATATGACTAATTTAGGATTCTAGTTTAGTCTCACATCTTTTGTACTGTTCTTTCTCCCTCTTCTCTCCTATATATTTGTACTCATACTTGTATTTTACAATTCAATAAGTATATACAAGGTTTGAACCATTCTTCTACAAACATAATTATATGAAGTCGCGACATGGACCATCAAAAAAGGGCAACCCGGTGCACAAAGCATCCCCGCGCAGCAAGGTCCGGGTAGTGGAGATTAGCTCAGATCAGGTCGTCGCAAAGTGTCCGACGCCGCGCCCAACCGGACCTTTACCAGTCTTAATTTATGGCATTTTAATTTTGTCATTTTTGCATTTTTGTTATTTTGCAAATAAATATATATATAAATACATATATATATATATAAATTATGATTTGTTAAAAACCCTCAGCCGGTTCAGTTAAGTTAGATCTTCCTCCATAGCCAGTCCAGCTGTAATCTCTTCCTCCTGATCCAAAGGTGCAGAGCCGCAAGAATCGCGCATAGGGTTTGACATCATCGTTCTCCCGACATTGGAGCTGCACGATTTTGATGTTAGTTGGTTCCAATTGGAGCCGCCTTGAGGGAGAAAATAGGGAGGGTTAGCTTGCTGAATCCGTGAGCAGTAAATGAGCGGAATATTGTTTGGAGTTGTTTGTGGCTGCCCAAAACAGTGGTAGTGATTTAGATTTTGTGTAACCTCTAACGTGTGAGCGAGAGCCCATTTTCTCTGTGGTGCCCGTGTGCGATAGCGGCCGACCTCGGAGCAGAAGATCGAAGGTGACAAGAAAATTTCTTGCGGGATCGTCGTCGACTTTGATTGCGGAAAGACGCCTCTTTCCGTTGGTAACTTGCTTCTATCTCTTCCTTTGCGTGTGTCTGCATTTTCTCGCAGGATAATTAGATTCATTTGTTGGGTTTTCGCCATGATTTTGTCAGCGAACGCGATGCCGAAAACTTCAAACGGAAACGAAAATCAATTAAGTATTGCATATATTTAGGATTTCTTAGAAAAGCCGACAGACGCGCAAATTCTATGCATCGTCCTGCATCAAATTTGGTATCAGAGCCAGGTTCCGAAATTTTCTAAGTTTCGGAATTCGCCCTGCGTAAAATAAGAATCCCACATCGCTTTTTATTTTTCAAAAAAAAGAAGTTTTTTTTTAAAATAACATAAACATTCATCCATATTTGTTTGTTTGCATGCATCTGCGTAGTGGTAGGTTACTAAGTATGAGTTCACCACATCACAATTCACCACCTGAACACACTCAAGAGGTAAAACTCTGAGATGCGTCAAATTGAACGTGGTCAACGGAGTCGTGTGAACGAAGGGAATGAACCACCCCAGTGATTTTTACCTTTCACCCACCTAATGGCAACGTTAGCCGAAAGCATACACCAAGTGCGAGAAGGGTTTGAAAACCTTAGTGTTATGGTGAATAGTCTAGAAGTTTCCCCTCGAACTTCAATGTCACCTCCAATTCGAGATGAACATTCCTTTAGACTCCATCACGAAACCCTACATCACTACTTAGAAAGGTCCACACTTGAGAGGAATCCTCTATTTAAGGATCATGAATCCACTAACACTCATTCCCATAGAACCCCATCAAGGAGATCTTTACGATACTTCGCTGATTATCCTCAATCGCAGTACATCACTTCCAGAGATCGTGTTGATCCACCGATACAATCTCCTTATGCTAGAGACGATCAGTATGTTGATTGTTGTCATTTTTATCCTCGCACTGGGGTGGATCCTATTGATCCTTCAACATAATATAATGATGATAGAGCTCAGTATTACTCTAGTCGTTGACCCTACATGTCTCTTTTATATGAGAAACATGAGTCTGTATATGTGCGGCCACCGCCACACGTTCGTAGGACTCACGTCCACCCACGAGCATGACATGATTATGTTATGGACGATCGTCACGATGACCCTCAAGAATCCTGTAGAGGTCACTCTCGTCAAGATTACATCACACTTTGTGATCCTCCTAGAGTTACGAAAACGAACATGATGGTGGACATTAAGGGTCGGCGAGAGTACTCCACTCCTCAAAGCAGAGAAACTTCACTCACTCTGTCTGATATTCTAATACAGGATGTGTGGAGTCAACCCCCTCAAGAGTCTGCTCCACTTAGTGAACCCGTCATCAATTATGTATCTATTAGCTCTCTATTTAGTGTAGATTTTCCGCACACTTCACCTGATGGCGCACCGAGTCACATCACGATCGGGAGTCGAGAGCTTAGTAGTGATCTCGAGGTTGTCGACCCTCCTATTGAGCCTCCAAATGAGCCACTTCGTCTTTGTGTGGATGAGATTCATGTGAGTAACGCGCTTATGAATTTTAAGACATTGACACATTTTTTATTATCGCCTCTGATGTCTATAATGTTCCAGAGAGAGGATTTTGAGTATGACATTCATATAGTGGGCTTGATCGTAACCATCTGATCAATCGCACTCTAGATGATTTATGGAACGTACCGCCTGCTGACCCATCAAATGCGTTCTTTCATATGATGGGTACTCACCTCATTCTAGAGTCGTGTCTTGTTATCAGTGAATGTGATTATCATTTTGAAGACAATCATATTCGCGATGAGTTTTCATATGTCCCACCTGGTGAGCCTCCTGATGCCTCAAATTCCCTTAGTAAATTTATCACGATTGTCACGCTTCACACGCATTATCGTTTATATGAGAGCACTCCATATATTTTTGGAGCCTACGTCGGTACTTGTCGCATTTGTGGCGAATTTTATTATACCCCTCCCGGTGAACCCCCAGATGAACCACATATGGGTTCACCACATCTTTTGGGATGTTTCTATCTTTAGTAGCACATTCGAGTTTGAGGGTGCACTCATTGATTCGTTGATTTTTTATCGTATCACCCGCACTTGCAGAGACAGTTCGCATACCATGTTGACACATCTTCTCACTGATGTCTCTGATTTTCACTTGAATGTTCATCTCCCCCGCGATGAATTCTTTTATGATCTACCTTCTGAGCCTTTTGATCATGTACCTATCTCAGAAGTTATTTTTTGTATCTAAAATCTGTGGTTTGTGGAGTTAGTCGTGTTAGTAGTTCATCTTTTGCATTTGCATGATTTGCACAAAACTTTTGAGCAGAAATTTCATAGTACTTATGATTTATATGCAACTCAAACTAACAAACATAAAAGAGCTACTAGTTTCAAAATGGATGATTTGGTGATGGTTCGGCTAAATCCAGAACGGTTACACTTGGGTGCCGTAAAGAAGCTAGCTGACTATAGAACTGGACCCTTTGAAGTAGTAAAGAGGATTGGCCAAAATGCGTATGAACTTGAGATGTCTTCTGTTTGGGGAGCAAAACTTGTTTTTAACGTACCCGATCTGACTTTATTCCACGATTACCTGCATGAGTCTTTAGATTTTCCCATGTCTTCTCCTCCATTTGATTCTTTTGGGTTGGTGAGTGATAGTGAGGAACCACACTCAGGAGACACTGATTCTCATTCAGTCACTGACACACCACTGACAGTTCATTCGTTTTCTACTGACAGTTTTCAGGTTGAGCATAAGACACCAGGTGATTCTACTATACCAGTTCTCAGAGCCACGAACAGACTCCCGCGACAGATCTTGATTTCCGAGCAGATATTGGATAAGAAGACAGTGACCACTACTGGTGGTGGTTTTCAAAGATACTTGGTTCGTTGGCATGCCAGACCAGAGACCGAGAACACCTAGGTCTTGGCCGAGGAGTTACAGCGTATGGATGCCGATCTTCTACAACACTACCGATCGGAGCACTCACCGGAGATGAGTGAATTCGAGAGGGGGAGAGTTAGTGGAGACCAGCCCAGATCAGGTCGTTACAAAAGTGCCCGACGCCGCGTCCGACCAGACCTTTACCGACCTTAATTTATGGCATTTTTGCATTTTTGTTATTTTGCAAATTCATGTAATTATGATTTTAAGTTTAGAAATATATATATATATATATATATATATATATATTTATATATAATGATTTGTTAAAAACCCTCAGCGGGTTGAGTTAAGATAGGTCTTCCTCCATAGTCGGTCTAGCTGTAACCTTCTCCCGATCCAGAGGTGCAGAGCCGCAAGAATCGTGGATAGGGCTTGACATCATCGTTCTCCCAACATTGGCGCTACACGATGGAAATTTGCCCGCACGTCGTGCCTCTTCCACGTTCCAGCGCCGCCTCCGGAGCTCCAACCACCGACCACAACTCTTGCAACCGCCGCCATGCCCACTTCTTTATGTAGCCACGGGTTAGCTCCACAACCCTTCTGCCATGGCCGCTCGTGGGGGTTATTTTGCTTTCGTTTTCTTTTGGTAATCCTATAAATAGGGATGTGTTGTACATTTCTTGTGGTGAATGATGAAAAATATGATGTTGAATGTTGGAAATTTTTTTGAGCTTTGCTACCTGTGCGTCCTGTAGATGGGATGTTGAGATGAAAATTGAGTCCTGTTGTTGTTTCCGATTAGGAGTTAGGGTGTTGAAAAGATTTAAAGATTGTTGTTTGATTTAGGTTTGATGTGAGTGAGATTAGCAGATTTAAGTTTGTTGTGAGTGAGATTATGAGTGATTTAGGTTTGTAGTTAGTTGGTTCCCGTTGGAGCCTCCTTGAGGGAGAAAATAGGGAGGGTTAGCTTACTGAATTCGTGAGCTGTGGAGGAGCAGAATATTGTTTGGAGTTGTTTGTGGCTTCCCAAAACAGTGGGAGTGATTTAGATTTCATGGAAGCTCTAACGTGTGAGTTTCTCCGCGGTACCCGTGTGAGATAGCGGCCGACCTCGGAGCAGAAGATCGAAGGTAACGAGAAAATTCCTCGCGAGATCGCCATCGACTTTGATTGCGGAAAGACGCATGTATTCGTGAGTAACTTGTTTTTATCCCTTCCTTTGTGTGTGTCTACATTTTCTCGTAGGATAATTAGATTCATTTGCAGGGTTTTCGCTCGGATTTTGTTAGCGAACGCTACGTCGAAAACTCCAAACGGAAATGTATTTGGAGTTTACTATTTTCAGTTTGCTGCGACAAGGGGAAAAGAATAAAAATTGCAAACCTTCTTTTCTCGGATTTAAAATTGAATCATTTTTCAAGTGATTTCATTTTTTTGAAATAAAATAGTAATTTTGTGCTTTACAAAAATCTAGGTGCTTAATTTCTCTAAGTCTGCAGAACGCCCGCTCAAAATTTTTGTAAAAGAAATCAATCAAGTATTGCATACATTTAGGGTTTCTTAGAAAAGCCAACAGGCGCGCAAACCCTAAGCGCAGTTCATTCTTGTCGTGGCGTCGCCTAGGCTAGGGCTGAGCATATTATTCGAAACTCAAAAGTCGCTCGAAAATCGTTTGAAAATTGAGCCGAATCAGAATCGGTTAAAATTGATTCGACTCAATTTGAGTCGATTCAATTTAACACGAATATGATTTTGAGTCGATTTCGAGCCAGCCCTGAATCGCTCGAAATATGATTCGAATCAACTCGAATTAATTAAAAAAATTAATATATTCTTATTTTAAGATTAAAAATAACAAAATTTAAACATAAATAAAAAAGAATGAATGTTTTAAGTATTTCATTTGCTAAATTTATAGGTCGTCCAATTTAATTTTGAGCAAATTAGGAATAAAACAAAAAAATGCCCAATTTCGAGCCGACTCGATTCGATTTCGAGTCGACTCGGAATCGAGTCATTTCGAGTCAAGCCGACTCGACTCGAAATCAATTTCGATTTTGAGGCGAGTTCGAGTCGAAAATTTTGATTCCGAGCTGAGCCAAAATCGCTCGAACTCGACTCGATATCATTCCTAGCCTAGGTGACGCCTAGGCGTCCAGGCATCCAATTATAAATAAGGCGTTAGGCGTCTTATTTTTTTAAAAAAAACATGGGAATAGACAACAGTTTATTTAAAAACCGATGTGTATGATTGAATAAACAGTGATTTTTACATAAACCGCTGTCTATTCTACCCTGAACCGTAGAATAGACAACGGTTTATATAAAAATTGTTGTCTATTCAAGCATAGACAACGGTTTTTATAAAAATTGTTGTCTATTCTACCCTGAACCCTAGAATAGACAGTTGTTTTTGGAAAAACCGTTGTTTATTCTATTTATTTTAAACCGTGAGCCGTAAATTTTAGTTTTTATCTCGACTTTTTAGTTCTTACAGTCGCTGCTCAGTGCGAAAAATCCTAAAGGCAATTTTGTGAAAGTTTTTGCTCTTCATTGCTTCGATTTGACGATTCTTCTTCGACATATCTTATTTAGGTATATTATTTTTTTCATTTTCTCAGTTTTGAGCTCTTTGGTATATTATTTCTTCATTTAGGAGATAGTGTGTAACTGTTATTTCATTTAGGTGAAAGTGTGTAACTGTCATTTTCTCAGTTTTAACCCTGAACCCTAGATTATTTCTTCATTTAGGTGAAAATTTTGACGATTCTTCTTTGACTTGATCACCAAGTTGAATGTTTCAAGATTAATTACTTATGTGAAAGTGTGCAACCGTTATTTCATATTTTCCTAGTGCTTCTATAGTTCTATATTAGCATTTAACAATAACATATATATTTACAAGTGTGATTGTGTGGTAGTACCTTAATATAATTGTGGTTTTTTATGAATTTTGTTTAGGATTTTTGGATGGTTTAGTGTTTTTTTATGGTTTTCTTATTACAGAAAAATAGTTGATAAAAGATTTTCATCACAGTCAACAAGAGGCACTACTAAAATGAATGAATTGAATAAGCTTAGGCTAGAGGGGAAGAAGTTTATAATTTTTGTAAGTGATGATGACCGCATTATTCCCGGGCCTGACACAAATAAATTGATAAGTTTTACGGGTTCTCTTGTGAGGTATCATGTGCCAATTACATATACTAGATGGAAGGAAGTTAATAAACAATTTAAAGATCAATTATAAGAATAATTAAATGTACGTAACTTTGTTGTTAGTGATTACATAAATGTGTTTTTTAGTTAATTATTAATTAATATTATTTATTATTTTCAGATTTATTTTAGTAATATTGATGGTCTTCGCAATACATTACTGAAAAATATGGGTGAAAGTTGGAGGTCTTAGAAATCCAAACTTTTTGTCACTTATGTAAAGGATATTTATTTGGAGCATCGATACAATATACCTGTCAAGTATAACTTTATTACTCCTGAAGATTGGAGAGTTTTTGTCGACCATCGCACAACTCCGGAATATATGGTTATGTATTTTTAACTTCTTATTAAATTCAATATTTTATATCATTTATTAACTTTGTAAGCAATCTAAGTATTAACAAATATTTATTTGTGTAGAAGAAAAGTAAGGTTAATACAGAGAGAGCAAAAACACAAAAGACTTTTCATACTACTTATAGAATGGATTATTCTAAATTAGAAAAAAAGATGGTATTAATTCTCTCTCGTATTTTAAATTTTAAAAATTGGTTTTCTCAATAATTTAAATAATAATTTATTTTTATTTTATTGTTAAGGCTGAATAAGGTGCAACTGCACCAATTCACGCGGAGAGTTATGAAAAGCTGCTCACAAAAGAAAAACTGGTGAATACATTAATAAAGATACAGCTAATTTGACATCTAAAATTATAAGTGTAAATATATCATTTCATCATTTGTAAATTATCAATAGTAATATTGTTTATGAAGTATAATTTCTTATTTGTAATTCTACATTAATATTTATTATTTTTCCTTAGTATGAGTTGTCGAGTCAAGAGTCTCAGAGTACTGAAACAGTGTCACATGGAAGAGATGACATATTTGCATCTGTTTTAAGCAAAGAACATCCGGACAGTGATAGAGCTGGTAACAAGTTTTCTAGCATTAAAAGTTTTTTCAAGGATGATAGTTGGAGCGAGAGGAGATCAGTAACTCGTATTGAATATGTGGAAGCTATAGTCCAAGAAATATTGAGTCAGCAACAAGAATTATGGAAGCAATAAAATTATAGAGCCAACAACAAGAGCATCAAGCCTATATGAGCTAACAACAATAAGCGCATCAAACAGAGATGTGTAGTATGAAGAATCAAATTGAAGAACTTATTCGCATGTTTAGTGTTGAAACTGGAACATTTATGTTCAGAAGTGTTACACTTGCGCGTGAAACTTCTCAAGATATATTTCAGGTATTATTATGTTTAATTATTTATACTTTTATGAAATGTCATGTTCTTTTTTTGCTAAGCGGGTAATAAATGATTTTTTTGTTATTTTTGGTTTAACAGCCGATACTTTTATATGCATCACATGAGCCTGAAATATCACATGAACCTGAAACATCACATAAGCGTTTACCTTTTCCGATATTATAATTAAAATTTTAAACTTTTATGTAATCAATATTGATGTCCAAAATATTAATTTTTTATTTTCACAGAATACAAATAAATTTATTATCATGTTACCCAGTTTTATTACTATGATGGAGAAATAGAATAAAATAATATTTCTAGTATTAGATCCAAATACTAGTACATACATTGAAATTTCATAGTTGTACGATTTTGCTAGTATAGAAAAAGTTGGAGTTAACATCATATTAACATGTATTGAGCGAGTATCAAATATTATAAACTTAAGGTTTTTTATTACTATTTAAATTAATTCTGAATTTACATGTTTTTTTACACGTACATATATTCACAACTAGAAAAATTTACATACGAAAGAAATTTATCTTTTCATAATCTAACATCCATTTTTGTTTTTAATGATAAGTACGTCAAGGAACATTTAAAATCACGAGTAGAAGATCTACAAATCAGGCTGAGTCAACTTTAATTGGATTCTTTATTATTTTTTTCCTATCGTAGATTGTAAGTATCAATGATTATCGTTATTTTTTATTTGAATCAAATTATTAATTATTTCATTTGTTTCACAGAGAACATTGAATGTTGGTTATTATTGATTATAGTAAAAATACAGTTTATTGACTTGATCTCTTAAATCATGACATTCGTGATGATATTAAAAATATCATTACAAGATAAGTTTATTAACTATTTTTTCTATTTGAAATTCAGATTTGCCTATAAACTAAAAAATTTTATATTTAATCCAGTGCATTTGAGGGTTCGGCAAAGGATCATCAATCTAGTTTTCAAAAACCAAAAGTTTTAACGTGGAAGTCGGTAAGCTATAGTCTATATGAGTATATGTATTGTAATTTTTTTAATATTTAAAAATTTGAAATCAAAATGTTACCATTTATTTATTTTTTTAGTGCTCAAAACAACCCGATTATATTCAATGTGTGTATTATATCATGTGTTACATGATTGATATATTTGATGCTCTTAGTAGTATAACAATATCATCATTGATAAGTTAAGTGCATATAGATTGGTAAATGATAATAATTATGTTGAATTGATTTTAAAAAATATTTTTTATTGCAGATCTATGATGGAGTGATGCAATTTTCGCAAGAGAAAATTGATAATATTCGAAATAAGATTTATGATTATATAATCACTACTTGTGCTACATGATTAACAAATATTATATTTATTACAGATCTATTTATTGTGTTACTTCATACTTGTGTAGAAGTAGAATAAATGAACAAGTTCTTTAAATGATCTTTAAATAAGCATAATCATTATTCTTTAAATGGTCTTTAAATTGTTAATCGTGTAGAATAATTGCAGTTCATTTGATAGTTTTACACTTTTATGTCTTATGTGATGATTACTTTAGCTTATGAATAGTTGATTATTTCATTAATATAATCATTTTGTCATGTGCCTATTTCTTTTAGTATGAACATTGACCTGGTCTAACTCTGCATTCTATAATTCTTGTTTGTGAAAGATGGAAGACCAAAACAATAACAGTCTTGTTGCATCCGTTGATAGCAATGATCTTGATTCAAAAACAGATCATAAAAAAAAAGCAAAGTCAAAGGATCTTGGATGAAAGTATGGATATTTGTCCGACCTAAAAGATAAGAATACAGTTAAATGTAATTTATGTGATAGATTGATTAAAGGTGGAATCAAAAGGTTGAAGCAACACTCATGTGACGGGTATGAAGATGTATCAAAGTGTTTTAAAACTATTTCTGAAATAACAGCTGAGCTTTAAATGATAAAAAAACACAAGGTAGATTTGACTGTTAATGATGATAATGAGAGTGAACAAGAAATAGAGCGAACAGGTTCACAGAATATTTCTCCGACAATATCTACAGCTAAATCTTCATTTGTCCAAAGTTATGGGACAAGTGCCAAAAAGAGAAGTAATCCACTTGCCACAAAAAATGGGTCATATGGATGCTCATAAGAGACGTGCTCCTGAAAATGTAGTTGATGATGATAGGTGTGCCAAAGGTGCTGCACAAACTACTATTGAGAGATGTTTTAGATCTACTGAAGAGAAAACGAGAGTTGATAGTTACGTTGATGATTGATTATATGAATGTGGAATTCCATTCAATGCTGCAAAGACACGAAGTTTTGAAGTAATGCTTGAAGCAGTTGGACATTATGAGTCTGATTATAAAGGCCCTAGTTATCATGATTTACGAATCTCTTTGTTATTGAATACAAAAGATAAAGTTAAGCAGATGAAGACAAAGTATCAAACGTATTTGAGGAGATATGGTTTCACTTTTATGCCAGATGGTTGGAGAGACGGGAGAGAGAGACGTTTGATCAATTTCATAGTCAATTGTCCAGAAGGAACTTATTTTATGGGTTCCGTATATGCATTTGGTCATATTCAAGATGCTATAATGTTATCAGAGTTGCTTGATAGTAAGATTAGAGAGATAGGAGCAGAGTGCGTTGTTCGGGTAAATTTTTTGGTTATACTAATTTCCATATTTCATGTTTAATAGTCTACAACAATAGATATATACAAAGTTATGTTATATGCAAGTGGTGACTGACAATACTTCCAATTACAAGGCAGCTGATAAAATTTTAATGGAAAAAAGACTAGTATTATTCTGGACTTCTTGTGCAGCTCATTGTATTGATCGCATGCTAGAAGATATATGCAAGGTACAACAAAACAAAATGATGATAAGAAATGCAAAGATAATTACAAATTTCATTTACAGTCACAATCGTTTACTTGATGTAGTAAGGATCATTATAGTGTTGATCTAGTGAGACATTCGATGACTATATTTACAACATCATTCCTTACTCTACAAAGTGTGTTTAAACATGATGAGAAGCTGAAATTATTCTATGTATCGTTTCGTGGAATGCTGCTAATTTGGCAAAAACTGAAACTGAAAAACAAGTTGTTGAAACAATACTTTCAACTATTTTCCGGAATGGAGCAAGAGATTGTCTAAAAGGAGGAAAGCCAATGATTGTCATTTTACAATTAGTAGATGAAAATAAAAGACCAGCTATGTCTGAAGTATATGTGGCAATGGAAGAAGTTAAACAAAAGATCAAACGACATTTTGATAATAAAGAAAGATTATTTAAAAAGATTATTGAGATTGTTGAAAATAGGTGGACAAATCAAATGGAGCAAAAATTATATAGGACGGCTTTGTTTCTAAATCCAAGCAAATATTTTGAATACGAGGAGAAACATAATGACTGCTTGAAAATTTCAAGATGCTTTCAACGATGTTATTGCAAGACTAGTGTCCGATCAACAACTATAAGACAAGATTGCAGAGCAAGTTACTAACTACAAATCATCTCGAAATAGTTTTGGAAAACATATGACTATTAGACAACGAACTACCTTAAATCCAAGTAAGTATTAATTAAATTTTTATTTTTTCTATATTCAACTTTATATATTAAATAATTTATACTTGTCTTAAATGAATAGTGAATTAGTGGGGTGCACATGGAGAACCTGTTTTCCCTCCTTTCTGTTCTAAACGAAATGATATCACGTTGTTTGGCAACATTCGGTTTCAAATGATCGGCTAAAACCGTCTGTTTCACCCCTTTTTGGACCGATGACCCGCACCTCCAGCGGCCTTCCCAAAACGACCAGCGAGCAGGGTGATTAACACGCCATCTCCTTCCCGCACTCCTTCCCGCCATCTCCTTCCCCGACATCATCTTCTCCGGGCCGTTTTTTCGTGCTGCATCAACAGGCCTTTCTTCCCTCGCCATCAAGTTCCTTCTTTCCAAGCACATGTAAAAACAAACCCTAAACTCTGTAATTTCTTAATCTGTCGGTGTTCCTCTTATTGCTTCCTTTACTTCTTTGCTTATTGATTAATGTTTAGACCTCCTACATGGATGTCGTTGTGCCATCGAGTATACAGTACTCGTGCAACCTCCCCCAATTCTTAGGGCAAACTTTCGATTTGAGAGGCTACGCTATTGTATATCGTATACATAAACAATGACCGGGATACCACAGATAATTTGCACCTTTTGCGTAATGTAATTTTTGATGAAGGGTTCAGTTGATGTAATTTTAACAAGCTGGGTTCTCTTCCTGCCCGTTATTAGGAATGCAGACTTATCCCCTTTGGTATTGTGCCCTTAATTCTCCATTGATTGCGAAGCCGTGGGGAAGGTTTGCTTGCAGTGGAGCACTTTCCCATAGTATTTACTAACCAAATCAAGTTTTTCTTCTTATTTTTTTGCATTACTAGTAGTGGTTTCTCTTATTGTGCTCCCTGAAAAATACAAGTATATTTGGGGTTCAGTGCAATTATGTGGTTCTAAGGATATAAGCGTTGATATTTTTATGATCTCCTGCATGTTGAATAATTGTTTTCAAATCCTCGAACACCAATTAAAACGGTCACTTTATTATCATTCTTTTACTTAAGTTATTAAACTAGTATCATTATCATTTTCGTTAGATTATTTTTTTCTTTTGATTCTTCGTGTGTTTTTAGTGCACAATGGTTAAACCTAAAGACGGAGTAATTGCAGCGACTTGAAAGTCAAATGAAGTATTACTATTCTGTGACGTATGTATAGAAGAGATAGAACTTGGAAATAGACCGACGACGCACTTGTCTAAGGCGGGCTGGAACAATGTGACCCTTAAATTTCAGGAACGTACGGGGAAAATGTATGTGTGCGCACAATTTAAAAATAAATTGGATCAACTGAAAAAAAAAATTAGAAGTTATGGAAAGAACTCAAGCGCGGGGAGACATGTTTAGGTTGGGATTCAACTCGGAGAACAATTGATGCGTCTGATGATTGGTGGAAAGAGAGACTCGAGGTGAACATACTTTCATTAATTTATATTGTAATTTATAAAATAATGTTAATATACTTTCATTTATTTTAGGTTGTTCCTGCCGCGAAAAAGTTTCGCTATGGAGGAATTTCTCCAGAGTTGGAAGAAAAAATATGTGTAATGTTTAATGAGATTGTCGCATCTGGTGAACAAGCATGGGCTCCCAACTCAAGGATAGACTCATCTAGTCCTGATAATTTTGAGCATGACGATGAAATGATGGAGAATCTAAGTACGCCAAATAACATTAGTGAAGACCCAAGGGATAATGTAAGGAGCCATACAAGCGGGGGGTCCTCAAATGGAACAAAGAGGAGAAAATTTGAAAAGGGAAAACAAAGTGGAATTAAAACAAAACGTCTTGCGAGATATAACATTGATCAACTAGTTGAATCAACCATCAGGGTTGGAGAAAGCATATCGCAACCCCCTCAAATGTCTGTCCCTACTTATACTATACATGAAGCAATTGAGGAGTTAGAGAAACATCCGGACATTTGTTCTGATTCAGCGCTCTACGACTTTGCCACCATTTTTTATTGGACGACAAGAATAGAGAGTTGTTTCTGAGCTTACCAAGCTCCAAGAAGATTTGGTGGCTCAAAAACCGCCAAGACACATGCATGAAGTCGGTAGGTCTTTAAAACAATGTGTTAGTTGTACAAGGGTTTGTACAATTGTGATTAAGTGATGTTCTGTACAGTGCACATATGATTTGTTGTAATTTCTGGTATATGTTGTGTTGTGAAATATTCAGATATAAACTACGTTGTATGTTGTGATATAATGGCTCGTTCACAATGCACATGACATTTGGATATATATTACTTTTGGTTAGTATTCTTGTACATGACAATGTTATTGTTTATGTTTCTTAATTCATGCTAAAATATTGATTAGATTGTATGTGATACATCAAAGATGATGCAGTTGTATTCCAGTTGTAGTGATTCTATTGTACTTCTATTGCAGGTGTGCGTATTATTTATATGATGTCTTCGGACAATGAAACTGAGCTTAATGACATACGTCGGAAAGCGGCTTATTATCTTATGATGGTTAACACAAGTGTTTGTGTGATGCTTGATTACAACTCTCATTATGAAAATAGGACACCTTGCACAACGTCTTCTAACACAGGAGATAAGTGGGTTAGAGAACTCTTGGATGGGCATTCGGCTAGATTTCATTATAACTTTCGTATGTCGAAGGAAATTTTCTTAGATTTGCTTGAAACATTGGTTTCTAATTACGGGCTTGAGGGATCCAGGAGTACCACTACAAAAGAGGTACTCGCGATTACAATTTATATTATGACACGCAATCAACGAATGAGGGAATGTTTGGAGCGGTTTCAACATTCGACATAAACAATAAGCCGATATTTTTCACAAGGACTAGATGTTTAATAAGGCTATCACAAGACGTTATTGCACCTGTTGATGATCGATTTACAGATATCCCCGCAAAGATTCTAAATGACGATCGATACATGCCCTACTTTAAAGATTGCATTGGAGCAATTGACGGGACACATATTGATGCTCGCATCCCAGTGAAGAAGCAGGTTCCATACATTGGACGTCATGGCTTTCCAACTCAAAATGTTATGGTTGTATGTGACTTTAATATGACATTTACTTTTGTCATGGCTGCTTGGAAGGGTTCAACACATGATAGCCGTATTTTTCGTAGTGCAATTACAAATCATCGATGGAACTTCCCTCATCCACCGCCAGGTAATTTCTAAAAAAAATATTTTTCATTGCAAAAAAAAATGTTACGTAAATAATTTTCTACATGCAGGGAAATACTACTTAGTTGATGCAGGATGCCCGTTGCAAGAAGGGTATATTAAACCTTATGCAGAAACGAGGTATCACTTGCCAGACTTTGCACGTGGTCAGCATCCGATAGAAGGATGAAAGGAAATATTCAATTAGGCACACTCATCATTGTGTAGTGTTATAGAACGTACATTTGGTGTGTGGAAGAAGAAATGACGAATCCTTCGCGATATGCCACCCTATAGCTTTAAAAAACAACGAAAAATTGTGGTTTCCACGATGACACTGCATAATTTTATACGCAGGCATCAATCACGAGTAGATAGAGATTTCTACCAATGTGATCACGATGAGACTTTTGTCTACCCTCAGGCACATATGATTAGACGAGGAGTACGAATGGCGAGCAACACAAGGAGGGAGGACAATGAGATTATTAGAGCTGCAAGGAGCCAGTCGAGTCAAATGGCTGCACTGTGTGACTCCATTGTCGAACAGTTATATGATATTGTCGGAAATTAACGTTGAATATGTTGTTTTATTGAGGTTGCAATTTTATTTTGAAACTTTTGAAACGAGACACAACTCATGTTGCTCAATTTTGTTTGTCTATATTCTTCTTTATGTTGACTTGAATTTTAGAACATCAAATTTCTCAGATCTCTGTTTGAATTTAGCTATTTGAAAATATTCCATTTTAAACCATCACTAGAACGATAGTTTCCCAAACAGATACATTGTTTTACAGTTTTAAAACTGATTGTAAACGGAGGTTGTTCAAACAGTTCTCAGTTTTGAAAATATAGTTTTGAAAATGCAATTTTAAAATCTCATTTTCAAACTGCTCCATTTTAAACCGGTATCAGTTTCCCAAACAGAGCCTAAGTAGCTTGGCTGTGTAGTTCGGCTCCAGTTGTCGTCTTTCTTCCGAATCAGAGAGAGTTGGGCTGCTAGCAGTGTCTCCTCGGAATCCAGTTCCATGTCAAGGGGGAGCAGAGAGCGTAGGAGGGCGGAGTCACTGTCGAGGCGACATGGTTGTCCCTTGTGTAGAAACTGCATGGTCATAGTCTCCCAGTTAACGCATACCTCGCCGAGCGTACGGAGCCAGACCACACCTAGCACGGCGTCAAGGCCGCCTAAACCAAATGTGTAGAAGTCTGCGGTCACAAAATATGGCCCCATAGAAAGAGATGTCAGCGCAACAACCCTGAGTCGGGCAGTGACGCCCATCGCCCATGCAGACTGTACAACGTCCAGGGAGGGAACCCAGGGAAGACGGAGCTGCTGTACTAGGTGCTCAGAGATGAGATTGTGGCTTGCGCCACTGTCCACCATGATGATGATCGAGCGATCCCGCGGTGTACCCGGAAGCATCATGGTCTGCTGGCTGGAGATCTCGCCCGTCAAGACGCCAAATAGCTCCAATCGGTGGAATGCAGCTGCGGTGGTGTTGGGAGGGGTATCCTCCGGTGAGAGCTCCAGGGCCTCAAAGTTAGCCAAGGTAACCTCAGGGTCGATGTCGTCGATGATGGCGCAGAACTCCTTGACCGCGCAGACGTAGGTAGGAGAATAAAGCCGACGACATTGTTTTAAATATCCTCCGACATGTCCAACATGACTCCCGACATGTCATTTTTTAGGGGAAAACGATATGTTTTTCTAAAAAAATAAATTGCCCTTTTGTAAAATATAAATCGACATGTCCGATTTTTTTCGATATATCAACCGACACGACTTTTAAATATATCACCCGCTATTTTATTTTATGTTATATTTGCAGACAAATATCAAGTGTTTAAACCACCTATGAATATTATATTATGTATGTTAAAATTGATTAAATTTATTATTTCAAATTTTTAACATTTTATTCTTACAACCAATTTTGTATAATTGTTTCACAATATTTTAATTTCATATTACAAAAAATAGAAAAATATTTAATACATTTATTAGGTGATTGTTTGCATATTTTCAATATAAATTTATAAGTTTGAAAAGACTTATAATGAATCAAATATTTTTAACTTTTAAATCTTTTTTATTTGCAACAAACTTATTTTTATCAAAATAAAATTACTGTATAGTATTAAATATATTTTACAATGTATCATTTTGTATTTGTTAATAATATTTTTTTCTTAGATATTATTCAAATTTATTTCATAATATAAATAACTCATTTTTTATATATTTGTTATATTATTTTTTCTATTTTCATAACATATAATTATAGTTAGCATACATAAAATAAAATTTTATTTATAATATATGGAAATCCTATATTTTAAAATATCTCTGACATGTCTCCGACATCCGACATGTAAAAACTCAATATGATGTCGACGACATCTGATATTTAAAACATTGGCTGATGGCGGCGGAAACACAATCCCTTGCGATGGAGGTCATCCAAGTCGCAGTTGGAGAATCACTGAGGAGGGCCCGGTCGGCCTGGCGGAGTGGCAAGGGGAGTCCGAGGAGCTCGTGTTGCTAGAGTAACGGTCTGCCACGATCGCCCCCCCCCCGATGGAGGCGGGCCATGTCGAGGGCCTCAGAAACCGTCCGGGGATGGTGCGTGCAGAGACGGGAGTGGATGTGGGGCAAAAGACACAACATGAAGAGCTCAATATAATGATCCGGCGGTAAGACCAGAACATGGGTGACGAGGTCACAAACTCATCGATGTAATCATCTAATGCATCGGCTTGGCGGACTCCACATAGTCGTTCGATGATGGATCCGAAATACCGGCTGTCATAGTGGCGGATCATTTCTTGTTTGATCTCCGACCAGGAGATGGCCGGGTTGGACTGGCGGAGCCATCGGGCGCAATGTAGGGCGGAGCCATCGAGTCCCACGATGGCGGTTGAGACCTTGTCCTGCTCGGGAGTGTGATGGAGGTCAAAGTACTGCTCTGCCTTTGTGATCCACCCAATCGGGTCCACACCGGCGAAGGTGGGGAGGTCCAAGGCAAGGGTTGGACGGCCAGGAGCAAACGGGGGGGGGGGGGGGGTCTCCCCGTTGTACGGGAGAGGTGTCGCCCCGAGGATGGGCGTGTCGTTGGTGGGTATGTGGAACCGCTGGCGGACGCGGCGGAGGACGGTTGGAGAGCGTCGAGCTTGGCGCGAATGGCGAGCCAGGAGGCATGCATGGAGGCCACGGGGACTCCTGAGCGTCGACACGGCGTAGGAGGGCTTTGTTGGCGCCCTCCGGTGGGGTCTCAGTCGTGGATTGGGTCGTCTGGGCCATGGTGCGGCGCGAGCGCGGCGGGAATGCTGTGGCGGTGTACGGCGGGGCTGGTGCGGCCGGGCTGTGCGGCGCAGAGGTCCTGCAGCCTGGATGCGGCGTGGGGCAGCAGATGCGGTGCGGGGCGGCGGCCTGGTTGCGGTGCAGGGTAGTGACGTCGGGGTTAGGAGATGCAAGCGGCCTGAGGGCTTCCGGCGCGGGGCTGAAAATGGTTGCGCGGGGCTGAAAATGGCAGAAGAAGCAGGCCTGAGGGATTCCGGCGGTGGATCGGCCGATCGGCAGGCTCACAGAGTTGTGGAGCGTTGGTCGCGGCGTGGGAGGAAGTGGAACAACAATCGGGTCGGGGGCAAATATCGGAACGTCGATTGTTGAGTCGGGCGGCAAGCAGAGTTGCGATTCGCGAATAGGCGCGGAACAGCACGCACTGTAGCTGCGGATTTCGAATGAAGGAATAGGCTTTGTTGGGTGATCACGAGCACCGACGGCGGTGTTGGCGGGCGGTGAGGCAAGTCGGACCAATTTGGTACAAACCCGGCGGTGGGAGAACCGGAGAGGGAGAGAGGAAGAGAGAGAAAGATAGGGAGACAGAGGAAGAGAGGGGATTAGGGTTAGAAGAGAGAGGAGAGAAAACATACATTCATCCAAGATACCAAATACAATGTTCGCGCGCCCTCTTATAGAGGCGAGTGACGAATACAAAAGGAAAACTGAAATTAAGCAAAACAAAAATTACTTAAAATACGACAGCCAAACATAGAACGTAATAAATATTAAATATGCTCAGCTCTGACACCGCCTGGGTCGTGTCCTCGTCGGTCCAAGCCGCTCCCGACGCGCTCGGTTCATCTTCCTCGGTCCGCGCCACGTTCACCGTGAATATCCGTAACAGTGTCCCGAGCAAGAGGCTATAGTTTTAGGAACGAGGATATGGATAGATTATTGGATATAATGATGGGAAATGAGCGAGCTCTACTTCAAGCATATGCCCAACATCAAAGTATTGTCTGCTCAGAAAAAATTTTATTTGATGGTTAAAAAAGAAGCAGACAATTGTGACAAGATTGAGTGTTGAAGTTAACATAGAGCTATGAATGCAACTATTGTGAATTAACATGGCTAAAGAAGCTTCATACCAAACTTGGCTTCCTCGTGACGAACCCATGAAGCTTAATAGAAAGATAATCAAGTTGAGCTTCCATGATACAAGTTGTAATGCAAATTCCATCAAATCGAATGTTTAATACAAAATAGAATATAATAAAATTGAGTATCACTTTGTAGGTCTAAAGATTGAGTTTAAGGAGATTGGCATATCACTTGTCAAATCAAGTAACTAGTTGGTTAATCTGATGAAAAAAGTAATGAGAGGTTCCAGGATTAGTTGTGTAACAGCTTCTATGATACATACTAACTTCAGGGAAGTGTTTAATGTATGTACTTCAACCTATACAAGGATCTTTATAACTAAAGCACTGCTAAAATTCAATTGAGAGAGAACATTTTAGACACCTTCATTTTGCTATTTTGACTATTGTTTTTAACAGAAAAGGTCATCCTCGCCATCACAGGCACACTCACAAACATTACCATCTTTATTTTTAATTCTACAAATATGCTAGCCATCGTTTGTGTTTTTTTTACAAAAAAGAAAATTTAATGTCTTAACGAGGTAGTTACATCAGTGAGATAAGGCCTAGGGAAATGATAAATCTCCTGAACCTTTATATTTACATAACAGAAGCATCATCAACATTTTCAGCTAAATATTTATGCTTACAATGCGAATCATAGAGATCATTTACCTGAGGGTGGTGTGATAAAAGATTTGGCGAGATAGCCTTTTTCAAAGCCGTTAACTGGTCGATCAACCCAGGCACAACCAATTTGGAGATAGCAGAAGCAACAGGAAAATCCTTAGAAGAAAAACAAAGCACATCTAGCTTAAAACTAGCAAGTACACATCTGGTTGGTTCTGCCACTGAAATAAAGAGAGATAAGTGTTGTTAAGGTGGGATGCTCATAAGTTGCAGGAAATGATTCTAAGATAATAGTTTATCACATTATAGTCGGCACCTGGAAAGTATTCTGCCATAGGAACACCAAATTTGGAGATATTCCTAGATTGATTAGAGAGCACGGTTATCCGGAGAACATCTGCATTCTAACCACAGAAACATCAGAATATTGGTTATTTACATTGACACGCAATCATAATCACCAAAAAAATATATGATTACAAAAGTTAAAAGGATGGTTGCATCTAGAAAAATTCAAGTGGTGTTAAAAAAAGATAGGGATGGTGTATATTTTATTCTCAATTTTTTTTAATAATAAATAGACCAAACAAGAAAAATACTGCTTAAAAGTGATAGTAATATGGCACCTAAAATATAAGCAATTAGTTAAGTAGGACTTTCAAATGAAACTCTGATTTAATTTTCCTACACTCCTTTAGGCATTACTGTAGCAAACCGATTCTTATACAGAGGTTGAAGAAGGATATTAAAGACTGAATAAAGAGAGGGGAGGAAGGTACTCAGTTTCTAAAGCACTAATTTTTTTTTAAAAGTGACTCTAACCTCTCCTGCTGCAAGAAATGAAACGGGTTTATTCTTTGAGCAAAATTGTGAGCAGACTAAATAGTTTGCATCAGAGTCTTTTTTATTGTTCAATAATGATACATTTGCAGGAAGATATCTATTGGAATCCAGGTCAATATCATGCAAAACAATGGCAGAAGATACTCCATCTGAGGCCACACTAGGCCCTTGTACAAGGAACGCAACATGAGGATCTTTAAGTTCAGTAAAAGGCTGATCAATCAAAGAACTTGTGTCCATATCTGAAAATAAATAAAAAATAGTACTTTAAAATGACAGTAAATGTCAAAAAAAAACCACTTGAAAACTGTATTAAGCATCTTAACACAAAGTAAATGCAGAATATATAATGTCATGACAAAAAAAACAGAATTAAAACAAAAAATCACTTCCATGGTCACATACAGTCAGTGAAAAACCACTTGAAAACTGTTTAAAGTATCTTAACACAGTAAATGCAGCATATATAATGTCACGACAAAAAAACAGAATTAAAACAAAAAATCACTTCCATGGTCACATACAGTCATTAGCTCCAGTTATCCCATCAAGATTTCCAAAGACAAGAAATTTAGTCTCCTACCAAGTGGATCATTAACTCCAGGTCCACCGATCACATGAAATGTTATTCTAAAGAGTTCATTTCATATACTCCTCTCTCCGAAAAAATAGAGCAAGCATGGCGGATGATTCTCAAACTATCATATTTGGGAAATGGTTTATCTCTTGTACCCTCACTCATCTTATATCATCTATGTTCTGAGCTTTCATAGAAACCTACCCTTAATTTTTCATATTACAAGAACATTGAACTGTACCGTCACCTTTTAATCATCTCATGTTTTGTTTAGAAATAAGATTACAAAAAGGGTCCTTGTCTTTGATAGATGCGAAGATAAGTTTTGCATTCTGGATCGACATCCTCATGCTTTGGTGATGTATGATAGAAAGAGTGTGTATGCACCCGAACAGAATTTCAATGGATGAATCAAAGTGTAGTGATGTAGGCAAACCTAAAAGATACCATGAATATGTAATTGTCCAACAATTAAATTGCAAGAAATTCTGACATTAGTAATAGAGTTCCCAAACATTCACGTTTGAGATTACGAGTTAGAGAAACACGCAACGTCCAATTAAATTAAAGAGAAACTGCTTCAATTAAATGATAAGCGAATAAAACCTTGCAGGCAGAACAACTTGTGGGCAAAATAGTACCAAATAATATCCCAAATAATATGATTATCCACTAAACATTCATCTATAAGTAGCATAAACTCCAAATTAGAACTTACACAAATAATACTAGTCGCTGAAATGATACCTTGCTGAATCTAGGGCCTGGGCAGACTTTCCAGTACAGATTTTGGAGGCAAAAAGAATGCGTGGGGCAGTTTTTTTTTCCTCTGGCCTGCAGTGTTGATTGATCAACAAGGGAATGCTTGCATAGGGGGGGTGATGCGGGACAGGAGTCCACCTGCCCGCCACCTTGGCATCACAACCAAGGGGCCCACCTGGAGTCAGCACCAAGCGGCTTTATCAGGCCCGCGGGCCGTACACCCCAACCCATACCCGGCCCCACAACAGAGCCGATAGGATGTTGAGGCCAGGGCTCGATCCCCCGACTTCCTTGATAAAGCATTCGCAGGAGAATGCTTTATCAAGGAGGTCGGGGGATCGAGCCCTGGCCTCAACAACCTATCGGCCCTGTTGTGGGGCCGGGGATGGGTTGGGGTATACGGCCCGCGGGCCTGATAAAGCTTATCGGGTGGACTCCCGGTGAGACCCCTGGGCAGGTGCTGACTCCTGGCGCCAGGGTGGCAGGCAGGTGCTGATCCCTGTCATGCATCATAAAAGTGCACTTTTATGATGCGGGACAGGAGTCCACCTGCCCTCCACCTTGGCATCACCACCAAGGGGCCCACCTGGAGTCAGCACTAGGCAGCTTTATCAGGCCCGCGAGCCGTACACCCCAACCCATCCCCGGCCCCACAACAGAGCCGATAGGTTGTTGAGACCAGGGCTCGATCCCCCGACCTCCTTGATAAAGCCGCCTGGTGCTGACTCCAGGTGGGCCCCCTGGTGGTGATGCCAAGGTGGCGGGCAGGTGGACTCCTGTCCCGCATCGGCTCAGTTGGTGATGAGAATTCGCAGGAGAATGCTTTATCAAGGAGGTCGGGGGATCGAGCCCTGGCCTCAACAACCTATCGGCTCTGTTGTGGGGCCGGGGATGGGTTGGGGTGTACGGCCCGCGGGCCTGATAAAGTCTATCGGGTGGACTCCCGGTGGGACCCCTGGGCAGGTGCTGACTCCTGACGCCAGGGTGGCAGGCAGGTGCTGATGCTTGTCCTGCATCAGTGGGTCGTGAGTGGTTATCTGGGGATGGAGTGGCTCAGATGCAACAACTCATCACAAATTTTGGAAATTACGAGATATTGCAAGGTTTGAACTTTATTCTAGACACAAATAGGAAGTGCATACAGGGGATTTTAGGAGATGCTGGGTGGGGAGCATGGATGATGTGAAATGGAGACGCGGACCCGCGGCGGAGGACGAGTTTTGGGCTCATTCGGGGCCAATTGGCTACCTGCCATATATTGCATCTCCGGATCAACGATTCGACTCCACGGATGAGTCCGGCTCATCGTTAACCTACGATTTCATATATTAGTTTGTTGTTTTTGTCTTTTATTTCATGTAATCGGGCCCACCACATCCCCGGCCAATTGTAGATGTTGATGTTAGGGTGCCCTAGTCTTCTTTATTTATAAATAAGAGTGTATGGGGCTGCCATAAGGTATTGCAGAATTTTGAGAAAGCTATTCCCGGATTCCCGTGATCAATCCTCGGTGACTCCGTAAAACCCTAGGTGAGGACTCCTAGGTCCTCTCCCGCTCCCCAAAGGTAACCTTCATCACTAGCTGAATCCCTTTACCCCCACTCCCACGCCTCACCACTAGCTACCGCCGCCGCCCATTTGTGTTGTACCACTACGGCCGCAGTCCACGCCTAGCTGACCTGCTGCCGCCTCCCCTATTCCTTGCGCCAGGGTGGCAGGCAGGTGCCGATGCCTGTCCTGCATCATAAAAGTGCACTTTTATGATGCGGGACAGGAGTCCACCTGCCCTCCACCTTGGCATCACCACCAAGGGGCCCACCTGGAGTCAGCACTAGGCAGCTTTATCAGGCCCGCGGGTCGTACACCCCAACCCATCCCCGGCCCCCACAACAGAGCCGATAGGTTGTTGAGACCAGGGCTCGATCCCCCGACCTCCTTGATAAAGCCTCCTGGTGCTGACTCCAGGTGGGCCCCTTGGTGGTGATGCCAAGGTGGCGGGCAGGTGGACTCCTATCCCGCATCGGCTCAGTTGGTGATGAGCATTCGCAGGAGAATGCTTTATCAAGGAGGTCGGGGGATCGAGCCCTGGCCTCAACAACCTATCGGCTCTGTTGTGGGGCCGGGGATGGGTTGGGGTGTACGGCCCGCGGGCCTGATAAAGCCTATCGGGTGGACTCCCGGTGGGACCCCTGGGCAGGTGCTGACTCCTGGCGCCAGGGTGGCAGGCAGGTGCTGATGCTTGTCCTGCATCAGTGGGTCGTGAGTGGTTATCTGGGGATGGAGTGGCTCAGATGCAACAACTCATCACAAATTTTGGAAATTACGAGATATTGCAAGGTTTGAACTTTATTCTAGACACAAATGGGAAGTGCATACAGGGGATTTTAGGAGATGCTGGGTGGGGAGCATGGATGATGTGAAATGGAGACACGGACCCGCGGCGGAGGACGAGTTTTGGGCCCATTCGGGGCCAATTGGCTACCTGCCATATATTGCATCTCCGGATCAACGATTCGACTCCACGGATGAGTCCGGCTCATCGTTAACCTACGATTTCATATATTACTTTGTTGTTTTTGTCTTTTATTTCATGTAATCGGGCCCACCACATCCCCGGCCAATTGTAGATGTTGATGTTAGGGTGCCCTAGTCTTTTTTATTTATAAATAAGAGTGTATGGGGCTGCCATAAGGTATTGCAGAATTTTGAGAAAGCTATTCCCGGATTCCCGTGATCAATCCTCGGTGACTCCGTAAAACCCTAGGTGAGGACTCCTAGGTCCTCTCCCGCTCCCCAAAGGTAACCCTCATCACTAGCCACCTTCCTCCACCTCCAAATCCCTTTACCCCCACTCCCACGCCTCACCACTAGCTACCACCGCCGCCCATTTGTGTTGTGCCACTACGGCCGCAGTCCACGCCTAGCTGACCTGCTGTCGCCGCCCCTATTCCTTGCTACCCCCCCCCCCCCCCCCCGTGTTGCTCTGATACCGCCGACCCTCATCCAACAACCTTCCACCTTCCGCCGACCAACAACAAGCCTCACTATAGTCTAATCTGGCTTCCACAGCACGGAGCCGCCTCCATAAAGTCGGATCTACCTTCCAACAACCCGGATCCGCCTCCATACAACCGACTCTACCTTGCCATAGCCTTATTCCACCCCTATACAGCCAGATCTACCATCCCACAGCCCGGATCCGCCTCCATACAACTGAAACTACCTTCTCAAAGCCCTTTTCCGCCCCCATACAGCCGGATCTATCATCCCACAGCCCGATCCCGCTTTATACAGACAAATCCAGTCCAATCAGCCCTTTGTTTCCCTTTCAGATCGTCTCCACCGCATCGTATTTCACTGTATCTCTACATCTCGGGAACCCTTCATACTTTTGTGAGTTTTCTTGTTGTACGAACTCTTGTTTTCATTATTTAAATATTGTGTTGTGATCTTATACTTGTTTGGATAAATTGCATCATAAAATTTTGTTATAGATTATTTTGTGATTTGCATGAACTATTTGATGTGCACTCTCGCTTTGGCCCTTGCGGAAGAAAGCCTAAACCCGCTTGCCTACGAATTTATTTTGCTATTGCTAAAATCATATGCGTGCATTTTAAACATTTATTATTAAGTCTTGAATTCGTTGTCAGATATTGCACTTGACATGTAGTCGTTAAGGTGAGTAGAGTTATCTTCACGCACGTCACGTGTTAAGCCTCAAACCCTTCATTAGACGGTGTTTAGGTTCATTGCATTTATCAGTTGGTGATGAGAATCTACTTGAAGACTTATTATTAAGGAGGTCGGGTGTTCGATCCCCTGTCTCAACAACCCGTTGTGCCCTGTGGTGGGACCAGAGATGAGTTGGGTTGTACGGGCTACAACCTTGATAAAGCCGTCTTGGTGTACTCCAAGGTGGGCCCTCAAGTGGGACTCCAGGGTGACAGGCAGGTGTGATGTTTGTCATGCATCAATGGATGGAGTGGTTTGCTGCTTGGTTGGAAGGGAGGGCACAGGTAGCAAACCAGTCACGAGATGGCACCAGCGAGACTTTTGAGGAATTATTCCACAGCAGTTAATGGGGTTCTCAGTGGAATCTGATGCTATCAATGTGAAAGTCACAGAATAAGGCTTTGGGATGATGGGTTGGCAATTAGCGGGGATTGACAGTAATTAGATAGGTGGTTTCAGGCTTTCAGCATTAGTGGGCAGTTATCCCACTAATTGGGATAAGAAGTATATGCAGATTTGGGATAATTTGACGGTAGGAGGAGGAAGGATGAGATCTAATGGTGGTGATAGTAGGCCCAATGAAGGGAGGTGGTGTTCTAGGCTTCGACACTAGAATTTCATGGAATCGGCACTGCGGAGTGCTAATGAGAATTCCAAAAATCAATCAAAATTCTGCAATATCTGAAAATCAATCATTATACCCCTACTATGGATGCCCATGATCGTCCAAAACATAAAACTGCAAAATATAAATTAAATAAAAATACAAAAACTATATAAAAATACATAAATATATGCATCCATCATTCTGATCATGACTGCCGACTCGGGTTGTCCATCCGACGATCCTAACTCCATCTCCTATGTGAGTAGATTTGAATGGATTCTGATAAGGGTCGAACGACTCGTGAAATGTGATCCCCATCATTCCTCAACAACACAGAGCCTTGCGTATTTGCATTGCTGTCTAGAACATCCTTCTATCTGATCCATGAGACACCTTTTACCATTTATTGCTCCCAGTAGTTTTAGATTTTTCATTTATGTAAACTATAGAATACAAACACTTTTTTAGTCATGTACATTTACCTCACACTAAATTAAACTAATTTGATGCAATATTGACGTGTGACCTTAAGGTCACGGGTTCAAGTCTTGGAAGCAGCCTCTTACAAAACTGCATGGTAAGGTTTGCGTACATTCACCCTTGGTGGGACCATTCCCCGGACCCTCGTTGCGCGGGGAACCAGAATGCCCTTTTTTATAACTAATGTATGGGTCTATGTCCAATTCCTTCAACCGCCATCATTAGTTCTTTACTTATATAGATTGTTATTCTTGCATTATACAACATTGTAACAAAAATGAAATTTTTCTTGCTTTAGAATTTTCACAATATTGTTGTCACAAAAGTCAAATACAAAATACTTCGTAGTGATACTCGCACAAAGTACACTGAGGGTGACTACAATAAATATTTATCTAACTATGGAATCATTAACCAAATAGTTGTATTCGAGTCCAGTCTTGAATGAAATTGTCGCGAGAAAGAATAAACACCAAAACAAGGTGCCAAGGCCTTCCTTTTTACAATGCATCACACTATCTATAGTTATTAAAGGGAAGCAATTATATCTACTACTTACATAATTTACTATATGTCTTCAAGTGACATTTATTTATCCTCTTCTATTATAACCGCTGGAGTTAAAGAAATCAACTTACAAACCTAAATGTTTGGTTGTGTGTAGTATCTGTTGAAACCGTTACACGGTCTCAAAGAGAGTTCAGACCCAAAGGGGGTATCCTACACTTACTTATGAGCTGAACTCCTGGCCAAAAGCTTTGAACTATGGAACAGACTCTGAGCTGCAGCGCGGAGGTCCGCCACATACCCAGAAGATCTGAGAGAGCTTCTCCTCCAAAGCCAAAGCTGAGTTGGGTACCTTGGAGGGATTTAGAGACCAACCAAAGCAAATCAGAGGAGGAAGAGAACCAAAGAACCAATCCCTTCCAAAGGTGACCTTAAGGGTCTATTTATAGTTTTTTTGAATTGGCCTGCTAATAGCGCAATCCCGCATTTTGGAAATACTATGTGCAGCTCAGATGGGTCTGCCAACAACCAAACTCCGCTGTTTGGAGAGACTATTAGCAGACCAGCGAGGGCACTCCGGTAAAAACACTATCAAGCGAGTGGTATGTGCTGTTTCCACTCGCCTGGGCCGGCGGGTGCCTTTGGTGAGGTTGGCACTCGTTGCCGACTCGGGGCTTGGGCGAGTGCAAGCAGAGCTACCCCACTCGCGGCTCCCTTGCCTTGGATCTGAACGAGGGTGGATCCGCATGCTCCACTCGCCCCTTCTCTCTCGGTTATTTGGTTTACGCGAGCCGAGGAGGGGTACCATCTTTCTTGACCGCCCAACTCGCCTGAATCTGAAATGGCTTCACCTACCTGGTTTTAATTCTGAGGGACACTTAGTGAATACGGGGAAGTACACAATCCTCACTCTTTGCGAGATTGTCCCAAGCTCGAAAAGAAAAGTCCAACTCCAAGTATTCAGCGAGTGGCGGACGCCTCCAGGGAAATATTTTGGTGGGCCCCTCCCTGAGGTTATAAATACCCCCCCCCCCCCCGAAGGGCATTGGAAGAGCACCTCGCCAACCTATTCCTTCTCTTTTCTCTTCTGTCCCCGACTCCAGATGTCTCTCCTGCAGGACGCTCGCGACCACATGGTCATCGTGCGAGAACAGAACAAGTCTAAAATTGCCAAATTATGTCTTGGCTTTCGCGAAAGACCACACACTCACCCCTCAAACGGAAGGTCAAGAAGGCCAAAGCCGACAAGGCGTCGGGCGGGTCCATTACTCCGAAAGCGGCGCCCCCCGCCCCCGAACTTGGGCTCGCGCTTCCCGACGGTGCTCATTGTATCGGGAATTTGTCTTTCTTGCTGCTTGCAGGAATGCTAGTCCTTGACCCTTATGATCATCCACATGGCGGGCTCGCCGACGGGACGGTTATTGTCGCGAACCTGTTAGATGTTGATGCGCCCCTTTGCGACGGCGCGGCTTCGCGGGCGGACCGGAAGACTCTTCTACAAGGGGACACGAACACACATGTCACCCCCTTGTACTCCCAAGTGGCGTCCAGTATGTTACCTGTTGCTCGCACTTTGGAGCTTTGTTATGGTCCTATCTTGGAGGTGGTCGCGAGGAGCGGCGGACTATCGGAGATACTGTGGAGCTGTGACCGCGGCTGCCTAAGCAGGGTTGCTCGTCGAAAGAGAGAGCCACCAAAATCTCAGAAAGAAGATGAGAATTATAACCTTGTCATTGCTTGCCTTCAACAACACACTCAAAGCCTTTATATAGGCTACAACATAATAATGACTCTAACACTCCCCTAACATAACATAAAGACACTAATAATAATGATAATAATGAGCCCAACGCTCGAGACTCACAACAACTCATAAGTTACGAAGCACGGATACGTCAAAAATAGGGCCGTACCCGTACCGGGTACGTTTCGGTATGGATACGCGTACCGTACGCCCTGGTTCGGTATAATTGCGATTTTAGGTTATTATGCTTCATTTGCTCCTGATCCCGTGCCGCTCCCGCTTCCGCTCCCGTCCCACTCCCGCCCTGCTCCCGATCCCCGCTCCCGCTCCCGTCCCGCTCCCGATCCCCGCTATCGGCGATCCTTGTCGATCCCTACTGATCCCTATTGTCGGCGATCTCTGCTGCCGACGATCACTGTAAGTTCATTCTTCTTCTTCTGCTTCTCCTTCTCCTTCTGCTTCTCCTTCTGCTTCTCCTTCTCCTTCTGCTTCTTCTTATGCTTCTTCTTCTTCTTCTTCTTCTGCTTCTTCTGTTGCTGCTTCTTCTTCTTCTACTTATGTACTTTCTTCTTCTGTACTTCTTCTTTTTTTGTACTTCTTCTTCTTCTGTACTTCTTCATCTTATGTACTACTTCTTCTTCTTCTTCTGTATTTCTTCTTCTTCTTCTGTACTTCATCTTCTTTTGTACTTCATCTTCTTTTGTACTTCATCTTCTTTTATACTTCATCTTCTTTTATACTTCTTCTTCTGTACTACTTTTTTTATACTTCTTCTTCTTCTTTTGTACTTCTTCTTCTTCTGTACTTCTTCTTTTGTACTTCTTCTTCTGTACTTCTTCTTTTGTACTTCTTCTTCGGTACTTCTTCTTCTTCGATACTTCTTCTTCTGTACTTCTTCTTCTTCGGTACTTCTTCTTCTGTACTTCTTCTTCGGTACTTCTTTTTTTGTACTTCTTCTTCTTCAGTACTTTTTCTTTTGTACTTCTTCTTCTGTAGTTCAATTAGTTAGTTCAAATTAATTTGTGAATGTGTTGTTAGTTCAATTAGTTATTACAAATTAATTTGTGAATGTGTTGTTAGTTCGTGAATACTGAATAATGTATTATAGTTCAATTAATTTATTAGTAAATGTGATAGTTCATGTCTGTTAGAGTGTTAGCTCATTCATGTATTATAGTTCATTCCTATTCAGTAATTTGTGAATACTAAATAATGTTCATTTCAATTTTTTCTTATTCAATAATTATGTCTCAATCACAATCTCTTATTAGTGTCACTGGTTCAACTTCTACCTCAGCAACAAGTAGATTTATTTCTGATGATGCAAGTAGGGATGATAATGCGCCACTTTGTGATTATGTATCTCTTATCCATAGTAGAGAAGTTGGTGGAGGAAACAGAAAATGAAAATGCAATTTTTGTGAGATAGATTTCAGTGGCTCGTAATCTAAAGTAAAGAGTCAATTGCTAAAAATATTCGGGAATGGTATTAGAGTATGTCCAAAAGTAACTCAAGAGTATTTAAAAAAGCATCAAAAAGTGGTTGTTACATCAGAAAAAAAATGCAAACCAGCTCTCAAGGTATTATCGTTTTATAATGCAAGTCAAGCTTCTCAATTAGTTGGGAAAACGAAAAAAAGAAGAGGGGGAGCTATTGATATGGCTTTTAAAATAAAGCTAGAGATGAGTTAAGGAGTCGCATAGCCAGGATGTTCTATTCTGGTGATTTGCCATTTCATTTAGCTAGAAATCCATATTATATCAGTTCATACAAATTTGTTGCTAACCACAATCTTGATGGATTTGTTCCTCCTGGATATAATGCTCTCAGAACAACATTTTTGCAGAAAGAAAAATCAAATATCACTAGAATGCTTCAGCCAATTAAAGATACTTGGCCCCTAAAGGAAATCAGCTTAGTCAATGATAGTTGGACAGATGCTCAAATAAGACCTTTTATTAATTTTATGGCGACCTCCAAGTATGGTCCTATTTTTTTAAAGGCAGTTAATGCATCAGGTGAGTATAAGGATAAACATTATATTGCAGATTTGATGATTGAAGTATTAATGAAGTTGGTGCCGAAAAATATTATACAAGTTATCACTGATAATGCAACGGTGTGTAAGGCAGCAGCAGCAATTGTGGAGGCACGATTCTCATATATTTTTTGGACACCTTGTGTTGTGCACAATTTAAATCTAGCATTAAAAAATATTTGCGCAGCCAATAATACTGATCGCTGTGCAACAGTTAGAGAACAATGCGGATGGATAACTCAAGTGGCTAATGATGCTCAATCAATCAGGACTTTCATAATGAATTATCAACACAGGTTGAACATGTATAACTCTTTTGTTTCACTGAAATTACTTGCAGTTGTTGAGACGTGATTTGCTTCCACTATAGTGATGTTGAAGAGGTTAAAACTTGTGAAGATGAGCTTGTTTAATATGGTTGGATGTCCCGAATGGACTATGTATAGAGCAAATGATGTTAAGAAAGCTCTAGAGGTTAAAAACATCATCTATAGTGACAAATGGTGGGATAATGTGGACAAGATCATTGATATAATAAGACTCATATATGATATGCTTAGGGTTTTTGATACAGACAAACTTAATCTTCATCTGGTATATGACATGTGGAATTCAATGATAGAAAATGTGAAGCTTGAAATATATAAACACGAGAAGTTGACGGACTTGGAAGCTCGTTGCTCTCTTTATGAGGCAATTATGATGTCCTCGTTGATCGATGGACCAAGAGTTGCACCCCACTACATTGCATGGCTCATTCTATTAATCCAAGGTAATTTTTTTTCTTATTTGATATTAAACATTTACTATGATTTATTTATTTACTATATATTTTTATTTGTAGGTATTATAATCGAGAATGGATTGAAGGAGGGCCAAATAGAGTTGCTCCAAATACGGATGAGGAGATTTCTTTAGAGAGAAATAAATGCTTAAGAAGATATTTTCCTGATGTGGTGGAGAGGAATATAGTAATCAATGAGTTCTCTAGGTTCACGGGATTTGGTCAAGCTTTTAGTGAGCCAGATAGTTTGGAGAGTAGAGCTTCATTATTGCCCAAATATTGGTGGAGTTACTATGGAACTTCGGCACCTAAATTACAAAAAATTGTTGCGAAGTTGTTAGGTCAACCTTCTCCATCGTCCTGCTGCGAGAGAAATTGGAGCACATACTCATTCATTCACTCATTGAGAAGAAACAAAATTTTACCACAACGAGCTGATGATTTGGTGTACGTGCATAGTAATCTACGCTTATTATCGAGGAGAAACGAAATCTACAGTCAAGGAAGGAGTAGAATGTGGGATATAGGAGGAGATGCATGGGCAAATCCTTTTGATGGAGTTGGCATGCTTACGGTTTCCAACTTGTCTTTAGATAAGCCAGAAATTGAAGATGCTTTGATTTCCAACAATATGGAGGAAGATGAAGAAAATGACTGATGAACATCGTTTTATTTGAAATAATTATGAATAGCTTATGTCTAAGTACTTCATGTTATATTGCATTAGTTATGGACTTGTACTTCAATTGATTATTTATGTTTCATGTTTTATTATTTTGAGAATTTATAATTGTATTTGAGATATATGCATATATATTTATTAAATTTAATATAACGTATCCCGTCGTACCCGTATTCTTGATTTTAAAATTTTGTCGTATCAGATATGTATCGTACCCGATACCCGTACCCGTACTGGTGCTTCCACATATCATCATAACTCATAACACATAACATCTCACCCTTCCTCAAAAAAAAAGCTTGTCCTCAAGCTCGAGAGGTCCACGGAAGAACACTTCATCTAATGCCCTCGTCGTCAAAGTCCTCGACGTGCAGGCAGAAAATCCTGTTGCACCTATGGACGTGAGTGAACTGCTCGTCGCAATTAAAGCAAAATCCATGTGCGCGTCGCTGCAGCATCTCAGCCCGAGATAATCAACGGACTGGTGGGGCTGGAGGACCCTCGATACGGCCTTGTTGAACGATGTTGATGGCAGGTGGGTAGGCCTCTTATGCTGGCTGGAGGCGACGATTGCAGAGTCGGGCCAGACTCATAGCAGTCACTAAGTCTGGAGGGGTCGCAAACTCAACATCCAGTCGCAGGCGCTCGCGAAGTCCAGCTGTGAAAATGTCAACCTGCATATCCGGGACAAGGGGGCATGCGCCAAGAGAAGCTGAAATTGTTCCAGGTACTCGTCCACGATCCCCTTTTGTCGTAGAGATATGAGCTCGCCGAGGGAGTTGTTGCGGATAGGAGGTCTGAAACGTAAGTTGCATAGCCGCTTAAAGTCGTCCAGAACAGATTCGGTCGGTCGATGAGAAGTCGAGAGGCCCACAAAATGGCGGAGTCGAGCAGATGAAAAGGTGCTAGATGGATTCAGTCTGCGGTCGGAGTTTGTTGGTGGCCGAAGAATTGCTCACATTTGGTGAGTCAGCACAATGGATCAGTTTTCCCATCATAGGTAGGAAATTCCAGTCGGATGTAGCATGGAACAATAGCATTGTCGGGGTGCGCGAGTACTGGCAGCGGAGGCTCGTGGATGGTCAGGGGCGGCGGTGCCTGGTGGAGAAGTGGTGGTGTCTGACTGTTGCTTGTAGGATCGTGTGCAGGGGTGGTAGAAAGATCATCAAGCCGCTTGGAGAGCGCAATAATGGCCTCCTGATGACGGTCCGCGATGGCAGTGTGCGCAGCTTGTTGCGCCATGACTGTCTGCAGCATGGTCATAATCTGACTTAGTTGGTCAGGCAAATCACTCATAATGCGGGATGAGGAGCAAGAGGAGGAGCGGGTGACCGGGCAGTGGGATTGCGCCAAGTCAGATGACTGGGAGTGGCCACGAGAACCGCGGTGGTGCCCAATATTGGCAGCAGAAGAGATGGGCCCACTGGAAAAAAAATGAGACTTGGAGCAGGTCCGGCCAAGCGGTTTAAATATTAAAATTGGGGTTGTTGGATGGGCGAGGGGGTAGGGCCCATTGCCTTTAGATTTAATAAAGTAAAACCTATATGGGAGTGGCTCAAAGAGATGAGAATGGCAGTAGATAGAAAAAAAAAGAGCGGCGTGCGGGGCTCGATGCAGCGCGGCAGGGCGGGGGGCTCGATGAAGCGGCGGGCTGCGGCGATGATGCAGGGGAGGGACTCAACGGCGTGCGTCTTGGGAATGGAAAAGACAGAGGAAATTAGGCTTGTTGTTCCTTCGTCTGCGCAGGACTGCGGGAGCAAAGATCGACGATGTCCGAAGATGCGGAGCAGCCCGACGAGGCCGGAGAAGATGTTGCCGGACAGAGAGCTGGTTGGTGCTTGAGGATGTTGCGGCTTGAGGATGTCGGAGTGGGGGTGCGGCGTCGATGTTGCTGGACAGAAAGCTGACCGGCGCTGATGCAGAAATCAGTCCCTATAGGACTTCAGAATAAGCACGGGGGCCGGGAGGGCTCTGTTGCCGTCATGCGCGCCCTACCGGAAGAAGAAGAAGATGCAGAACTCCGGGAACTCGTCGATTGCTGAAAATGTGTTATACTGTTATGATAGAGGAGATCTCCCGTGAGAGTGAACAAGCGCGGAAGCGGAAGAAGCAGTGGCTGTTGGTGTCAAAGAAGCAGACGCGGAAGGATGGAGAGCTCTGATTACCAAGTTGTTATGGTCCTATCTCAGAGGTGGTCGCGAGGAGGAGCGGCGGGTTATCGGAGATACTGTGGAGCCGTGACCGCGGCTGTCTAAGCGGGGTTGCTCGTCGAAGGAGAGAGCCACCAGGATCTCACAAAGAAGATGGTAATTAGAACCATGTCATTGCTTGCCTTCAACAACACACCCAAAGCCTTTATATAAGCTACAACAAAATAATGACTCTAACACTCATCTAACACTCCCCTAACATAACATAAAGGCACTAATAATAATGATAATAAGAAGCTCGGCGCTCGAGACTCACAACAACTCATAACACGTAACATAATAACTCATAACACATAGCCAAGTTTCCACTATGATTTTCGTCTCGGCTTGATCCCGTGTTGATGTATGCAGCTCTTCCTTTTGGAACTACCGGCCAAGATTCTCTGCCACCTCGATCGCCGGCTCGCAATCCATCGCGCGAGCTCAACCTGAACCCGGCACTCGCGGGGACCGGTGTTGTTCACATCCCCACCACTTCTTACGCTTTGGTCTCTGGTCAGGAGCCTTCCCGCCCTGGCCGCGGAAAGTCACTTGTGTTGCCTCTAGGCCCTCCATTGCAAGAAAGACCGAGTCCGTCTCGCCGACCCCCTGACTCCAGTTCGTCAGAGCATTCACTACTTTTACTTCTTTTTTCTTTTTCTTCCATTACTTTCTTACTTGAGTTTTATTGTTCACCAACGTTCCAGACACTTGCGTGATCTCAACGGCTGATGAACCTTCTGACACGAGAGCTTACTCACCTCCCCCTTCTCCCGACTCGATTGAGAACTTCTTGGGCGACCCGAATGACCCTGTCGAAATGAAGAGACGAATGGTCGTCGTCCTCCGTAAATATGGGTTTATATTTCGCGAGATGCAGGAGGAAAGGATGATTAACGAGCAGTGAGTGGCCTCACTCGAGCGCGAGTGTATGCGGCTTGCTGATGAGGTGAGGCGAGGAGCGGGTAGCAAGCCGACTTCCCCGAGCGTGCTCATCGAGCAGATCGAGGAGCACTTACTCCTGGTGCACCTCGATCTGGAGCCGTCCGCGAGTACAATGATCCCCGTCGACCGCCTAGGGAGGGGTCGCGGGGCAGGGGGAGATGGAAGTGGCATAAATTTTGAGCCCCTCAGTACTCGCTACCTTACTCTGCCATTTTCTCTTCCGCGCCGCCCCTTCATCACTGTTATTTTGTATCATGATTCTCCATAGACTCAGATGTGCACTGCTTAATAACTCGCCTCTAGTGATTGCACTACAACAAACCTTTCTCTTGCTATTCTCACTTGTTTAATCGTTGGGTGCGTGTGTTTGACTCGCGTGTATGCAAGGTATCTGATTCTCTTCTATCTTTTCTTTGTAACTGGGATGTCTAGACAGGCCAGTTGGCGAGTGAGGGGAGTTGCGAGGGGTCAACTAGGAAGGTGCAAGCGAGATATTGCGAGATGGATATCTGCACCCCCTGCACACGCTTCCCAATGCTCCACCTTTTTTTCTATAAATACCCCCCCCCCCTCTCATTTACTCTTCTCCCACCAACCGCATTTATTACCCTGACGATTCGGTGCTCAGCTCTTCCTCGCACTCGTTGTCCTGCTTTTGCACTCCCCGACTCGCTAGGATGGGCAAGAAGAGAGTGGATGTCGACGGTAGATATATGTGTGTCATGCAATTCATTGATCATATTTCTTTGACGACAATTTGACTGAGGAAGAGCATTTGAGTTTTGTGGCCGATTACGTTCCGCCCGGGTTCGAGTCGTGCCCTCCTAAGAAGGGCAAGACCCTCAATACCTTTTACGAGAAGAACTTGCATTCCCCATCGCGCACTTCGAAGCAGGGCTATGCCTCCCCCTATGGTCGGAAGTGCGTCTGGCCCTCAAGTATTTTGGCGTCGTCCCCACGCAACTGAACCCTAATGCGGATCTTCATGTTGATAGCATTCGTCTACTACCTGCGCAAGGAGCGAATCAAATTCAACCTTACTGTCTTCCGAAAGTTATTCATCTACAGGGACCTAGCGACGGCGTGGACTTCATTATCGGCTCGCACTTCAATGTGCACGAGACGACCAATAAGAATCATCACTGGACTACGAAGTTCGTCTTCATCGCGGGGAACCTCGGAAACATCCCCTACTCGCCCGAACAACAAACCGAGGCCACGTACTGCGCTTCGGCGGTAGCGGGTCATGACGCCGACCTCCACGCGTTCTTCCTGCAGAAGAACTTCAAGGTCCTTTTCTTAAAGAAGGACCTCGACTCGCTCCCCCTAGTACTACCCGGGGAAGGTATGCTCATTTCTTCCTTTCCTCTGATCTCGCTTCACTTGCTTGCACGAACCCCACTAATCACTTTCATACAGGGGTGCGATGGATCCCGGCAAGCCAACCATACTCAATAGCTGAAGAAACGGACCCTGCTCTCGCTTACGCGAAGTCTGCTGCCGCAACGGCGAGGACAGAGCACGGGTCCTCAGTTTACACCGGCAAGAAGCGACCCAGGCCCGTCGACCTTGACCCGCCGAGATCGTCCTTGGCGCTAAAAAGGCTAAAGAAGTCGATGGCCCAAAAAGACAAGGGCAAGGAGAAAGTCTTTCCAAAGGGGGGTCAGGCCGCGTGCGACCCTCCTGACTCGCCTGCCGAGTCGGGGCCAGAATCTTCCGAGAAAGAGCAGCTGCCCACGAAGCCCCGCAACTACGGCCTAGGCTCTAAAGCCAAAGATAGTGTCGGCGAGCCCCTGGTGCTATGGGACGAAAAGGCTAACAGAATATCAGTCTCCTCACTCTTTCCATCCTGGTCGGAGCGAGGTTCTCCCAGCAGCCATGCCTTCGCACTTGGCTTCGGGCTCTATGGTCGGGAGGACGTGAAGGCCTACGACATGTCCAATCAAGAAGTCGTCTGAGAGAGCACGCGCGCCAGTCTTCATGCCTTTGAGCAAGGTGATGCGACCAAAGCCGAAGAGCTCGCGGAGAGCAAGGTGAAGGACCTGGAGCAAAGGCTGGAGAGTGTGGAGAGGCTCCTTGCGAGTAGCAACGGTGGAGTGGTAAGTGAGGCTCTTTTCGAATGCTATCCTCTCAAATTTCTTCCCCCGATACTTGGTCGGCCCTCGCAGGATGTCGAGACTGCTGACCGTATGCGCTCGCACATTGCAGCTTTGGAGGAAGATAAAAAGACACTGTCAGTGTTGTAGATGTTGGCCGACATGTCTGACATGCCAACCAACATAAAAGTTTTGGGGATAAAACGCCACGACATCAATATTTTAAGCAAAAATGTCGTTTTTGAAAATATCACCCGATATATCCGTTTAACCCGATATATCAGGCAATATTTCGCAACCGATATATCGTCAAGAGTGTTAAAAATATTGTTTTCATTTTTGATGAGACCAAACACCGGTTAAGGTGTTACCGTGTGACCTTGAGGTCATGAATTCGAGTCCTAGAAGCAGCCTCTTGCAAAAATACAGGGAAAGGTTTGCTTACATTTCACCCTTATTGTTCGATCCTTCCCCGGACCCTTGCTGCACGGGGATGCTTTGTGCACTAGGTTGTCGCTTTTGAAGAGATCAAGCAGAAATATTTTATTTTGTGCTTCATTTTGTGCATCTCTCTAAGTTTAGTGTCGATTAATTTCTCATCTCGCTCTCATTTGGTGAATTTTATCTCGTTTATTGCAGTCGACAACTCTTTTTTGTGTAATTTATAAACATACATTACGTGTATATATGTTTATTATGTAATTTATAAACATACATTTTGTATTCAATTGTACATAATTATAAAAACCGTGTATATATATATGAATAAATTTATTTAAATACTAAAATCCGACATTGTAAAATATCTCTGATATATCCCCGCAATCCGACATTCGATATTTCAAACTCAAACCGACATGAACCCGACATCCGACATTCGCAACCTTGCTCACTGCCCAGGTGGACTCTTTCCTCGCCAATGTCATCCCGCCGAGCCGCGGCGAGTCGTCCAGGGGAGCAGGCCAAACGAAGCAATTCTCCGAGCGGAAGGTCGACGAGATGTGCAGGCTCACTTCCATCAAAGCCGCGAAGCAGCTATTGAAAATAATGAAGCAGCTCGAAGTAGAAAGAGGGTTGCGAGTCAATCACCTCCAAAGAGCTGATTCCCGAGATGTAGGTGCCTCTCGACCTCTCTGATGACGACATCGACCCCTTCCTTGACGACGAGGATGTCGATGTTGCCGACTCGCCAGAAGATTCAGCCTAGGATTTTCCCCTTTCTTTTCGATCACCTTGTAACCTATTACTCATTTGTTTTTTTCCTTTTCTGATGCGGACTCGCCCGCGAGGAGAGCCCATCTTTTTTGTAAACATCTCACGCTTCGATACTTTAATGAAATTTATACTTTCTTGTGCTACTTTACTTGCTAATTATTTGTTCTGCTCTGTGCCTCGCACGTTCTGCGTTTCATATGCTTTCGCGCAATAGGGTTAGATCAATCCCAACAACGCGTGGTCTTGACCACTCGCACATCGACTATTGTGCATAATTGATGTAGCTACGCGAGTGTTACGGGGTTACGGGTGGATAGGGATAGATCACTTGTTTCCCACTTAATCATTTTCTCCCTGGAGCTCTCCTGCGGGATGGCGAGTGGAGAGGCAGCAAGTGTTAGTTTATCTTACCTAGTTTGTTTGCATGCCTAATACTCGCGAGTAAAACTACTAGAGCCCGACTTGCCCTTCCTCCCCTTTTACTTCTCCCCCCTTTTGGCGAGGGTTATCCTAGGGGGTTGAGGCGGGAACTCGGCCGGCGAGTGGGTGTGGTTACCCACTTTTTTTTTATTCCTTTCCTTTCCAAACTATACCCACAAGCCATCGAGTAACTCTCAGTCCTGCCAGCTAGTGATAGTCTGGTCAGCGGGATCTGCTCAGGGCCAAACTTTCTTTCTGCCACCGAGTGACTTACGAACATGTCAGCTATGAGAGTCTGGTCAGCGGGATCTGCTCGGGGAGAAATTTTTCTTCCGCCACCGAGTGACTTCCAGACCTGCCACCTAGTGAGAGTCTGGTCAACGAGATCTGCTCGGGGCCAAATTTTCCTTCCACCACCGAGTGAATTCTAGACCTGCCAGCTAGTGAGAGTTTGATCAGCGGAATCTGCTCGGGACCAAATTTTCCTTCCGCCACAAAGTAACTTCCAGACCTGCCAGCTAGTGAGAGTCTGGTCAGCGGGATCTGCTCGGGGCCAAATTTTCCTTCAATCATCGAGTGACTTCCAGACCTGCGAGCTAGTGAGAGTCTGGTCAGCGGGATCTGCTTGGCTCCAAATTTTCCTTCTGCCACCGAGTGACTTCCAGATCTACCAGCTAGTGAGAGTTTGGTCAGTGGGATCTGCTCGGGGCCAAATTTTCCTTCCGCCACCGAGTGACTTCCAGACCTGCCAGCTAGTGAGAGCCTGGTCAGCGGGATCTGCTCGGGGCCAAATTTTCCTTTCACCACTGAGTGACTTCCAGACCTGCCAGCTAGTGAGAGCCTGGTCAGCGGGATCTGTTCGGGCCAAATTTTTCTCTCGCCACCGAGTGACTTCCAGACCTGCCAGCTAGTGAGAGCCTGGTCAGCGGGATCTGCTCGTGGCCAAATTTTCCTTCTGCCATCGAGTGACTTCCAGACCTGTCAAATAGTGAGAGCCAGGTCAGCGGGATCTGCTCGGGGCCAAATTTTCCTTCCGCCACCGAGTGACTTCCAAACCTATGAGCTAGTGAGAGTATGGTCAGCGAGATCTGCTCGGGGTCTAATTTTTCTAAATCATATACATTATACAACAATAATGAAAAATACTTTGTACGAAAGACAATAATAAACAAAGACATTTTTCTTTTATTCATAAAAGTTCAAGGATAAAGCGTTTCAAATCATCACCACTCCAAGTGTGACTGGGGACACCCCCTCCACATTCTGGAGGCGGTACCCTGCCGACTTCAGTGTCTCTTCAACTATGTAGGGGCCCTATCAATTGGGACTGAGCTTCCCCATAGCTGCCGACCTCCCTGTCGCGTCTACTTTCTTTAGGACTAGATCTTCTTCCACAAATTGTTTGACTCTGATATGCTTGTCGAAGTACATGGTCATCCACTGCTTGACTTCCTCCTGCCTAACGGCGGCCAAGTCATGGAGCTCGTCCACCAGGTCCAGTGAGAGTCGTAGTTCACCTTCATTCTCTACTCTCCCTTCTTCATCTCCTTCTTCGGCGACTACCATCCGCGGTGACTTGACCTTGAACTCCATCGGAAGTACGACCTCACAACCGTGGGAAAACTTAAAGGAGGTCTCCCTTATGGTTGTGTTGGGGGTAGTCCTCAAGGCCCATAGGACCAAAGGAAGCTGTTCCACCCAATTCTCCTTCAAATTCTCTACCTTCTTTTATAATAAGTTCACAATGATCTTGTTCGCCGCCTCCACCTGCCCGTTGCTCCTAGGGTGGTGGACAGACGCAAACCTGAGGTCTATCCCCAGCTGGGTGCAGAAGCTGACAAACTCCTCGCTGGCAAACTGCGATCCGTTGTCTGTGACGATGGCTTGTGAAAGTCCGTGCTGGCAGATGATCTCCCCCCATACGAGATTGCAGATCACTTGGGAGGTCACCTTGACCAGCGCCTTAACCTCTAACCACTTTGAGAAGTACTCGATCATGACCAGGAGGAACCTCCATTTGCCACTTGCTTGGGGGAGAGGTCCTACCAAGTCCATCCCCCAAATTGCAAAGGGCCAAGGTGCTATGATGTGTTGAAATTTGTGAAGTGGAAGTGGGTGACGGGACAGGCCGCGCGGCCTGTGCGGACAGCTTTGGCGGACTGGGCGGACTGGGCGGACTGAGGTTGCGGCCTGGTGAAAAGTCTGGTGGAAGCCGGCTGTGTTCTGAGCGGGTTGTTGCATGGTGTCCGCGGTTTGGTGCGGCCTGGTATCTGCGGATAAAGAGGCTTGCGGACTGATGCATTGCTCAGAGGCCGCGGGTGCTAGCTTGCGCTGTTGGCGGGTTGGTTCGAGTTCGCGGATAGCTTGCGGACTGAAGTGTCCGCGGTTCTGGCTGTTGCGGACTGAGCCTAGAGCTTGGCTGAGGCCTTGTCAAGTTCTGGTGGCACAGCAGGTGTTTGCTGTGGAGATCGTGGTTGGCGGACTGTGATTGGAGTCCGGCAGGAAGCTGCTGCGTTGGACAAGTGCGAGGAGCTCGCGGACTGGTTGCGGTCTGTGCTAGGGTGTTTGGCGGACGGGACTTTGTGTCCGCCATGCTCGCACTGGCCCTTGATGGTTTTGGACTTGGTCACACTTGGTGTCAAGTTCATGGTGTCCGCCGTATCCGCCAAGTCCGCTGTGACCGGGCGGACTGTTACTGTTTGCCTTTGGTCGTGGACTTGTGGCGGATTGAGGTGTGAGTCTTGCGGACTGCCTCGGGTTGGTGCGGACTGCCATTGAAGAAGGTGTTGTCCTGATGCAGTTGGAGCTTTGCGGGCTGGTGCCTTGTCCGCTTAGCTTGGGCGGACTGGAGAGGGTTCGTCATTGGTTGCCTTGCTCCTGGCGGTTTCCCTTGGTGACTGGCTAAGTCCTCGCGGACTGAGCGGACAGTCGTTTTGTGTTCGCGCGGGCTGGGGCGGTGTTGCTATCTCATGGGCGGTGACCACACTCCTCACCTGGCCTATAAATAGGACCCCCCTGGCACATCTACAGTAACCAGAAGTAACGTGAGTGAACAGTATTTTGGGTTGGGCGAGTGCTGCGGTCTGTGTTTTTCAGTCCGCGCGGATTGTTTCAGGCTGACGGTTTGCTGTGTGCAGGTCGCGCGGATAACTTCAAGGAGCCAGGAGTTTGGCTGTGACTTCGGTCAGTGCTTGGAAGTGTGCGGTCTCTGCGGACTCAGCAGGAGGTCGCTCTGCGGCTTGTCAGTTCTGTTTCAACTTTCCCAGCTTCAATAACCTGTCCGCCGGCTTCAGGCGGGTAGGGGAGTTCCTCAGTTCGGGTTCAGCAGGAGGCGAATAACGGTGTGTCCGCGCGACCTCGCGGTTTCGGCGGACTCCGTGGTATTCGGCGGATTGCAGCATAGCTTGGGCGGTCTCGGCGGCTTCGGCGACCTCGGCGGTCTCGGCGGACTCCGGGTTTTGTCCGCCCGGCTTGTTTTTGGTTCTTTCTGTTTACAGCTGTAATACTAGCGAAATCATGTCTCGCTATGTATGCCTCGGATTGTAATGAAGTGAATGCATAATAAGATCTTCTTGTGCTTCCATTGTTTTGTTGGGTGCAACCTCTAGTCCTTGGGTTTCCGCAGGTTCAGCGTGCGAACTGGGTAGTTCCGAAGATATTAATTTGGCGTTTGGGCTATCTTGCTGACCACGTTGAGAAAATTTAACATGGTATCAGAGGCAGGTTTCTGAGGTTGCGGAGGTTCAGTTGCGTGAGCGGAGGTCAGCCAGTGTTGTTACTCAGTGATTGAGTGGTGATCAACCTGTGTTGTTGCTCGGAGCTGCTGAAGGCTTGGAAGAGGAGCTTGCTGTTTCACCAGCAGCTCCTGTTGTTTCGAACTCCGAGGCTGAGCCTTCTGGCTCAGGAAGCAGGGGGAGCACTGCTCAATGCTTGCCCCAGGTAGGAGTGGAGCCTGAAGAAGCAACGGAAGCCGTGAGCAAGGAGCGTGTCTTCGGAGATCGAAGAGGGTGGTTAAGCCACCGGCTCGGTACTGTGATGGGAATGCAGTGAGCTTTGTCTCCTGCTTCTTTGCAGGTCCTCTGGATGAGCGAGAGCCTGCAAACTTCAACGAGGCCACTGGAGTGAAGGAGTGGGAAGGTGCCATGAAGGAAGAGATTGATGCTCTGAAGAAGAATGAAACCTGGGACCTTGTGCCCAAGGTTGATGGCATTACTCCGGTTACTTGCAAGTGGGTGTACAAGTTGAAGAAGAAGGCTGATGGGAGCATTGATCGGTTCAAGGCTCGCCTGGTCGCTAGAGGATTCTCACAGCAGTATGGAGAAGACTATGAGGAGACATTCAGTCCAGTTGCGAAGATGACGTCTGTAAGAGTGGTGATCGCCTTGGCTGCTAGCAAGGGATGGAGGTTGTGGCAACTCGATGTGAAGAATGCCTTTCTTTACGGAGAGATTGACAAGGACATCTTCATGGATCAGCCGCTTGGTTTCGTCTCTGAGAAGCATCCGGACTATGTCTGCAAACTCAGGAAGGCTCTCTATGGGTTGAAGCAAGCTCCTCGAGCGTGGTATGGGAAGATTGCAGAGTACCTGCAGTTCTGTGGATACCTGGCTTCTAACTCGGATTCTAGCTTGTTCGTCAAGAAGAAGGGAGAGCTAAGAGTCTTGGTCCTGCTGTATGTGGATGATATGATCATCACAGGAAACTCGGAGGAGGAAGTAGCAAGGCTCAGGGGAGAGCTTGCTATACGCTTCGAGATGAAAGACTTGGGAGAGTTGCATCATTTTCTTGGTCTGGAAGTGGAGAGGAAGGAGTGCGGGATTCTCATTAGCCAAAAGGGTATGCTGATCGTATTGTGAAGCGGTTTGGCATGGGCGAAGGGAAGAAGTGCTCTACTCCACTGGAATCTGGGCTGAAGCTTCGACGGGATGAGGGAAGGGTGCTTAATGATCCCTTGGTGTTCAGGGCTCTTGTTGGGAGCTTGATCTATCTGACGATTACAAGGCCGGATATAGCTTATGCTGTTGGCCGAGTAAGTCGGTATATGGCTGAACCAAGGCAATCTCATCTAGTGGCGGCGAAGGGAATTCTGAAGTATGTCAAGGTGACTTCTGAGATGGGACTCCTCTATGGAAGGGATTCGGAGTTTGCATTGCTCGGGTACACGGATGCTGACTATGGCGGTGATTCGGATGATCGAAGGTCTACTTCAGGTTATGTGTTCACTTGCGGTTCAGCTAGCATCTCGTGGTGTAGCAAGAAGCAGGACTCGGTGTCGGTTTCAACCACGGAGGCGGAGTATAAGGCTTCGGCCTTGGCTGCTCGGGAAGCCGTTTGGTTGAGGAGACTCATAGAGGATGTTCATGAAGAAGTGCAAGGGCCTACTTTACTCCGGGGTGACAATGAGAGTGCTCTCAAACTGGTAAACAATCCAGTGTGTCACGCCAGGACCAAGCACATAGAGATTGATCACCATTTCATCAGGGAGAAAGTGTTGGAAGGATCTCTGCTGGTCGGGCATGTTCGGAGTGAAGATAATCTTGCTGACATCTTCACGAAGCCGCTGTCGAAGGGGCCCTTTGAACGCTTGCGCAGCTTGCTGGGCTTGGTCACCACTTCTCACTTCAAGGGGGAGTGTTGAAATTTGTGAAGTGGAAGTGGGTGACGGGACAGGCCGCGCGGCCTGTGCGGACAGCTTTGGCGGACTGGGCGGACTGGGCGGACTGAGGTTGCGGCCTGGTGAAAAGTCTGGTGGAAGCCGGCTGTGTTCTGAGCGGGTTGTTGCATGGTGTCCGCGGTTTGGTGCGGCCTGGTATCTGCGGATAAAGAGGCTTGCGGACTGATGCATTGCTCAGAGGCCGCGGGTGCTAGCTTGCGCTGTTGGCGGGTTGGTTCGAGTTCGCGGATAGCTTGCGGACTGAAGTGTCCGCGGTTCTGGCTGTTGCGGACTGAGCCTAGAGCTTGGCTGAGGCCTTGTCAAGTTCTGGTGGCACAGCAGGTGTTTGCTGTGGAGATCGTGGTTGGCGGACTGTGATTGGAGTCCGGCAGGAAGCTGCTGCGTTGGACAAGTGCGAGGAGCTCGCGGACTGGTTGCGGTCTGTGCTAGGGTGTTTGGCGGACGGGACTTTGTGTCCGCCATGCTCGCACTGGCCCTTGATGGTTTTGGACTTGGTCACACTTGGTGTCAAGTTCATGGTGTCCGCCGTATCCGCCAAGTCCGCTGTGACCGGGCGGACTGTTACTGTTTGCCTTTGGTCGTGGACTTGTGGCGGATTGAGGTGTGAGTCTTGCGGACTGCCTCGGGTTGGTGCGGACTGCCATTGAAGAAGGTGCTGTCCTGATGCAGTTGGAGCTTTGCGGGCTGGTGCCTTGTCCGCTTAGCTTGGGCGGACTGGAGAGGGTTCGTCATTGGTTGCCTTGCTCCTGGCGGTTTCCCTTGGTGACTGGCTAAGTCCTCGCGGACTGAGCGGACAGTCGTTTTGTGTTCGCGCGGGCTGGGGCGGTGTTGCTATCTCATGGGCGGTGACCACACTCCTCACCTGGCCTATAAATAGGACCCCCCTGGCACATCTACAGTAACCAGAAGTAACGTGAGTGAACAGTATTTTGGGTTGGGCGAGTGCTGCGGTCTGTGTTTTTCAGTCCGCGCGGATTGTTTCAGGCTGACGGTTTGCTGTGTGCAGGTCGCGCGGATAACTTCAAGGAGCCAGGAGTTTGGCTGTGACTTCGGTCAGTGCTTGGAAGTGTGCGGTCTCTGCGGACTCAGCAGGAGGTCGCTCTGCGGCTTGTCAGTTCTGTTTCAACTTTCCCAGCTTCAATAACCTGTCCGCCGGCTTCAGGCGGGTAGGGGAGTTCCTCAGTTCGGGTTCAGCAGGAGGCGAATAACGGTGTGTCCGCGCGACCTCGCGGTTTCGGCGGACTCCGTGGTATTCGGCGGATTGCAGCATAGCTTGGGCGGTCTCGGCGGCTTCGGCGACCTCGGCGGTCTCGGCGGACTCCGGGTTTTGTCCGCCCGGCTTGTTTTTGGTTCTTTCTGTTTACAGCTGTAATACTAGCGAAATCATGTCTCGCTATGTATGCCTCGGATTGTAATGAAGTGAATGCATAATAAGATCTTCTTGTGCTTCCATTGTTTTGTTGGGTGCAACCTCTAGTCCTTGGGTTTCCGCAGGTTCAGCGTGCGAACTGGGTAGTTCCGAAGATATTAATTTGGCGTTTGGGCTATCTTGCTGACCACGTTGAGAAAATTTAACATGATGCTCCTGAGCCTTTGGGTCGACAAAAGTTAGAGTGGAGCAAACAACTGACACTTTTGACATCTCTTTGCAAACTCTGTCGCATCCTTGCTTAGGGTCGACCAAAAATACCCTTGCCTTATCACCCTTGACTCTAAGGTCCTGCTTCCCGAGTGACTGTCGCACTCGTCAGAGTGGACTTCCTCCAAAATCTTCTGGACCTCCCCTTCAGCCACGCATCGTACCAGAAGCCCTGAAAAGGTCTTCCAATACAGACCCTCATCGTGCAACAGGTAGTATGTTGATTTGTGCTTGAAGCATTTTTGATCTGGGACCTCAGGAAACCTGTCTGTTATTAAAAAAGTTATGAAATGATCCATCCACGAGGGGTGTCGATCTACCTCCATCAACTCGCCTTCCTCGATCGATGGGCGAAACAAATCCGTCAGGGTCCCTCCGGCCCGAGGTCTGAACTTGGCCTACCGATCAGCTGGGGCACTTTCATCCCGTGGCATGTGTTGAATAGAAAAGGTTCGGAATGCCCTGATGAGACCCTTCACTTTGGCCAAATACTTCATGAGTGTGGGCGCCCTCTCCTTAAATTCTCCTCGGACCTGTGACGCCACCACCATCGAGTCTGTAAACACCTCCACATCTTGTACCATCATCTCCCTGGCCAGTCGCAATCATGCGAACACGGCCTCATACTCTACATGGTTATTTGTGATGGGAAGGTGTATCGCCACGGCTTGCTCTATCCTGGTCCCCTGAGGGCTTTCTAACACTACTCCGCCTCCCATAGAATGTCTTTCTGAGGCTCCATCTACCAGCATTTTCCCGGCGATATGTCGTGAGGATTCTTCGTCTTCTACCTCGATCACGTAGTCAGCCAAAAAATCTGTTATCGCCTGAACGTTCATTGATAGCCGGGGGATGAAAGAGATATCAAACTCGCTTAGTTTCACGGACCACTTGGTCAATCTTCCCGAATGTTCTACTCCTTTGAAGATTTTGCGGAGAGCTCACATAGTAGATGGGCAGCTGCTTCTTACTCTCCTCCCGGACTAGGACGGAGCTTACGACCTCCGCTCCGACTCTGAGGTACAAAGTTAGATTCTCCCCCTCCTTGGGTCCCGTGGAGAAGTGGAGCCTTGGTGAGTGGATTCTTCAAGGCTAGGAAAGCCTTCTTGCACACTTTCGACCATTCGAATTTTTGGTTGCCCCACAGCACTTTGAAAAAAAGGTGAACACTTCTCTCCTGCCCATGAGAGGGACCTGCTCAACCCAGCAAGCTTTCCTGTCAAGTGCTAAACTTCCTCGGTGCTTCGCGCGGACTTCAGCTTCATTATGGTCTTTACCTTATCGGGATTGGGCTCCACCCCCGTCAGGATGAGGATATGACCCAGGAATTTCCCCCTGCTAGCCTCAAAGACGCACTTCAAGGGGTGCAGCCGCATCTTGAACTTCTGCAGGGTAGCAAATGTTTCCTTCAGGTCCCGAAGGTGGGAGCTCACATTCGTGTTCTTCACCATGAGGTCATCCACACATACCTCTAAGTTTCTTCCCCTCTGCTCCCGAAAGACTCAGTCCATCATCCTTTGATACTTCGTCACTGCATTCTTCAATCCAAAGGACATCATCTTATAATAGTAACATCTCTCCCTCGTGATGAAGAAAACATCTTTAACATCTGGTGGGTGCATCCTGATCTGGTGGTAACCTGAAAAAATATCCAAAAAACTCATCACAGAAAAACTGACGGCTAAGTCAACCAATGCGTCGATTCGAGGCAGAGGAAAACAATCCTTATGGCATGATTTATTTAAAAGAGAAAAATCGAAAAACATCATCCACCGACCATCCCCTTTCTTCACCATTACCACATTAGACTCAGCCGGGATACTAAATCTCCGATACAAAACCTGTCTTGAGGAGTCTCTCCACCTCCCGGATAGGCTCCTCCAGCTTGTTGGCGACGGTCCTCCTCTTCTGGCGAATAGGGGTGTGCACTTAGGTCGAGGTTCAGACAGTGGCACGCCACGTCCGCACCGATGCTCGGCATGTCCGCCGCGCTCCATGTGAAGATGTCAACGTTCTTCTGGATGCAATCCAATATCTTTTCCTGGTCTTTTGGGCTCAAGCCTCCGCTGACCCGTACCTTCTCTGTCTTCCCCGCCCGAGTAAGAACTTCCATCTCTACCACCTCTTCCACTTTCTCCAGCCGAGACTGCTCCTCCCACTCGCCCCTCGCCCTCTCTCCTTGGACGAGTGCCTCTTCCCCCTCCACCTCTTCTACTACTATCAGCTCAACCTGATTTTCCAGCGACTCGTCAGCCCCTACCTTCTGGGCACGGACCTCCTCTTCCCCTGCTTCTCCCACCTCCTCATTCTCCTCTCCTAGTACCTCTGACTCCCTCATCGCCTCATTCTCAACCACCTCAGCTTCACCCTCCTACCTTGCTCATTCCTCCATTTCCTTATCCACTTCCTCTGCCCCTGTCATCCATGAGATGGTGTTGACGGCAATCACGTAACACTGTCTCGCCACCTTGGGATCTCCTCTGATCTGAACCTGAACCCCTCCGTTGTTGAAATTGAGACACTGATGCAACAACGAAGGAACATAACGAAAGGCATTGATGAGGGGCGCCCGAAAATGACATTGTAGCTGCTCGGGGCGTCGACGATGACGAACCGACAGTTCCATGACACTTCCCGCAGCTTCACATGAAGCCCAACTCCACCCTCGACTTCCTCTCTCCAGAAAATCCGAACAACGGCCCATCCGAGGCCAGCACCCTCCTTGCCTCCACCTTCATCGTATCGAAGGCCTTCTTGAAGATCACATTCGCGGAGCTCCCATTGTCAACCAAAATTGTAACAACCCGGTTTTCATGTTATAATAATAAAAATAATAAAAATAATAATAATAAGAAATAAAATAAAACCTAAATTACCCTCATAAAACCTGAGAGCCAGCTCCCCCTCCCGATCCATATGTTTCCCGCATGTCGAAACCCGTAAGATCTATCGGCCTAGGGTATTTCTCCCGATCCCGCTCGATGTCGACTCCCGTTTCTGCCTCTGATCCCGCGCCCGACTCCGACTCCGACTCCCGCTCCCTCGCCGCCTCTCGATTCTGACGCCTCCTCGGGCTTCTCTCTGCTCGTCTCCTCCATCTCAGGTCGGCGACAGACTCAACTCTCCAGGCCAGCAGCAGTTCTTCCTCTCCTCCAATGGGCCGACAGCCATCTACCTCTATTCTGTGGGCTCTGATTTCGTCATTTCTCCTTCGTTTTGGCCGGGATTTTTGCGAGAGGAATGCCTAGGGTTTTCTTCTCTCTCCTCCTCGGGCTTGGTTTTGGTTCCTCTTGGTAAGATATCCTCTCTTCCCCCCGATTTCAGATTTTTCTGTAAATCCTATTTTGATTTTGTGCCCTAAATTTCTTATACTTCGTGATCCAAGTTGTGGCCATCTTGTTATTGTCTAATTATTGTGTATGGGTGTTTATTAGTGTCTCTCCTCGACTCGCGTAATGGAATCTCTCTGAAGTTCTCTCCAAATTAGGTTTTTCCAAACCCAAGAGGCGTCAAGTCTTCGTCTCTGTGTGATGTCTCTTCTCCCTTCACTTTTGAGAGAGGTTAATCGCTCTCTCGTGTTTTTGGCCTTATAGCGAATAATTGTTTGTGCTAGTGTTTGGTTTCTTTTATGTCAACATCATTCTTGATTGCCCTTATGCAGGTTTGAAATAAAATTGTTAACTTTGCTAACTCCAGTTGACTGCCTCAGTCAGCTTCAGCTTCTTTAAGGCAAGTAGAGATCTCTCTCTTCCTTGCAAGCATAAAATTTAAATTAATGTCTTTGTTCTTTGATCCATTACTGCTTTTCTGTATATATTGATCTATAATATGGATTTGTGTCCTAATTGTTTTGTCTGCTCTTACGATTCTATAATTTCACATTGGGATGTTTGGTTTTGTCAATAAGTTTAAATCTTGAATACCCAGTCTGATAAGTTATTAATTTAGAGCGTAATATATTTGGAATTTCATGAATTTGTGATCATGAGCGAATTTTACATTGATATACACTTAGATGAATGATTTTATTTGGATATTTACTAGGGTGATTGGTTTGATCTCAATTGATGAATAATGAGAATAATGATAGAATATTGAGCACGAGCAACAAGTGTCATGATAATAATTGTAACGAATTCTGATTAATAAGTATATGATTGGTGTTTTGATATATCATGCTCGTAACGCACATTTTTACTTGGAATATACTTATGTCAAAAGATAATTTACCCTAGGTGAGTACTTGATATCTTCGAACTGATATATGTCATTTTACCTCTACAATATACTCGATAAATCTTTTTGTTATTATGACTTTAACCTCTCAAACCCGCAAGACTCAAACTCTTTATTTAGTTTCCTTGTGTCACCGAATTTTGTTTCTTAGGTTTGTCTGGTTCTAAGACTTGGACGAATGTTGCTTCATAACTCAATTCCTCACTTGACGCGTTTATGAACTCTAATCTTGTAAAGCTGAATTGTTAAATTTGTAACAGGTCTTGATATGTTAGGAATCTCCTAAAGTGTGAATCATATAATTCATAATATCATAAGCAAAAATTGAAACGTGTTGGGGTCACTTAGGTTGCAGCCTTCACAATGCAAGTTGGGACCCACTGCCTCCTTGAGTCGGGCCTGGGACGTGATGAGGGTCACGAGTCACGACAAGCAGGGAGTTTTTCTAATAAGACTTGTATCTGGACTGAGTGTGAACCATGCGCGCCCACTCAAAACACCTGCACATTTCATTGATTGCAGCTTATGATATTACTTTTTCTATTATATATTATGCTCGAAGTAAGCTTAATTCAGTTATTTCTGCGTGACTTTTCTACCTGTCTGATTTAGTAGCTTTGATTCATGAAAATTGGTACTTGTATATTTCTATTTCTACTGTTTCTTACTTTTACTTTGTTCATATGTTTATTTCAATGTTCTGAGACTTTTCTTTTCTATTTTGAAATTGCCTTAGCATTTGTGATAGCGTCGTCAGGTCCTCGAGCCTGATCTGCTTAAAGTTTCAAGTTCTATGTTTACATTTCATTTACTGTATTTTTTATGTAATAATTGCAATCAGGCATTTTCCCTGGTATTATGAACAACTGTTAGGCTATTTAAATATTTTATGTACTAGAATTTGATATTAATGCATATGCATGCTCTTTTGAATTATAATTGCATGAAAAATGTATCAGTGCTCTGTAAAACATGATTTTTACAAAATACATGTGCATTTAAAATTCTCACTGTTTTAAACTATAAAACTTCCGCATAAAAAATCAAATTATTTTTACTTAAAAGTAATTATCTTTAACCTATAACCAGTATCTCTGCATCCTCCTTAACAAGCATGGTTTTCTTTCCGCCCATGGCTGTGGCATCACGGCCCGCCCGAAGCGCACTCTGACTTTTGTCGAGACGGGTCGTGACAAGAATCTTGGAGACCGTGAAATTCTCGATTGTCGTCTGGATCACCAAAGCGTCGCAGAACGGATCTTCATAATCTAGCATGTCCTTCGATGAAAAAACTATCTTCTCTTCCAGGGGCGGGTTCTGGGAGGTCGAAGCGACGCTCCTTCTGAACATGGATTGGAAACTTCCCTTCCGGGTGGCCTCGATCTCCACTCCTCTGTGGATCACCCTGATCCCTCCTCTGGCGCCTACGTCAGCCCGGTCTTCGCATTTATCCTCCTCCCCATCTCCAGGCAGGACTTTCTCGATCCGCACTGATGGCTGTTGCGGTGCCGGATCTTTCGCTCTTCTTATTTCCAGAAATTCCGGGCAGCTGGACGTTGTGTGGTCTTCCTCCTGGTGGAAGTCACAATAGAGCAACGCCACCCTGCCCCCTCCTATTCCTCCTCTTCCATTCTCTCTTCTTCTTCCCTTTCCTCGAACGATCGTCATCGCTTGCTGCTGTGGCGGGAGGGGTGTTCTCTGGCCTTGTCTCTACCCCGGAGGGATGAACCGCCCCTGACCCCCGCGGGAATTCTCCCCGCCGTGAAATCCTCTCCCTTGCCCCTGAACGGGTCTCCTCTGGGGTCTCCAGGCTAGCCGGTTGTTTGGCTCTTGGTACCCCCAACCTTGTTGTTGCTCAAGGAACCCCTGGGCTCTTCTCTCCTCCTGGTTTCCTGCTGCCTCCTTCCTCCCAGCTCCTTCACCTCATCCTCTGCCAACTTAGCCAACTTTTTGGTGAAGGCCGGATTCACCGATTCTCCTTTTATCTTCTATGTCGCCCTCTCCATAAGTTCCTCGAAGGATAGAGGAGGCTCCCTCTTCAGCTCCATACAAAAGAATCTTTGTCACAGCCCTAGCATAAAGGCAAGCATCAGGGTGTACCCAAGTACCTATTGGAACAAAAATATTTCCTCCTGGAACCTGTCTACGTAACTCCCCATCGTCTTCTCTAGGCCCTGCTTGATTGTAAACAGGAACTCCGCTCTCTTCTTTCTCTCCTTCGATGTTGAGAACCTCAACAGGAACCCACGGTGCAGGTCCTCAAAGCAATAAATCAAACTTGTGGGGAGCTAGTGGAACCAGTCCATAGCCTTTTCCTTTAGGGTAATGACGAAGAGTCAGCACTTGAAAGCGTCTGACATCTGCCTGATTGAAACTGCATCCTCAACCCACTGAACGTGCTGCACAAGATCATTCATGCTGTGTAGTAGGACATCTCTGGCTCTCGAAACCCCTCCGGGACTGGGGTCGCTACGATCAACTCGCTGAATGGGTTCCCTCCTCCCACAGGGCGGGTGGACCCATCTCGCACGGTCGGCTCGCTGATCCTGTCAGCATTCGCCTGACTGGGGAATAGCTCCCGCCCAGCGAGATCCCTTTCACTGCTTTTGGCCGGCACCTCCTTCCCGGATCGCTGACCATAGGCGTTCTCGCCTAGAGACGAGGCCGCAATGACTAGGACAGAAGACGTCGCCCACTCTCCCCTCGCATCGAATGCGAGGTGAATGGTCTCTAGAACCTCCCTCTTGAAATCTTCCAACATTCCAACAGTGACACCACTCGTCGGTGGTGGCGAGTTGCCCGAGACGGCTCCTTCTCCCTCGCCTCCAACCATAAGACTTTGTCCTGGATTTTCTTGAGTATACCACGGTCCACGTTCACCGCACCAAAAATATTGAAACTGTTACCCGGTCTCAAAGAGAGTTCGGACCCAAAGGGGGTAGTCTGCATTTACTTATCCTGGGCTGAACTCCTGGCCAAAGGCTTTGAACAATGGAACAGATCCTGAGCTGCAGCGTGTAGGTCCCGTCACACACCCGGAAGATCTGAGAGAGCTTCCTCTCCCAAGCCAAAGCTGAGTTGGGCACCTTGGAGGGATCTAGAGACCAACCAAAGCAAACAAGAGGAGGAAGAGAGTCAAAGAACCGATCCCCTCCAAAGGTGCCCTTAAGAGTCTATTTATAGTTTTTCTGACTTGGCCTGCTAATAGCGCAATCCCGTCTTTTGGAAATACTATGTGCAGCTCAGATGGGTCTGCCAACAACCAAACTCTACTGTTTGGAGAGACTATTAGTAGACCAGCGAGGGCACTATGGTAAAAACACTACCAAGCGAATGGTATATGTTGTTTCCACTCGCCTGTGCCGGCTTGTGCCTTTGGTGAGACTGGAACTTGCTGCTGACTCGGGGCTTGGGCGAGTGCAAGCAGAGCTACCGTACTAGCCCCTCCCTTGCCTTGGATCTGAACGAGGGTGGACCCGCATGCTCCACTCGCCCCTTCGCTCTCGGCTATTTGGTTTACACGAGTCGAGGAGGGGTACCATCTTTCTCGACCGCCCGACTCGCCTAAGCCTGGAATGGCACCACCTACCTGGTTTTCGTTCTGAGAGACACTCGGTGAATACGGGATTGTACAGTATCATGGCCACAAACCTACTGACAGTAAACTAGATCAAGCATAAAAATATGTCATCATATGATACGATCTCACTCATAAATGACTATGGATATCACAATTAGAGATTTTAAGTCTTAATTAAATGTCTCACTTCAGGAGGAAAGAAATATTGAAGTGAATTTTTCTCTTACTCTGATATTCTTCCCTATATATGGTAGTTCTCCATAATCTTCGTAAAATACTTAAAGAGACTACCATGCAGAGGAGGATTTATTTATCTACAAAAGGCCAATTTTAAAACAGAGATAGACACTAGTCTATAAGAAACAAAAGGCCAATTTACACAGAGATAGACACTAGTCTAAAGTTCAAATCCTGATGATCGTTCCAAAGTAAATAGGAGCAATGATTAGTAGAAGAAAGTTGCGAGTTACAAGTGACATTTTTACCTTTAAACAGAAATTTGAGAGAATTATTCAGTGCTTCAAAACTAGAATGACTGCAAAGGGGTAAAACATAAGGAGTATATTACCAAAAAACAATTTTGCTTCAATAACAGATATGAACATCATTCGGATCTTACTTTCTTGTGCAGCTAACCAAGTTCGAAATTTTCATCATGGTACCTTGATGAAAAAATCTTCATGAGTCTTCCTCATTTGATTTAATCATAAGAATGCATAAGAGAAAGTTTGCAGGATGAAAAAGTCTCTTTATGGGATTGAAACAATCTCTTAGAGCATGGTTAAAATCCTTCAACAAAGCTATTTACTCCTATTGGTATTTCCAAAGCAAGAAAATCACTCCATTAAACAGAGTAGTTCAAAACCCTGATTGTTTTAACTTGATGGCAACCAACAAGGATAACAAAAAGGAGATGACTCACTTAAATGACTGTTTAGAAAAAGAATTCTAGGTAACGGGCCTTGGAACCTTAGATATCTTGGCTATTAAGTAGTGAGAATATATCGTGGGATCTTCGTATCTTACATGAAATAAAGATAGATCTCTTGGAGGAAACAAGAAAGCTAAGATGCATGCCCAATTGCCCATCTACTCATTGATAAAAAAGATGGTGAGCCAATTGAGAAGCATTAATGTTACCAACACCACATTGAAAAACTCATATGTAGCTCTCAAAATATACCTGATTTAACTTCAAATTCTTAGCCAGTTTATGAATACTCCCAAAATTAGTCACCAAAATGCTACTCATATAATCCTCCAGTATTGAAAGTCTAACCTAGAGAACAGAATTTTGTTCTCCTCACATAACCTATTGGGAATTGAGATTTACACTAAGTTGCTTACACTAAGGCTCTGTTTGTTTGGCATCTTTGCTCCATTTCTAGTGGGAGAAAAATGTCACCATTCAAATAAACCGTTTGGTAAACCTCCATTCCCACTGCCAATGCTCAAAAATGCCATTTTGGCCTTATTTGAGGCCGCAGCCAAAAAATAGAGATGGCGATTAACAACCTAGATATAAGGAATTTGCCAAACCTCTATGAAAGAATTTTCAGTAGAGGTGAGAAAGCTAGAGTAACTTCAACACAAAAAATTATGTTTTTTGTAGGATAATGAAAAATAAATAAGCTGTTAAGAGTAAAGTAAGAAATATAAGTTTCAAGGACAATTTGTAAGGTGACAACTAAAAAAATCAAGATACTCTTAAACCATTTATAATAGCAGTGCATTAAAAACTTTCAATGTACACCTTCTAACAAATCATGTACGCATAAATACTACTTGCATAAGCAAATCAGTAAGACTATAAATGAAGTAAGACTATTTTGTGCCCAGATACCAATTCGATACAAAAACCAAGCATTTACCTGATGTTATATTTCCAGGAGCGTAAACAGGAATCTTCAGAGCCAACTCACATCTAATAAGGCAGCCGCCCTCCCACAAAAGTTTCTCGGGTTCAGTTTCATATAAAATGGATTTGAATGACTCAACATTTTTTAAATTTTTTGTTTCAAATTTAAAAAACTGAAGATTTTCGCCATTTAAATCAGCAACTGCTCCAATCATGACATCAAGCTCAGCATTAACAGAAAGAAAGCTCCTCATTTTACAGGAAGCTTCTGCTGCTTTTCTAGCATTAGACTCTGTCTCTCCATTGTTTATTAAAAGTGCTCCAACTATATCAAAACCCCTTAGGAGTAATGTCCTGATATCATCTGCTTCAAAAAAGTGCATCATAAATGGATTGATAGAATGAAGAAAGTTAAACGTGAACAGAAGAACAAAGAAGCATGGAAGTGTATAGAACAAGTAAACGACATGCTATAAAGCATCATCAATTAGATGCAACCTCCCTAAACTCTCGTCGAAGCTTATGTTCATCTCTACCAATTTCCAAATTCTGCTCCCACCCCCATTATAATACACCTCAATCATCCTTTCCCTTGAGGAATTTAATTGACATTTGACAACATTTCAGAAATTGGAAACTCAATGCAATGAAAACAACTAACCAGTGCTGAAGTTAAATCAACGGGAAAAAAAGATAGCGCACTTGGGTGTTAATCAATATCACTTGCTAACTAACAACAACACTCAAGCCTTTATCTCACAATAGTGGGGTTAGCTATATGGATCCTTTGTCGTCATTATGCCTTATCTTTGTCATAATTTCCCTAATGCCTAAATACATCATGTCTTTCCTTATAGTTTCATTCCAAGTTTTTTTTGGTCTACCCCTCTCATTTAGCATGCCTAGTGACTAGACTCTCATAACGCCTAACAGGTGCCTCTAATGGTCTCCTTTGTACGTGTTAAAACCATCTTAGTCTAGCTTTTTGCATATTCTCTACAATTAGTGATACTCCTGTCTTATCCCTATACATCCATTCCTAATTTTATCTAGTCTCGTGTGTCCACACATCCACCTAAGCATTTTCATCTCCGCAACTCTCATTTCTTGCTCATGTACACAATTCACTGCCCAACACTGAGAACCATAGAGCAGGTCTAATTGCAGTACGGTAAAACTTACGCTTAAATTTTAATGGTACTTTACAACCACAAGATCTCTAACACACCTTTCTTCAACCAACCCGCTTGGATTCTATACATCCCTAAACTTGCTAACTAACAATTCCAAAATATTAAATCTGAATAAAGTGGTAAATCACGAGAAGCGGAGGATTGAATGACCTGCTTCGCGGGAGAAGTTCGGGGAACAGGTATCGTCGAGAAGATAGTGGAGACATCGGAAGGAGGAAACTATGTTGAATCGGGGTAGGAACAGAGGAGATCCGATCAGCCACCGAAGACCGGGCTCCCTCGGAGAGAGCAGGCTCTTCTTAGAGCACAGAACTCGCAGGAGTTTCCCTTCACCGCCCTCCATGTCGCCGGAGAAGATCGGCGGTCCGGTGGAGACGACGAGCCTTCGAATTACCGTATAGTAACATTGTATTATGTTGGATACAAATCAAAGTATACACTTCGGTGTGGGCCGGCCTGGCCGGAGGAGACCTTGCCGGCACATTTTCTAACGCTGGCTTGGGCTTATTAGTAACCATATAGCCCAAATCAAGATTGGCCATTTGGGCCTCATGCACAATCCAATGGTTGCAATTGTTTCGACCGTTATATATTTTGGGGGGGGGGGGGGGCAGGGTAATCGCCGAGTCTATAAAATTTTATTTCTTGGGGAAGGGTGGCAGTGCATTGAGACTTTTTGATAATTTGGATTCTGAATCTTTAAAATTAGTACTTTGCACCCTCAATTATGGATTTTGATACTTTGCATCCTCAAGCCGAAAATTTAAGGGTATTTAGGTTTGTACAACATCAAAATGCTTATTTTGGCACTTTATATCTCGGATTATTGGTTTTGCCTGGGCCTAAATAACTTTGAGTCTTTGAATGAGCATTTTTGGTGCAGCCCGGACCTAAATACTCTTGAAATTTCGAACCAGGGTGCAAAGTGCCCAAATCGAAAATTGAGGGAGGTGCATAGTGCAATTTTAAAAATTCGGGATGCAAAGTATTAAAAACTCATATTTCGAGAGTGCAAAGTGTCAAAAAAACGAGAATTGGCCCAGCCTCAAACTGAGTAACCCTAAACCCTATAATCCTGAAATACATACAGTCCAGAAATTTTATTTGTGCACCACTTGATAAGGCCAACTTGAGTGGAGTCTTTTTCTTATTCTTCAGTTTTTAAATGCCAATCAGAAAGTTGGAGATGTCATTCTTTTTACAAGATCCAATACAGACTTTAGTGGCTTTGCAAACCTTGATTCCAAGCTTTAGTTCATTCATTAAGGCTACGTTTGGCGCGGCTTATTTGCTCCTGTGAGTTTTGTCAAAAACGTCATTATCATAGAATGTATGTTTGGCAAGACAAATTACAACAACTAACAATAAAATTAACTAATTTTGAGCATAAAATGCATGATTTTTTAGGTGAGGTCGGGCGTTTCATGAACGACGGTTCATGACCACCGCGTTCCCAACCGCCACCAATGCACCAATCGAAGCCTAAGTCGGCACTGTTGTTGATCTTCAGCTCTAAGTTTTTTAGAAGTTCTTGATGTTGTAAGAAACTAGACAAGCAATAATTGTGCTTATTTGTCCATAGGCTGTCCCCAAGTTTTGGAAACAAACTTATGCTCTGTTTTTAGAGCAAGGCTGGTTTGCTCTGCTTTCTAACCACTATGAAAGGAAAATAGCCAATAGTCTCCATGAATGAGAAATTTGAGATGACTAGAGCTCCATAATAGGCCCAGGTTTTTAAGATTCCCAGAAAAGATGTGTCCCAGCAGAGAGTTGAAGGCAATCGGCATCACAATAAACCATCCCCCAAAACTTCTTTGATTCTACCAAGAATGTTTGCCAAGCATGAAGGTTCCTAATCTCCTCCCCATCAGGAAGCTCGGTGTCGACCGCATCTGCGTCGGCTTCTATCACAGAACAAGAGACGGAGCCGGAGCATGACATTCTCGCACGGGTGTGCGAACATCAAAGTGTTAAACTCTGCATTGCTCGCCCTCCAAGCCTCAACAATGGTATTTTCAGATCAACTGTTGCCGGAAGACCTACACATTCAGTGGAAGTTGACTGAAGCAAACAAATTTATTTTCTTTTTATAAAAACTTACAAAATCTCCATCTAAATAAATAACTAAAATATGCATTATGTATTAAACTCTATATTCAAGCTTAGATTAACCTCTGATTCTATTTAACAAATAATTATAAAAAAAACATCACCAAAAAGCCCCATTAAATTTCTTATAATGTCATGCATTACAAAATAAAAATTCAGCTCTTGCAGCCATTCCTCAAACCAACTACAAATCCATCCTGTAGTCAGAGTCAACCACCATATGAAGAGCAGCTCCACCATGAAGCTAATAAATATTCTCACCATGAAACCTGCAAGAACATCAACATCCATCATTATCCATAACTCTTTAAGCTCGGTTTGAAGCTGCGATAGTAATGAACTGTCGTTTGTGAACGCCCAACTTCGCTTCAATTTTTATGTTGGAAACTAGCTTTCTTTTCTTGGTGGCGGTCGTAATTGTTGGAATGTCAAACATACATTCTATGATGGTGGCATTTTTTGTTGAAACTCAACAGAGCAAAAACGTCAAACGAAGCCTTGGTCTCATATTGAGAAAACCATACATCATATCTTCAAATCATTTGAACTAGGAAAAGATTTTAGAATGGCAGAAGTATTTAAAAAAGAATACCTTATTTAATCATTTGAAGTAAAAAATGAAGAGATTATGCATAATCGGCCTTCAACGAGAGGAGGTTGTCGGACATCTCCAGCAAAGCAATCTTGAACTGAACTTCGAACATTTGGTTGGCCTGCATGGAAAAAATCATGTGGTGTGTTAAATTCTTCATGAACAAATCTTGAGCATCAATCTTAACAATTAGATTTTCATGTCATGAGGAATGAGGAAAAGTAAGCAAACAGAATGCAAAAGACTACTAAATGATGTTGCAGGTGCAACAAAAGAGAAAAAAACATGAATACTCATTGAATTTAACGTGGTAGGGAGAGAAACTGTGGAGAACAAAGGCGTACAAGTAGACAACGATTGCGCGTGCGCGTGCGCGCGCGCGTGGGTGGGGGTGGGGGGGGGGTGGGGGGTGGGGGGGGGGGGGGGGGGGGGGGGGGGGGGGGGGGGGGGGTCGGAAGAAGAGCGAAGTCCTGGTCACATTATCACAGGTATGCACTAATCAATCTCCATCTTAAAAACAACCAAATGCTGTCCCAAGCATAAAGTTAAAAAAACAGTAAATTAAACACAAAACAGAAACGCTGTGCTTCTTGTTGTAAAACTCTCATGCAAGGAAAAATTTGTGGAAGGAGTGTTCATTTTTGTAAAGAAAAATGAACACTGAAAAACCATATTGCAACTTACACTCCGTCTTCCCCATATTTGTAGGCAAGAAACGCATTTGATGACGGAGTGAAGTTGTGTGGATCATACGCTAGAAAGTACGCTTTATCCGCTCCTTTATTAGTCGTTGAGAATTCTGATTTGCTACCTGAGCACATCTTTAAACAGATCACATGAGAAGCACCGGACGAAAAAAACCTCTTGTGACGCTGAAGAACCCTAGCAAAACAGCTGGGTGGAATCTCAGTTTCCTCGACGACCGCATACGGTATCTCTTCTACCACCTTTGAAGAGTTTGATTCAGACCTGCATATAATAGGTGCTTGTACAGACTGACCGTGAATCTTATTTCCGTTCCTTTGATCGTTTTCTTCAAGGATGTTCCTGCTTGCTATTTCCTTATCATGAAAGAAGCATGGATAGTGTATCATGTCGGCATTCAAATGTTTAATGTGAGGAGAAAAACAATGATCGTGAATTGAGGCGCATTTTCTATAGAACGATTCTTTCCGCATCGGAGTTTCAATTGGACTTTCATCGGTCATGTTTGACTCCGACATTTCTTGTTTTTTACCGGAACAGCTCAAGAAACTAAATGAATGCCTTTTCTTTTTGTATGAGGTGGAGAGAAGCTTTATCCTTATATCTACATTGCATCCCAACACATTCTGGAATGAATTTTCAATTGACTTCCATGATTTCTCTGCTTTCAAAACATGGCCGGGATGACAGAAACCGATTGTAGCGACTGCTAGACCTACAAAATGAAGATAATACCCTTGGATTAATAAGGTTACATGTAGAAAAAAGTTCAGAAGATTAAAACATTTCAGCAGATGATCTATGAAAAGCCAATTACCTCAGAGTTTGTTAATGATTTACCACAAAATTATTAGTCATAAATAAATCATTGTAATAAAATTTTATGTTCATTTTCAAGTTTGTTTCTGGATTACAGAAAGAAATGGTTGGGAACAGCAGTCTGGGGTAGAATCCAGATTAGAACATGCGCATTTTACAAAAGATCAATAGATTGTAAATGGAGGGTACCTAGATTTATATTTAAAAAATTGTAAAATGAATTTATACTATATTAAAAAAATATTGTGATCTGGAGCATGACCACAAAATCCAGCAAAAAAACTTGACCATCAGATATAGCTTCATAATATACCATCAGATACATCTTCATAATACTGCACCAATAACAAGGAAGACTAAGCAAGTCTATTTAATGCTTTTAGTACCTTTTATCTCATAGTTAATTCTGAGGCGGGCCACCTGTTTTCCTGCCAACTGCGTATTTACTTCTCTCTTGTTTCCAACTTTCATTGCTGGGTATATTTATACCCATACGCTGTATCCCGAATTAATATGAGTTTTAAGCATTCTGTTTCCCTTCCTGTGTAATGCTCTGTTTCCCTCTTCCTGCAAATGATTAAGTTACAGAATATTCATCATGGTATCAGAGCAATGGCTTGAATCTTTTGATCGATTCTCCAACGATCCTCATCATATGGCTTCCTCTTCCGTCTCATTCTACTCATTCCACGATTCCAATATTTACTGGAGAACTTTATGACTTCTGGAGTAACAAGATGGAAACCCTTCTTCGATCTCAGGATCTATGGGCCATTGTAAAAGATGGTCCAACACCAGACGGCAAAGCAAAGGAAGTAGATCCTGTTCAGTTTACCAAGGAAGAACTAAAACGAGATGCTCTTGCTTTACATCTAATACAGCAAGGAGTTACCACATCTATCTATCCCCGGATTATGGGATCTAAAACTGCTCATGAAGCATGGCAAAGACTCGAAAACGAATACAAAGGATCCAAAAAGGTAATCAAACTCAAAATTTATTCTTTACGACGCCAATTTGACACATTGCTTATGAAAGACAATGAGAAGACTCAAGAGTTTTTTGCCAAAATTACCAGTCTTGTAAATCAAATTCGTACCCTTGGTGGTGTACTTGAAGAACAACAAATTGTTGAAAAATTACATCGATCCCTACCTAAAACTCATAAACATATTGTATCAGCCATTCTTGAGGCCCATGATTTGGAAACCATGACTGTTGTAGAACTCATGAGCACTCTTCAAACCCATGAAGATCTCTTGTTTCATGATGAACCCATTCTTCATACTGCCTTACAAACCAGAATACCTTCTTCAAATCAATCCTCATTTCAATCTCAGCCTGGCCAATACAACAAACGACCTAACTCAACGCCATTCAAGAATTACCCTCCTTGTGGCATTTGCAAAAAACAGAACCATGAGACAAAGGATTGTTTTTGGAGATGCAAGAGATGTAAGAATCCTAATCACTCAGAGCAAAGATGTTGGAATAAACCTCAAGAAAAGGCCAATATTTCTGAAACTGATCCAGATCATTTTCTGTTCACCTGTAACACATCCACTAATCCTCACTCCTCTCTCTGGATCATTGACAGCGGCTACTCCAGCCATATGTCATACGATCGAGCATATTTTTCATCCTTGGATGAAACCTACAAATCCACTGTTATTCTAGGAGATGGGAAGAATAAAACCATAGAAGGACGAGGAACCATTTATGTTATTGCCCCAGATGGATTACACAAATTCGTCACAAATGTCCAATACGTCCCACATTATCACAAAATCTGATAAGCATTGGACAACTACTGAAACGTGGGTTCAAGGTAGAATTCGATAATAATTTTTGCTTGATCAAAGAGGCACAGGGAAATATCATAGCTCAGGCTCAGATAAGCTCCAGCAACATTTTTGTTCTGTCCCTTCCCCCGGCCCAACGTTTGGCTCTTTCCTGCTCCCTATCTAACCTACCAACCACTGCTAAGTTATGGCATCACCGCCTTGGTCACCTCAACTATTCCTCTCTCAAACTTATTCAAGACAAGAAACTTGTTGAAAGAATGCCTTCATTTCCCTTCTCCTCACATCCTTGTGATGCCTGTGCAAAGGGTAAGAGTCATCGTCAACTTTTTCCCACCATTGCAACCTTTAGAGCAGAAAAACCACTCGACCTTCTCCATTTGGATCTCTGGGGACCTGCTAATACTACATCATTGGGGGAAAAGGGTATTATTTCCTCATCGTTGATGATTTCAGCCGCTACATGTGGCTGTTTCATCTAACTCAGAAATCAGAAGTCTGCTACCATTTCAAATTATTTAAAAACCAAGTTGAAAATCAATTGGACGGCAATATCAAACCATCAGAAGTGATAGAGAGGGGGAATTTACCTCTACAGAGTTCCTTTCATTATGTCAAGAAGCAGGAATTAAAAGACAATTCTCCTCACCGGGGACACCCCAGCAGAATGGAGTAGTTGAGAGACGCAATCGCACCATAACTGAGATGATCAGAACCATGCTCATTCATAAATCATGTCCTAAATCACTGTGGGCCGAAGCTGCATCAACTGCGGTATTTATTTTAAATAGGGTTCCCACTCGGGCCCTAAATGATACGACACCATATGAATCTATATTTAAACAAAAACCGGACATCTCTCATATCAGAACTTTTGGTACAGTTTGCTATGCTCACAAAGTCACAGAACAGAAGGACAAATTGGGAGAAAACAGCATCAAATTTATACTGCTGGGATACAGTAGTGACAGCAAAGTGTACCGTCTATTAGAACCTATTGACAACAAGTTAATAATCTGTCGTGATGTTATCTTCCATGAAGATGAATCTTGGGACTGGGCATCAGTACCATCCTGTTCATCCTCCCTACCAATGCCGGTTGAGCCAGAGACCCCTCCTAGTTCCTTTGATCCCCCACTTGAAGAGGAGGAACCTCCTGACTCCATCCATTGCAATGAGGGAGTCCCAGAACCAAATTTTTGGACATCATCGCCCATTAAAATGCGGACTCTTGAGGACATTTATCAACATACTGCAGCTACCCTCAGTGAAGATGTTACAAGTTTGATCAAAGAACTTGTCTCCAATATTGAAGCCTCAAAAGAAGAACTGTGGAGAAAAGCTGGAAGAAGAACTGAGAGTAATCAACAAAAACAATACCTGGACTCTTGTTCCAAGGCCAAAAAAACGAAATATTATCAGTCTCAAATGGGTATACAGAGCCAAATGTAATGAAGAAGGAGATATTTTGAAATACAAAGCTAGACTTGTTGCAAGAGGGTTCAACCAAAAGTCTGGGACTGACTATGACGAAACATTTGCTCTGGTAGCCCGAATGACAACAATCAGATTCCTTATTGTTGTTGCTGCCCAAAATCAATATCCAATTTTTCAATTAGATGTCAAATCTAAGTTTCTCAATGGTGATCTAACTGAAGAGGTTTTCGTTTCTCAACCACCTGGCTATGAAATCAAGGGACAAGAAGATCATGTCTATCGCTTACACAAAGCCCTCTACGGACTAAAACAGGCTCCCCGAGCATGGCATCAGAACATTGACACATACCTTCTATCCACAGGATTCATTCGAAGCATCAACGAACCTACTCTATACATTCAAACTCATCAGCAAGATCAAATACTAATAAGTCTCTATGTTGATGATATTCTCATCACTGGAACAAGTCTTCATCTTCTAAATAAGTGCAGAGAAGAAATGAAGAAGAAATATGAGATGACAGATCTCGGCAACCTTAGATTTTTCTTGGGACTTCAAATCAAGCACCTTGAGGACGGACTTTTTGTATCTCAAGAACTCTACACTAAATCTCTACTAAAAAGGTTCTCTATGGAAGCATGTAATTCCTCCCTCACACCGACAGTAACTGGAGTAAGAATGTTACCAAAAATAGAAGAAGAAGGAACTGAAGTTGATGAATATCGAAGTCTAATTGGGTCTTTGATCTACCTCACAAACACCAGGCCGGATATCGAAAATGCTGTCAACATCCTAGCCAGGTTCGTGAGCAATCCCTCAAAATCTCATTTTTTAGCAGGGAAAATAATTCTTCGATACTTACAAGGAACAAAGAGCTATGGGATTCTCTACCAGCATGGACAAAACCACGAGCTCTCTGCTTTCACCGACTCAGATTGGGCCGGGAGCATTGAAGATAGAAGGAGTATGGGTGGATTCATCTTTTTCCTTGGGTCAAGTCTCATATCCTGGAGCTCGTGAAAGCAGCGGACTGTGGCTCTGTCCACTAGTGAAGCAGAATACATGGCCCTTTCCTCTACGGCCTGTGAAGCAATCTGGCTACAATGCTTAAAGAATGAAGTTTATAAAGAAGAAGCCAGCAAGATCAAGATCTATTGTGACAACATGTCTGCCATAGCAATGTCAAAAAATCTCGTGTTTCACGGAAGGAGAAAACACATTGACATACGTTACCACTTTATCAAAGAAATTTTAGAAAAGAAGCAGATTGAGATATTCCATTGCCCCTCTGAAGAACAGATCGCCGACATTATGACCAAACCCCTATCACGCCACCGCTTCAACCTTCTCAAGAGCAAGCTCGGAATAATTGACGGTACAGATTTAGAGGGGGTGAAGAAAGAAATATGCACCAATAACAAGGAAGATTAAGCAAGTCTATTTAATGTTTTTAGTACCTTTTATCTCATAGTTAATTATGAGGCGGGCCACCTGTTTTCCTGCAAACTGCGTATTTACTTTTCTCCTGTTTCCAACTTTCATTGCTGGGTATATTTATACCCATACGTTGTATCCCGAATTAATATGAGTTTTAAGCATTATGTTTCCCTTCCTGTGTAATGCTCTGTTTCCCTCTTCCTGCAAATGATTAAGTTACAGAATATTCATCAATACCAACAGTCAGAATTAAGAGGAAAAACCTAAAACTAAGCAAACATATACCCGCAACCAACGAGAAACAGAACACTCATGCCACATCTCCTCCCGATCCCAAGCCCTCGCATCCCTGCCTCCCCGATTCCCAAGCCTTCTCTCCACACCGCAACCGCACGCGGGCCTCTCCCGCTCGCTACTCCACGCCTCCTCTCCGGTCAATATCTCGCAGCCACCGACCTCCCTCACCTACTCGCGATCTCGCCTAAGCCGAAGCCTGTCAGGATCGCGTCTAGGGAACCGCCTTCACAACGGCGAAGATCGCTCCATTTGCACTTGGCCTCGTCGGAACAAGAACTCCACGCCGCCGTCGAAGATCTTCCCATTTCCACTTGGCGTCCCCAGATCCACGACGCCCCACAACATCTCCAAACGGTAACCTCCATGCTCTCCACTCTCTTTATCCACATCTCGTTCTTAATAAAATTTGTTCAAGGCTCTGCTAGGCATCACCTCGATGCCTCTTCTTCACGCCTTCCTTTTTGAAACCGAAAATCGGTCTCTGTGGAGTTTGGGGTCCCCAAAAGGGTATGGCCTCACACCTACTTCCCTCGGACTAGCACTCCAGACCAAAGATTCAGGAACTTAGGAATAGAACCGAGGTCTCGGCCAGGAGATCCCACCGCACACCCAGAAGATCAAGGAACTCTTCCTCTCCCAAGCCAATGCTGAGCTTGAGCACCTTGGAGAGAGCCTGAAGAAGAAAGAAGCAAGAGGAAACTGTTGATCTGTCCCTCCAAAGGTGCCCCCTCGGTTCCATTTATAGATTTCCAACCTTGGTCTGCCAACAGCGTAATTCCGCTGTTCCGAATTACTATACGCAGCACAATTGGGTCTGTCAACAGCGTAGCTCCGTTGTTCTGAAGGCTATTTGCAGTCCTTCAAGGGCAGCCAGGTAATTCTACCTCTGGACCCGACTGGGTGAGTGGTCCATGAAGGCACCACTCACCTAAAGGGGGCGAGTGTTGGGTGAGCCTGAAACTCGCCTCCACAGCTCCCTAAAAGGGCGGAAGCGAGATCAACATGTCGCTCGCTTAGTATGGGCGAGAGCCTTTCCGCCTGTTATGGGTGGGAACCCTTTCGCTCCCTCTGGGCGAGTGTTGTTCTCTCTGCCCCACTCGCCTTCTTTGAAACTTGGACCTAAATGTCTTACAAAGCCCTGATCTTGCCAGAGGGGCCCACTCAGCAAATACGGGATTGTACACAATCCCCGCTCTTTGCGAGCTAGTCCTACGCTCGGGAAGCAAAGTCCAACCCTCGGTATTCGATGAGTGCTTGCTGACCTGAAAGGGAATCTTTTGTGGGTCCCTCCACGGCTCTATAAATATATCTGGACAGCCCCGAAGACGGTATCCTTGACCGTCCTAAGTTCGTCTTCTGAGCACTCGCCGCTTCGACCATGTACGGTAGACTGACCGTGAAACCGCTCTCACAAGAGCTTCTGGACCGTCTCGTTGTTGCGCAGGAAAAAGCCAGCTCCAAGGCCTCCAAATATGCCCCATGGCTCTCGTCCAAGAGGCTTGCGGATTCCCCCTACCGGCCGAGAAGGGTGAAGATGATTCGACGGAACCTTGTGGTGAATGAGTTTACCTCTCCGACCCCGATCCCTAATCGCGAGAACCTCGCCATCCTAGCGAAGGTATGTTACCCCCATCCTGGTAAAAATTCCCAAAATGGGCATGTTTGAACTGAGCCCCAGGTCTATTCACAGGAACCACTGCCAGAGAGCGTTGTCGGCGCTCCCCCGGCAAATGTCGAGACCCCCCGGCTCCCCGAAAGGAGTGAACAGCCGGTTCCGGAGACTGCCTCCCAAGTTGTCCGGGTCGAAACCGTAGCCACTCCAAGTATGACTGCTGGTTACCTTTTCGCACTACTTAACTCATATATCTTTTCGCTTATACTGCTTCTCGCAGCCCCTCCCTTTTGGACTACGGGTCCGGTCAGTCCAACGCCAAAAACCCCGACCGCCGAGAACCCAAAAGAACCAGTGTCAGGTTGTCGGCCTTCGACCGGGAAAGCACCTGACGCCTCCCAACCGACCGAGATCCAGCCGTCGGGACAAACGTCAATCTGTCCGAGACGGGGTAAAACGGGGCATCCGCTCTTTGCGGGACCCTCTGAGGGAAGACCTGGTCCTTCCCGCCAGCCACCAGGTGGGAGCGCCATCACTACTCCAGGTAAATGACTGAACCCTCTCATTCTCGTTCGAATCCGATCTGACAATGGCTGAAACATCTCGCCAGGCTATTGGGACACTTCGGCGGCGGCCCCCGTTGCCGAAGCGGAGTTCTCGCCCCCACCATCTCCCAGCGAGCTCGCAAACTTTCTCGGGGATCCCGGAGATGTCGAGACACTCAAGGAGCGGATGGTGGAGGTCTTGGCGAAGCTGATCTGGATGCAGCGGGAAGACTCCCATCAGGCGAAAGTGCACCAGGTAGCAACTGAACGTCGACTGGGCGTCCTCGAGCGGGACTACTCGCATCTCATCGGAGAGATGGAGCGGCGGGGAGGCGGGCGTGAGACCTCTCCAGGGAGACACATTGCGCGAGCCCGGGATCAGATGCGCTTGGTCAACCAGGAGCTAACAGCTGTGAGCGCCTACTACTACCAGTGAGTGCCTCCGAGGTCGGGGAGGCGAGGTCAGGGCCGTTGGCAATGGATTCAATACTGAGCTCGTCGGCTCCCGCTTTTCCTTACCCTAGCCTCTCGCTCGCTCTCTTACAAACTGTACCCTTTTCGCTTTACTCTGTAAAACTTTAAAGCCAATATTTAAACTTGTCCTCGCCTGGCGAGTAGCCTTCTGTATTCTTAATAATGTCTTCATGCTTACTTATTCTGCCGAATGTCATACTCGCTACCTCTTCCTTTACTCATTGTGATATGCTTTACGCTTACCCAGGATCCTTCCTGGAGGCTTTCGCCATTTGCAAGCACGAAGTGGCGGCGGGGTCGGGCGGATTACGACCCGCCAGAATATTAAAAAATGCTATCCGCACCCCCGCCGCCTGGGGAAAACCTCATGACTGCCCATTGTTTTTATAAATAGGTCTGCTCACCAACCGCATTTACTATCATTTGATTCTGGGTCTTCGTCCTCTTCTCACGCACTCGCAACTTTCGAGATCTCGTGCCTGCGCAAACCCAATTTCTCTCACACTCGCAAAATGCCGAGAGAGACAAACGGCCGGACACAATGTGCACAAGGCTTCCTCGACCATGATTTCCCCCCATACAGGCTGACCGAGGAGTATCTTTTTGCGGTCGCCAACTACGTGTCGTCGGCGTTTGTCGCGCGGCGTCCTGATGATTCTGATAAAATCAATTTCCTGCCAGAAGGGGAGCTCGTCATTCCCCTGGAACATTTTGAGGTGGGATTCCGCCTCCCCCTCTGGTCGGAGGTGCGACAGGCCCTCTGATACTTTGGGGTGGTTCCCGCCCAACTCAACCCGAACTCCGTCGCTCTTCTGGTGCATGTTGCATGCGCACAGAAAAGATCAAGTTCAACCTCTCGATCTTACGGAAGTTGTTCAAATTTCGGGCCAAGAGCGGGATCGTCTTCTTTTCGGGCCAGACGATCAAGACGAGCGGCCCTGCCAACAAGAACCACCACTGGCCCCAGAAGTTCATTTTTGTTTCCGGGAACTTCGGCAACGTGCCCCTCTCGCCCGTCCAATATGACGAGGCGACCTACAAGCCTCCCGCGCTTGGGGGGCACGAGACCGCCCTTCTCGCCTTCTTCAGGACCAAGAACTTTGATGTCAAGTTCTTGCAGAGAGACCTCGACTCCCTTCTGCCTGTTCTAGCTGGAGAAGGTATCATTCCGCCCCTCCCTTTAGATTGTTGCCTTGGGATTCGGCGAAGCTGACCCTTACTATCCGCGCAGGTGAGCGAGAAATCCCTCTCCGTCAGCCGTATAAGGAAACCGGGGCTCTCGCCCCAGGCCTATCTCTCGCTCAATCGGCGGTCTTGGCCTGCAGGGAGGAGTCGGGTACCTCGTCCCTGTCGAGTGCCCAAAAGAGGAAATTGGATGCTCATCCCCCAACATCTTCCAAGAAGACCAAAACATCCACACTGGACAGGGGCAAGTTCGTCGTCAAAGCCCCTGCCAAGGCCCCGCCCGCGACGAGCATGATGGGTACTGCCGCCAAGATCGCTGCCATCGTGGAGAAGGCTCCCGGGGGACCGGTGCTGAGAGGGCACAGAAACTTCGGCCTCGACGAGAGACACCTGGACGAGACGGGCCAGCCGCTTCTCCAGTGGGACCCCGAGGCTAACTGTGCCTCAATCTCGACGCTCCTGCCAACGTGGATGGAGCAAGATACTACCAGCGGAGAGGCCTTCACACTCGCCTTCGGGTTGTATAGCCGGCAGGACGTCAGCCTCTAAGACAAGGAGTCAACCCGGACCCTTGCGCATGAGACTGCGCGGGCCCAGCTGCGTGCCCTTGAGCCCGTGCACATGGCGTCGTGCCGGAGCCTCAACCTTGAACGAAACCTAAATGAGGTTCAAAATTCGTGGGATCTCGCCGCATCAGAGGTGACTTCCCTGAAGCGCCAACTGGTGGCCTCCAAGGCGCTTCTCTCCAGTCGCCCACCGCAAGGGGTGAGTGACTCATTTGTTACCCTTTTGTAGTTTCGCCTCACTTCCGGCTAACTTCTTTCAATCTCCCTTTCCCAAGACCCTGAGAATGTCGAGTCGTTGCGCGCGCAAATGGCGAGCCTTGAGCGCGAGATCTCGGGGCTGAAGGTCGAGAACAAGCGCCTACAAGAAACCCTCCTTCCGCCGCCCCCGGGCGAAAAGATCAAACGGCATCAATACAACAACTACGAAATCAAAGTGATGATGCAGGAGAATGCCCAGGGGCGGCCAAGAACTCAATCGAGGTGTTGCGAGATGTCGAGCTACTGAATGAGAAAGGTAAGAAGCTTCGGGCGTGCAGCGTCCTGCCATGGTTGTTCACCCCCCATTGACGTGCCCGAAGGCGAGGGCGGTTCGCAATGTGAGGGTGGCCTTGGCGCACTTCTGAGCGAAGGATCCTCCAGCGAGAAGTCCGGCGACTCTTCCTGAAGACCTTCCGCCTCTTGCTTTTACGTGTACTTTTCCTTTCTTTTTTGAAATACATGTAACGGGCGAGACCCCAAATGTATTTGTGTACACATAAAAAATTCTTTTTGGGTATGTTACTTTTTTCATTTCTGTGGGGATGACTGCCGCTCTGAGTTTCTCGCTTTTAACCATTCGCAAACACTTTCGCGCATACCTTAGGCTCTTAGGTGGTGACGGCTGCGTAGATCGCAACTCGCGCGCTCGTGAACCGCGTCTGGGGGGGGATGGCTTTGACTCCTCCGCGGGGCAGGTCCGCTAAGTAGGTCTGCCTAGTAAACCTTGCCGAGTGGGACCTGCCGAGAGGGTCTTGCCGAGAGGGGCATTTGGATTCCGCCTGTCCTCTAAATAAACGTCGTTCCAGGAACGTCTACCCCCCGAAGCGTTTAACGTCCACCGAGGGCCCAACAGACATGTCAGCTAGGTGAGAACTGGACAGCGAGAGCAGCTCGGGACTTTGTTTTTTCAACCTTTCACAATGTCCACTGAGGGCCCAACAGACCTGCCAGTTAGGTGAGCCTGACAGCGGGAGCAGCTCGGGACTTAGTTTTTCATCAGTTCACAATGTCTACCGAGGACCCAACAGACCTGTCAGCTAGGTGAGAGCCTGACAGCGGCAGCACCTCGGGACTTAGTTTTTTCAACCTTTCACAATGTCAATTGAGGGCCCAACAGACCTGCCAGCTAGGTGAGAGCTTGACAGCGGAAGCAGCTCAGGACTTAGTTTTTCATCAGTTCACAATGTTCACCAAGGGCCCAACAGACCTGCCAGCTAGGTGAGAGCCTGACAGCAGGATCAGCTCAGGACTTAGTTTTTCATCAGTTCACAATGTCCACCGAGGGCCCAACAGACCTGCCAGCTAGGTGAGAGCCTAACAGCGGGAGCAGCTCGGGACTTAGTTTTTCATCAGTTCACAATGTCTACCGAGGGCTAAACAGACGTGTCAGCTAGGTGAGAGACTGACAGTGGGAGCAGCTCGGGACTTAGTTTTTTCAACCTTTCACAATGACCACCGAGGGCCCAACAGACCTGTCAGCTAGGTGATAGTCTGACAGCGGGAGCAGCTCGGAACTTAGTTTTTCATCAGTTCACAATGTCCACCGAGGGCCCAACAGACCTGCCAGCTAGGTGAGAGTCGGACAGCGGGAGCAGCTCGTGACTTAGTTTTTCATCAGTTTACAATGTCCACAGAGGGCCCAACAGACCTGCCAGCTAGGTGAGAGCCTGACAGCGGGAGCAGCTCGGGGCTTAGTTTTTTTAATAGTTCACAATGTCCACTGAGGGCCCAACAAACCTGCCAGCTAGGTGAGAGCCTGACAGCGGGAACAGCTCGGGACTTAGTTTTCCACTTTCATTCAAGACGTCCGACGAGGGAAGGAAGAAGGGGGGAAGAGCATGCTAAAAAAGAAAAAAGTTAGAGAAAATTAACACATCCGCCTGATAGAAACTACGTCCTCAAACCACTGAACGTGTTGAACCGGATCATTCATGTCGGTATAGTACGACATCTCCGGCTCCCTGAACCCGTCTAGGACTGGGGCTGATACAACCAACTCACTTAAGGGGCTCCCGCCTGAGACGCGGGTGAGGGGTTCTCGCATAGCCATCTTGCTAGCCAGGCCCACACTCGGCGAGCCAGGAAAGATCTCTCGCCCGGCGAGATCCTGCCCGGCTCCCTCGCCCTCTTTCTCTTTCCCGATCCGCCTGACCGGTGCGTTCTCGCTTAAAGCAGGCTACGCGACCACCGGCACGGCTGGTGTCGAGCACTCGCCGCGAGTGGCGCTGAGCCAGTAGTGTAGGGTCTCTATGACCTCCATTCTGAACTCAAACATGCCTACCGTTGCTAAACCCGGAGGGGGTGGTGATTGCTCCCGGCCAGATCCTTGCCCTTCGTCTTCAGCCATGGAACTAGTTGAGGTTCTGTGTTGGTCACTCTTCACGCTCACCGCACCAAAGTGTTGAAACCGGAAATCGGTCTCTGTGGAGTTCGGGGTCCCCAAAAGGGTATGGCCTCACACCTACTTCCCTCGGACTAGCACTCCAGATCGAAGATTCAGGAACTTAGGAACAGAACCGAAGTCTCAGCCAGGAGATCACACCACACACCCAGAAGATCAAGGAACACTTCCTCTCCCAAGCCAATGTTGATCTTGGGCGCCTTGGAGAGAGCCTGAAGAGGAAAGAAACAAGAGGAAACTGTTGATCTGTCCCTTCAAAGGTGCCCCCTCGGTTCCATTTATAGATTTCCAATCTTGGTCTACCAACAGCGTAATTTCGTTATATTCTGAATTATTATACGCAGCCCAATTGGGTCTGCCAACAGCGTAACTCCGCTGTTCTGGAAGATTATTTGCAGTCCTTCAAGGGCATCCAGGTAATTCTACCTTTGGACCCTACTGGGCGAGTGGTCCATGAAGGCATCACTCGCCTAAAGGGGGCGAGTGTTGGGTGAGCCTGACACTCGCCTCCACAGCTCCCTAAAAGGGCGGATGCGAGATCAACATGCCACTCGCTTACTATGGGCGAGAGCCTTTCCTCCTGTTATGGGTGGGAACCCTTTCGTTCCCTATGGGCGAGTGCGGGTCTGCCTGCCCCACTCGCCTTCTTTGACACTTGGACCTGAACGTCCTACAAAGCCCTGATCTTGTCGGAGGAGCCTACTCAGCGAATACGGGGTTGTACATTCTTCATCTCCATCTCAATCTCCATCTCGCAAGATAGGAACTTCAACTCGCAGGCAGGGATCCACACCTTGCCACTACCTCCAACCAGTAACCTCTCACTATCCCCCTTTCTTTCTTACCTTTGGTAAGAATATTATTTCCCACTAGAACATTCCTCAAGGTAACTATTTCGGGATTCCATTATATAATTACTTGTTAATTAGGGCAAAAGATTATTCTATTCAATAGATGGGTCCCATATATACAGGGAAAATACATCGTAATCAAATATAAAACGAAATACGCTCTAACACTCCCCCTCAAGTTGGGCATGTTATAGTTTTCATACCCAACATGTCAATACAAGCACAAAAATATTACCCCCAAGATTCGTAGTTAGGATATCAGCTAATTGTGTTATGAAAAGAAAAGCTTTTCTCTCATGAGGAGATCTAGCATATATATATATATATATATACATATATACTAGCATCTTCGAACGGGCTTCGCCCGTTCTCGATGCGTCGTTGCGGGCTTCGCCCGCAATCAAGCGGGTTTCGCCCGCTTGACCCCCCGGCGGGCTTCGCCCACCCCCCGGCGAGCGAAGCCTAATTATAAAAGTATTTAAAAGAATTTTAATAATTTTATTAATTACAAAAATATATAAATTATTAAATTAATTATTAAATAAAAAAGGAAAAAAAACTCATACCCATCCCGCACTCCCGCCCCCTCGCGGCCTCACCCCCGACGCCGCCGGCGGAGCCGCCGGTGGCCTGCCTGTCGCCCACCGGCGGGTTCGCCGGCCTCCGGCGAACCCGCCGGTGGGCGACGGGCAGGCCGCCGACGGCGGCGGGGGTGAGGCCGTGAGGGGGTGGGTGGTGGAAAATGGTATCGGGAAAATCTGGGCTGTGAACAGTGTTTTAAAAGGTGTGCTCCAAATATGCTTATTGTTTTATATAATAAAGATATATATATATCAGATAGGAAAAATAAAATATTGTCCATACAGGATATTTACAAACCACACAACATAAAACAACGATAATCTCAATTCTCCCCCTCAAGCTGGTGCAAAGATGTCAATCATGCCTACCTTGGAAATAGTCAAATCTGAACGAGTAGGACCAACAGCTTTAGTGAAGGCGTCAGCAAGCTGTTCGGTCGAGGGGACAAAAGCTGGAATAATAGTCCCAATACGGACGTTGTCACGCAAAAAATGAACATTCATCTTGATGTGTTTGGTGCGCTAATGTAGTACGAAGTCCTGAGTAAGCAGGAGAGCTGACTTATTATCACAGTAGAGAGTCGAGTCAGTAACAAGAGATAGGCCAAGTTCAGTCAGCAGTGATCGAAGCCAAACCAACTCAGTGACGTCGTGTGCCATGGTGCGGTACGATGACTAAGTAGAAGACCGGGATACGATAAGTTGTTTCTTGCTCCGCCACGAAACAAGGTGATCACCATGAAATACACAAAAACCTGTCGTAGACCGTCAATCAGTCAAAGAGCCGACAAAATCTGCAGCAGTGAAGCAGGAGAGACTGGAGGCACTATCAGCCCGATAGAAAAGCCCGAGACCCGGGGCGCGCTTAAGATAGTGAATTACACGTCGAGCAACTTCTAGGTGAGATGTTCTGAGAGAATGCATAAACTGACTCAAAACGCCCACTGAGAAGCTGATGTCGGGCCTAGTCCTGGTCAAGTATATCAAGCAGCCAACCAGACGTTGGTACTGAGAAGGGTCTGGTAGAGGATAACCAGATTCAACATGAAGGCGATGATTGGTATCCATAGGAGTACTAGCAGGACGACACCCAAGTAGGCCCGTGTCCCGAAGAAGGTCTAAGGTGTACTTGCGCTGCGATATCAAGATGCCCTGTCGTGAGCGAGCTACTTCAATCCCGAGAAAATAACGGAGAGATCCAAGGTCTTTCACCTCAGAGATGCTAGAATGGTCATCCCCTGTGAGAATAATATTGTCCACGTAGACCAAGACAATTGTCCGACGGCCCTCGGGAGTAGCATGGATGAAGTGTGGTCCGAAGGGCACTGAGTGAAACCTGACTAAAGAATAACCGAGCTGAACCGTTCAAACCAGGCCCGCGATGATTGCTTTAAGCCGTACAGAGACTTGAGCAGGCGGCAAACTCTCCCTGAATACTCCCAGTGAAGAGCAAACCCGGGGGGAGGAACCATATAGACTTCCTCTTGTAAATCACCATGCATGAAAGCATTTTTGACGTCGAGCTGGTAGAGCAGTCGCAAGAGAGAGTAAAAGACAGACACTGGTCAACATAGCCACGGGAGCAAACCTGGCACCAAACTCGTTCGGAGTCTGAGTAAAGCTCTTGGCCACCAAATGAGCATTATACCGATCAATGGTACCATCGGCAGAGTACTTCACTTTATAGACTCATTTGCACCCAACTGTGTGTTTCCCGGGAGGAAGAGGAACCAAAGACCATGTCTCAGTACGACGGAGAGCAGACATCTCCTCCTCCATGGCCCGAACCCACCGCGGGTCACAGAGAGCCTCAGCGGTCGAAGCAGGCAGGCAAACAGAATCAGCAGCAACAACAAAAGCCTGGTAAGATGGTGAGAAACGCTGATAGGAAACAACACTAGCCAACGGGTGCTCAGTAACAGAGGAACGAACACAAGTACGTTTACCTTTGCAGAGGGCAATAGGTAAGTCGACAGAAGAAGTAGAGGAGAGAGGCTCAAGAGAGGTACCTGCGCCCGGAAGAAGATGCTGATCCGGGATTGGAGGAGAAGTGGGTGTAGCGGGTGGAGGGCAGCTGGCAGCGAGAGTATGTCAGCAGGATAGGCGGAGCAGCAGGGGGTACATCGGTTGGTGGTGGGGAAAAGACCGGGAGAGGTTGCACACCAGTAGGAAACACGGGGGGGGGGGGTGTCAAATGTGCATGAAAAAAGGGAACCTCCTCATGGAATGTAACATCCATAGAATAAATGACATGACACAACTGGGGATCATAGCAACGCTAACCCTTAATGGTAGTCAAGTAGCCGAGGAAGAGGCAGCAGATGGCCTTGTCGTCGAGCTTAGTCCGAGAAGGACGTCGATCCTGGACAAAGCACACACAACCAAAGACCCGGAGAGGGATGGGGAAGGCGGAGACTGGTGGATGGATGAAACTGAAGGGGGTAACGTCACCAAGAGGACGAGGAGTCCTATTGATAAGGAAAGTTGTTGTAAGAAGAGCAGCACTCCACAAAACCCATTGAGTGTTTGAGATTCCGTGGAACCACTTTCGAGTGAGAGTGAGTGAAATTTCTCCTTGGTGTCTGTGTGCGATAGCGGCCGACCTCGGAGCGGGAGATCGAAGGTGATGAGGAGTTCCTCAGGTGATCGTCATCGACTTCGAATACGGAAAGACACCTCTTTTTGTGGATAACTTGTTTCTTTTTCCTCCTTTGTATGTGTTTATATTTTCTCATAGGATAATAGATTCATTGTTGGGTTTCGCCAGAATTTTGTCAGCGAACGCTACGTCGAAAACTTCAAACTGAAACATATTTGGAGTTCACGATTTCTATTTTGCTACAACAAGGGGAACAAAACGAAAGTTGTGAACTTCCTTCCCGAATTTAAAATTGAAACATTTTTCAAGAAAATTCATTTTAAACAAAATAGTGATTTTGTGTTTTACAAAAAAAAAATCTAATTACTTCATTTCTTAAAATTCGTGCAACGTTCGCTCAAATCACAATTCTTCATTACATGCATTTAGGGTTTCTTACCTTATTATGTCACCTGCTTGTCACCTGCTTGTACCTTTTTATGCTTATTATACTCTTGTTCCTAGAAAAAAGTCAACAGACGCGCTAACCCTACGTGTGTCGTCATGCATCAATTAGTAGTTGCATGGACAGCCAGGGGCGGATCTATGACTGGGCACGCTCGGGCACGTGCCCGAGCGTCTTTTTCCGCGATGTTAAAATCCCGTTGCTTCACGGGGAGAAGAATAGAAACCTCTTTCTGTGGATAACTTGTTTCTTTTTCCTCCTTTGTATGTGTTTATATTTTCTCATAGGATAATAGATTCATTGTTGGGTTTCGCCAGAATTTTGTCAGCGAACGCTACGTCGAAAACTTCAAACCGAAACATATTTGGAGTTCATGATTTCTATTTTGCTACAACAAGGGGAACAAAACGAAAGTTGCGAACTTCCTTCCCGAATTTAAAATTCTTCTTCTTCTTCTTCTACTTCTTCAGGAAGTCCAGAAATCAGCTCTCATAAGGTCGATTTCAGGATTAGTGTATTGATACTTATATGACATAACAGACAAGTGACACATGTGCTCAAGGATAATTCCTCGTGGGAGTCTCTCATGGATTCAATAATTTTTTGGGATAATATTGCATTCATAATTAATTACGTTTTGCCCTTTATGTGTTTTGTTTTATTGCAAGTTTCCTTCTTGTATAAGGATCCCCTGGTTTGAAGGTAGAGTTATCTTGGATATTAGTTTGGTTAGGCTCACTTGGAGAGAAGGACCCTTGGGGAGCCCGCTCTCAAGAGTTAGAAGCCAGCATGTCTTGTTATCTTGTATCTTCCATTCCTTTCTAGGGAAAATATTACTAGTTCGTGCTCTTGATACATTGCAGCTTCTTAGTATCATCAGCTCTCATGAGGAAAAAAGGTCGTGTGTATAAATTGGAACCCATGGTGAAGTTTCAGTGTATCATTGCTTTGCAATTTTGTCTCAGTGCATGTTACTTATCATTGGAGCAGCCTGTGTAAATCAGGGAACCTTTGTTCTGTTTAGAATTCCCACGATCTTTTGTTCTGTTTTTCCTTCTACTAATACATGAACATAGATATTCAATTTTGTCTCTGTGCATGTGGGTTATTTTGATATTTCATGTTTAGTATTGAATATCTATGTTCTGTTTTCTTCTAAGGCTGCATTCTTTTATTGAAGCTGATGATGTTTTGTGATGTAGTTTGTTGGTTTCTTCCCTAATCTGCATGCAGTTCAATTGTTCTTATTTTAAATTTCAATGGATGACATTCCTCTTCAAGTTTCCTGCTATGCACATATTTTTTGTTCAAATTGTTTCTAATATTCCTGCTCTTTTGCTACAGGAAACTGACCGAGCATTTGCAGCTAGTGTTACATCTCTTATTGAGAATACAAAGAGGAGTGCACTGTTAAATGAATTTTCCCAAAGTAGTATAAAGTCTAAACAGCTATTCATAGGCCGTTTTAGAGGGCTTGAGGTGATCACAACTCAGTTTTGTCTTTCAGCTTCATCCTCATCATTTAAATATTTAGATCTCTTTTGATCTGTTGGTTTGGCTACTTTTCTTTATCATTTCATATGTCAACGACTCCATATTTGCGAAATCAGTCCAGATTCAGAAAACTGGACTGAAATCTGGACTGATTTCAGTCCAGATTTCAGAATCTGGACTGATTTCAGTTTTTTTGCTCCTAATTTCTTCACTCCATATTTGCGAAATCAGTCCAGATTCAGAAAACATTTTTAGAACCTTAGGAATTTCCCTCGCGGGCCTGGTACGGTCGCGCTTGGCCGTAGGGGCATTGCCCCGTGTACCGTCAGGATTTGCCACCGTTTTGAATTCAGTACAGGCTAAATTGTTATGGTCAGACAATCAAATTAGATACTTTTTTTATCAGGTGTTAACGGTAATGTCCCGTTGATTTTATGCAGCGTTTTATTTAGTGCAATGGAGAAATTTTTTTCAAAAAAAAGAACATGTCAAAGTTCGTTAGATTCGCAGGAGATAGTTGCAATTGGTAAAAGAAGTCGCGTAGACGAGTTCAAAATTGAAGATTTACCTTCAGACCCGGGCTTAAGACTTCCTATCAACTCCTACGATGCAAATATTCAAGAGTCTATACGAAGATATTATTTGCAAAAGGGTCCTTGTCAACCACATCTAGAAAGTTTTTCCCAAATAGAAATCGGAAACAAAGCTCGACGCTTTAATAAGAATTGGTTTAACGAGTTTAAGGGATGGTTAGAATACAGCAAAGAAAAAGATGCAGCATTTTGCCTTTACTGTTATATTTTTCCTCAAAGGGGTTGTGAGCCTACTTTTACCACGAGAGGCTTCAGAAATTGGAAAGATAAATCAGTATTGGACAGACATGTCGGAAGTCACACTACTCCACACAATGCTTCTAGAAAACTATGCGAGTCTTTGATGAATCAAAAACAAGGTATTCAAATTGCTTTTGCAAGACAAGATGAACAACAAAGTTTGAATTATCACGCTCGTTTATATGCTTCAATCGATTGTGTTAGATTTCTTTTACGACAAGGATTGTCCTTTCGTGGTCATGATAAGACTAAAGAGTCTACCAACAGAGGAAATTTTCTTGAGCTTTTGGAGTTTCTTGCATCACATAATAATGACATCAACTCAGTTGTGTTACAAAATGCTCCTCAAAACTGTCAACTTACATCGTCTAAGATTCAAAAAGAAATAGTATCAGCAATTGCAATAGAGACAACGAATAAAATTATTCAAGAAATTGGAGAATACTGTTATACAATTTTAGTGGATGAATCACATGATGTATCTACAAAAGAGCAGATGTCTATTGTTTTACGATATATTAGTTCCAATGACACGATCACAGAACGTCTTCTTGGGTTTGTTCATGTAGCAGATACTTCCGCGTTATCCCTTAAAGCAGCTATAGATCATTTATTTATGAGATATGGTCTTAGTATTTCTAAATTGCGTGGGCAGGGATATGATGGTGCTAGCAATATGAAAGGAGAGTTCAGGGGGTTAAAAGCTTTAATTTTAAATGAGAACAGTTGCGCTTTTTATGTTCACTGTTTTGCACATCAACTGCAATTGGTACTGGTAGCTGTTGCAGAAAAAAATTCAGGGAGTAGTAATGAATGTTGTTGGTGGCTCTTGCAAACGCCGTGATTCTCTTAGAGCCTTGGAAGTTGATCGAGTTGCTACAGAGCTTGGATGTGGGGACTTGGAAAGTGGACGAGGGTTGAATCAACCTTTAGAGCTCAAACGCGCTGGTGACACGAGGTGGGGGTCACATTATGGCACAGTTTTAAATTTTATTCGCATGTTCTCTTCTATTGTTGATGTGCTGGAGATTATCATAGTTGATGGGGCAGATGGAAACCAAAGAGGAATGGCAAGCGCACTTGTTCAAGTTATCTTGACTTTCAAATTTGCATTTGTTATTCATTTGATGAAAAATATTTTGTCAAAAACAAATGAACTATCCCAAGCATTGCAGAGGAAAGATCAAGATATTGTAAATGATATGCATTTCGTAAAATTATCAAAACTATTATTATTGAAGATGAGAAATGATGAATCCGAGTGGGAAATATTTATGACCGAAGTTTCAACTTTCTGTATAAAACATGACATAGAAGTTGTTAATATGGAAGAGAAGTTTGTTCAGCAAGGTAGATCAAGACGCAATGCATGTGAGATTACAAATAAACATTATTTCAGAATTGAAATTTTTAATGCAGTGCTTGATTGGATGCTAAATGAGTTAAATGATCGCTTTGATGAAGTAAACACAGAATTACTCTTATGTGTTGCTTGTCTAGACCCAAAGGATCATTTTAGTTCTTATGATAAACAAAAATTATTTCATCTTGCTGCATTATATCTGTATGATTTTACGCCAATAGAGCTGCAGTTACTTGAAGGACAACTTGACATATATATTTTTGATATGCGCTCTACATCAACGGACACATTTTCTGATGTTAAAGGAATTAGTGATCTTCTGAAAAAAATGGTTGAATTAAAAAAAGATAATCACTATCAGTTAGTTTTTAGATTGTTGAAGTTGACTTGCCTCTTACCAGTTGCTACAGCTACTGTTGAAAGAATGTTTTCTGCAATGAAGATCATAAAGAATCAGCTGCGAAATAGAATGGGGGATGAATGGATGAATGATTGTTTGGTTGCTTACATTGAAAAAAATGTTGTTGATACTATTACAACAGAAACTATTATTTCATGTTTTCAGAGCATGTGTCAACGGAAAGTATCTTGTTGAATTGTAAGTTTTTCAGATCTAAACCTTTTTTTGTAATATTGTGTTCAATTTTTGATTGTAATATTGTGTTCAATAATTTTTTTACAAAAATATCTTTGCAAAAAAAAAAATTTCGGGGGCGCTGCCCCCGAACCCCCGCTCAGGGTGCGCTACCCCCCGACATTTGGACGGTGCTTCGATTGTGCCCGTGCGGCTTCAAAATCCTAGTTCCGCCACTGTGGACAGCACATCAAACTTAAATGACACTCATATGTAGCATTTGTTGATACATTCGCATTTCTTGCTCATCTCGAGATCATCAACTTTCACATTGGAAAAATTTCTTCTTTATACAGTATATTGCCCACTAATTCCTCTAATTCACTATACTTATGTGAAGGCTTTGCCAAATTATATGAGAATAGATTTTCCTAATATTAAGCATAAATATTCGTGATAGATTGAATACAATTTTTATGGTTAGTGCATTCTGCACTTCTAGAAAGGTCAAACTTCAAAAATTAGATGTCATATTTTAATAACATTATATCTATTTTGTGTCCCTTATCTATTACCTCTGCTCATCTGTGCTTGGGTTTTTATGTTTATCCTCCACTGCTTTGGATTTGGAGATTGTTTAGGGGTTTTAGGGTCAACCTAGGGGAATTCCTTACTTTAGTTTCAAAGAGTTCTCTCTTTAATTCTATACATTAGTATTTATTGATTCCATAAGGTTCTATCTAAATCTATTTTTCATCGATCAGATCATGATTTCTAAAACTCTGGAGCTTGGATCCATGGCAGCGTCCCTCCGCTAATTATTTTAGTAAGAAGGATTGGATTGAGATGAATTACTTGGATTTAGGTTAAATTGTCAAACCTTCTCAAATATGGTCATTGAATGCTGTACTATCCTGTGTTCCCAGCAAAGATCTCTCTCTCTCTCCCCTCAAATAACTAAGGTTTTCATCATTATGCCCATTTATCATCCTTTATTTTTAATTTACTTGCACATTCATATAATTGCTCTTTATTTGCAGAAACTACTAAGAAAATTAGAGAGATGATGAAATGACCTCAAATCCGTCTCTACCGAAGCAAAGCATGCAGCAAAGCCGCAGCAGTTTGCTGCACCAAATCGCTGCAAAGCCGCAGCGGCAAACCGCTGCAAAGTCGTCTTCCTGTATATTCTTCTTGGTGAGTGTTAAAATCCAGGCTTACTCTTACATGTTATTTTATATTTCTGAAGTCTTGAACATCAGCAACATTGGCATGTAAGAATATAAATGATTCAACATTATAATTTAATTTATAAACAGAATAGGAAAACAATATTTTTTTAGGTAAACACTGATACCTACAGGATATTTTTAGTGTTTTCAACATGTTTTGAAGTTCCACGAAAAATACTTACCAAACCTCTTCATGATTAATATATTTCAACACCATTTTGATATACAATTCCTGAAAGATGTACTTACCAACCTCTTCATGAACTCTCGAATAGAAAATGCTTCTAAGTGATGGTATGAAAAGCATTTCAATTTTGCTGAACATTTTGACTTGCTATCTTAAGAGTTATTACATGTCCATAATAGATTGCGAAGGGTACAAGGGTTTTCTTTTCAGGTTCCCTTTGATCTACAGATAAAATTATATTGTATCTAACTGATTTTCATTGCTAGGCACATGTGAATTTGACATTTCATCAATGGATTGCTGTGAACATTAAATCTTCACACCCTTTTCTTTGATTTCTATCCTTGCTACCATTGGGTTTATGAGATAGTTGTGCTCAATGGATTAGGTTAATTTTCATGTTACTTTCATCTATACACACTTATACATACAGTTGCTGATTTGGTTCATTGTTCCAACTGCCTCTAAACCTAGGGTTCGGTGATGGTGCATGTTCATTCATTTCTTGCTGATGATGTTACTGCATATTGATGGAGATCGTCATCAAACTACGGATCAGCGGGGCCAATTTTTGTGTATTCACGCAGGAGACGATCGGATCGGCGATCTAAGACCGCGAGGGCATCCAACTCATCGCGCTATTATTTTTATGTATTTTATTTTATTTTTTTGGATTTATTTTTGGTGTTTTAGGGCCTCGGGCATAATGGTCAATCATAGTTGTTCACGCCCAGTGCCCAACCGCCCTCTTGTTATAAATAAGGGTGGGTGCTACAGTTTAGTCTCATTTGCACATTTTGTGAGAGATTCCAGAGTTCTGACAATCTTCGTGGTGCGAAGCCGCGAGCCCGGGGTGCGACGCCTCGGCCTCCCATTTCATTTTTCCCTTTTTTTTCATTTCAGTTATTTGGTTTGCTCGTGAATCTTATTATTCTCCCCTCTGAACCCACGATCTCCTCATTCTGACGGTGACGGTGAAAACCGCAAAATATTCAACTCTTACCACGATCTCATTCAGCTGAAGGAGGAAACCGCTGAATTTCCCATGTTCGTTCTCTTCTTCCTCGACAGAAGTAGCAGCTACCTCCTTCGCAACTACCCCAGTTTATCTTCCCTTCTTGTCTCGCCAGATCGGAAGCCCTCGTCGCATCTTCTCCCCAGTACCGCTCTTCTTCCCAATCGTGGAGTCCCTGTCAGCCGCAATCTCCATTTCAACAAATGCCCTTTCTTGCCTGTAAGCGCAGCCGGCTTCCAGAGTCCTCACTAGTGCCGCCTCCAGCCCTCTCTCCTTCCTCACTGAACATGCCAGGGTTAGCGTCGACCAACACCTCTCTCCCGCATGACATCAAAGCCAACTTCCACAAACTATCCCATAACATCATCCACCCTCTCCTCCACGGCACTCTTCATACCGCTTTAACCTTGTTGTGCCTCTTCCAGCATACTGCAAACAGCAGCCCCCACCCTTGTTCTCCACTGTACTTCTTCCTTCCCCCACCTCTGTCCTGGAATCACCTGCAACATTCCAAATCCCAGCAACCTTCCCCCGCCATTGTACTCTTCTTCCCGTTTCTGTCGTGGAGCCACTGTTTAAGCCTACCACAACACATTCCTATCCTAAAATGATCATCAGCCCAAACTTCCCGTATGTCCTCGCTCTGGCACAGCCATATCCTTCGTCTCATGCAGCCACGCTTGCCGTCATTACCGGATCTTCTTTGCTACGTGAGGTATTATTATGTGTTTTTATTTTCTTCATTATTGACTATTGAAAAACATTTCATATTTGTTTGGGTGTTTTGAATCCTTAGTGTATTTGTTCTTTATTGTCTTTATATAGCTTAATCGTGTGGTAAATAGCACTTGGTGCAAGCCTTATTGTGATTTATTTTGCATGGAGAGGATCCCAAAAGGAGTTGCTAAGAAACTGCGACCAAAGTGAATGGGCCCTTATAGGATTCTAAAGAAAACTAGGACAAATGCCTCTAAGGTCGATCTCCCAGCAGATATGGGTATTCATCCCGTATTTAATACTAAAGATTTGACATCGTACTTTGAGGCTATCGAGTATAGGCATTCATACCTTGATTTACTTCCTACACTGTCCCCATTAAAGTCTGACCCTTCCCCTAGCCATCTTAGACAAACACCTACGGACTTGTCGGCACCACCTATGATTCCACCAGTTCTTCTGGATCCACCAGTACGAGAAGTGAGGGTTGAGTGCATTACTGAAACTGTAGCACATGAGTGCATTTCCACCGCAGACGGCCCTTCTTGTCGACTGGAGCGGACGCCCTATTTGTATACTTGAATGACCGTGGTGGAGCTTGATAGACTTGCCCCTGATCTTCGACATCAGTACGATCATCTTCATTCATCGGAGATGAATGCTTTTCAGTCGGGGGGAGTTGATGGAGATAGTCATCATACTACGGGTCGCCAGTCGGCGGGGGCACTTTTGTACATTCGCTCAGGAGACAATGATCGGATCGGTGATCCGTGACAGCGAGCGCGTCCGATTCATTGCGCTATTATTTTTGTATTTTATTTTATTTTATTTTTTTGGATTTATTTTTGGTGTTTTAGGGTCTCTGCCATAACGGCCGATTATAGTCGTTCACGCCCGGTGCTCAACCGCCCCCGCTTGTTATAAATAGGGGCGGGTGCTACAGTTTAATCTCATTTGTTGATTTTGTGAGAGATTCCAGAATTCCGGCAATCTTCGTGGTGCGACATCGCGAGCCCGGGGCGCGACGCCTCGGCCTCCCGTTTTTTTTCATTTCAATTATTTGGTTTGCTCGTGAGTCCCACTGTTTTCCCCTCTAAACCCACAATCTTCTCATTCTGACGTGAAAACCGCAAAATATTCAACTCCTCTACCACAATCTCATTCAGTCGAAGGAGGAAACCGTTGAATCTCCTCTGTTCCTTAACTTCTTCCTCGATGGTAGTAGTAGCAGTCTCCTTTGCAACTACCCCTGTTTATCTTCCCCTCTTTCCTCGCCAGATCAGAAACCCTCGTCGCATCTTCTAACCAGTACCGCTATTCTTCCCAGTCGCGGAGTCCCCGTCAACCGCATTCTCCATTTCCACTGTGCCTTTCTCTCCTGTAACCGCAGTCGGCTTCCAGAGTTGATGTCGAGCATAGACGAGCACTTGCAGTGGATGACGAATTTTGGGGCCCGTTCGGGGCCAATTGGCGACATTCCATATATGGTGTGCCTGGATCGACAATCGGACTCCACGAATGTGTTCTGATTCGCGTTGCGAATCAATTTCATATATTAGTTTATTATATTTGCATTTATTAAAATGTATTTGGGTGGCCCCACCTCCGGCCAATCATAGCAGTTGATGGGGGATGCCCTAATTCTTGTATTATTATAAATAGAGGTGATAGGGGTCGGATCTAGGCATTGCAGAATTTTGAAGACTCCTCTTCCCGGAATCCAGCAATCACTCTCTGGTGCCGACGTCGTGAAACCCTAGGTGACGACTCTTAGGTGATCAAACTCCTCAAGGTAATACTCATTCATAACCTTCATCTTCCCCCTCTAAAAGCCCTAGCCGCACCCTCCACAAACCCCTCTACCCCCGCCAACATCCCCCCTGCACCTCGGTTGTCTGCTGCAGGCCGCCAGCCCGGTTCTCCTCCATCCGCACCCCACCAGCACACTTGTCAAGTTGTCGGCCTCCCAGCACACCCCCACTCCAGGCCGAGCCCTTTCCCTCCCAAATCCCTAGTCGTCGGCCTCTCTTAAGCCCCACGACCACCACCCTTCCCCAATACCCACTGGCTACCAAAACCGCCACCCCTCCTCCTGTGGATACCCTCCTCTCAATCCTATTTCTCTAAATCAGTCCAGATCTGAGAATTTCAGCCCCCGATCCGTTATTTCCACCACCTGTACTCCACTCCCTAGCTCGGATCCGACCCAAAACAGCGGATCTATCCTTCTCCGGCCCGAATCTACTTCGTATGTGTCAGATCTACACATTTCTTATCTGATCTCACCACCTATCACTGAGGACAGCCACCACCATCATTTCTACGCCGTCGGTTCCACCTTCGATCTGTTTTGCTTATCAAGAGGTGCAAGCCCTTAGCGATAAAATTCTTCAGCATCTCCCTTTCTCTGCTGATCTTATTGAACAACACAAACACTTTCAGGAACATCTGATTGTGTGTTATCTTCTTCTCCTTCCAAACTATTATGACATGATTAGGCAACAAATTCTTGGAGAAGGTGACTCTCTCACTCTTGATGTTACTGGTGCTCGTATCGTCGTTGTTACTGCTCTCCTTCAGTTCCCTCTTCTTGCCTCCCCAACCCATCCAGACACCTTTTCTCATCCAAGTTTGTTCTGGCAATTCTAGTGGTTGTGGAGGTAACTCTGGTGGGCGTAGTATGTCTCTCCATCTATGCTCTCATTGTAGTAATACATGGCATCTTATTGATCATTGTTAGGCCAAGTATCCCCATCTTCGCCCATTCGTGGGTAACACCACAAGGAAATCCACATCCCTTGCCTCTTCTTCAGGAAGTGCTAATATAGTTACTCAAGGTAAGTGGTTTATTGATTCAGGAGCTACAAATCACATGACAGGTAATCCTCAGTCCTCACTTATCTCTTGTTTGGACAAGCATAACCGATCTCCTTCTATTTTTATTGTAGATGGTACTCTGTCTTCTGTGTGCAGGACTAGTACAGTCTACGTCTCTACGACTTGAGGACACACTCTATATGTTATCATCTTCATCCAATTTACTTTTTATTCCTGCTATTCGCAAATAACTAAACTACACGGTTACCTGTATATCCAATACTTGTTCATCGCCAATCTACGCCTCCGGATCCAAAATCTTCAGTGCATCGATCAGCCCGCTACTTTGGTGAGCCTCTTGTTGTATCAGTTTATGTGATTTGACATTATTATTGGATTATTTATTGTGTTTTGCTTGGACTCGTACCTGTAGAACTTTGTTGCGATACAATTATAATTTGCAGGTGGGAATTATTCGTCGCGCGCTTAATCTCGGCCCTCCGAGCGGAGGAAAGTCATTTAAATTTTGCTAAATTGAATGTTTGTCTTTTGTTCTTTAATTATCTTGTGTGGTGTTAATATTTTCACTGCTCAAAATTAATCGTCGTCACCGACGGTTGCATTGCATTTAGACTAGGGTTTGTGTGTCGCATCTACACCCGGTCCCTAGTAGCATTGATTTTGTGCACCCCCATAGCCTACCCTACATCAAGAGTCCTTGCTAGTTCCTCCTTGATGCAACTTGATTTGCATCGTTGCTTTATTTTTGCATTTATTTAAATATTTTGTAGCGCATGTCAACGCGCAAAGTTTATCTTTCATTTCTCGTATATTTTTGTGTTTTGTGATGCGCTTGCGCAATCATTCATGCAACTTATTGGTGTGACCGATCAAAAAGATCTTAAATAAATTGGTTCGTTAAATTAGGACTAGGGTTATTTTGAACAAGCAAGAAATGAAATTATTAAAATATTAATTAAATCTGAAAATAATATTTGTGGTAACAATTTTCTTTACTTTCAAATTCTTAGAATCAAACTCTTGGCATCCCTTTTTAGTATTCCCACTTAATACATCTCTAACGTTTCAAATCCCAAAACAGCCTATCCACACAAAACTCCCTCATTTAATATTATTAAAACAGTTGGTTATCCTTTCCTTTTGCAACTATTGCCATGCCATTTAATACACCCTTTATTTTATACTCTACGTGAAAGAGGGGAGAGAAGACGGGAAAAGAAATCGAGCAGAGAAATCCTCCCTCTGCTCGGCATTGCCCGCTCGCCTTTATCCAGTACGCCACCCCGTCACTTGTCGATCAACACCACCGCCGGAGGACTTCTCCGGCCCCGACGACCACTCCTCCGCCTGTCGCTTGTCCCCGCGACAAGGTCGGGGTCGTCCCATCGCGTTCTGATCGTCAGCTATGATGGTGAAGTGCTCCCAGTCCAGCGATTGAATCCTGAATTCACTACTTTGCTCTGTTTCCCGACTAGCCAGCGTCTCCTGGCTGCTGGTGACCCTCCCTCGACATCTCCTCCACGGCAGAAGTTCTACCGGGTTGGGACCTCCTATTCAGATCCATTCCTCCGTTCAGGACCAGTCCAAGTAGTCGTTTCCCGAGTACTCTCACCTCTAAGTTGGGACTAGTCGTTTGCACACCTGTCGGTACAACTCTCCCCTCATTTCGCCCCTCCAATACCATTAGTTCACTTTCATGAATGCCTACAAATGTTTAATAATCTCAGAGGTTCTTGCCCAACTTAATCTTGCTCCTATTTGTCGTTAATTTATGATCATTGCTGTCACTTTCCTTTATTGAGAAACTTGTGGAAGAATTAAATATATTGTTAAATGCAGAGAAATGTTAGCCACTTGTGTGGGTTTACAAACGTTAGCCACTTGTTCTCCAATCCCCACCGGCTACGAAAACTGCCGCCCCTCCTCCCGTGGATCCACTCCTCTCAACTCTATTTCTCTAGATCAGTTCATATCTGAGAATTTCAGCCCCCGATCCGTTATTTTCACCACTCGTACTCCACTCCCTAGATCGGATCCGACCCAAAACAGCGGATCTATCCTCCCCCGGCCCGGATCTACTCGTACGTGGTCGGATCTACACATTTCTTGTCCGATCGCACCACCTATCACCGAGGACAGCCACCGTCATCATTTCTACGCCGCCGGCTCCACATTCGATCGTCGATCTACGCCCTCGGATCCAAAATCTTCAGTGTCTCGGTCATCGCGCTACTTCGGTGAGCCTCTTGTTGTATCGGTTTATGTGATTTGACATCATTATTGAATTATTTATTGTGCTTTGCTTGGACTCGTACTTGTAGAACTTTGTTGCGATACAATTATAATTTGCATGTGGGAATTATTCGCCGCGCGCTTAATCTCGGCCCTCCGAGCGGAGGAAAGCCATTTAAATTTTGCTAAATTGAATGCTTGTATTTTGTTCTTTAATTATCTTGCGTGATGTTAATATTTTCATTACTCAAAATTAATCGTCGTTGTCACCAACGGTTGCATTGCATTTAGAATAAGGTTTTTGTGTCGCATCTACACCCCGCCCCTAATAGTCTTGGTTTTGTGCACCCCCATAGCCTACCCTATATCAAGAGTCCTTGCTAGTGCCTCCTTGATGCAACTTGGTTTGCATCGTTACTTTATTTTTTGCATTTATTTAAATATTTTGTATCACATGTCAACGCGCAAAGTTTATCTTTTATTTCTCGTGTATTTTTGTGTTTTGTGATGCGCTTGCGCAATCGTTCGTGCAACTTATTGGTGTGACCGACCAATAAGATCTTAAATAAATTGGTCCGTTAAATTAGGACTAGGATTATTTTGGGCAAGCAAGAAATGAAATTATTAAAATATTAATTAAATCTGAAATTAATATTTTTGGTAGCAATTTTGTTTACTTTCAAATTCTTAGAATCAAACTCTTGGCATCCCTTTTTAGTATTCCCAATTAATACATCTCTAACTTTTCAAATCCCAAAACAGCCGACCCTCACAAAACTCCCCCATTTAATATTATTAAAACAGTTGGTTGTCCTTTCCTTTTGAAACTGTTTTAATACACCATTTATTTTATACTCCACGTGAAAGAGGGGAGAGCAGACAGGAAAAGAAATTGAGCAGAGAAATCATCCCTCTGCTCGACATTGCCCTCTCTCCTTTATCCAGTACGCCACCCAGTCGCTTGCCGATCAACACCACCGCCAGTGGACTTCTTCGGCCCCGACGACCACTCCTCCGCCTGTCGCTTGTCCCCACGACAAGGTCAGGGTCGTCCCATCGCATTCTGATCGTCAGCTATGATGGTGAAGTGCTCCGTGTCCAGCGATTGAATCCTGAATTCACCCCTTTGCTCTGTTTCCCGGCTAGCAAGCGTCTCCTGGCTGCTGGTGACCCTCCCTCGACATCTCCTCCACGGCAGAAGTTCTTCCGGGTTGGGACCTCCTAGTGGTCATTTCCCGAGTATTCTCACCTCTCAGTTGGGACTAGTCGTTTGCACACCTGTCGGTACAACTCTCCCCCCATTTCGCCCCTCCAATACTATTAGTTCACTTTCATGAATGCCTACAAATGTTTAATAATCTCAGAGCTTATTGCCCAACTTAATCTTGCTCCTATTTGTCGTTAATTTATGATCATTGTTGTCACTTTCCTTTATTGAGAAACTTGTGGAAGAATTAGATATATTGTTAAATGCGGACAAACGTTAGCCACTTGTGCGGGTTTACAAAACGTTTGATTAAATTATCACATGTCAAACCTCGTGACGTCTTGATTTCGCCACCAAATTTTAAGTTGAACGCAAGATTATCTTTTTAAAATCAACTACAGATCTTAGTATGCATCACGCCTCCAGCCCTCTCTCCTTCCTCACTGAGCACGCTAGGGTTAGTGTCGACCAGCGCCTCTCTCCCACACGACATCAACGCCAACTTCCGCAAACTATCTCGCAACATCGTCGTCCACCCTCTTCCTACACAACACACTTCATCCCGCTTTAACCATGTTTAGCCTCTTCCAGTAAACTGCAAACAGTAGACCCCACCCTCGTTCTCCACTGTGTTTCTCCCTTCCCCCACCTCTGTCTTGGAATCACCTACAACATTCCAAATCCCAACCTTCCCCAGCCACTGTACTCTTTCTTCTTCCCATTTCTGTCTTGGAGTCACTCTTTAAGCCTACCACAATACTTTCCTATCCTAAAATCATCAGCAGCTCAAACTTCCCGCATGTCCTGACTCCGACACAGCCATATCCTTCGTCTCATGGAGCCACGCCTGTCGTCATTGCCGGATCTTCTTTGCTACATGAGGTATTATTGTACGTGTTTTTATTTTCTTCATTATATTGACTATCAGAAAACATTTCAGACTTGTTTGGGTGTTTTGACTTCATAGTGTATTTGTTCTTTATTGTCTTTATTCTATATAGCTTAATCGTGGAAGTTATGGTAAATAGCACTTGGTGAGAATGGTAAGGTGATTTGCTTGTGCGCCTGAAAATTTATTAATCATCTTGTGTTAATTTGCCTCGGTTATAAAATCATCACTGCAAAATTTTAATTCCGGAATAATTGTTTTAAAACCATTTGCATTTTCATTTAAGTTGTATTTATTTGAGTCCATTTTGCATCACATCCACTTAGGTTCGCATTAGAGTCAGCACACCTGAGTCACACAGTCTAACCTGCGTCACATAAGTTCATAAAAACCTTGCATTAAATTTTTTTTTTGTGAATTTGTTGACATCATTTAATTTTATGACTTCCCTTCCATTTCAGCTCCAAGCCAATTCTAATCCATATTCTAATGGTAAGTTTCTCTTTAGTTTTCTTTTTATTATTTCTAAGCCCAAAAGCATATTTTGCGTCCCATTAGGGTCTTCCAAATTCCACCATCATATATCAATTTACATCTTCAGATCATTTTTTTCATCTTCAGCTCCAAGTCAGATGAGAATGCTTTGGTGGATGTGTGGACACACGAGACTGGATAAAATTAAGAAAGAATGTACCATGGATAAGACGGGAGTAGCACCTATTGCAGAGAAGATGCGAGAAGCTCGACTAAGATGGTTTGGACACGTACAAAGGAGACCATTGGAGGCACCTGTTAGGTGTTTTGAGAGTCTAGTCACTAGGCATGTTAAATAAGGGAGGGATTGACCAATAAAAACTTGGAATGAAACTATAAGGAAAGACATGATGCACTTAGGCATTGGTGAGATTTCGACTAAAGATAGGGCATAATGGCAACAAAGGATCCATATAGCCGACCCCACTATAGTGGGATAAAGGCCTGAGTGTTGTTGGTCGCCTCCCGCGACAAATGGCGTCACCACGACAAACGTCACCCCCCACGACAAATGTTGTCTAATGGGTGTTTTGACTTTGTCACTCATTTCTCATATGGAATTATATTATCAGCATTCCCTTAGTTTGTAGGGTCTCTGTCGTCTAACACATAAAAAAGGGCAACCCGATGCAGAAAGGCATCCCCGCGCAGCTAGGGTCCAGGGAAGGGTCCCACCACCACAAGGGTGAAAATGTGAAATGTAGGCAAACTTTACCATGCATTTTTGCAAGAGGCTGCTTCCAGGACTCGAACACATGACCTCAAGGTCAAACGGTAACACCTCAATCCTCTAACAAATGTACTTAAAATTTATTAATTGGGCGGCATAAGATTGAGTTGTTGGGACTAACCAACTCTTATGGAACATATGCATCCACAGTACATTAAACATATGATTAAACATTTCTCGATCATTTGAAAGGGCTTTATTAAATGCCCTTTCGATCAGACATGGAAAACATGAAATTAGAAATAATATATATTCTCGCTTACCTTCACTGAAATGCAATGCTGACAAACTCCCCTCTTTCAGCAGAAAACTCCTTACTGTACTTGATTGGATCAATGGCATCGATCTTCTCCAAATACTTTCAAGTTTTGCTCTATTGCAATGTCTTCCTGGACAATTCAACTTGCTGCACACATAACAACTAAAGTTCTTCTGAATCGCTCGTGCCGAGGAAGAATCCAAAATTGCGAGCTCTGCCCAAAACGAGTGCAAATCAAAAAATTAAAATGAGCCTTTAATATTAACATTTAAAGAACCAAAGAACTTGGCATTTCTTAAAATTTAAAACAAAAGAAATAACAAAAAATGCAAGGATTTCATTTCCTCAATAAGTAGAAATCAAAATACATGGGGCCTCCATACCTCTAAGCACAGCTTCGGAACACTCTATGGATTCATGAACATCCATAGGAGATGGTTCTTGAGTACTGAACTGTAAAAGTGAGACAGTAAGCCATGTCGCTTGGCTTTTTGATGTTCTAAGTTGTTTTTCAGTTTCAGATAGTATTGTCAATGCATGCCTAAGTTTCACAATGCCAGCCCGAGCCACTGCGTCATGAGTGCAATAAGTCACGAAAAATCAATATATAAGTTAAAATCCTGCAGACAACAATCTCAATGCTTTAGGTTATTAGCAACTTGATGTAGGGTAGGATGTGTACCGTGCAATTTAGGCTAACTCGAGTGAGCGGACACGTGGGTGCTATATGTAAATGCACAAAATCCGCTCGGCGATTATTTCAAATAAGAATCACAATCATGCCTAAAATAATGTAGGCGAGAACAATTTCTATTAGGGAGATCAAGCAAGGCTTTCCTCCAAACGGAGGGCCAAATTAAGCGCGTCACAAATGTAACACCCCTTCCCAGTATTACAGAAATCAGCCGTCCGGCCGGGTCAGCGATATAAAGAAAACTAGGAAGCAGTATTAAAACTAGTAGCAGCAGGTAATAAAAGTCCTAACTAAACAGATTTAATACTTACAGCGGGAGTAAAAATTAAACTAAGGTTAACCACATACCTGATGTCTGGATTCACAGAGCCACTAAACAAAAGAGAAACTGCATTAACGGAAAATCTGAACTATCAAAAAGTCTGACATAAGATACATAAAATATTAATGAGTTACACTGTCCATAAAAACAAGTACATGCTGAAAATGGAGTAAACTGACAAATAGTAAAAGTACAACATTCGGACACCACCAAGACGCTCATCCTAGACGAAGTTTCCCACCTGGGTCACCTGAAAAACATTGCCCACGAATGGTCAGAGTAAAGAAAAACAATTCCCCTTAGTGACACTAAAAATAGATTTACATATGAATGCATGCATGTCTTTAAAACTAGTCTCGTGCACTGAAAACCTTTCATGATATATGATATGCATGCTTTTCCTATCCTTACTGACGAACACTATAATTCTAAACTCATGACTTTCCGTTCATTTACCCCAGTCCTGACGTTCACTAACTAGTGTACTATCTCACGTCAAGCCTATACTTGAGTTCTAGGTGGCTTCTAGGCTACACGTTTACTGGGAAGGCTCTAGGCAGAGTAGCTCCTAACGCGCAAAAATCTGAAACTGACGACCCGAGACCATCTGACGAACTCAATTGTTCTAGTGCCACGCGGACACGGTCTCGAATCTGCTAACTGTCTCAAAGGGGAGTCAACTCCCAAGACTGTAATTCATAGGATACCATATGCCCTATGAGGATGGTAGTGCGCCTCTACCAAGCACGAAAATACTGGTGTGCTACTGACCAGTTTTGGTCTGACGCTACTCTGCATGGGATATATTTTCTAGTGTACTACTGAGCGACCCTTGACTTTCTCGTGGTCGACTTGAATGGACCTTCGAACCCTTGGTCGGACAATCTCCAACCTACGTGTACATGTGAAGTTTCGTACTTAACTAACTGTTCACGACTTAACTAACGTGGTTATGGAAAAGGGCGTTCTCATACGTGTCTACACGATTATTTTTCTACTGTCACATTTTTCTATGCATGATTATGATGTTGTACGAAACCTACTTATGCGTATAAAATACAATTATTTGATATGTCTAACTAAAAGAAATTCGTATTTCCTTACAGTGGTGCTGCGACGCTCGTATACTCGGCGCGGCGACATATTCTTTTCCAAACGTAAATCCGGCTGTTGGAGACCTTCAGAAGTTGCCCCGACCCCGCCAAATTCCTGAAATTTTTCGTAACCCTAATTTTAGAATTTTCCCTCTACGATAAACCCATAAAAAAATATAAAAAGCTAGGGTTACAACATTCACGAGTTAAACTTCAATTTTTTTACCTTTTAGTAGCGATTGAGGCTCCCAACGCGTTCCACACAAAATTCGTGGGGAATTACGAACACCCAAAACCTAGGATAGGGCAACCAAAACGAAAACCTAGGTTAGATTTGTTTCCAAAACGAAGGAAAACCAAGTGGAAAGCGAGAAAAAGGAAGGAATCGAACTCACCGAAGCCAAAACGTTCACTTCCACCGGTTAGGGTTGGATCCGGCACTTTCACGGCCAAGGGAGGAAAAGGAAAGTCTACCGGAGCTCGTAGAGGAGGGAGGAGTGGTCGGAGAAGGAAACCGGAGAGGAATCGGACGCCGGAGAGGCTTGCGGGAGGCGCGGCTCTGCGCGCTGCGGGAGACGGACGGGCGAGCGATTTCTTTCGGGCGACGGCTGCGGTTTTCTTCCCGAGAGGTGAGGGTTGCGGGTTTTAAAATGAGCCTTGCGGTTTTGATATGTTAACCGTGAGAGAGGAGGGGGGGAAATACTATTGGCACCCCAACACTAATAATTTGAAGATTAATTCACTTTCACACCGCGCGTCACTAAAACGAAAAGCGTCACGCACTAAAATTTATGCACTTAACGAGCTAAAGATCGCTGTCAACAGGAAAAGTGACATTATACCTTGTCAACGCGCCGCCTCGATCAAAAATTCGTCGCGACCTTCCCCTACAATTTTAAATAAAAACGCATGTCAATTTACGGATGTTACAAATCTCCCCTCCTAACAAAGATTTTCGTCCTCGAAAATTGTAATCATACCTATATCGAAGAGGAAAGAGTAGTCTGCATTGCTCTGAAGCTCATCCTCTCGCTCCCAAGTATACTCTGGTTTGCCACAGTTCATCCAAAGGACTTTGACCATGCGAATTTCTCTATTTCTGAGCTTCTGTATCCTTGAATCCACTATTCTGACTGGTCTAACCCCAATACTAAGATCTGTCTCAATTTGTGCTTCCTCGGTACTTATGAGCTGACTAGGATCTCTGACTGCTCTCCTCAGATAAGAGACGTGGAAGACATCATGAACACCACTCATCTCCTCAGGTAAGGCCAATCTGTAAGCAACCTCACCAATTCTTTCCAGTACCTCAAAAGGACCAACAAATCTGGGGCTCAGCTTTTTCATCCGCTTTATTCTAGAAACTCCTCTGACTGGTCTGACCTTCAGATAAACGTAGTCTCCAACACTGAACTCTACTGACCTGTGCTTCTGATCATGATACTTGGCCTGGCGATCCTGAGCTGTCTTCATACGCTCCTGAATAAGCTTGATCCTATCAGTGGTCTTATCAATCCATGACTCCCTGATTGTGGATCTCTCTTCACTTTCAGCCCAACATAACGGTGTCCGACAACGTCTGCCATAGAGGGCCTCGAACGGTGTCATCCCAATACTTGTCTGAAAACTGTTGTTGTAGGAGAACTCCACAAGTGTAACATATTTCTCCCACTTTCCTCCAAAATCCAAAATGCACATCCGTAGCAAATCCTCCAAAGTCCTATTTGTGTGCTCAGTCTGTCCATCGGTCTGGGGATGGAAAGCGGTGCTGAAGTGTAACCTGGTACCCAACCGCTCCTGTACGTATCGCCACTCCCTGGAGGTGAATCTGCCGTCTCGGTCTGAAACTATAGTCCTGGGAATACCGTGAAGCCGAACTATCTCGTCCAAATATAACTGCGCCAGCTTCGGACCTTGATCCGTCTTCCTAAGAGGAATGAAATGGGCGACCTTAGAAAGTCGGTCAACTATAACCCACAAGGAATCATTCTCACTCTGCGATCTCGGCAAACCATGAATGAAATCCATGGATATATCTTCGAATGTCCACTCAGGAATGGGAAGTGGCTGCAACTTGCCTCCAGGCCTCTGGCACTCGGCCTTAACCAACTTGCACGTCTCACACTTCCCTACGTAATCTGCAACGTCTCTCTTCAAGCCTGGCCACCATACTAACATCTTGAGGTCTGCATACATCTTCGTGCTACCCGGATGTATAGAATATCTGGAATTGTGTGCCTCAAATAAAATATCCTCGCGGAGGTGACTAACATCGGGGATACACACCCTGCCATCGATCAACAATAAATCATTCTGAATAATGAATCCCTCCTTCTGTCCTGACTGCACTGAGCTCCAAATCTCTGCCATCTTTGGATCCAACGGTAGAGCTGTCCTGATTCTGTCCTTGATATCGCAGGTAATCTCCATCCAACTCAACCTTGCAGAACCAAAACTACTGCGTGGCACAATGGTAATATCCAGTCTCTCCAGCTCTCACACTAACTCCTCCTGCTGAGTGAGGAGAAAGAAACACGAACCTCTACGGCTAAGGGCATCAGCTACAACGTTCGCCTTTCCTGGATGGTACTGAATGTCTACGTCGTAGTCTGATAGAAATTCTAACCATCTGCGCTGCCTCAAATTGAGCTCTCGCTGATCAAAGATATACTTGAGGCTCTTATGATCAGTGAAGATCTCACAACGCACTCCATAGAGATAGTGCCTCCAAATCTTCAAAGCATGTATGACTGCTGCAAGTTCCAAGTCATGCACTGGATAGTTCCTCTCATGTATCTTTAATTATCTCGAGGCATAGGCTACGACCTTTCCATGCTGCATGAGAACACATCCCAAACCCTGACCTGATGCATCGCTGAAGATCTGAAACCCGTCAGGCCCTGATGGTAAACTCAAAATCGGTGCGGTCATTAACCTGCCCTTCAAGTCCTCAAAAGCCAACTCACACTCAACTGTCCAATCCAAGCCCTTGCCCTTCCTGGTGAGGGAAGTCAGTGGTAAGGCTATCTTCGAAAAATCTCTGATAAATCTCCTGTAGTAACCAGCAAGACCCAAAAAGCTACGAACCTCTGAAACTGTCGTCGGCCTTTGCCAACTCTTAATGGCCTCTACCTTCTTCGGATCAACACTAACTCCTTTCTGACTGATGATGTGGCCCAAGAATGCAATCTCTGGAAGCCAAAACTCGCACTTTGAAAACTTGGCAAACAACTGATTCTTTCTGAGTGTGCTCAAAACAATCCTGAGATGTGCTGCATGATCTTCTGCACTCTTAGAGAACACTAAGATGTCATCTATAAAAACGATGACAAAACGATCCAAGTACTCCCGAAATACCCTGTTCATCAGGTCCATAAATACTGAAGGAGCATTGGTCAGCCCAAACGGCATGACCACGAACTCGAAGTGTCCATATCTGGTGCTGAAAGCCGTCTTCTGAATGTCCGAGTCACGAATATTTAACTGGTGGTAGCCTGACCTCAAATCTAACTTGGAGAAAGTGTTCGATCCCACCAACTGGTCGAACAAATCATCAATCCTGGGAATCGGGTACTTGTTCTTCACTGTTAGCTTATTCAACTCACGATAGTCTATGCACAGTCTCAGACTACCATCCTTCTTCTTCACGAAAAGCACTGGAGCACTCCATGGTGAAGTGCTGGGGCGTATAAAACCCAAATCAAGTAACTCCTGCAACTGACTCTTCAACTCTGCTAGTTCCCTTGGAGCCATCCGATAGGGAGATTTGGCTACCGGTGTAGCCCCAGGCTGCAAGTCTATCGGGAACTCAATCTCTCTATCTGGAGGGGCACCAGGGAGCTCTTCCGGAAAGACATCGGGGAATTCCTGCACCACTGGTACCTCGGATAACTCAGCCTTAGTCTCTGCATTCATCAGTACTACGAAGGTTTCGCAACCCTTACTGATGCACCTTCTTGCTTGGACTGCAGATATAATCATTTTCACCACTCCCTTCAAGCCCTGAAAAGAAAAGGAAGTCTGATTGGGGCCATCAAACTGTATCTGCTTCGCCCTACAGTCAATCTTGGCGTTGACTGCCGACAGCCAGTTCATTCCAAAAATCAGGTCGAATCCTGCAATAGGTAGCTGCAAAGCTTCCACAATAATCTCGGTGTCACAAAACTGCACCGGTACCCTGCACCTATCTCTGGTCTGCAGAAGGGATCCATTCGGCATCATAACATCCAGCGCTACAGTTTCTGAGAATACTTCTAAATTCAACTTACGCACTAGAGATTCTGCGATAAACGAGTGCGAGGCACCCGTATCAAACAGAATCTTAGAGGGTAAATTTCGAATCATAAGGATGCCTACATGAATGAATTTTCAAAAAGAAAAGAGTGTCACTACGGAGGATTAAAATAAGCTTATCAGGCAAATTAAACACTTACCTGTCACTACATCTTCCTGCCCCTTAGCCTCCTGCTGCCCAAGTCCATAAGCTCTGGGCTGCACCAAATCTCGACCCTGCTGTGGTCTTCCATCGGTAATCATCAACGCTTTGCCCTTGTCTGCTCTGCTAGGGCCACCAATCTCATACTTCGACTGCAGGAACAAAATGCATTTGTCATCTACCAAAAATTTATAAATGTACAAAAATACAACAAGGTTGATTACCTGATTCGAACCACCTTCCTGACAGAAACGAGCAATGTGTCCAGGTTGACGACACTTGTAACACACGCCCGCGCTGGCCAAACACTCTCCCGGATGGCGACGCTGACACTTGGGACAAAGGGGGTAGTCCCTGCTCCTGTCACCAGATTGACCATACTTCCTCGCATCAGGCTTCTGCTTCTTGTTCCAATTCTTCCCCTGATCATTCATGTTCTGCTGCGACTGATGTGAATCCTGAGCTCGCTTTGCACGGAAGTTACTTCGCTTTTGAACCTTCTGCTGGTCAGCCTCCAGCCTGCGAGCCGTATCCACTAAGCTCCTGTAATCAGCATTGACCATGGTCATCAGCGGCTGTCTCAATGAGTCTCGTAGGCCATCCACAAAGCGGCTGCACTTCTCAGTCTGGTCACCCTGCATTACGCCCGCATATCGAGCCAGATGGGTAAGCTCTCGCTCGTACTCAGCAACAGTTCTGTCCCCCTGGAAAAGCCTAAGGTATCTCTCCTGTAGACCTCGTCGTGCGGAAGGAGGCACGAACCAATTCGCAAGGGCTCTAGAAAATTCGCCCCACGTAAACATGTCTGGCGTACGACCTGGCCAAAAACATAATCATACTATTTAAAGAGAGAACATATCACTTCCAAAATAATTAAAGAAATTTTCATAACCATTTACCTGCGGGATCATCCGCCCGGTACTTGTCCCACCAGACCTTTGCCTCACCTCGGAGGAGGAAAACTGCCAGAGGAACCTTCTTATTCTCTGGGCACTCCAAAACATCCAGCAGGTCTCTGGTGTTTGCTACCCAATCATCTGTATCCATCGGGGTCTCATCCCCACTGTAGTTTGAAGGCTGAAGTTCTCTAAAATTCCTCAAATAACGCTCCAGGGTCATCTCCACGGGTGCTGGGGCAGGAGCTGGTGCAGGGGCTGGTACGTGCACTGGAACTGGTAACCCTGCAGCCAGTCCTCTCTGGAACTCCATCAAGGCAACAGTAACCGCCTTGGCAATCTGAGATGCTATATCAGTGCCCTCTGAAGCTGCTGGAACTGGAGGTACCTGTGGCACTGCAGCATCTCCCATAGTGGCGTTAGGAACAGGGTCTTGATGTGAAGATTCACCTGGTTCACTTACTCGAGTTGTCTGATAGAACATATAAAAGAAATCTGGTTATTTATCAAGCGTCTACTAAAACTGGCTTGGCAACTATATTCGTACTCCTGCGAAAAACTAAGCCTTAACCGCAACTTAAAATACTCTACTAACAAAAGTTTACTGTTATACAGTCCTATGGCTCTGTGAAAACCTTCTAGGGTCCAGGGATCCTAAACCTGGCTCTGATACCAATTTGTAACACCCCTTCCCAGTATTACAGAAATCAGCTGTCCGGCCGGGTCAGCGATATAAAGAAAACTAGGAAGCAGTATTAAAACTAGTAGCAGCAGGTAATAAAAGTCCTAACTAAACAGATTTAATACTTACAGCGGGAGTAAAAATTAAACTAAGGTTAACCACATACCTGATGTCTGGATTCACAGAGCCACTAAACAAAAGAGAAACTGCATTAACGGAAAATCTGAACTATCAAAAAGTCTGACATAAGATACATAAAATATTAATGAGTTACACTATCCATAAAAACAAGTACATGCTGAAAATGGAGTAAACTGACAAATAGTAAAAGTACAACATTCGGACACCACCAAGACGCTCATCCTAGACGAAGTTTCCCACCTGGGTCACCTGAAAAACATTGCCCACGAACGGTCAGAGTAAAGAAAAACAGTTCCCCTTAGTGACACTAAAAATAGATTTACATATGAATGCATGCATGTCTTTAAAACTAGTCTCGTGCACTGAAAACCTTTCATGATATATGATATGCATGCTTTTCCTATCCTTACTGACGAACACTATAATTCTAAACTCATGACTTTCCGTTCATTTACCCCAGTCCTGACGTTCACTAACTAGTGTACTATCTCACGTCAAGCCTATACTTGAGTTCTAGGTGGCTTCTAGGCTACACGTTTACTGGGAAGGCTCTAGGCAGAGTAGCTCCTAACGCGCAAAAATCTGAAACTGACGACCCGAGACCATCTGACGAACTCAATTGTTCTAGTGCCACGCGGACACGGTCTCGAATCTGCTAACTGTCTCAAAGGGGAGTCAACTCCCAAGACTGTAACTCATAGGATACCATATGCCCTATGAGGATGGTAGTGCGCCTCTACCAAGCACGAAAATACTGGTGTGCTACTGACCAGTTTTGGTCTGACGCTACTCTGCATGGGATATATTTTCTAGTGTACTACTGAGCGACCCTTGACTTTCTCGTGGTCGACTTGAATGGACCTTCGAACCCTTGGTCGGACAATCTCCAACCTACGTGTACATGTGAAGTTTCGTACTTAACTAACTGTTCACGACTTAACTAACGTGGTTATGGAAAAGGGCGTTCTCATACGTGTCTACACGATTATTTTTCTACTGTCACATTTTTCTATGCATGATTATGATGTTGTACGAAACCTACTTATGCGTATAAAATACAATTATTTGATATGTCTAACTAAAAGAAATTCGTATTTCCTTACAGTGGTGCTGCGACGCTCGTATACTCGGCGCGGCGACATATTCTTTTCCAAACGTAAATCCGGCTGTTGGAGACCTTCAGAAGTTGCCCCGACCCCGCCAAATTCCTGAAATTTTTCGTAACCCTAATTTTAGAATTTTCCCCTCTACGATAAACCCATAAAAAAATATAAAAAGCTAGGGTTACAACATTCACGAGTTAAACTTCAATTTTTTTACCTTTTAGTAGCGATTGAGGCTCCCAACGCGTTCCACACAAAATTCGTGGGGAATTACGAACACCCAAAACCTAGGATAGGGCAACCAAAACGAAAACCTAGGTTAGATTTGTTTCCAAAACGAAGGAAAACCAAGTGGAAAGCGAGAAAAAGGAAGGAATCGAACTCACCGAAGCCAAAACGTTCACTTCCACCGGTTAGGGTTGGATCCGGCACTTTCACGGCCAAGGGAGGAAAAGGAAAGTCTACCGGAGCTCGTAGAGGAGGGAGGAGTGGTCGGAGAAGGAAACCGGAGAGGAATCGGACGCCGGAGAGGCTTGCGGGAGGCGCGGCTCTGCGCGCTGCGGGAGACGGACGGGCGAGCGATTTCTTTCGGGCGACGGCTGCGGTTTTCTTCCCGAGAGGTGAGGGTTGCGGGTTTTAAAATGAGCCTTGCGGTTTTGATATGTTAACCGTGAGAGAGGAGGGGGGGGAAATACTATTGGCACCCCAGCACTAATAATTTGAAGATTAATTCACTTTCACACCGCGCGTCACTAAAACGAAAAGCGTCACGCACTAAAATTTATGCACTTAACGAGCTAAAGATCGCTGTCAACAGGAAAAGTGACATTATACCTTGTCAACGCGCCGCCTCGATCAAAAATTCGTCGCGACCTTCCCCTACAATTTTAAATAAAAACGCATGTCAATTTACGGATGTTACAACAAATGGTTCCTTTCTGCAATCAAAATTCTTTACGGGGCAAAATTCCACAAATAAATATTTAAGCAAGTATGAAGAATCCAAGCAACATCCAAGCGCTGAAAACTAAAAGTCCATACAACAAACAACTCACAAACAAAGGAATGTCCGAGGTGAGAGAGATCCGGCGGTTTTGAAGGTAGATCCGGGTGAGCGTGTCGGAACGGCGGATGTACACAGTGGAGAAGTGTTGCGGTGGGTTGAAAGTGGATAGATCCGGTAATTTGATGACGGATACGGGCTACGGGGAGGAAATATGTAAGTGGGGAAGTAGATCGGAGGAGGGTAGCGTTATATCAAAGTAGATCTAGGGTTTTCGGAGCGGGTAGGGGTGGATCCACGAAGGGGAAATGGAAGGAGGGGATGGCTAGGGCAAGAGAAGCCCTAGAGGGGTCGGTTTGGGGTAGGAAAGGGGGTGGGGGGGCTGGAGGTCCGGCGGCTGGAGTCCGGTACGGGAAAGGGGGCGGCGGCCTGTAGCGGGCTGGGGAAAGGGGGGGCTGGGCAGCAGGTTTGCAAGGGAGGGGGCCGGCTGTTTGGAAGCAGCAGGTCGGTGGTTTGGGGGCTGGATGGGGGCGTTCGGCTGTAGGAAGGGGGAGATAGTGAGGGAAAATGATGGAGGGGGGTAGGGTTTACCTTGGGGGGCGAAGTTCCACCGCTAGGAGTCGACACCTAGGGCTCCACAGCGTCAACACCGTGGCTTGATCGCGGAGTTCCGGGAATAACTTTCTCAAAAACCAGCAATGCCTCTCCAAGCCTCTAACACTCCTATTTATAATATTCTAAACATTAGGGCAACCCGGGATCGACGGCTATGATTGGTCGAAGCGTCCACGTGCCAAATAAAAGGAAAAAAGAACTGAAAATAACAAAGTCATATATTAAAAAGATTCGCGGCGCGCATCCGGACGCATCCGCGGGTTCGGATCGTCCCTCCGATCAAGTCTTCCGGTGAGAATAGACGAAAGTGGGCCCCGCCTTGTCATGGGCCACCGATGGTCCTCCATCAACTCCCCCCGACTGAAAAGAATTCATCTCCGATGAATGGAGATGATCATACTGTCGTCGAAGCCCAGGGGCGAGTCGATCCAGCTTAGTAAGTAGAATCCACGTATCATCAGAGGCGGAGCGACCTCTCCAATGAACCAGGTAGCGGCATGAGAATCCAGTGATGGTAGGGACGTACTCATGGGCGACGATATCTGTAATACTCTCAGTATACTGCTCTCGTGAGGTGGATCTCGGAGCGATCAGGGGTGCAGGCGGTGTCACCATAGGTGAAGGACTCCCAGGGGTGTGTAGTGTGTACAGCAGGGGACAGGAAAAGTGGCAGAGGTGAGCGGGAGGAAGTTGTGGCTGGTGAGGAGGTGGAGTGGTGGTGATCATCCCGACTCGGGTCTGAATATTCGCGAGGTTCGTAATACGGAGTCAAGTCCTCAATGTTGAACATCGGATGGATGCCCAGACTCGCGGGAATATTCAGCTCTTAGGCATTTGTCCCGATTCGCTTAACGATCGAGGGACCCATTCGTTTAGCGCTTAATTTCTTGGCAGGCCCCGGTGGGAGCCACTCCGCCCGGATTCGGACCATTACCTGCTCGCCTTCGTTGAAAACCCGTTCTCGCCTGTTTAAATATGCACGGGTCTTATAGTTTTCATTACTTGAAATAATTTGCCGACGGACTGACTCATGTAAATCATGCAAATGACGTGCAAATGACTCGGCGGACTCACTTGGACGGGACTCTAATGGACAAGGAACGAGGTCGATGGGCTTCTTGGGTTCATACCCTAATACTATATGAAATGGGCTCAACCCGGTGGACCTATTGACCGAACTATTGTAGGCAAATTCCGCGACGGGAAGGACGGAGTCCCAACTCGCCACATGCTCGCCAACAAGACATCTAAGCAAATTCCCTAAACTGCGGTTCACAACCTCAGTTTGCTCGTCTGTCTGAGGGTGATATGCAGATGAAAACTTCAAGGTAGTGCCCGTTTTGTACCATAGGGTCTTCCAAAAGTAACTCACGAACCTAACATCCCTGTCGGGGACTATGGACTTCGGTGGGCCATGTAACCTAAAGACGTCCCGAATGAAAATGGATGCAACGCGTGATGCGTCGGCAGTCTTAAAGCAGGCTATGAAGTGTGCCATCTTGGAAAAACGATCCACGACGACAAAGATGGAGTCCTGTTTCTGAACCGTGTGCGGCAGTCCAAGTACAAAGTCCATACTAATATCCTCCCAGGGCCTAAGTGGGATTGGTAAGGGTGTATATAATCCTGTGTTTCGTTTAGCTCCATTCACAGTCTGACACGTACGACAATGTCGGACAACTCTGGCCACATCCCTCTTCAGGCCAGGCCAATAAAATCTATCCTCGACGATAGCTATGGACTTATCTCTGCCAAAATGTCCGGCGGCTCCGCCCGCATGAAGCTCCCAAATGAGATAGTCGCGGTATGATGTGCTGGGGATGCACATGTGGGAGCCTCGATAAAGGTAACCTTCCCAAATCTGGAAGCCATCGACAGGCACTGGTGGGTCTCGGGATAAAGCTGCGTATATCTCGCCGAAGTCCGGACAACCTGGGTAATCAGCAATAATCTGCTCAAGTCCGTCCACGTGGGCTCTCAGGGTCTGCAGAAGGGTGACCCGCCGACTCAACGCATCAGCGGGTTTGTTCTCAACACCGGCGCGATATTTGAGAACATAGTGGAAATCCTGAAGGTACTCAACCCACTTCGCATGCATATGCCCCAACTTCTTCTGGGAATCTAAGTACCTAAGCGCTTGGTGGTCCGAATAGAGAACAAACTCCCGGGGAAGGAGGTAGTGTCTCCCGTATTGTAATGACTGAACGATCGCATAAAACTCCATATCATAATTGGAGTATTTTTGCTTGCCTTCATTTAACTTCTCGCTGAAATAGGAGACCGGGTGTCCCTCCTGGCTCAGCACACCACTGATCCCTACTCTCGAGGCATCACACGCAACTTCAAAAGCCTTGCCAAAATCAGGGAGTCGTAGACTGGTGCCGTGGTCAACTTCTCCTTAATCTCCTCAAACGCTCGAGTGGCCGCGGGGGTCCATTGAAACTCGCCCTTCTTCAAATAGCTAGTGAACGGAGCCATAATCGAGCTAAATCCTCGAACGAACCGTCTATAGAAAGTAGCTAGACCATGGAAGTTGCGGGCCTCGTGAATGGCCGTAGGCAAGGGCCACTCGCGGATGGACTTAACCTTCTCAGGGTCGACTGACACTCCTGTGGATGAAACGATAAATCCCAAGAACTGAACCGACTCGGCGTAGAACGAACACTTCTTTAGATTCACGAATAGCTTCTCACTACGAAGGGTCTCGAAAAGAAGTCTCAAGTGCGCTAGGTGGTCGTCATGGGTCTGACTGTAAATCAGAATATCATCAAAATATACAACTAGGAACTTGCTCATGTAGGGTCGTAATATCTGTGTCATGATTTTCATGAACGTGCTCAGGGCATTGGACAGCCCAAACGGCATGACCAGCCACTCATACAGGCCATCTTTAGTCTTAAAGGTCGTTTTCCATTCATTACCCTCTCGTACCCGAATCTGGTGGTACCCACTCCGTAGATCGATCTTGGAAAAGAGTTGGGCCCCTGGCATGGTATCTAATAAATCGTCAAGGCGAGGAATGGGGAACCTGTACTTCACTGTAATCTTATTGATGGCACGGCTATCGATGCACATGCGCCAGCTACCATCCGTCTTAGGGGTAAGAAGGGCGGGAACGGCACAGGGACTCAGGCTCTCCCGAATGAATTGCTTCCGGAGAAGCTCGTCAACCTGCCGCTTGAGCTCGGCGTGCTCATCTGGATTCATACGATAGTGCGGTGGGTTTGGGAGAGAAGCTCATGGGACTAGATCAATAACGTGCTGGATATCTCGCAACGGCGGGAGCTCATCAGGTAACTCCCCTGGAATGATGTCATCAAACTCCTCAAGTAGGGTCTGAATCTCTGGGGGGAGATCCGGAGTCACCGTCGGGCTCTCAGAAGCCATAGTGGTGGCAACGATGTAAAATACGCTGGCGTCCCTGCTCTCCCGCAAGAACTCACTACACCGCAGAAGATGTAACGGTCGCGACGATATGGTGCTCATGGAGGGCTCAATCGGACCCTTGGATTTCTCCTTGGGCCGGATGGGTGACAACGTAATTTTCTTACCTTTATCATAAAACGTGTATGTGTTCGACCGGCCGTAGCATGTAGCATCGCGGTCGTACAGCCAAGGTCGACCCAATAACACGTGGGTCACATCCATAGGAATTACGTCACACCACACATGATCCTCGAATGTAGCAAGCCGAATGGGAACGAGGCACCGCTGTGTCACCTGGATGGCGGTCTTGTCTACCCAAATGACCCAATAAGGGTGGGGGTGGGGCTCCGCTTTCACTTGCATACGCTCTAAACCTTTTGGGCCACGATATTGACACAACTCGCACTATCAATGGCTAGCTTGCAGGGTCCGCCTGCGCTAGGAAAATACGTGTAGAAGATAGTGGTGTGGCGCCAATCCTCGTCCGCACGGGGGGTATATAGGAGACGTCGCACAACTCCCATCTCTAGGGATCTCTCGGCCTCGCTCTCCCATCCCTCCTCGATCGTAGCCTCGACCTTCTCGGTAACATCCTCGGCTCCCTCTAGGCCAGGCTCTTCCTCTCCCTCAACTAGCAGGCTTCGTGTGGGGCAATGCGCCGCCACATGTCCTCTGCCAGAGCATCTAAAACATTGGATACCCCCAGGTCTCTGACCCTCGGTGGCGATGGTCTTACCCTTCATGCCAGTGGTGACCCGTGGGGGCGGGGTAGCCGTGGTAGTCTGGAAAGGGGTGGGCTTCTTGAATGTCGAAGAATCGGTGCGCGAGGGGAACTGCTTCGCACCCGAAGTACGGAGATACTGCTCGTACTCTAAGGCGAGCTGGAATATCTGGTCAACAGTCTCGAGGCGATGGGGAATCAACTCTCTTCGTAGCTCCGAACGAAGGCCAGCCTTAAATCGAGACGCGGTGGCAATGGGCTCCTCCGAAATATCGCTCCTAACGACCAACTCATCGAATCGAGTCATGTAGTCGGCTACTGAGAGCATCCCCTGACGTAGGCTCTGTAGCTGATCAAACAACTGATCACGATAAGAGGCGGGGAGATATTTATCCTTCAGTCTCTCATTCATCTCATCCCAACGAGTGATGGGATAATAACCTTCTCTCTTGACAGTTCTCTCCACGCTAATCCAAAATACCTTGGCTTGTCCAGTCAACTTCATCTTCGCAAAACGTACACAACGCTCGTCTCTCATATCGTACCAGTCAAAATAGTGATCCATGTCTAGGATCCAATCACTAAAGGCCTTCGGATCCAAGCGGCCGTCGAACGATGGGGCGTCGAGGCGAATCCGACGGGTGATGTCGAAGGCATGGCCACCTCTCCGCGGGTCGGGGTAGTCCCCTGGATAGTCATCGCAGTCGTAGTCAAACCTTCGTCGATCTGGCGGGTAATACTCATCCCGATGCTGGTCGCGGCGACCAGGTGGAGGCACCCGATCCCTAAGGTCAGGCTGCGGCTGACGGGGAATACGATAATACTCACGCGGGGGTGGGTGTCTATCACGTGCTGGCTCAGGGTCTCGCCTCGCCGGCGGGGCTGGGGCCCGGTAGGGAATGTCACGGCGATGGCGTTCCACTGGTGGTTGGCCCACTCTCGGGCGCCAGTCGGGACGTGGAGAAACATCAAGGTCATCCTCCAAAGGATCGTCGCGATGTGTAGGCGTGTCCCTGACATTCTCTAGGTGGTCCAATCGTAGGTTCACCTCAGCAAGGTCTTGTCATACGTCATTAAACTGGGCGCTAGGGTGTCAAAACGGTCTAGGATGAGGCGTTGGAACTCAGCAAACGCGGTGCCCGAATTCAAGCTTCCCGCTCGGTCGTCTGTTACTTGTGGTTCTGTCATGCTAGTCCTAAATGTCCTACCACTACGAAGCATGCAAATGGTCTAACCTTGCCTCTGATACCAATTTGATGTAGGGTAGGATGTGTACCGTGCAATTTAGGCTAACTCGAGTGAGTGGACACGTGGGTGCTATATGTAAATGCACAAAATCCGCTCGGCGATTATTTCGAATAAGATTCACAATCATGCCTAAAATAATGGAGGCGAGAACAATTTCTATTAGGGCGATCAAACAAGGCTTTCCTCCAAACGGAGGGCCAAATTAAGCGCGTCACAAATGGTTCCTTCCTACAATCAAAATTCTTTACGGTGCAAAATTCCACAAATAAATATTTAAGCAAGTATGAAGAATCCAAGCAACATCCAAGCGCTGAAAACTAAAAGTCCATAAAACAAACAACTCACAAACAAAGGAATGTCCGAGGCGGGAGAGATCCGCGGTTTTGAAGGTAGATCCGGGTGAGCGTGTCGGAACGGCGGATGTCCGCGGTGGAGAAGGGTTGCGGTGGGTTGAAAGTGAATAGATCCGGTAATTTGATGACGGATCCGGGCTACGGGGAGGAAATATGTAAGTGGGGAAGTAGATCGGAGGAGGGTAGCGCTAGATCAAAGTAGATCTAGGGTTTTCGGAGCGGGTAGGGGTGGATCCACGAAGGGGAAATGGAAGGAGGGGATGGCTAGGGCAAGAGAAGCCCTAGAGGGGTCGGTTTGGGGTAGGAAAGGGGGTGGTGGGGGGATGGAGGTCCAGCGGCTGGAGTCCGGTACGGGAAAGGGGGCGGTGGCCTGTAGCGGGTTGGGGAAAGGGGGGTTGGGCAGCGGGTTTGCAAGGGAGGGGGCTGGCTGTTTGGAAGCGGCAGGCCGGTGGTTTGGGGGCTGGATGGGGGGAGTTCAACTGTAGGAAGGGGGAGATAGTGAAGGAAAATGATGGAGGGGGTAGGGTTTACCTTGGGGGCGAAGTTCCACCGCGAGGAGTCGACACCTAGGGCTCCACGCCGTCGGCACCGTGGCTTGATCGCGGAGTTCCGGGAATAACTTTCTCCAAAACTAGCAATGCCTCTCCAAGCCTCTAACACTCCTATTTATAATATTCTAAACATTAGGGCAACCCGGGATCGACGGTTATGATTGGTCGAATCGTCCACGTGCCAAATAAAAGGAAAAAGAACTGAAAATAACAAAGTTATATATTAAAAAGATTCGCGGCGCGCATCCGGACGCATCCGCGGGTTCGGATCGTCCCTCCGATCAAGTCTTCCGGCGAGAATAGACGAAGGTGGGCCCCACCTTGTCATGGGCCACTGATGGTCCTCCATCACAGCTATTACGAGATTATATGATCAATTATTTTTCATGGATAGTATGCTTGATCAACATCATCATTGCCAATAGCCTTTAAGCCAATTATTTGGAGTTGGCCTTTTGAATCATCATTTTTCATTTGTTCATGTTGAGTGCTGACTGGGATGCATAAAATACATGATTATATGAATCATTCATATTATTCTAAGTCTACACATTTCTCCTATCCAAAGCCTTCAACACTAACTCTATGTACTTGTCTAATTGGTGCATGCACCAACTTCCATTATACAAAATCATTCAAATATATTCTTTATTATTTTGTCTTTAATAGATTGCACTCTCATTATTCCGTCATAAATATAAAATCTGCGTGCCAGCCTGCCAGGGAGATGATTGTATTTTGCTTAGGACATGATTTAGACCTTGTTTGGGATAGTTTGAGCCTTTGTACCATGCTGTTCCAATTTACCATTGCTTGCCCACATTGAGATGTATGCACCCTTTTTTTATCACACATCAGTTTAAATTCCACCAAAGCCAAAAAAAACCTATCTAATCATCACACTTAATTGTTGAGTTTCAATAGTCATGTATTTTAATGGTTGGAGTTCATTTTGCGGAATGAAGTCGAGAAATTGTTTTTATGAGATGAGAGGATAATATTCATCATTTAAACTCTATTGTGTAAGAAGAAAAAATTTTATGAAAAAAAAATCATGAAGAGAAGTAAAAGAAAATAATGATGATTGGTGCTTAGCTCTTATGATTTGAAGTGATTCCATTTTGCATAAAATATAAAGAAAAGGCACCTTGGAATCCATGTTTTAGCAAGACTTCTGGAAACTACTTTTTTAAGTTGAGTATACTAAGCACGCTAAAGTTAGAAGGGTCAAAAGTGGATGGAAAAAACAAGGTTATAATAAGCTGTATAAACAGATCAAGTAAATTTAGCCAGAACAAATGATAGAACAACCTGCTTAAGGCCTTCAAGTCTTATTTGATAAAAAATAGGGAGGATTCAAATGAAGCTTACCAACATGTTTTCCAAAAAATCTCCCAACGGCATCAGAAAATTCGGGATGGTATCTTCCAGAGAGGATATCCATAATAAGGTTTGCTAGTTGTGATACCAGTTGCATTGGATCAATCCTCGACGTCATAAGATCTCTAGCCCTTCTAATAGTGTTACTGGTATCTGCAGATAATGCTAGATCAAGCAAATCAAGTAACTCTTCATCTGAAACAACCCCTATCTGCATAATCAATCAGAACAAAACCAGATTGCTGTACTTCATTGTCTATAAAGCATATATTGAGACAGAAAATATGGGATCATCCAGATAAAATGTAAAAGTTTAGAAGCTCACAAGCTCGTGTGCCAAAGCTAGTGTAATTTTCTTCCCAAGCAACGCTAGCTGATCAAGCGTTGTTTCTGCATCTTGAAGAGAGCCATTAGCTTTACTAGAAATAAAAGACAATGCATCCTTCTCAAAAACAAATCCTTCCTCAAGACAAATGTTCTGCAACTTGAAAACAATATCATCATCCTCCACTTTTGGAAAGTGGTACCTTTGGCACTGAGATATTAAGGTCTTTGGAAGCTTGTTTGGGTTAGAGGTAATCATAAGAAAAACAGTATGTCTCGCGAGATCATCAACATTATTTAGTATGGCAGACCATATCTCCCCTCTAAGAAAATGACATTCCTCAATTATGTAAACCTTAAATTGTGATTTAAATGGAACAAGAGAAGCACTCTTTAAGAGCGACTTTATCCTATCTTTATGGTTTAATTTTGTAGCAAAGAGTTCCTTGACGTCCCTACTTCGCCCAGAGAATAAAAAGACGCATTCTTGGCAGCAACCACATGGTTTCTTATCCTCGAGAGACAGGCAATTAAGCGTAGCGGCAAAAATCCTAGCAGTGGATGTCTTGCCAGTGCCACGAGGACCATAAAAAAGATATAACGGAGCAATTTTTCCGATTGATATGACATGCAAGAGGGATTTACTAACAGCATTCAGCCCCACCAAATCATTGAAAGATCGTGGTCTATATTTTTGACTTAAGCTTCTTAAACTCTCTGGGATGGAAGCTATGCCACCATAAATCTTATCTCCCCCTTCAGCAGATAGTAGAGGTAGGTCTTGGCCCTCAATACCAGAAGAAAACGTTGGATCCTTGTGCTTTGGTGTTCTAGACCAACAGTAACTAATTCCGCACCCACTATAATTCGAATTCCCAACATCAACGTCGTCGGCATTGGAGAGCCCCGACGTGCTCCTACTCGTATGAAGCTCACTCGTCGTCAAGCAAGGGCTTCCGGCTCGGCTCCGGCCCGCATCATGCATCGCATTTGGTGTTCTCTTCCAACCACCAAATTCAGGCTTCTCTTTTTGTACAGTGCTGATAATCGACTCAGAAGATGTTGATGTTCCGCTGCAGGAATCAACTTCTTCTTCCAACAGGTTGGTGTATGGCTGACATCTTGTGTTTTCTAATATTCTTTTGGTGCCATCATGGCGGGGTTGATTAACCAAAGTAGCCCTTTTAGAGTGAGAACGTCTGGGTCCCATAATTGAAGATTTTTTGGAGGCATTATTCCTCTTGGTAAGAGTTTTGGAAATATGTTCGAACCCATAGTAGTTTTGAGCTTCAACTATATCCAATTCGCCTACACGCAGACATGGGCCAACACAAGAATTTCCCAGGGACACATTATCAACACGCGCGGCAACTTTACTCATCGAATTTGTGGGTGGATTCCTGAGAGATCGGACCCTCTGGAGGGCCACCAGAGTTTTCGACAGTGGAATGTCCACAGAATGCCGCCGCCCCTCAGACATTTATGTAAGCTTCAAAAAACTTCGTTTATTTCTTCTCTCCTTCTGCAGAGTAGCAGGCAAGAACAAAACAACACACATTATAACACCAGTTAAACCAAAGTTTTTAAAAAAAATGAAGAAATTACTTGCACGCGTTGAGTTAAATATCACTTAATCCTGAAAAGCAATCTACAAAGGAGTGTAGTAAAGCAGAAACACTCGAGATGAAGATAGATTTACCATGAGGAGAAGGTAAAAATGGACCATTTTTCTGGGAGGAAAAAAAAGACATAGTTTGTAGAAAGAGCGAGGTAAATCGGCTCGATCACTAAAATAGGAATAAAAAAGGTAATTGTGATCATGATTCTGAAAAGAGACTTAGAAAGCAGGACATGTAAAAAATCCAGAAGCTACATGTAAAAATTCCAGACTTAGAAAGCAGGACATGTAAAAATTCCAGAAAAATAAATAACATAAACGCGCGAGAATGGAGAAAAGGTTTGCCATGGCAGAATGTTCGAACTCACCGGCGAAGCTGCATTCCCGGCGAGAAGGAGAGCTCACTCCAAAACCCTATCTACATTGGGGGAAGCGAAGAGGGGGTTACGAGGGCAGCATTTTTGGGTAAAAATAACCCGAAAGTTTCGGGTGCAATCGAAGCGGCATTGATCGGAAGCAGGCAGTACTGCTCCGCAGAGATTGTCATCGGGAGAAGCGCCGGCAGGGGCATTTTGGATATTGCTGGAAAGGATAGCGTTGAAAATTAGCGCCCAAAACACTGCCCTCTGTGGGAAAAATTTTCAGTGCCATCATTCGTCCGTTTTTTTAAAATTTTGTTTCCCTTCGGTTCTATTTTTATCAGAGTTTTTCTCTATACTCTTCCGGCCAACACCTGAATTTTCCAGCCACTATTCAAGGGAGGAGCTCAACTTTCTCCTTTTTCCACTTTTCAGCCGAGAAGCGCAGCGCACCTTCGGCCGTTGTAGCCATTATGATGGCTAACGGGTATTGAGGGGTAACGGTCAAAGTGTGGGTGGGGGGTTAGTATAAATAGATGTAAATGTTGTAATGATTGTTATGCAATAATGAAGTATGTTCTCTCTCTCCTGTTATTTTTCGTCTCTCTCCTTTAACATTTCTTCTCTCTCCACGAACCCTTCATCTCTCTCCTCCTCCATCCCATGGCTGATTCTGCCGACCACCGCCGCGCCGCTACAACTGGTGCTCTCGTTAAGATCTCCTCTCTGGAGGGGAACAGTGTCGCGTTGCTGCCGACGCCGTCAAACGCCGACGCCATCTCCATCCAGTCACCGGTGACTAGGGCCGATCTTGATAGAAGACATGCGAAATACATGGAGTTGCATACCTTGGTGTGTGATTCCATCAACCACGCTCAGGAACGATTCTCATCTGAACTGCAGCAAGTTCACAACTCCTTGTCCACAACGACGCAAAACCAGGACTTCCTCCGCAAGAACCAAGAGCAGTTAAAGGATTCACAAGACCTCCTCCGCAAGAACCAAGAGCAGTTAAAGGACTTTCATCAATCTTTCTACCAAGAATTCAAAGATTTACGTTCTGAATTACAGAATTTCATGTGATCGTTGGCTCCCCCAAGAAGCACGGAAGTTCTTCCGTTGGCTCAGGCTCAGCCACAAAATGTCGCTGGATCATCATCGTCATTACACGGCATCCACGGGCTTCATCCCACAACACCTTTCTCGGCGACATCTGGCCCTTTGGAGGGTCAGCCCCGGTTCCGTGCTCCGATTATTGATCTCCAGGCTTCCACATCACAGCCGAGTGTATTGGGATCACAGCCCGTACAAGCAGAACCAATTAAGACACACCAACTCAATAATTCTCTATCCAGCCATGTAATTCCGCCTTTAAGTACTCAAGCACCAAATTACCAGGACCTGGGAAACATAGGAGGGCAGCCAGAGTTCCATAATCGGTCCCCAACAAAAATGGATTGCACAACGTTTGCCACAGGAGACCCCACAGACTGGATCTTCAAAACCGAACTATATTTCAGGTATTACAATATAAACCCACTTGATTATGTATTCATTGCTTCTATGCATTTAGACAGGCCCGCTTCGCAATGGTTTCAAGGACTGCTCCGTAATGACTTATGTCCGGATTGGAAAACATTCAAAGACGCATTAATGGATCGTTTTGGACCATCAGATTACGAGGATCCTATGGGTAAGTTCATGAAATTAGTTCAGCATGCTACTGTTTCCAATTATCAAGATACATTTGAAACATTAGCTAGTCAAGTAGACGGATTGTCACAAGATATATTACGCCGTAATTTTATCGCAGGATTAAAACCACATATTCGTCGCGAGGTTATTGCACACCATCCGGCAACCTTATACGAAGCATTTAAAATGGCAAAATTATTTGAAGACAAAATAGTGGACGACTCTCGTCCGAGTCGGCATTGGCCGACCAGGACGACGGGACCGGGAAATCAGACCTGGTCTGGGTCCCAAAACACCACTCAAACAACCAATTTTAAAAACCGCAACGATAAAATGATGATCCGACGTTTGTCACCCACCGAGTAACAGAGTCGTCGAGAGCGGGGACAATGTTTTACATGTGAGGAACGCTATACACCGGGACACAAATGTAAAAATAAATCAACCCTATATTTTTTTGAAGGCGAACAAGAGGACTTGGAAGAAGATAACACTATACCACTAACTGACAACCCACCGTCATTGGACGATTCGGGAAACCCTGAAATTAGTGTTAACACGTTGATGGGCACCTTTCCTTCAAAGTCATTACGTGTCCAGGGAAACATAGGTCACACTACTGTCCACATATTTCTGGACAACGGCAGCACACATAACTTTATCACTAAACGATCCGCCGTGTACCTAAAGCTTCTCATTAGTGTTATTCCACCATTTAGAGTACATGTGGGAAACGGTAACAATATATTTTGCAAGGAATTTTGCCCTCAGGTAGCTCTCGAAATACAACATATTTCATTTATAGTAGACTTATGTATTGTGGATCTACACGGGGCGGACGTTATTTTAGGCTTTAATTGGTTAGAAACTTTAGGTCCCATTACCATAGATTACGCTACCCGCGAAATGACGTTCACATATCAAGGCAACCTCTGTAGACTGAAGGGAGAACGGTTCTTAAATCCAGGGTCAATATCGTCCTCCCAGATCTGTAAACTTCAAGCACAGGATTCCATTGAATCCATGTTGCTATGTTTACAAACTGTTACCATGGACACATCGAATTCAAAACCACACGCAGATTTTTCCGATGTCCAAAATCCAATGATCCAGACATTATTAATCGACTATCAAAGTCTGTTTGGCAAACCAACGGATCTACCCCCAATTCGGCCATTTGACCATAAAATAAAATTAATTACGGAAGGATCAGTGGCCAAAGTCAGGCCATATCGATACCCGCATTATCATAAGAACGAAAGTGAAAGATTAATAGCCGAATTATTAGCCCAAGGTCTAATCCGCCCAAGTACGTGAGCATTTAGTTCTCCAGTTTTACTAGTTAAAAAAAGACGGTACTTGACATTTTTGCATTGACTATCAAGTATTAAATTCATTAACAGCAAAGGATAGTTTCCCTATGCCGACTATAGACGAGCTCCTGTACGAATTACATGGGGAAACTATTTTTTCTAAACTTGACTTGTTTTCTGGCTATCATCAAATACGTATGCATCCACAGGATATTCATAAAACAGCTTTTCGAACCCATAACGGTTTCTATGAATTTCTAGTAATGTCGTTTGGTTTAAAAAATGCCCCAGCTACATTTCAGGCCATAATGAACAACATCTTTCAACCATTCCTTCGACACTTTGTGGTCATATTTTTTGATGATATTCTTATATATAGTGATTTAGAACAGGCTCACGCGTCACACCTAGACGAGGTTTTTCAACTTTTAAAAAACCATAAGCTTTCGTTAAAACCCTCCAAATGTACATTCGCAGTTTCAACAATAGAATTTTTAGGCCACATAATTTCAGGCAACGATGTCCAACCAAACCCGGGAAAACTAGTGGAAATTACAGATTGGCCCGTACCAACAAACCAAAAACAACTGCGAGCTTTCCTCGGACTAGCCGGGTATTACAGACGCTTTATTCGTAAGTTTGCCACAGAGACAGCGCCCCTCACCGATTTACTCGTAAAAGATGGATTTTTATGGACAGAAGCCAGCCAACAAGCATTTCAGAAAATCAAAACACTTCTAATGACAACTCTGGTCCTTTCATTGCCAGACTTTTTGTTACCCTTCACCATTGAGTGTGATGCATCTAATTGTGGCATCGGGGAAGTCTTATCACAGAAGGGGCACCCACTCGCATATTTTAGTAAGAAAATGTCGCCTAAGGACCAAGCCAAATCCACGTACATAAGGGAGTTATTGGCATTCACCACCGCGGTCAGTAAATGGTGACAATACCTAATTGGATCATCTTTTACCATACTAACAGACCACCAGACGCTTCATAACCTAAATTCCCAGGTCATGACACTGCAGGAACAACAAAAATTCTTGTCTAAAATGTTAGGATTTAATTACTCCATTCAATACCGCCCCGGCAAGGAAAATACGGCAGCTGATGCTCTTTCCCGGAAATATGAAACACCTGTGGACGCTTTTTGTGCAACCTTACAAATTGTTTCATTTTGTTACTCGACACTATTTGACGACATAAAACAGTTATACCAATCAAACACCAAGAGTAGGACAATACTTCATCAATTGGACACCAATCCCACTTCGATAACCGATTGGACTATGATAGGAGGAAAATTATTCTATAAAGCCAAGTTATATGTCCCGCAATCTATTCTACGTACCATTTTAATAAGCGAGGCTCATGATACACGCACGGGTGGACACTCAGGCGTCACCGCAACGGCCAAAAGATTAGCGCAATATTTTTACTGGCCAGGATTGACAGCCGATGTTCATGCCTATGTGCAACATTGTGACCTTTGTCAAAAAGAAAAAGATTGCAATGACTTACCCTATGGCTTGTTACATCCACTTCCAATTCCCACTAAGATTTGGACGGATCTTTCTATCGATTTCATTACCCACCTTCCAAAATCCAAATCTTATGCAACCATACTAGTGATGGTCGACTGACTATCTAAAGGGGCTCATTTCGCCCCACTGCCCACACACTATACAGCACCTTCGGTGGCTCAAGTTTTCTGGGATTTTTGTGGAAAACTACACGGTTTACCCGAAACAATTATTTCGGACAGGGACCCCATTTTCCTGAGCCAATTCTGGCTAACATATTTCAAGACAAACGGCACCAGACTCCGTTTTAGCTCGGCCTACCATCCACAAACGGATGGACAGACTGAGCGGGTCAATCGTTGTATTAACCAGTATCTACGTTTATCTGCGTTTCAACAACCCGCGCACTGGGCCCAATTGTTAAGTTGGGCCGAGTATCACTATAACACCACATATCATGCAGCAGCAGGCTTAACGCCCTATGAGGCAATGTTTGGCCGACCACCTCCGCAGTTTTTGCCACCCTTTAGGGAGGGGGCAGTCATCCAACCTGCTGCTACCTGAATCCACATCCAGAGAGCAATTATTACTACGATTACAACATCATTTACAGCAGGCACAAAATAAAATGAAAAAATTTGTGGATAGAAAGAGAAGGGAGATCTCGTTCCAGGAAGGCGATTTGGTTCTCCTGCGACTTCATCCTTACAAACAATTATCCTTGCACCAAAGAAAATGTAAGCGTTTTAGTCTATGGTACTTTGGACCATACCAAGTGCTAGAAAAAATAGGACAAGTCGCATAAAGACTTCAGTTACCACCGACTAGTAGAATACATCCCATATTTCACGTTTCTCTGCTTAAACCATACTATAAGACTGCGAATTTTCCCACTCATCATATACTAGTCTCAGCGCTGCCGGATACATATCATCATCCTCTTGCCCTTTTGGACAAGAGAACAATTTTTCAGAATGGGCAAGCTATTCAACAGGGCCTCTTTCATTGGGAAGGCTTTCTCCCGGAAGAAGCCACCTGGGAAGCATTAGACTCCATCGACAAAAAGACTTTGACAATTTTAGAAGCTCAATGCACCTGTGATCAACCGACAACCGCACAGTCAAACAGGGAAGTTAAAAGCCAAGGCTCTTTAAATGTCATCCATACTGCTATTACTTTGACGCCTCCTAACTCAAACAATGATATGCAGGAACCAGATGCCGGCACTACATACAGGGACGACAACGCTCACTCACCTTCCCATGTCATCCCAGTGGATTATTTACCAACAACTGATACTAGTCATCTTCTGCAGGATACAAAGAACACCAGCGATGTTCAGGAGCACCAACTAAAAACACAAGGCAACAGACTCAGCGGTACGCAGAAGAAAGTAGCCTCGCCAGAAATGATATATCTACCACAAAATCCACAGAATACTCTGATCAGGGACGAAATCGCTAACCCCTCTGTCATCCATAGAAATAAAACGGTTCACCTTCTAACAATATTGACGTTATGGCGCAGGTATCGCTACCAGGACTGTTGGATCTACCACACACCCAGACAACTCTCGCGAAAGGAACACCAAAAATGAATAGGACGAAAACACAAGAGGACAAGTAATAAACGACAGGGGATACAGAGATACCTTCCAGGATGGGAACCTCCGGCGGCAACCCTCGACGTTCTCTGCGTATGGCATCGTCGCTACTCCGGCGGATTCCTCATCTTCCTCCAGGAGCGCGCCGCCCTCGATCACAACAGAGGAAGAAGTTGGGGAAAGGGGGTTTAGGGTTTCATCATACAACACCTTTTTATAGGCGGGTGTTCTTTGAGGGAAGCCGGACAGACCGTACACCCCGGACAGCTTAAATGGGCAGGGTAGGTATGTAGCCATTATGATGGCTAACTGGTATTGAGGGGTAACGGTCAAAATGTGGGTGGGGGATTAGTATAAATAGATGTAAATGTTGTAATGACTGTTATGCAATAATGAAGTATGTTCTCTCTCTCCTGTTATTTTCTATCTCTCACCTTTAACATTTCTTCTCTCTCCACGAACCCTTCATCTCTCTCCTCCTCCAGCCCATGGCTGATTCTGCCGACCACCGTCGCGCCACTACAGCCGTCCTCACAAACTTCCTCCAAACGACATATACTATTCATCTCTTCCGCCGAGAAATAAAGATTATTGTCTGTCATCCTCTTCCCCTTTGCTCTTGGAATATTTCACACATCAGCTTTTCATAATGAACGTAGCACTGCAATCGCCATCATGTAGAAATCTGGAGCAACCTTAGGCAACATTCCGATAGTTAAGGTAATCGACATGCCTCTTTGCCTTTTTTATTGTATGTGTGATTTTGTTATGGGTGTAATTCTAGTAATTTGAAATGCGATTATTTTTAGTTATATCCGACCGAAATTTGTTTACTTGTGTTCTAACTAGGTTATTATCCGGTCGGATTTTACACAATTTTATCTGCGGCTGTTTTTTTGGTATCTTGATTATTCTCCGATTGGATGTCATTCATTCACTCATATAACCAGCTCTATAAAATGAAATTTTGCTCTCATTATTTTCATTTAGGCTGCACCTGGCACGGCTTATCGCAGCTTATTTGCTTCGATGAGGTTGGACAAAAACGTCATTGTCATAGAATGTATGTTTGGTATGACAAATGCTAATACTGTTATAAAAAAAACTAGTTTGTGCAATAAGATTTTGGTATGACAATGACATTTTTTTCCAACCTCACTGGAACAAATAAGTTGTGATAAGTTGCGCCAAATGCAGCCTTAAACTAACATAAAGAGTGCCAAAAAGTTCTGTAATATATTTTGGTACTCTGATGTCTTTCATTCACTACTATAACCAGCTGTTCTGTCTCTTAAACTAATTATGCATGTTATTTATTCACATGAGAATGACATTGTTGTTTTTCCGACTATGCACAATGATGAGGAAACCCATAATATGTACAAAGAGTACGCGCACAAAATTGGATTCAGTGTGCGCAATAAACATATTATATATTGGACACATACTCGTAAGGATTTGGTGTCCAACAGTTGAATCGACAAGCTAGTCAATCCTAGGGAGGGGAAAGCTGTTTTTTGGACAAACTTGGTTAAGGTTGGTGTAATCTACACACATCTTTCACTTCCCAGAGGATTTATTAACCATGACCACATTAGCCAGTCAAACAGGGTACTCCACTTCTCGAATGAATTGTGCGTCGAGGAGCTTTCCAACTTCTTTAATCGCTTGAAGTCGTTCAGGAGCAAAAAATTTCTTCTTTTGGATGACCGACTTACATGCCAGGTTGATGTTCAAAGAATGTTGTATGATTTGTGGATCCACATCAGGCATATATTCGGAATTCCAAGCAAAATATTTTTGTATGATTCGTCAATTCTTCCTTCTCTTGTTGCGAGAGCAGTGACCCTAGATGGACAGTTCGGGCTGGATTTGTCTCAGAAAGTGGAACTTCAATCAATCCTTCAATGGGCGCTCCTCGCTGCAGAGTTGTCTCATCTCGTAAATAAAAATCATCGATGTTTCGAGTTAGGGACTTCACTGGCTGGGCTTGCTTAGAATAACAAGTTCAGGCTGCTTCCTGGTTTTCTCGAACAACTCATATATCCCTCCGGCTATGGGGAACTTCATTGCGAAATGCGGGATTGACGAGATAGCTTTAAAGATAGACTGGACGGGTCTTCTGAAGATCGCACTGTAAGTTGAACTCGAGTCCACAACGACGAACTGGATATCATGAGTGTTTTGTCTTGGAAATTCTCCCATGGTGACTGACAAGGTTATCATTCTTTGCACTTGAACTGGATGATTATCAAATCCATAAACGGGTCCTACAATTGGAGTTAGACGTTGATCGAAAAGTTTCATGCTCTAAAGAGTTGATAAGAATAAGACGTCAACTAATCTCCCATTGTCGATGAGTATTCTCTTGACGTTGTAGCAGGGATTGTCGATCCTTGCATTGATCACGAGCGGGTCTTAGTGAGGCATCCGGAGCCCCTCAAGATCTTCGTCTCCAAAAGCAATGGTAGAATCCTCTTTGGACCTTTTATCCTCGTGGATTCCTTCTTGGGCGCTTACTGAGAGTATCTGGGTAGAGAGAATTGGAGATCTGGCAATAGTTTCGATGTTTTCCACCATCTTCCTACCGCTAGTCCCTCCCCGCGGAGCGTTCTGAAGTTCCCTTGCTTGTCTGGGAGGGGCTTGCTGATCTTGCACATGTCCTCGTATGAATTTGTCGAGGAGTCCTTGACGAAGTAAGAGTTCAATCTCATCTTTCAACAGTGTGCATTCTTTGGTTGTGTGCTCAGTTCCCCGATTGAAATCGCATTACTTTGACTGTCATTCCTAGGATTGGGGAAACAGCATTTAAGGTCGATGAATTGAAGGGTCGTTTTGAATAGCATAAATCACTTTAGTACGTGTGGTGTTTAATGCAGAGTACTCTCGGGGTGGATGCTCCCTCTAAAAGTCACGTCGTCGTTGACTATTCTGACGTTCTTCTTTGTATCTTACTTCCTTATTCTTGAGAGTATGCTCTTGATCCCTCTTCTGCTTTTGATTTCCATCGAACTGTTGGCGACGAGCTTCAATAGATTCGTCCGCCGTAATCTGGGCTTCCACACGATACATTAGATCTTGATAGCTAGAGATGGTTTCCCTCTTCAAAGATGAATAGGAGTCTCTGGAGCGGAGTCCTCCAAGAAACACGCCCCTCAAGAGTTCAAGGTCGACCCCCGGGATATGGCGGGCTTCAACAACGAATTGGAAAAAAAGTCCTTTAAGGATTCCTCTTCATTTTGGCGAATTCCAAACAAATGCGAGGGGTCTCGAACAACTCTTCGATTTGCAAAAAACTGGTCAGTGAATTATCTTTTTGGTTCTGTAAATTATCAATGGTCCATTTGTAAGACCCCTTCCCCCAACTTTTACTTGGGTCGGGCTGGAGGGAATCTTACTGCCCAAGACGTTCACTCAGTGCTCTTTAGGGGAAACGTCCCACCTTATCTAAGCACTTGGTGGCCGCCTTGCTTGGCTGGAATCACAACATTCACAACACATCTGATATTTGCGGAAGAATTAACAGGAAACCAGTATATAATATATATATCATCATATATATTTACACGAGTATAAGGTATTAGCCTATATATATAAGCCCGGAGGCTGTACAAGTACTGCATATAACTTCTCACTCTCTCTCCCTAATCAGCTCGTCGGTACTCATGTCACGAAACTCTGAAGACATCGGGGGTGCTTCTGCTCTAGTAGTTCTATCTGCTGGCGCAATCTCTTGCGGATGTGAGTCACTACGGTGCTTCATTTCCTGTGAATGGTTATTTAAATAATCTTTAGTCACAGAGCTAAGTAGAAATAAATATCCTCCTCGGATCCATATCCTGGGGATGAGCACACACCCACCCAGCAAAAGTAGATAGGCAAAGCAAGGGAGAGTTAGTACAACATTTCATATATATATATAGGCTAAAAATAAATATAAAGAAGCGCATCATAGTATAACCGAAAAAGCAGCAGCAGTGCATTAAAGCTCCATTAATATAACAACACATTAGGTATTCTCAACCTGATTCTATCGCAGGCATTCACAACCATGCACATACCGCAAGCATTCAAAGCCGCGTACACGCCGCAGGCATTCACAGTCGCGCACACACCGCAGACATTCACAGCCGCGCACACAATCCCATGTCGACATAGTATGAACTACTTCTTTTCAAGCAAGGTAGCAAGCCTAGTGGGCCTCACCGATATGGTCTTTGGTGACAGTGACCAGTCCTAACACTTCTAGGGGTGGTCGTACCGCACAGCCCAGGCCTTAACGTACAACCCTGTGTACTCTTGGATGTGAGCGACATCCGTCGATTCAATATTTTGGCCGACCAACGGAGAAAAACCCAACGAGGGCAACATAACGGTCGGTCACCCGTGGTATCCATCTCCCATCGCCTGGAGTCGTCGACCTTCCCGCACTGGTACGAACGGTCTCCGAAAGAGACTGACCCACCACAATTTACCGCAAGCAGTTCACAAGCAATCAATCAAATAATCATGCTAATATGCACAGGGTCTTCGGGGGCCTGCCCTACTATATATTAACCTTCAGACAGCGACGCTCAGCTCAACTTTCGACAAGGAGCTTAGGAGCTCTTTATTTGAGGATAAACTCAGAGGAACACCTCAACTCCGGTTATCCCCAACTAAGGATCGACCTTAAAAGATAACTACTCGTCAGAGCAGGACTCGGGTTTATAATAGTAAAATGCAGGAATGTAGTGCGGTAAATAATGCTGTCAAACAAAAGATACATAATTTAAGCATTGTAATGAAACGTGACCAGTATGAAACTGGAGTGGTACTGAAACGAAAGTACTTAATTGAACTGAACTTGACCAGTACAAGACTGAAGTAGTACTGAACTGAAGGTACTTAACTGAAATGAACTTGACCAGTACTAGACTGGAGTAGTACTGAATTGAAAGTACTGAACTGAAACGAACTTGACCAGTACGAGACTGGAGTAGTACTGAATTGAAGGTACTGAACTGAAATGAACTTGGCCAGTACTAGACTGTAGTAGTACTGAATTGAAAGTGCTGAGCTGAATCGAACTTGACTAGTACAAGACTAGAGTAGTACTGAATTGAAAGTACTGAACTGAAATGAATAAAGGAGCTGGACCAGTATAAGACTGGAATAATCATAAAGAAAAATGGTTAGTAGTCCAATCACTTCATCTAGGAGGCTTCAGTTCCATCTCCGTTCTTGGGAGGCATATTCAGTTCCATATCCGTTCATAGGAGGCACATTCATTTTTATTTAAGTTTTTTTAAAAAAAGTTTCTTTGAGTTACTCTTATTATTAAGATCCGATAGCAATTGGGTTGCGCCTTATTAATCACGGCTTAACCAGATCGGGGCTTATTAGGAGTTACTTCATTATTATCTGTCAAGAAAGATTCATAACGCACTATCCGTACTCTCACTTTCCGAGCGTGCCCAAATCACTCGAGAGTTGAGACGCTCGACGGTTTCACGAGATCTCGGATCACACGGAGCTTGGTTACTTGCCACGACCACTCTCGTCGATAAGATAATTTGAATTTATAATTCAAATTAGAAAAGATAGTCGTGCACTCCAATTTTCGTTTTCGGAGAAAACGAGCGTAATAAATACCGAGCGCGATCCTAGGCTTCCATAATTTGGAAAAAATATCAAATCTTGTCACCATGATCCCAAATTTTTGCCACAACTTCTAAGAGGGATTAAAGTGAGCCTAGAAAAATTCATAATTTTTCAAAAAGTTTTGGACCTTTAATTTGGCGAAATAAATTTTATTTGGGCTTTTTAAAATACCAAATCGATTCTAAAAATTCTCAAAATTTTTGTGGAGTAAGCCCTCAATAAGGGGAACATTTATCATGTTTAACACTTTTTCCCTAGGTGCATATTTTAGTCTCTGAAAAATCAAACTCATTATTAATTATAACATTATAATATTTATAATATTATAATAATATATTAATACAATTTATATAATATATTATTATATATTTTTTACTGTTCATCATCCCTCCCCCCCCCCGCTGTACGAAAGCATCCGCCCTTACGGGCCTTCCCCATCGCCGGCCGTGACTCCGCCCTCGGCCGATTGCCCGGGGGTGGACACTCCCTCCGGCGGTGGTCCAGCGGCCTGCCGCCGCCGGCCGTCGCGGTAGCTCTTCTTTTTTGAATGAGAGGGAGGGGGTGATGGCGGCGGCGCTCCGGCCGCCGGAGCTCACATGCAAAACATCCAAAAGATAGGGAAGAGGGAGAGGGAAGGTTTCCACCTGTGGAGGAGGAGCTTGGGAGGGTCCTGGCCGAGCCGCCATTGGAGGTGGAGGTGGAGCTCGTGCTTTCCTTTTTCGGTGACCTGAGCTCCGGCAGAGCTTAGGGAGGGGTGGGGGAGTTGCTTTTTGGGCGTGTATGGAGATTATCAGGGGAGGGGGCCTTTATATAGGCTGGAGGGGAGGGGATCTCCTCCCCTTACCCAATGTGGGATTAATCCCTCCTTAGGGAGGGATTAATCTCCACCCTCCAGCCGTCCAAGGGAGGCTCAAGGCAATTCCTCATGTGGGAAAATGAGGTTAGACTCCTTATGGGCTTGGGTTTTCATAAATGAGAGAGGGAAAATGAGAGGGGAGTGGGGGAAAAGTTGGTGGGCCACTACTTGGGCCCACTCTCTCCCATCTCAATAATTGGTGGCCCCTATGGGTAATGGGAAAATGTACCATTTATCAATGGAGAGGGGGTGACCTCCTCCTTAGGTAAAATTTCCAAAAATGGGAAAAATGGAAGGTTTGACCTAAGTCAACCCTAGTGGGTCAACTCATGGGGGTCAAAGTCAAAATAGGTTCAAGTAATCGGGGTTGGGTCAAAGTTTGGGTGTTGGGTCACATTTGGTGTGCGCACGCTTTTCGGTGCACAGTTGAGTTTGATTTGAGCACGGTTTGACCACCCATTATAAAAACTGGTCGGAATCAATTCTGTTAACTTTGTATTGATCATACGAATCCAACGCCACTGACCGGGGTCGAATCGGAGTTCGTTTGGTAAAAGTCCAAAATCTGTGGGTCGCGACACACTAAAATGGTCAAAATGTCTATATCCGTCATTAGATCTTGAATCGTGACACGACGAGTTTCGATGCACTCGTATCGACTATACGAGGCCATAAAAATAGACGGAACTCAAATCAGAGTTCTCTAGGCCGATATCCAAAATATGGCTCTCGTGGCATTTTACGAGGAATGATTACATCCACCACATGACATCGGGGTCCAACAGAATGAGTTCTGATGCGCTCGTACCGACTATACAAGGTCACAGGAACTGACAGAACTCAAATCGGGGTTCTCTAGCTCTATTTCCAGCCTATAGTTACCTTCTACCAGGTCACGTGTAGGGGTTCAGGTTACTTTTATTGAGCCCACTAGGATTCTGGTGGCCCAATAAAAGTTGGGATGTTACAATCCAATAAAAATAAAAGGATTTTTGTCCCCGAAAATTTGCTCGAAGTAGGGGGAAAGAGTAACATACCTGGGGAAAGAGCTCTGGTGCTTTTCGCGAATGAGCGTCTCTAGTTCCCAAGTGTACTCATCTTGTCCATGATTTGACCATAATATCTTGACCATTGAGATGGTCTTGTTATGTAGTTTCTTCACTTTATGATCTACGATCCTGATTGGTTCGAGGTAGACGGATCTGTATGACCGCAATTGTACTGGTGGTGTAGGTAGATGTTGCTCTAGTTGTCGGAGAACTCGTCTCAAGGAGGAGATATAAAACACATCATCGAGATTTCCCAGTTCTGGGGGGCAGGGCTAATTGGTAGGCAACAGGGCCAACACGTTCTATCACCTGATAGGGGCCCAGGTAGCATGGATCTAGCTTTTTCTACTTTCTCAACCGGGAGACACCATGCATGGGTTTGATTTTTTAAAAACACCATTTCCCACACACTTAACTCCACAGGTCGGTGTCGTGCGTCATAATATTTGGCTTGCCGGCTTTGCGCCTCCCGTATCTGTTCCTGTATTAGCTGTATCGATATTGTAGTGTCATCAATGTATGCCACTCCCAGGGATTCTGGGTCCTCTTCCTGAGCCCAAGTCAACGGGGTTCGACAACGTCTCCCATACAATGCCTCGTATGTGTCATCTTGATGCTGGACTGGTAGCTGTTATTGTAAGAAAACTCAACAAGAGGTAACAACTGTTCCCATGGCTCACTATGTTCTATTATGCATAGTCGAAGTAGATCCTCCATCGTCCGGTTTGTCCTTTCTGTCTGTCCATCTGTCTACGGGTGGAAGGCGGTGTTAAAAGCCAACTTGGTCCCCAAGTATGCATGTACCCTCCTCCACTCCTTAGATGTGAAACTCCCGCCACTATCTGACACGATAGACTTTGGCACTTCGTGGAACCGAACTACCTGTTCTAGGAACATTCTGGCCAAGATGTCAACTTTGTCACTCTGTCGATTTGGAATGAATCGTGCTACCTTGGTAAGTCAGTCTACGACAAACCAAATAAAGTCGTTTCCGACATGGGATCGTGGTAGGCCGTGGACAAAGTCCATGGAGACGTCTTCAAATTTCAATTCTGGTATTGGCAGGGGCTGCAACATGCCTCCCGAGCTGCAACATTCATCTTTAACCTTCTGACATGTTTGACACCGGGCCACGAAGTTAGTGACGTCTCTTTTCATCTCAGACCAATAAATGGTCATGCGTAAGTCTACATACATCTTTACCACATCAGGATGAATAGGGTAGCTTGTCTAGTGGGCTTCTTGCAGAATTTCCTCACAAATTCATATGGTAGAGGGAACAAATATACGATGCTTGAATTGTAGAATCCCGTCGTGCAGATTATAATCCTCCTATGCTCCATCTTGCAGATATCGAATGATTGGAACCACCTCTGGGTCGATCTTCTGAGCCTCTCGTATCCGATCTCGGATGTTGCATTGATTTACATCCAGTAGAGCTGAGCATTGTATTCCTCCGGATCTCTTCGGGCAACCAGGGTAATTTTCAAGTCTATTAAAGACTGGAACAACTCCTTAGGGATTTGCTCCATCCAACTCTCAGCTATCGAAGGCTCTATTAGCTTTTTCAGGGTGATATTGACGAGCAAAATCATAGTCGCATAGGAATTCTAACCATCGGAGCTGCCGAAGATTTAGCTCTTTCTGAGTGAAGATGTATTTGAGGCTCTTGTGGTCGGAGAAGATCTCACATCTTACTCCGTACATGTAATGCCTCCAGATTTTAAGAGCGAAGACGACAACGCCCAATTCTAGATCGTAAGCTGTGTAATTTAATTCGTACAGCTTCAATTGGCGAGATGCGTAGGCCACCACCTTGCCATGCTGCATCAGGACAGCTCCCAACCCCTTCGGGAGGCATCAGTGTAGATCTGGAACCCCTCGGTCCCTGCTGGGATTGTAAGGATTGGTGCAGAAGTCAACCGCTTCTTCAATTCGACGAACGCGGTCTCGCATTCCGGTGTCCATCGAAATGTAACATCCTTTCTGGTGAGGGCAGTTAGGGGTAAAGCAATCTTGGAGAAGCCTTCTACGAACTTCCTATAATATTCGGCAAGACTAAGAAAACTTCAGATATATGCCGCTGTTCTGAGCGGTGACCAATTTTGCACTGCCTGGATCTTGGCTTGATCCACTGCTACCACTTTCTTGTTTATAGTGTGGCCCAAGAATCCAACTTCTTCCAACCAAAACTTGTATTTACTGAATTTGACAAAGAGGGAGTGTTCTCGGAGTTTTAGTAGCACCATCTGCAGGTGCCTAGTATGGTCTGCCTTGGTCTTTGAGTAGATCAAAATATCATCAATGAAGACGATAACAAAGTGGTCTAGAAAGGGCTCGAAGACTTTATTCATTAGGTCCATGAAGGCGAAGGGTGCATTGGTGAGCCCAAAAGGCATCACCAAAAACTCATAGAGACTATATCGGGAGCTGAAGGCAGTCTTGGGAATATCTTCCTCCCGGATTCGAAGCTGATAGTAACCTGACCTCAAGTCCATCTTGGAAAATACAGACGGACATTGCAACTGATCGAACAGTTCGTCGATCCTAGGGAGGGGGTATGTGTTTCGTATAGTAAGCTTATTTAGCTCCCTGTAGTCTACGCACAGATGTAATGTTCCATCCTTCTTCTTTACGAATAGCATCGGGACTCCCCAGGGTGAGGAACTGGGATGGACGAATCCAACATCTATTAGCTCCTGCAATTGAATCTTTAATTCAGCCAATTCTCTTGGGGCCATCCGATAGAGTGCTCGTGACACTGGCTGTGCTCCGGTCACGAGTTCGATCTGAAAGTCGACCTCTCGCTGGGGTGGCAATCCTGGGAGGGACTCAGGAAAAATGTCCGGGAAATCGCGTACCACCAGAACTTTGGCGTGTACTTGAGTTTTGTCTTCCATTTCGCAGTAGATAAGGTATACCTCATCCTTATGCCGGACTAACCTTACAATCTGTGTAAAAGTTAAAATAATACGCGAGACTGAAGGTACACCTGTCAATGTAACGTCCTGGTCGTTTGTGTTCTGCAGGTGGACTTCTCGCATTGAACAATTTATTTGCGTCTTGTGCTCGGCTAGCCAGTCCATTCCTAGTATAATATTGAATCAAGTTATTGCCGGGATGGTTGCGTAGACCTCAAATTCTACTTCTCCTAGCTTAGCCTGGAACAAGCACTTTTCCGTGGACGTCATATCTGATCCATCCGGCAAACGAATTCGCATAGCTAGTCCGATTGTGCGGATAACGTTCTCTTTTGTTGCGATAAATTTGTGGGACACAAAGGAGTGTGTTGATCCTATATCGAAGAGGGTCTTGGCAGAATGTCCTCCTACCGATAGAATTCCTGATGATATAGAAACATATATATCATATAACTAATATACAAGATATATACATACATGCATAAACTGTACATAGCATATATAACAACATCTGATATATCCTATTGCCTAATATATATACCTATCACTACGTCAGGGGCTGGTCCATACTGCAAGTCTAGTGCATAGGTCTCCAAGGGCGCTGCTCAGCCTTGTTGACCTCTCCTGCAAGCTCTACCTTTGCGACCCCTCTGACCTTGTCCCCGTGCTGGCTGCCCACCCTGTACTGCTCCTAGTCCTGACCTTCTTGTTGCCTATGGGCAGAAATGTTGGAGTTACCATGGTGATCTAGAAGTGGTCAAACATGTAATCTCACTGCCAACGCGATATGAGCATGCAGGGTCGCACATAAGAGATGTGGAGAAGTTGGATGATTGACTGTGTTGGTAAAGGTTACCAATCACCGACCTGAATGGGGTTATGGGCAAAGTGTTGCCTTAAAGGATCGTCGGGTTGGGCAAATGTTGCCTTGAAGGATTGGTAAGAATAGTCGACCGAAGGTCGACGATCGTCGACCGCGGGTCGACGTGTATCGTCGACCGCGGGTCGACGATCGTCGACCGCAGATCGATGATTATCGTCAACCCACGTTCGACGTGAATCGTCGAGTATTGTACTCTGATTCTCGCCGACTGATACTCGCCGACTGATTCTCGCCGATCCTAGCTGATTCTCGTCGATCCTAGGTGATTCTCGCCGATTGATTCTCACCGAATCTGCTAGGTGATTCTCGCCGATTCTGGAACCCTAATTTTCTGGGTGGTCTGCGGATGGCGATATTCCTAAGTCTGTTTATGCCTTTGGTATAAATAGATACTTAGGGTTTTCGAGAAATATATCTGATCGAATCGGGTAGCGATTGTCCGCCGTTCTTCGTTCGTTCCGCCGATCCCGAATCCCGTCGACGGATGTGTTCCGCCGCCGTGCTCGCTCCGTCGACCTCCTCCTCTCCGGCGATTGTCGCTGGTGTTGCTATTCCTGGCGCGGACCTAGCAGTCCGTGGAGAAGCAAGGTGTGGTCATTCTCCTTCCCGATTATCCGTGCGACGAAAAAATCGGTGTTCTCCCGCTCGTGTGGATTTCTGCGGAGACGTGGACATCATTCCACGTAGAACTCGCCACCAGCAAAAACACGAAGCTTGGAGCATCTCCGTTGAGTTGTGACTCAACGCCACCGAGGTAATTTTTGCCTAGTTGTATGTTAACTTCTTGATTCAACTACCATGGCCCGATCCCATCTCTTTTGGGTTTTTCTTGATGTTTTTATTCTTCCGCTGCGTGCATAAGTGTTGTGCCATCCTCATAGAGAAACCCAACAGTGGTATCAGAGCCAGGTTCCGGCCATGATTGTTGTATTGGAAGTTTTGTTATTCCAGTGCGTGTAAACCTAGGGATTTAGAAGTGTTCTAAATGTCTAGATTTAGTCTTGGTACCCCGCCAAGAACTTCTGGGATTTCGTGGAAATTTCTAATTGTTAGAAATTGTAGTCTCCTTAGCAGTAACCATCCCTCGAGATTATTTTGGATTTTGAATCCAACATAGAGAGATGAGCTTGTCTACTGCTTTAAGTTGAGTTGTCTTTGCTTTTGTCCAATGCATGTAAATCTGAGGATTTGGAAGTTTCCGGATGTTCAGATTTAGCCATTCCTTCTATCAAATGTTGATGATGTCAGGTTGTGCACATAAGGGATGCATGTGGTTTTAGAAAAAAATTGTTTTTCTGTGGATGTGCACATTGATCAAATGTTGATCATGGTTAACTGTTAACCTATAGTCAAAATCCCTTCATCAAATATTAAGTGTTCGGATGCCTTTCGATGGATGACACTCTTCCTGCCTCGATCGATGAAGTGTGAGCTTGCCAAAGCAAGGTGCATTAATCTATCTTGGTAAGGGTGCGAGCGGATAATTGTGATATCCCACTGTCGACATCGGGTCCAGCTTAACTAGGTGACCTCAAAGGTTGAGTGCCTAGAGGCATAGAGTTGGCATGCACCATATGATGGATGCGAGTAAGGAGTTATTCACCAACCATACAAGAATTGCATGAGGATGCAATTGGCAAGCGTTGCCTACCTAAATAACCGCATCGTGAGAGGAAAGCCAAAGCTGACTCATTGTGTTGGTGAAATACGGATCTTGTCTACTAAGAGAGTAGCTCGCATGAACTCTCCGAATTGTTAGTGAGGGCTATCATTTCGAATAAAATAGTGGGAGTGTTTTAATTGAAGTCCAAATTAAAATAAATTGTATTTGAAATTTTGGTACTGATTTTATTCTGCATAAATTCTTGTAGAATTCCATGGCAAGTGTTTCACACTCCACGTTGTCTCTGAGAGCCATCCTTGAGAAGTATAAGCTCAGTGGGACTAATTATATGGACTGGTACAGGAACCTGAGAATTGTTCTCAGGCAAGAGCGAAAGCTCTATGTCTTGGAAGAAGAAGCCCCCGAGGTGCCGACCGGGAACTCTTCCCGTGCTGAGAAGGATGCTTATAAGAAGTATACTGATGATGCTTTAGATGTCGAATGCCTTATGCTTGCCACTATGAACTCTGAGCTTCAGAAGCAACATGAGAACATGGGGTGCAAGGAGATTGACGAGCATCTCAAGAAAATGTTTCAAGGGCAGGCTCGTCAAGAGAGGTTCGATGTCACAAAAGCGTTGTTTCAGTGCAAGATGGGAGTTCGAGACTCAGTAGGGACTCACGTACTCAAGATGATTGGGTATATAGAGAACCTTGAAAGGCTGGGTTTTCCTCTTGGTCAAGAGTTGGCCACAGATCTGATCCTGCAATCGTTGCCGGACAGTTATGAGCAGTTCGTCTTGAACTACAACATGAATGAAATAGACAAGACACTGCCCGAACTCCTAGGCATGTTGAGAACTGTCGAAATCAATATGAAGAAGGCCAAGCCTGCCAGCCCCATACTGATGGTGCATAAGGGCAAGGGCAAGGCCAAGGGCTCTAAGAAGACGAAGGTGGGACCTAAGTCATATCTTGAGCCCAAGTCTTCTGCACTGATGAAAAAGAAAAACACGGTGAAGGAAGGGAAATGCCACCACTGTGGCAAGGCTGGTCATTGGAGGAGGAACTGTCCTCCGTACATTGAAGGTCTGCAGAAAATGAAGGGAGGTATGACTTCCGCTTCAAATGTTCACGTTATAGAGATAAACCTTTCTGCTCCTTCATCTTGGGTATTGGATACCGGATGTGGTTCTCACATTTGTACAAATGTGCAGGAACTGGGAAGGAGAAGATTGCTGAGTAAAGGGGAGGTGGACCTCCGCGTCGGCAATGGAGCAAGAGTTGCTGCTGTAGCCGTAGGGGTTTACCGTCTTTCTTTGCCTAGTGAGCTTGTAATAGAACTAGATAATTGTTATTTTGTTTCGGCCATAACTAGAAACATTATATCTATTTAATGTTTGGACATGATTGGATTTTCTTTTATAATTAAGAACAACTATTGTTCTATATTTAAGAATGATGTTTGTTATGCTGTAGCCCAATTATTTAATGGTCTTTATGTTTTGAACTTGGACCATCTGATCTGTAATGTATAAAATAATAAAAGACTAAGAACAAATGACTCGAACCCTACATTTCTCTGGCATTGTCGTTTGGGTCATATCAACGAGAAGCGCATATCCAAGCTCCATAGAGATGGACTTTTGGACTCATTTGATTATGAATCATTTGAGCGATGCGAATCTTGTTTGTTAGGCAAGATGACTAAAGCTCCTTTCACTGGTTATACTGAGAGGGCTGAGGATCTCTTGGGTGTTGTACATAGTGATGTATGCGGACCCATGAGTTCCATGTCTAGAGGTGGGTATTTCTACTTTGTTACATTTACTGATGATTTCAGTAGATACGGATATGTGTATCTTATGAAGTGCAAATCCGAGACTTTTAAAAAGTTCAAAGAGTTCATGAATGAAGTAGAAAACCAGTTGGGTAAAAGGGTTAAAGCACTCCGATCTGATCGAGGTGGCGAATACCTGAGTCATGAGTTCCGTGATCATCTGAAAGAGTGTGGTATTGTATCACAGCTCACTCCACCTAGAACACCACAACATAATGGTGTGTCTGAGAGGAGAAATCGTACTCTGTTAGACATGGTACGTTCGATGATGAGTCATGCAGACTTGCCTGTTTCTTTTTGGGGTTTTGCTTTAGAGACTGCTGCAATGACATTGAATCGCGCTCCAACGAAAACGGTTCTGAAGACACCATATGAGATATGGACTGGGAAGCGTCCTAGTATGTCGTTCATTAAAATTTGGGGCTGTGAGGCATACGTGAGACGTCAAATGCCTGACAAGCTGGAACCCAAATCGGATAAATATTATCTGGTGGGATATCCTAAGGAAACGAAAGGGTATTACTTTTACCTACCGTCTGAGGGCAAAGTGTTTGTCGCAAGGACTGGTGTCTTCTTGGAGAAAGAGTTCTTATCAAGAAAGACTGAAAAGGTAGAGCTTGAAGAAGTTCAAGAACCACATGTAGTGAATGAACCGGAATTGGATTCTGAGACAGGACTACAAGATGTTGTAGCTAGAGAACCTGCTCAAGGAACACAAGTCCTACGTAGATCTGGTAGACCGAGGTTTGAGCCTGAGAGATATGGATTTCTCGTGTCTCAAATAGGTAATTTGTTGCTTATGGATCATGATGATGAACCAGCAACCTACCAAGAGGCTATGAATGGACCGGACTCCGACAAATGGCTTGAGGCTATGAAATCCGAAATGGACTCCATGTATGCAAACCAAGTTTGGAACTTGGTGGAACCACCTGAAGGGGTACGACCCATAGGGTGCAAGTGGGTCTTCAAGAAGAAGACCGACATGGATGGGAATGTACAGACATTCAAAGACGACTGGTGGCTAAGGGTTTCAAGCAAATTCATGGTATTGACTATGATGAGACCTTTTCCCCTATTGCCATGGTAAAGTCCATAAGGATATTGCTTGCTGTTGTTGTGTATTATGACTACGAAATCTGACAGATGGATGTCAAAACGGCTTTCCTTAATGGAAACCTCTTTGAGGAAGTGTATATGACACAACCCGAGGGTTTTGTATCCCCATATGAAGCCACTAAAATATGCAAGCTGAATAAGTCCATTTATGGACTGAAACAGGCCTCTCGAAGTTGGAATCTTCGTTTTGATGAGAAAATCAAAGAGTTTGGTTTCATCAAGAATGAAGATGAGCCTTGTGTTTACAAGCGAATCAGTGGGAGCATTGTTGTCTTCCTGATATTGTATGTAGATGACATACTGTTGATTGGGAATGACATTCCTACCCTGAAAGTTGTTAAGAACAACCTAGGGAACTGCTTTTCAATGAAGGATTTGGGTGAAGCGACTTATATACTCAGTATTAAGATCTATAGAGATAGATCGAAGAAGTTGCTGGGTTTGACCCAGAGTACGTACATCGAAAAGGTGTTGAAGCGGTTCAACATGCTTGAGTCCAAGAAAGGATTTTTGCCCATGTCTCATGGTGTGAATCTCTCTAAAGACCAGTGTCCAAAGTCTTGTGAAGATAAGGACCGCATGAAGTTGATTCCATATTGCTTCGGCAATTGGATCAATCATGTACGCGATGTTATGTACTCGACCCGACTTCTCCTTTGCTTTGAGCATGACTAGCAGGTATCAGTCAGACCCCGGTGAGTGTCACTGGATTGCAGTCAAGAATGTCCTGAAGTACTTGAGAAGGACTAAGGATGTGTTCTTGGTGTATGGTGGAGAGGAAGAGCTCGTTGTAAGTGGTTACACGGATGCTAGCTTCCAAACTGATAGAGACGACTCCAAGTCTCAGTCAGGTTTTGTGTTTTACCTGAATGGAGGAGCTGTGAGCTGGAAGAGTTCCAAGCAAGAGACAGTTGCTGATTCTACAACAGAGGCCGAGTATATCGCCGCAGCTAATGCGGCGAAGGAGGCTGTATGGATTAGGAAATTCATCGGCGAGCTTGATGTAGTTCCTAGCATTGTTGGTCCCGTAGTTCTCTACTGTGATAACAATGGTGCAATTGCACAATCTAAGGAACCTAGATCCCATCAGCGCTCCAAGCACATACTTCGGCGGTTTCATCTTATTCGTGAGATTGTCGAACGAGGAGATGTGAACATTTGCAGAGTGCCGACTGAGGAGAATATTGCGGATCCACTGACAAAGCCTCTCGCGCAGAGAAAGCATGATGGTCATACTAGATCGATGGGTATACGATACCTAAATGATCAACTCTAGTGAGAATCTTGTGGATTGTATGTAAACATGTATTTTGTTGGCCATTTGTTCATATGATGAACAGTGTACCTAGTTTTTCTCTTACAATTAATGGCAAGTTCTTTTATTATGAGTTTTTCTATATGATAGTTAAATGTTAACATAATAGATACCCTTAGAATGTTCGCTTCCATGGGACATCAAGTACGTGACTTGAATGTGAGAGCCTATGATTTATTTGAAGCTTCATTCTTACAAGGTCCCTGGTCGAGTATCATCATAGAAGCTAAGGGTGATGATGGTACATGAAGGCTAGCACGTGCGTTGACTGATGACCGGTTCTCACAGGTCATGATATTGTGATATCAAGTCATCACGTGGGTACTTGTTAGTGAACAAGTTGTACTGGACAGACCCAACCTGAGACTACTCTGTGGATTGTCATCCAATCGTGTCACGAGTAGGTCTCAATTAACAATGGTGTTGTGGTCCTTTGACCTGAAGTCACAGTATTCATCAAGTGAGGAAGAGCGTGCTTTGATGCCATCTAAAGTCTTCCTTGAGAAAGGTTGATGATAAGGGTGGTTGTTGGGCATGTTACGAATCATTTGGGTGTTTGTGTGTGAGCAGATATGAGATTTGTCCTCCTGTATGACAGGAGTTGCATCCATGGGCCCCTTGATGGAACTGGACTGAGAAATGCATGACCATGCTTGGTTGAGTCAATATGTGATATTGGACTCACTATTCTCTGGAAGTCCGTCCTGTATCAAGAAACTTGGATTGAGCTATTACGAGGGTGACACAGTCCATGCCTCTAGTTCTTTCCCGATGTAAGGTACAAAGGGACAAAGACAACGCTGATACATTTGTCATAAAGGCTTATTAGTTATAAACTCTTATTGCTTGGGGAGCAATGATGCATTGCTAGATGCCGCTCATTGTTTGTGAGGTTTTTGGTTTGATACTTTCAAGATCAAGTGGGAGACTGTTGGAGTTATCATGGTGATCTAGAAGTGGTCAAACATGTAATCTCACTGCCAACGCGATATGAGCCTACAGGGTCGCACATAAGAGATGTGGAGAAGTTGGATGACTGACTGTGTTGGTAAAGGTTACCAATCACCGACCTGAATGGGGTTATGGGTAAAGTGTTGCCTTAAGGATCGTCGGGTTGGGCAAATGTTGCCTTGAAGGATTGGTAAGAATAGTCGACCGAAGGTCGACGATCGTCGACCGCGGGTCGACGTGTATCGTCGACCGCGGGTCGACTATCGTCGACCGCAGATCAATGATTATCGTCAACCCGCGTTCGACGTGAATCGTCGAGTATTGTACTCTGATTCTCGCCGACTGATACTCGCCGACTGATTCTCGCCGATCCTAGCTGATTCTCACCGATCCTAGGTGATTCTCGCCGATTGATTCTCACCGAATCTGCTAGGTGATTCTCGCCGATTTTGGAACCCTAATTTTCTGGGTGGTCTGCGGATGGCGATATTCCAAGTCTGTTTATGCCTTTGGTATAAATAGATACTTAGGGTTTTCGGGAAATATATCTGATCGAATCGGGTAGCGATTGTCCGCCGTTCTTCGTTCGTTCCGCCGATCCCGAATCCCGCCGACGGATGTGTTCCGCCGCCGTGCTCGCTCCTTCGACCTCCTCCTCTCCGGCGATTGTCACTGGTGTTGCTATTCCTGGCGCGGACCTAGCAGTCCGTGGAGAAGCAAGGTGTGGTCATTCTCCTTCCCGATTATCCGTGCGACGAAAAAATCGGTGTTCTCCCGCTCGTGTGGATTTCTGCAGAGACGTGGACATCATTCCACGTAGAACTCGCCACCAGCAAGAACACGAAGCTTGGAGCATCTCCGTTGAGTTGTGACTCAACGCCACCGAGGTAATTTTTGCCTAGTTGTATGTTAACTTCTTGATTCAACTACCATGGCCCGATCCCATCTCTTTTGGGTTTTTCTTGATGTTTTTATTCTTCCGCTGCGTGCACAAGTGTTGTGCCATTCTCATAGAGAAACCCAACAAGAAAGCCCTCATATATCCTGGCTGCTGACACAAGAAGCAGTTCACTGCAAAGGGAACATCACGTCGGGCCACTGGCGCGGGCTGTGGTGTCGGAGCTGGTCTGATGCCCTGCTACGGGGCTAGGGGTGTTGGGGGTGTTGGTGGGCGCCTATAAGGCTGTCTGCGGTGCCTCTGACTGCGTCCTCTATCCTGTCGGTGGGGAGCAGCTCCCTTGTCTCGTCTCAGGCCTCTAGGGACATCGACCGGTCCTCTGTGTTGTTGGGCTACCATCCGCTAGTCCAACTCAAGCGTCACTGCGTGAGTGGCTATGGTGTAGAAGGTAGACTGAGAGATCATAATCAGAGCCTGCCTCAGGTCATCACGTAGGCCTCAGTAGAATCAGGAGGCTTTATCCCTGTAAGAGGCTGCCAAATTCTCGTCAAAACGTGCTAGGTGTATGAACTCCCTCTCGTACTCAGGCACAGTCTGATCTCCCTGTCGGATATGCAGGAACCTTTCCTGTAGAATAGCTCTATCTGCGTCTGTAATAAAGAATTCTAGCAGGGTCTCCGAGAACTCTCCCCATAGCCTGTCGCTCATCGGTCGTCCTCTAAAGGTCGAGCGGCTGGCAGCTCTCCACCAATCTCTAGCGTATCCTTCTAATAAGGTCACTACCAATGAGACTGCAGCTACTACTGGGCACATCATGCCTACCAGCAGCTCCTCCACACGCTCCACCCACTCCTCTGCCCGGATGGTAGTCTTAGTGCCTCTGAAAGTGGGAGGCTTCAATCCTCGGAAGGTTGTCAGCAAATCGATAGGCGTCATCATCTCTCGTGGTGGCTGTACCAAGGATGTCCGGAAGATGGCCAGGATGGCCGCCAGTGTCTGCCCCAAGTCGGTCTCAGCAAACGATACAGCCGCGTGGGCGACCGGGTCTGGATGTGGGGTGGCGAGAACATATCCTCTGGAAGAGGTTCCCCCGTTATTGTACTCCGGTATCTGGAGAAGTAACAGGAAAAGTGTCAGTACTTTGCAAAAGTAGGGTAAATTTGCAAGAACTACCAACGAAGCAGAAACAACGGTGTACGGGCATACTAACATACAATCTAGAATCCCTAAGCTTCTACACTAGGGTCCACCAGGCTTCCGCAGCGAGGTTCATACCGAACCAAAGAACGAAGCGAGGGACCGAGGGATCCTAAGACGGCTCCACAAGGATGAATTGTGATGGCTCTGATCCGTTTGTAAGACCCCTTCCCCAACTTTTACCCGGGTCGGGCTGGAGGGAATCTTACTACCCAAGACGTCCACCTAGTGCCCTTTAGGGGCAACGTCCCACCTTATATAAGCACTTAGTGGCCGACTTACTTGGCTGGAATCACAACATTCACAACACATCAAAGATTTGCAGAAGCATTAACATAAAACCAGTATATAATATATATCATTATTTATATTTACACGAGTATAATGTCTTAGCCTATATATATATAAGCCCGGAGGTTGTACAAGTACTGCATATAACACCTCACTCTCTCTCCCTAATCAGCTCGTCCGTACTCACGTCATGAAACTCTGAAGACGTCGGGGATGCTTCTGCTCGAGTAGTTCTATCCGCTGGTGCAATCTCTTGTGGCTGTGGGTCACTACAGTGCTCCATTTCCTGTAAATGGTTATTTAAATAACTGTTAGTCACAGAGATAAGTAAAAATAAATCTCCTCCCTGGATACATATCCTAGGGATGAGCACCACACCCACCCAGCAAAAGTAGAGAGCCGAAGTAAGGGAGAGTTAGTACAACATTTCATATATATAGGCTAGAAGGAATTATAAAGAGAGCATAACATAATATAATTGAAAAAACAGCAACAATGCATTAAAGCTCCATTAGTATAATAACACATTAGGTATTCTCAACCCGTATTCTATTGCAGGCATTCACAGCCGCGCACATACCGCATGCATTCAATCGCGCACACGTCGCAGACATTCACAGCCGCGCACACACCACATTCACCGCAGGCATTCACAGCCGCGCACACAACCCTATGTCAACATAGTATGGACCACTTCTTTTCAAGCAGGGTAGTGAGCCCTGCGGGCCTTACCGATGTGGTCGTCGGTGACAGTGGCAAAGTCCTGCCACTTCTGGGGGTGGTTGTACCGCAAAGCTCAGGCCTTAACGTACAACCCTGTATAGTCTTGGATGTGAGCGACATCCGTCGATTCAATATTTTGGCCGACCAACGGAGGAAAACCCAACGGGGACAACATAACGGTCGGTCACCCGTGGTATCCATCTCCCTGTCTCCTTGAGTCGCCGACCTTCCCGCACCAGTACGAACAGTCTGCGAAAGGGACTAACCTGCCACAATTTACCGCAAGCAGTTCACAAGCAATCAATCAAATAATTATGCTAATATGCATCGGGTCTGCGATGGCCTGCTATACTATATGTTAACCTTCAGGCAGCGACGCTCATCTCAACGTTTGACAAGCAGCTTGGGAGCACTATATTTGAGGCTAAACTCAAAGGAACACCTCAACTCCGGTTATCACCAACTAAGGCTCGACCTTAAAAGATAACTGCTCATCAGAGCAGGAACCAGGTTTATAATAGTAAAATGCAGGAATGTAGTACGGTAAATAAAACTGCCAAACAAAAGCTGCATAATTTATACACTGTAATGAAACGTGACCAGTACGAAACTGGAGTGGTACTGAAATGAAAGTACTTAATTAAACTGAACTTGACCAATACGAGACTGGAGTAGTACTGAACTAAAGGTACTTAACTGAAATGAACTTGACCAGTACTAGACAGGAGTAGTACTGAATTGAAAGTACTGAACTGAAATGAACTTGACCAGTACGAGACTGGAGTAGTATTGAATTGAAAGTACTGAACTGAAATGAACTTGACCAGTACTAGACTGGAGTAGTACTGAATTGAAAGTACTGAACTGAATCGAACTTGACCAGTACGAGACTGGAGTAGTACTGAATTGAAAGTACTGAACTGAAATGAATAAAGGAGATGGATCAGTACAAGATTGGAATAATCACAAAAAAATGGTTAGTTGTCCAATCACTCAATCTTGAAGGCTTCAGTTTCATCTCCGTTCTTAGAAGGCATATTCAGTTCCATCTCCGTTCACAGGAGACACATTCATTTTTATTTAAGTTTTTTAAAAAAGTTTCCTTGGGTTACTCTTATTATTAAGATCTGATAGCAATTGGGTTGCGCCTTATTAAACGGTTCACGGCTTAACCGGATCGTAGCTTATTAGGAGTTACTTCCTTATTATCCGTTAAGAAAGATTCATAACACGCTATTCGTACTCTCACTTTTCGAGCGTGCCCAAATCACTCGAGAGATTGAGGCGCTCGACGGTTTTCACACGAGATCTCGGAGCACACAGAGCTTCGTTACTTGCCACTGCCACTCTCGTCGATACGACAATTTGAAAAATTCAAATAATTCAAATTAGAAAAGATAGTTGCGCACTCCAATTTTCGTTTTCGGAGAAAACGAGCGTAATAAATGCCGAGCGCGATCATAGGCTTTCATAATTTGGGAAAAATATCAAATCTTGTCACCATGATCCCAATTTTTGCCACAACTTCTAAGAGGGTTAAAGTGAGCCTAAAAAATTTCATAAATTTTCAAAGAGTTTTGGACCTTTAATTTGGCCAAATAAATTTTATTTTGGTTTTAAAAATATCAAATCGATTTTAAAAATTCTCAAAATTTTTGTGACGGAAGCCCTAAATAAGGGGAACATTTATCATGTTCAACACTTTTTCCCCATGAGCCTATTTTAGTCGCTGAAAAATCAAACCCATTATTAATTATAACATTATAATATTTATAAATATTATAATAATATATGTATAATTTATATAATATATTATTATATTTTTTAACTGTTCATCATCCCCCACCCCCCACTGTACGAAACCAGCCGCCCTTACGGGCCTTCCCCGCTGCCGGCCGGCCGCCGCCGTGACTCCGCCCCTGGCCGACTGCCCGGGGTGGACGCTCCCTCCGGCGGTGGTCTGGCGGCTTGCCGCCGCCGGCCATCGTCGGAACTCTTTTTTTTAAAGGGAGGGGGGTGGGGGGGGGCTCCGGCCGCCAGAGCTCGCATGCAAAACGTCCAAAAGATAGGGAGGAGGGAGAGGGAAGGTTTCCACCTGTGGAGGAGGAGCTTGGGAGGATCCTGGCCGAACCTCCATTGGAGGTTGGTGGTGGAGCTCGTGCTTGCCTTTTCCGGCGGCCTGAGCTCCGACAGAGCTTGGGGAGGGTGGGGGAGTTGCTTTTTGGGCTTGTAGGGAGATTATCAGGGGGAGGGGCCTTTATATAGGCTGGAGGGGAGGGGATCTCCTCCCCTTACCCATGTGAGATTAATCCCTCCTTAGGGAGGGATTAATCTCCACCCTCCAACCGTCCGAGGACAGCTGGAGGCTCAAGGCAATTCCTCATGTGGGAAAATGAGGTTAGGCCCCTTATGAGCTTGGGCTTTCATAAATGGGAGAGGGAAAATGAGAGGGGAGTGGGGGAAAAGTTGGTGGGCCACTACTTGGGCCCACTCCCTCCCATCTCAATAATTGGTGGTCTCTATGGGTAAGGGGAAAATGTACCATTTACCCATGGAGAGGAGGGTGACCTCCTCCTTAGGTAAAATTTCCAAAAATGGGAAAAAGGGAGAGTTTGACCAAAGTCAACCCTGGTGGGTCAACTCATGGGGGTCAAAAGTCAAAATAGGTCCAAGTCATCGGGTTGGGTCAAAGTTGGGGTGTTGGGTCACATTTGGTGTGCGTATGCTTTTGGTGCACAATTGAGCTTGATTTGACCACGATTTGACCACTCATTATAGAAACTGACCGGAATCAATTCCGTTGACTTTGTATTGATCATACGAATCCAACGCCACTGTCTGGGGTCAAATCGGAGTTCGTTTGGTAAAAGTCCAAAATCTGCGCATCGCGGCGCGCTAAAATGGTCAAAATGTCTATATCCGTCGTCAGATCTTGAATCGTGGCCCGACGAGTTCCGATGTACTCGTATCGACTATACGAGGCCATAGAAACTGACGGAACTCAAATCAGAGTTCTCTAGGCCGATATCCAAGTCTGGCTCTTGTGGCATTTGTAACACCACATATCCGTCGCATAACATATAGCAGTAGGTCCGGCCGGGCCCGACGTCATATACCACAGACAGACCGGAAGGTTACTCAAAGGGAATCGTCCTAAGAATCAACGTCCTACACAGAGTACAATTTAGCTGAAGCAATTTAATAGTTGTAATAAATAAAGAACCCTACCAATAGCATGAATGTCCACTACTCAAACCACATGAATGAACGTACAATACACAAATACATGGCCTTACAATAGTTTGCTCAAATTACAGTATTTTCCAAACCTCGACACGCAGGCCGGTCACACATGAACAATACAAGTAAACCGCATAAAAAGGCCTTCGAGGGCCAGCTCAGCAACCAGGGCTTTTGCCCGTTATTTACCACTTGGCTCCGCAGCACCTACAAGAAACAATCCACCGCACAGTGGCAAACAAAGCAACGGTCAGCTATGCTGACCAAATTATAACGATCCCGCCCACAAACTCGGGGCAGCGATGCTCCTTCCCTGCACTTTATTAGCATAACCAAGCAATATAGTGTAAAACACTTCAACACAGGCATGGGCACGCACTGCCACATACCCGTGCTCCTAGGGCACATTTCGGTGACCCGGTCAAGTCCGCGATCTCACCACCGCCCCAAGGACGACAATTCTCGTGAGCATTTGAGTCTTTCAGGCAGAAGTCACGTCACTTGAAAACATCGGCAGCCTAAGACCCGACCTCTATGCCATTCGGTATGCCTCTAACACCGAACCGCATAGAGCAGGAACGGTTCCACTCAACTCGTTGCTCACCTCGCCATGACAATTAAAGTTATCGACGCGGGTCAAGCTTCCCGAAGCCCGTGAATCGAACACACAATTACATACTTACATACCAAGTTATGTACAAGTTGGCTCCCAGGCCACCAAGATGGAAGAATCACTCATCTGCCAGTTTTCCAGGTGCACTCGAGGTTAGTCCCCAAGGCTCCCTACTGCAATCTACCGCGTAGAAAACCCGAAAAATAATCAACTGCACGGAGTTTTCTCCGGCCATTATGCAATACAACATCACCGATCCAGACCAACTTGTCCGGGTAGGCTTCACACATCATGCCTATGTCCATTTCTCGAATACATACTCTACATGCAAAACAACGAGGACTATTTATGTCTACCCGAGGAACGCCTCACACTCACTGCAAACTCGTGAGAGTGGGCTTCCTATGCAAAGAAAAGAGGACTTCACATGTCCTAGGATGAGAATCGTTACCCTAGCACTTTTCCTTGGCGCCATGGAAATCTATGCGGATGAAAAGCACCGCGTTGTCCTCGCCTACGTAGATCCGAAGTCGACTTGCGATTTGGAGCTCCGAAGCTCCGACCGGTGACGGATATAGCCTCCTTCATTTTCCTTTCCTTCTCTCTAGAACTTTAGAAAGAGATTGAGTAAGAGAAATGAGTGCTTTGAAACCCTATTCCCAGGTATATTCCAACAGGAACAACCCCCAGCCGTCGGATCCCAAAATAAGGAAACAGACGACCACGATCCGACTTGAAATCCAAAATCTGGCCGAACACGGCCTTTGACACGTCCGTGTCCAGGGCCGTGTACCCCATTCGCCGTCGAAACCGAAGCGTCCCGAAAAGAACACGGGCACTCGATATGCCCGTGTTTGACCTGAGACGCCCATGTCATACAGTACATGCCCGTGTTCTCGGGCGTGTCCTTCCATCAACACAGGACCAAGAATGTCCCGCAAGGGACACGGGTCCTCGACATGCCCGTGTCTACCCGACACGGGCCGTGCGCCAAAACCGTGTGTCTCTCATGATATGGCCCGACTTCACCCCGTGAAGGACAGGGCCTGGGTCACGCCCGTGTCTCAGGCTGTGTTCGCTGCTCGCGATCGTCGACTCCAAAATTCATCGACCTCTCAACTAGATCGTCGACCCGAGCATGAGGACGCCTGTGTCCCAGGCGTGTAACCCCTACCAATTCCAAACTTGGTCCGAAACGCAACCTTTGCTCTTTTGAGT